>CAXAJV010000001.1:55145837-56345837 GCA_963969225.1 Xylocopa violacea
TGCCAGGAATGTAATAAAATATTACATCCGAGATGTTAGGTTGCCTTAGGATAAGATATATAACGCTATTGTCTTTCATAACGTTCCCACCGAGAAAAAGGCGCCGACGCGTCGGGAATGCTGTAAAATATTACATTCGACATGTTAGGTTGCCTTAGGCTAGGATATATAGCGTTATAGACGTATAGAATGTTCCCATCGAGTAGTAGGGTCCGACGTGCCAGGATGTAGTAAAATATTACATCATAGATGTTAGGTTGCCTTAGGTTAGGATATATAACGTTATAGATGTATATAATGTTACCACAGAGAACTAGGCACTTGCATGCCAGGAATGTTGTAAAATATTACGGTAGAGATGATAGGTTGCCTTAGTTTACGATAACTCTGAGATAGCGCGTTATATACTGTTCCCACCGAGAAGTAGGTGCCGACGCGCCAGGAATGTTGTAAAATATTACATTCGACATGTCAGGTTGCCTTAGGCTAGGATATATAGCGTTATAGACGTATATAATGTTCCCACCGAGAAGTAGGGGCCGACGTGCCAGGAATGTAGTATTACGTTATAGACGTATATAATGTGACCACAGAGAACTAGGCACTTTAATGCCAGGAATGTTGTAAAATATTACATCCGAGATGTTAGGTTGCCTTAGGTTAGGATATATAACGTTATCGACGTATATAATGTTACCACAGAGATCTAGGCACTTGCATGCCAGGAATGTTGTAAAATATTACGGTAGAGATGATAGTTTGCCTTAATTTAGGATATATAACGTTATAGGCGTATATACTGTTCCCACCGAGAAGTAGGTGCCGACGCGCCAGGTATGTTGTAAAATATTACATTCGACATGTTAGGTTGCCTTAGGCTAGGATATATAGCGTTATAGACGTATATAATGTTCCCACCGAGAAGTAGGGGCCGACGTGCCAGGAATGTAGTAGAATATTACAGCCGAGATGTTAGGTTGCCTTAGGTTAGGATATATAACGTTATAGACGTATATAATGTTACCACAGAGAACTAGGCACTTTAATGCCAGGAATGTTGTAAAATATTACATCCGAGATGTTAGGTTGCCTTAGGTGAGGATATATAACGTTATAGAGGTATATAATGTTACCACAGAGAACTAGGCACTTGCATGCCAGGAATGTTGTAAAATATTACGGTAGAGATGATAGTTTGCCTTAGTTTAGGATATATAACGTTATAGGCGTATATACTGTTCCCACCGAGAAGTAGGTGCCGACGCGCCAGGTATGTTGTAAAATATTACATTCGACATGTTAGGTTGCCTTAGGCTAGGATATATAGCGTTATAGACGTATATAATGTTCCCTCCGAGAAGTAGGGGCCGACGTGCCAGGAATGTAGTAAAATATTACATCCGAGATGTTAGGTTGCCTTAGGATAGGATATATAACGTTATAGACGTATATACTGTTGCCACCGAGAAGTAGGTGCCGACGCGCCAGGAATGTTGTAAAATATTACATTCGACATGTTCGGTTGCCTTAGGCTAGGATATATAGCGTTATAGACGTATATAATGTTCCCACCGAGAAGTAGGGGCCGACGTGCCAGGAATGTAGTAAAATATTACATCCGAGATGTTAGGTTGCCTTAGGATAGGATATATACCGCTATTGTCTTATATAACGTTCCCACCGAGAAAAAGGCGCCGACGCGTCGGGAATGCTGTAAAATATTACATTCGACATGTTAGGTTGCCTTAGGCTAGGATATATAGCGTTATAGACGTATATAATGTTCCCACCGAGAAGTAGGGGCCGACGTGCCAGGAATGTAGTAGAATATTACATCCGAGATGTTAGGTTGCCTTAGGTGAGGATATATAACGTTATAGACGTATATAATGTTACCACAGAGAACTAGGCACTTTAATGCCAGGAATGTTGTAAAATATTACATCCGAGATGTTAGATTGCCTTAGGTTAGGATATATAACGTTATAGAGGTATATAATGTTACCACAGAGAACTAGGCACTTGCATGCCAGGAATGTTGTAAAATATTACGGTAAAGATGATAGGTTGCCTCAGTTTAGGATATATAACGTTATAGGCGTATATACTGTTCCCACCGAGAAGTAGGTGCCGACGCGCCAGGTATGTTGTAAAATATTACATTCGACATGTCAGGTTGCCTTAGGCTAGGATATGTAGCGTTATAGAAGTATATAATGTTCCCTCCGAGAAGTAGGGGCCGACGTGCCAGGAATGTAGTAAAATATTACGTTCGAGATGTTAGGTTGCCTTAGGATAGGATATATAACGTTATAGACGTATATACTGTTGCCACCGAGAAGTAGGTGCCGACGCGCCAGGAATGTTGTAAAATATTACATTCGACATGTCAGGTTGCCTTAGGCTAGGATATATAGCGTTATAGACGTATATAATGTTCCCACCGAGAAGTAGGGGCCGATGTGCCAGGAATGTAGTAAAATATTACATCATAGATGTTAGGTTGCCTTAGGTTAGGATGTATAACGTTATAGATGTATATAATGTTACCGCAGAGAACTAGGCACTTGCATGCCAGGAATGTTGTAAAATATTACGGTAGAGATGATAGGTTGCCTTAGTTTACGATATACAACGTTATAGACGTATATACTGTTCCCACCTAGAAGTACGTGCCGACGCGCCAGGAATGTTGTAAAATATTACATTCGACATGTCAGGTAGCCTTAGGCTAGGATATATAGCGTTATAGACGTATATAATGTTCCCAATGAGATGTAGGGGCCGACGTGCCAGGAATGTAGTAAAATATTACATCCGAGATGTTAGGTTGCCTTAGGTTAGGATATATAACGTTATAGACGTATATAATGTTACCACAGAGATCTAGGCACTTGCATGCCAGGAATGTAGTATAATATTACGGTAGAGATGATAGTTTGCCTTAGTTTAGGATATATAACGTTATAGGCGTATATACTGTTCCCACCGAGAAGTAGGTGCCGACGCGCCTGGTATGTTGTAAAATATTACATTCGACATGTTAGGTTGCCTTAGGCTAGGATATGTAGCGTTATAGAAGTATATAATGTTCCCACCGAGAAGTAGGGGCCGACGTGCCAGGAATGTAGTAAAATATTACATCATAGATGTTAGGTTGCCTTAGGTTAGGATATATAACGTTATAGATGTATATAATGTTACCGCAGAGAACTAGGCACTTGCATGCCAGGAATGTTGTAAAATATTACGGTAGAGATGATAGTTTGCCTTAGTTTAGGATATATAACGTTATAGGCGTATATACTGCTCCCACCGAGAAGTAGGTGCCGACGCGCCTGGTATGTTGTAAAATATTACATTCGACATGTTGGGTTGCCTTAGGCTAGGATATATAGCGTTATAGACGTATAGAATGTTCCCACCGAGAAGTAGGGTCCGACGTGCCAGGAATGTAGTAAAATATTACATCATAGATGTTAGGTTGCCTTAGGTTAGGATATATAACGTTATAGATGTATATAATGTTACCGCAGAGAACTAGGCACTTGCATGCCAGGAATGTTGTAAAATATTACGGTAGAGATGATAGGTTGCCTTAGTTTACGATATACAACGTTATAGACGTATATACTGTTCCCACCTAGAAGTACGTGCCGACGCGCCAGGAATGTTGTAAAATATTACATTCGACATGTCAGGTAGCCTTAGGCTAGGATATATAGCGTTATAGACGTATATAATGTTCCCAATGAGATGTAGGGGCCGACGTGCCAGGAATGTAGTAAAATATTACATCCGAGATGTTAGGTTGCCTTAGGTTAGGATATATAACGTTATAGACGTATATAATGTTACCACAGAGATCTAGGCACTTGCATGCCAGGAATGTAGTATAATATTACGGTAGAGATGATAGTTTGCCTTAGTTTAGGATATATAACGTTATAGGCGTATATACTGCTCCCACCGAGAAGTAGGTGCCGACGCGCCTGGTATGTTGTAAAATATTACATTCGACATGTTGGGTTGCCTTAGGCTAGGATATATAGCGTTATAGACGTATAGAATGTTCCCACCGAGAAGTAGGGTCCGACGTGCCAGGAATGTAGTAAAATATTACATCATAGATGTTAGGTTGCCTTAGGTTAGGATATATAACGTTATAGATGTATATAATGTTACCACAGAGAACTAGGCACTTGCATGCCAGGAATGTTGTAAAATATTACGGTAGAGATGATAGGTTGCCTTAGTTTACGATATACAACGTTATAGACGTATATACTGTTCCCACCGAGAAGTAGGTGCCGACGCGCCAGGAATGTTGTAAAATATTACATTCGACATGTCAGGTTGCCTTAGGCTAGGATATATAGCGTTATAGACGTATATAATGTTCCCACCGAGAAGTAGGGGCCGACGCGCCAGGTATGTTGTAAAATATTACATTCGACATGTTAGGTTGCCTTAGGCTAGGATATATAGCGTTATAGACGTATATAATGTTCCCACCGAGAAGTAGGGGCCGACGTGCCAGGAATGTAGTAGAATATTACAGCCGAGATGTTAGGTTGCCTTAGGTTAGGATATATAACGTTATAGACGTATATAATGTTACCACAGAGAACTAGGCACTTTAATGCCAGGAATGTTGTAAAATATTACATCCGAGATGTTAGGTTGCCTTAGGTGAGGATATATAACGTTATAGAGGTATATAATGTTACCACAGAGAACTAGGCACTTGCATGCCAGGAATGTTGTAAAATATTACGGTAGAGATGATAGTTTGCCTTAGTTTAGGATATATAACGTTATAGGCGTATATACTGTTCCCACCGAGAAGTAGGTGCCGACGCGCCAGGTATGTTGTAAAATATTACATTCGACATGTTAGGTTGCCTTAGGCTAGGATATATAGCGTTATAGACGTATATAATGTTCCCTCCGAGAAGTAGGGGCCGACGTGCCAGGAATGTAGTAAAATATTACATCCGAGATGTTAGGTTGCCTTAGGATAGGATATATAACGTTATAGACGTATATACTGTTGCCACCGAGAAGTAGGTGCCGACGCGCCAGGAATGTTGTAAAATATTACATTCGACATGTTCGGTTGCCTTAGGCTAGGATATATAGCGTTATAGACGTATATAATGTTCCCACCGAGAAGTAGGGGCCGACGTGCCAGGAATGTAGTAAAATATTACATCCGAGATGTTAGGTTGCCTTAGGATAGGATATATACCGCTATTGTCTTATATAACGTTCCCACCGAGAAAAAGGCGCCGACGCGTCGGGAATGCTGTAAAATATTACATTCGACATGTTAGGTTGCCTTAGGCTAGGATATATAGCGTTATAGACGTATATAATGTTCCCACCGAGAAGTAGGGGCCGACGTGCCAGGAATGTAGTAGAATATTACATCCGAGATGTTAGGTTGCCTTAGGTGAGGATATATAACGTTATAGACGTATATAATGTTACCACAGAGAACTAGGCACTTTAATGCCAGGAATGTTGTAAAATATTACATCCGAGATGTTAGATTGCCTTAGGTTAGGATATATAACGTTATAGAGGTATATAATGTTACCACAGAGAACTAGGCACTTGCATGCCAGGAATGTTGTAAAATATTACGGTAAAGATGATAGGTTGCCTCAGTTTAGGATATATAACGTTATAGGCGTATATACTGTTCCCACCGAGAAGTAGGTGCCGACGCGCCAGGTATGTTGTAAAATATTACATTCGACATGTCAGGTTGCCTTAGGCTAGGATATGTAGCGTTATAGAAGTATATAATGTTCCCTCCGAGAAGTAGGGGCCGACGTGCCAGGAATGTAGTAAAATATTACGTTCGAGATGTTAGGTTGCCTTAGGATAGGATATATAACGTTATAGACGTATATACTGTTGCCACCGAGAAGTAGGTGCCGACGCGCCAGGAATGTTGTAAAATATTACATTCGACATGTCAGGTTGCCTTAGGCTAGGATATATAGCGTTATAGACGTATATAATGTTCCCACCGAGAAGTAGGGGCCGATGTGCCAGGAATGTAGTAAAATATTACATCATAGATGTTAGGTTGCCTTAGGTTAGGATGTATAACGTTATAGATGTATATAATGTTACCGCAGAGAACTAGGCACTTGCATGCCAGGAATGTTGTAAAATATTACGGTAGAGATGATAGGTTGCCTTAGTTTACGATATACAACGTTATAGACGTATATACTGTTCCCACCTAGAAGTACGTGCCGACGCGCCAGGAATGTTGTAAAATATTACATTCGACATGTCAGGTAGCCTTAGGCTAGGATATATAGCGTTATAGACGTATATAATGTTCCCAATGAGATGTAGGGGCCGACGTGCCAGGAATGTAGTAAAATATTACATCCGAGATGTTAGGTTGCCTTAGGTTAGGATATATAACGTTATAGACGTATATAATGTTACCACAGAGATCTAGGCACTTGCATGCCAGGAATGTAGTATAATATTACGGTAGAGATGATAGTTTGCCTTAGTTTAGGATATATAACGTTATAGGCGTATATACTGTTCCCACCGAGAAGTAGGTGCCGACGCGCCTGGTATGTTGTAAAATATTACATTCGACATGTTAGGTTGCCTTAGGCTAGGATATGTAGCGTTATAGA
This sequence comes from Xylocopa violacea, assembly GCA_963969225.1. Lineage (NCBI taxonomy): Eukaryota > Metazoa > Arthropoda > Insecta > Hymenoptera > Apidae > Xylocopa > Xylocopa violacea. The sequence goes on from CAXAJV010000001.1 coordinate 55,152,515, forward strand.
AGTATATAATGTTCCCACCGAGAAGTAGGGGCCGACGTGCCAGGAATGTAGTAAAATATTACATCATAGATGTTAGGTTGCCTTAGGTTAGGATATATAACGTTATAGATGTATATAATGTTACCGCAGAGAACTAGGCACTTGCATGCCAGGAATGTTGTAAAATATTACGGTAGAGATGATAGTTTGCCTTAGTTTAGGATATATAACGTTATAGGCGTATATACTGCTCCCACCGAGAAGTAGGTGCCGACGCGCCTGGTATGTTGTAAAATATTACATTCGACATGTTGGGTTGCCTTAGGCTAGGATATATAGCGTTATAGACGTATAGAATGTTCCCACCGAGAAGTAGGGTCCGACGTGCCAGGAATGTAGTAAAATATTACATCATAGATGTTAGGTTGCCTTAGGTTAGGATATATAACGTTATAGATGTATATAATGTTACCGCAGAGAACTAGGCACTTGCATGCCAGGAATGTTGTAAAATATTACGGTAGAGATGATAGGTTGCCTTAGTTTACGATATACAACGTTATAGACGTATATACTGTTCCCACCTAGAAGTACGTGCCGACGCGCCAGGAATGTTGTAAAATATTACATTCGACATGTCAGGTAGCCTTAGGCTAGGATATATAGCGTTATAGACGTATATAATGTTCCCAATGAGATGTAGGGGCCGACGTGCCAGGAATGTAGTAAAATATTACATCCGAGATGTTAGGTTGCCTTAGGTTAGGATATATAACGTTATAGACGTATATAATGTTACCACAGAGATCTAGGCACTTGCATGCCAGGAATGTAGTATAATATTACGGTAGAGATGATAGTTTGCCTTAGTTTAGGATATATAACGTTATAGGCGTATATACTGCTCCCACCGAGAAGTAGGTGCCGACGCGCCTGGTATGTTGTAAAATATTACATTCGACATGTTGGGTTGCCTTAGGCTAGGATATATAGCGTTATAGACGTATAGAATGTTCCCACCGAGAAGTAGGGTCCGACGTGCCAGGAATGTAGTAAAATATTACATCATAGATGTTAGGTTGCCTTAGGTTAGGATATATAACGTTATAGATGTATATAATGTTACCGCAGAGAACTAGGCACTTGCATGCCAGGAATGTTGTAAAATATTTCGGTAGAGATGATAGGTTGCCTTAGTTTACGATATATAACTTTATAGACGTATATACTGTTCCCACCGAGAAGTAGGTGCCGACGCGCCAGGAATGTTGTAAAATATTACATTCCACATGTCAGGTTGCCTTAGGCTAGGATATGTAGCGTTATAGAAGTATATAATGTTCCCTCCGAGAAGTAGGGGCCGACGTGCCAGGAATGTAGTAAAATATTACATCCGAGATGTGAGGTTGCCTTAGGTTAGGATACATAACGTTATTGACTTATATAATGTCCCCACCGAGAAGTAGGTGCCGACGCGCCTGGTATGTTGTAAAATATTACATCCGAGATGTTAGGTTGCCTTAGGTTAGGATATATAACGTTATAGACGTATATAATGTTCCCACCGAGAAGTAGGGGCCGACGTGCCAGGAATGTAGTAGAATATTACATCCGAGATGTTAGGTTGCCTTAGGTGAGGATATATAACGTTATAGACGTATATAAGGTTACCACAGAGAACTAGGCACTTTAATGCCAGGAATGTTGTAAAATATTACATCCGAGATGTTAGGTTGCCTTAGGTTAGGATATATAACGTTATAGACGTATATAATGTTACCACAGAGAACTAGGCACTTGCATGACAGGAATGTTGTAAAATATTACGGTAGAGATGATAGTTTGCCTTAGTTTAGGATATATAACGTTATAGGCGTATATACTGTTCCCACCGAGAAGTAGGTGCCGACGCGCCAGGTATGTTGTAAAATATTACATTCGACATGTTAGGTTGCCTTAGGCTAGGATATATAGCGTTATAGACGTATATAATGTTCCCACCGAGAAGTAGGGGCCGACGTGCCAGGAATGTAGTAAAATATTACATCCGAGATGTGAGGTTGCCTTAGGTTAGGATACATAACGTTATTGACTTATATAATGTCCCCACCGAGAAGTAGGTGCCGACGCGCCTGGTATGTTGTGAAATATTACATCCGAGATGTTAGGTTGCCTTAGGTTAGGATATATAACGTTATAGACGTATATAATGTTACCACAGAGAACTAGGCACTTTAATGCCAGGAATGTTGTAAAATATTACATCCGAGATGTTAGGTTGCCTTAGGTTAGGATATATAACGTTATAGATGTATATAATGTTACCACAGAGAACTAGGCACTTGCATGCCAGGAATGTTGTAAAATATTACGGTAGAGATGATAGGTTGCCTTAGTTTACGATATACAACGTTATAGACGTATATACTGTTCCCACCGAGAAGTAGGTGCCGACGCGCCAGGTATGTTGTAAAATATTACATTCGACATGTTAGGTTGCCTTAGGCTAGGATATATAGCGTTATAGACGTATATAATGTTCCCACCGAGAAGTAGAGGCCGACGTGCCAGGAATGTAGTAGAATATTACAGCCGAGATGTTAGGTTGCCTTAGGTGAGGATATATAACGTTATAGACGTATATAAGGTTACCACAGAGAACTAGGCACTTTAATGCCAGGAATGTTGTAAAATATTACATCCGAGATGTTAGGTTGCCTTAGGTTAGGATATATAACGTTATAGACGTATATAATGTTACCACAGAGAACTAGGCACTTGCATGCCAGGAATGTTGTAAAATATTACGGTAGAGATGATAGTTTGCCTTAGTTTAGGATATATAACGTTATAGGCGTATATACTGTTCCCACCGAGAAGTAGGTGCCGACGCGCCAGGTATGTTGTAAAATATTACATTCGACATGTTAGGTTGCCTTAGGCTAGGATATATAGCGTTATAGACGTATATAATGTTCCCACCGAGAAGTAGGGGCCGACGTGCCAGGAATGTAGTAAAATATTACATCCGAGATGTGAGGTTGCCTTAGGTTAGGATACATAACGTTATTGACTTATATAATGTCCCCACCGAGAAGTAGGTGCCGACGCGCCTGGTATGTTGTGAAATATTACATCCGAGATGTTAGGTTGCCTTAGGTTAGGATATATAACGTTATAGACGTATATAATGTTACCACAGAGAACTAGGCACTTTAATGCCAGGAATGTTGTAAAATATTACATCCGAGATGTTAGGTTGCCTTAGGATAGGATATATAACGTTATAGACGTATATACTGTTCCCACCGAGAAGTAGGTGCCGACGCGCCAGGAATGTTGTAAAATATTACATTCGACATGTTAGGTTGCCTTAGGCTAGGATATATAGCGTTATAGATGTATATAATGTTCCCACCGAGAAGTAGGGGCCGACGTGCCAGGAATGTAGTAAAATATTACATCCGAGATGTGAGGTTGCCTTAGATTAGGATAAATAACGTTATTGACTTATATAATGTCCCCACCGAGAAGTAGGTGCCGACGCGCCTGGTATGTTGTAAAATATTACATCCGAGATGTTAGGTTGCCTTATGTTAGGATATATAACGTTATAGACGTATATAATGTTACCACAGAGAACTAGGCACTTTAATGCCAGGAATGTTGTAAAATATTACATCCGAGATGTTAGGTTGCCTTAGGTTAGGATATATAACGTTATAGACGTATATAATGTTACCACAGAGATCTAGGCACTTGCATGCCAGGAATGTTGTAAAATATTACGGTAGAGATGATAGTTTGCCTTAGTTTAGGATATATAACTTTATAGGCGTATATACTGTTCCCACCGAGAAGTAGGTGCCGACGCGCCTGGTATGTTGTAAAATATTACATTCGACATGTTAGGTTGCCTCAGGCTAGGATATATAGCGTCAAAGAAGTATATAATGTTCCCTCCGAGAAGTAGGGGCCGACGTGCCAGGAATGTAGTAAAATATTACATCCGAGATGTTAGGTTGCCTTAGGATAGGATATATAACGTTATAGACATATATACTGTTGCCACCGAGAAGTAGGTGCCGACGCGCCCTGGAATGTTGTAAAATATTACATTCGACATGTTCGGTTGCCTTAGGCTAGGATATATAGCGTTATAGACGTATATAATGTTCCCACCGAGAAGTAGGGGCCGACGTGCCAGGAATGTAGTAAAATATTACATCCGAGATGTTAGGTTGCCTTAGGATAGGATATATACCGCTATTGTCTTATATAACGTTCCCACCGAGAAAAAGGCGCCGACGCGTCGGGAATGCTGTAAAATATTACATTCGACATGTTAGGTTGCCTTAGGCTAGGATATATAGCGTTATAGACGTATATAATGTCCCCACCGAGAAGTAGGTGCCGACGCGCCGGGTGTGCTGTAAAAAAATTACATTCGACATGTTATGTTGCCTTAGGCTAGGATATATAGCGTTATAGACGTATATAATGTTCCCACCGAGAAGTAGGGGCCCACGTGCCAGGAATGTAGTAAAATATTACATCCGAGATGTTAGGTTGCCTTAGGATAGGATATATAACGTTATAGACGTATATAATGTTACCACAGAGATCTAGGCACTTGCATGCCAGGAATGTTGTAAAATATTACGGTAGCGTTGAATGGTTGCCTTAGTTTAGTATATATAACGTTATAGACGTATATACTGTTCCCACCGAGAAGTAGGTGCCGACGCGCCAGGTGTGCTGTAAAATATTACTATCGACGTGTTAGGTTGCCTTAGGCTAGGATATATAGCGCTATACACGTATATAACGTTCCCACCGAGTAGTAGGGGCCGACGTGCCAGGAATGTAATAAAATATTACATCCGAGATGTTAGGTTGCCTTAGGATAAGATATATAACGCTATTGTCTTTCATAACGTTCCCACCGAGAAAAAGGCGCCGACGCGTCGGGAATGCTGTAAAATATTACATTCGACATGTTAGGTTGCCTTAGGCTAGGATATATAGCGTTATAGACGTATAGAATGTTCCCATCGAGTAGTAGGGTCCGACGTGCCAGGAATGTAGTAAAATATTACATCATAGATGTTAGGTTGCCTTAGGTTAGGATATATAACGTTATAGATGTATATAATGTTACCACAGAGAACTAGGCACTTGCATGCCAGGAATGTTGTAAAATATTACGGTAGAGATGATAGGTTGCCTAAGTTTACGATATACAACGTTATAGACGTATATACTGTTCCCACCGAGAAGTAGGTGCCGACGCGCCAGGAATGTTGTAAAATATTACATTCGACATGTCAGGTTGCCTTAGGCTAGGATATATAGCGTTATAGACGTATATAATGTTCCCACCGAGAAGTAGGGGCCGACGTGCCAGGAATGTAGTATTACGTTATAGACGTATATAATGTGACCACAGAGAACTAGGCACTTTAATGCCAGGAATGTTGTAAAATATTACATCCGAGATGTTAGGTTGCCTTAGGTTAGGATATATAACGTTATCGACGTATATAATGTTACCACAGAGATCTAGGCACTTGCATGCCAGGAATGTTGTAAAATATTACGGTAGAGATGATAGTTTGCCTTAATTTAGGATATATAACGTTATAGGCGTATATACTGTTCCCACCGAGAAGTAGGTGCCGACGCGCCAGGTATGTTGTAAAATATTACATTCGACATGTTAGGTTGCCTTAGGCTAGGATATATAGCGTTATAGACGTATATAATGTTCCCACCGAGAAGTAGGGGCCGACGTGCCAGGAATGTAGTAGAATATTACAGCCGAGATGTTAGGTTGCCTTAGGTTAGGATATATAACGTTATAGACGTATATAATGTTACCACAGAGAACTAGGCACTTTAATGCCAGGAATGTTGTAAAATATTACATCCGAGATGTTAGGTTGCCTTAGGTGAGGATATATAACGTTATAGAGGTATATAATGTTACCACAGAGAACTAGGCACTTGCATGCCAGGAATGTTGTAAAATATTACGGTAGAGATGATAGGTTGCCTTAGTTTAGGATATATAACGTTATAGACGTATATACTGTTCCCACCGAGAAGTAGGTGCCGACGCGCCGGGTGTGCTGTAAAAAAATTACATTCGACATGTTATGTTGCCTTAGGCTAGGATATATAGCGTTATAGACGTATATAATGTTCCCACCGAGAAGTAGGGGCCGACGTGCCAGGAATGTAGTAAAATATTTCATCCGAGATGTTAGGTTGCCTTAGGATAGGATATATAACGTTATAGACGTATATAATGTGACCACAGAGAACTAAGCACTTTAATGCCAGGAATGTTGTAAAATATTACATCCGAGATGTTAGGTTGCCTTAGGTTAGGGTATATAACGTTATAGACGTATATAATGTTACCACAGAGATCTAGGCACTTGCATGCCAGGAATGTTGTAAAATATTACGGTAGCGTTGATAGGTTGCCTTAGTTTAGTATATATAACGTTATAGACGTATATACTGTTCCCACCGAGAAGTAGGTGCCGACGCGCCAGGTGTGCTGTAAAATATTACTATCGACGTGTTAGGTTGCCTTAGGCTAGGATATATAGCGTTATACACGTATATAACGTTCCCACCGAGTAGTAGGGGCCGACGTGCCAGGAATGTAGTAAAATATTACATCCGAGATGTTAGGTTGCCTTAGGATAGGATATATAACGCTATTGTCTTATATAACGTTCCCACCGAGAAAAAGGCGCCGGCGCGTCGGGAATGCTGTAAAATATTACATTCGACATGTTAGGTTGCCTTAGGCTAGGATATATAGCGTTATAGACGTATAGAATGTTCCCATCGAGAAGTAGAGTCCGACGTGCCAGGAATGTAGTAAAATATTACATCATAGATGTTAGGTTGCCTTAGGTTAGGATATATAACGTTATAGATGTATATAATGTTACCACAGAGAACTAGGCACTTGCATGCCAGGAATGTTGTAAAATATTACGGTAGAGATGATAGGTTGCCTTAGTTTACGATATACAACGTTATAGACGTATATACTGTTCCCACCGAGAAGTAGGTGCCGACGCGCCAGGAATGTTGTAAAATATTACATTCGACATGTCAGGTTGCCTTAGGCTAGGATATGTAGCGTTATAGACGTATATAATGTTCCCACCGAGAAGTAGGGGCCGACGTGCCAGGAATGTAGTATTACGTTATAGACGTATATAATGTGACCACAGAGAACTAGGCACTTTAATGCCAGGAATGTTGTAAAATATTACATCCGAGATGTTAGGTTGCCTTAGGTTAGGATATATAACGTTATAGACGTATATAATGTTACCACAGAGATCTAGGCACTTGCATGCCAGGAATGTTGTAAAATATTACGGTAGAGATGATAGTTTGCCTTAATTTAGGATATATAACGTTATAGGCGTATATACTGTTCCCACCGAGAAGTAGGTGCCGACGCGCCAGGTATGTTGTAAAATATTACATTCGACATGTTAGGTTGCCTTAGGCTAGGATATATAGCGTTATAGACGTATATAATGTTCCCACCGAGAAGTAGGGGCCGACGTGCCAGGAATGTAGTAAAATATTACATCCGAGATGTTAGGTTGCCTTAGGTTAGGATATATAACGTTATAGACGTATATAATGTTACCACAGAGAACTAGGCACTTTAATGCCAGGAATGTTGTAAAATATTACATCCGAGATGTTAGGTTGCCTTAGGTTAGGATATATAACGTTTTAGACGTATATAAAGTTACCACAGAGAACTAGGCACTTGCATGCCGGGAATGTTGTAAAATATTACGGTAGAGATGATAGTTTGCCTTAGTTTAGGATATATAACGTTATAGACGTATATGCTGTTCCCACCGAGAAGTAGGTGCCGACGCGCCAGGAATGTTGTAAAATATTACATTCGACATGTCAGGTTGCCTTACGCTAGGATATATAGCGTTATAGACGTATATAATGTTCCCACCGAGAAGTAGGGGCCGACGTGCCAGGAATGTAGTAGAATATTACATCCGAGATGTTAGGTTGCCTTAGGTTAGGATATATAACGTTATAGACGTATATAATGTTACCACAGAGAACTAGGCACTTTAATGCCAGGAATGTTGTAAAATATTACATCCGAGATGTTAGGTTGCCTTAGGTTAGGATATATAACGTTATAGAGGTATATAATGTTACCACAGAGAACTAGGCACTTGCATGCCAGGAATGTTGTAAAATATTACGGTAGAGATGATAGGTTGCCTTAGTTTAGGATATATAACGTTATAGACGTATATACTGTTCCCACCGAGAAGTAGGTGCCGACGCGCCGGGTGTGCTGTAAAATATTACATTCGACATGTTATGTTGCCTTAGGCTAGGATATATAGCGTTATAGACGTATATAATGTTCCCACCGAGAAGTAGGGGCCGACGTGCCAGGAATGTAGTAAAATATTACATCCGAGATGTTAGGTTGCCTTAGGATAGGATATATAACGTTATAGACGTATATAATGTGACCACAGAGAACTAGGCACTTTAATGCCAGGAATGTTGTAAAATATTACATCCGAGATGTTAGGTTGCCTTAGGTTAGGATATATAACGTTATAGACGTATATAATGTTACCACAGAGATCTAGGCACTTGCATGCCAGGAATGTTGTAAAATATTACGGTAGCGTTGATAGGTTGCCTTAGTTTAGTATATATAACGTTATAGACGTATATACAGTTCCCACCGAGAAGTAGGTGCCGACGCGCCAGGTGTGCTGTAAAATATTACTATCGACGTGTTAGGTTGCCTTAGGCTAGGATATATAGCGTTATACACGTATATAACGTTTCCACCGAGTAGTAGGGGCCGACGTGCCAGGAATGTAGTAAAATATTACATCCGAGATGTTAGGTTGCCTTAGGATAGGATATATAACGCTATTGTCTTATATAACGTTCCCTCCGAGAAAAAGGCGCCGACGCGTCGGGAATGCTGTAAAATATTACATCCGAGATGTTAGGTTGCCTTAGGCTAGGATATAAAGCGTTATAGACGTATATAATGTTCCCACCGAGAAGTAGGGGCCGACGTGCCAGGAATGTAGTAGAATATTACATCCGAGATGTTAGGTTGCCTTAGGTGAGGATATATAACGTTATAGACGTATATAATGTTACCACAGAGAACTAGGCACTTTAATGCCAGGAATGTTGTAAAATATTACATCCGAGATGTTAGATTGCCTTAGGTTAGGATATATAACGTTATAGAGGTATATAATGTTACCACAGAGAACTAGGCACTTGCATGCCAGGAATGTTGTAAAATATTACGGTAAAGATGATAGGTTGCCTCAGTTTAGGATATATAACGTTATAGACGTATATACTGTTCCCACCGAGAAGTAGGTGCCGACGCGCCGGGTGTGCTGTAAAATATTACATTCGACATGTTATGTTGCCTTAGGCTAGGATATATAGCGTTATAGACGTATATAATTTTCCCACCGAGAAGTAGGGGCCGACGTGCCAGGAATGTAGTAAAATATTACATCCGAGATGTTAGGTTACCTTAGGATAGGATATATAACGTTATAGACTTATATAATGTCCCCACCGAGAAGTAGGTGCCGACGCGCCTGGTATGTTGTAAAATATTACATCCGAGATGTTAGGTTGCCTTAGGTTAGGATATATAACGTTATAGACGTATATAATGTTACCACAGAGAACTAGGCACTTTAATGCCAGGAATGTTGTAAAATATTACATCCGAGATGTTAGGTTGCCTTAGGTTAGGATATATAACGTTATAGACGTATATAATGTTACCACAGAGATCTAGGCACTTGCATGCCAGGAATGTTGTAAAATATTACGGTAGAGATGATAGTTTGCCTTAATTTAGGATATATAACGTTATAGGCTTGTATACTGTGCCCACCGAGAAGTAGGTGCCGACGCGCCAGGTATGTTGTAAAATATTACATTCGACATGTTAGGTTGCCTTAGGCTAGGATATATAGCGTTATAGACGTATATAATGTTCCCACCGAGAAGTAGGGGCCGACGTGCCAGGAATGTAGTAGAATATTACATCCGAGATGTTAGGTTGCCTTAGGTGAGGATATATAACGTTATAGACGTATATAATGTTACCACAGAGAACTAGGCACTTTAATGCCAGGAATGTTGTAAAATATTACATTCGAGATGTTAGGTTGCCTTAGGTTAGGATATATAACGTTATAGAGGTATATAATGTTACCACAGAGAACTAGGCACTTGCATGCCAGGAATGTTGTAAAATATTACGGTAAAGATGATAGGTTGCCTCAGTTTAGGATATATAACGTTATAGACGTATATACTGTGCCCACCGAGAAGTAGGTGCCGACGCGCCAGGTATGTTGTAAAATATTACATTCGACATGTTAGGTTGCCTTAGGCTAGGATATATAGCGTTATAGACGTATATAATGTTCCCACCGAGAAGTAGGGGCCGACGTGCCAGGAATGTAGTAGAATATTACATCCGAGATGTTAGGTTGCCTTAGGTGAGGATATATAACGTTATAGACGTATATAATGTTACCACAGAGAACTAGGCACTTTAATGCCAGGAATGTTGTAAAATATTACATCCGAGATGTTAGGTTGCCTTAGGTTAGGATATATAACGTTATAGACGTATATAATGTTACCACAGAGATCTAGGCACTTGCATGCCAGGAATGTTGTAAAATATTACGGTAGAGATGATAGTTTGCCTTAGTTTAGGATATATAACGTTATAGGCGTATATACTGTTCCCACCGAGAAGTAGGTGCCGACGCGCCTGGTATGTTGTAAAATATTACATTCGACATGTTAGGTTGCCTCAGGCTAGGATATATAGCGTCATAGAAGTATATAATGTTCCCTCCGAGAAGTAGGGGCCGACGTGCCAGGAATGTAGTAAAATATTACGTTCGAGATGTTAGGTTGCCTTAGGATAGGATATATAACGTTATAGACGTATATACTGTTGCCACCGAGAAGTAGGTGCCGACGCGCCAGGAATGTTGTAAAATATTACATTCGACATGTCAGGTTGCCTTAGGCTAGGATATATAGCGTTATAGACGTATATAATGTTCCCACCGAGAAGTAGGGGCCGACGTGCCAGGAATGTAGTAAAATATTACATCATAGATGTTAGGTTGCCTTAGGTTAGGATATATAACGTTATAGATGTATATAATGTTACCACAGAGAACTAGGCACTTGCATGCCAGGAATGTTGTAAAATATTACGGTAGAGATGATAGGTTGCCTTAGTTTACGATATACAACGTTATAGACGTATATACTGTTCCCACCGAGAAGTAGGTGCCGACGCGCCAGGAATGTTGTAAAATATTACATTCGACATGTCAGGTTGCCTTAGGCTAGGATATGTAGCGTTATAGACGTATATAATGTTCCCACCGAGAAGTAGGGGCCGACGTGCCAGGAATGTAGTATTACGTTATAGACGTATATAATGTGACCACAGAGAACTAGGCACTTTAATGCCAGGAATGTTGTAAAATATTACATCCGAGATGTTAGGTTGCCTTAGGTTAGGATATATAACGTTATAGACGTATATAATGTTACCACAGAGATCTAGGCACTTGCATGCCAGGAATGTTGTAAAATATTACGGTAGAGATGATAGTTTGCCTTAATTTAGGATATATAACGTTATAGGCGTATATACTGTTGCCACCGAGAAGTAGGTGCCGACGCGCCAGGAATGTTGTAAAATATTACATTCGACATGTTCGGTTGCCTTAGGCTAGGATATATAGCGTTATAGACGTATATAATGTTCCCACCGAGAAGTAGGGGCCGACGTGCCAGGAATGTAGTAAAATATTACATCCGAGATGTTAGGTTGCCTTAGGATAGGATATATACCGCTATTGTCTTATATAACGTTCCCACCGAAAAAAGGCGCCGACGCGTCGGGAATGCTGTAAAATATTACATTCGACATGATAGGTTGCCTTAGGCTAGGATATATAGCGTTATAGACGTATATAATGTTCCCACCGAGAAGTAGGGGCCGACGTGCCAGGAATGTAGTAGAATATTACATCCGAGATGTTAGGTTGCCTTAGGTGAGGATATATAACGTTATAGACGTATATAATGTTACCACAGAGAACTAGGCACTTTAATGCCAGGAATGTTGTAAAATATTACATCCGAGATGTTAGGTTGCCTTAGGATAGGATGTATAACGTTATAGACGTATATAATGTTACCACAGAGAACTAGGCACTTTAATGCCAGGAATGTTGTAAAATATTACATCCGAGATGTTAGGTTGCCTTAGGTTAGGATATATAACGTTATAGACGTATATAATGTTACCACAGAGAACTAGGCACTTGCATGCCAGGAATGTTGTAAAATATTACGGTAGAGATGATAGTTTGCCTTAATTTAGGATATATAACGTTATAGGCGTATATACTGTGCCCACCGAGAAGTAGGTGCCGACGCGCCAGGTATGTTGTAAAATATTACATTCGGCATGTTAGGTTGCCTTAGGCTAGGATATATAGCGTTATAGACGTATATAATGTTCCCACCGAGAAGTAGGGGCCGACGTGCCAGGAATGTAGTAAAATATTACATCCGAGATGTTAGGTTGCCTTAGGATAGGATATATAACGTTATAGACGTATATAATGTTACCACAGAGAACTAGGCACTTTAATGCCAGGAATGTTGTAAAATATTACATCCGAGATGTTAGGTTGCCTTAGGATAGGATATATAACGTTATAGACGTATATACTGTTCCCACCGAGAAGTAGGTGCCGACGCGCCTGGTATGTTGTAAAATATTACATTCGACATGTTAGGTTGCCTCAGGCTAGGATATATAGCGTCATAGAAGTATATAATGTTCCCTCCGAGAAGTAGGGGCCGACGTGCCAGGAATGTAGTAAAATATTACATCCGAGATGTTAGGTTGCCTTAGGATAGGATATATAACGTTATAGACGTATATACTGTTGCCACCGAGAAGTAGGTGCCGACGCGCCAGGAATGTTGTAAAATATTACATTCGACATGTTCGGTTGCCTTAGGCTAGGATATATAGCGTTATAGACGTATATAATGTTCCCACCGAGAAGTAGGGGCCGACGTGCCAGGAATGTAGTAAAATATTACATCCGAGATGTTAGGTTGCCTTAGGATAGGATATATACCGCTATTGTCTTATATAACGTTCCCACCGAGAAAAAGGCGCCGACGCGTCGGGAATGCTGTAAAATATTACATTCGACATGTTAGGTTGCCTTAGGCTAGGATATATAGCGTTGGAGTCTCGTTCGAGCAGCCGTAGAGAGCGGACGTGTTTCGGTGCGCTCCGCTACCTGAGTTGTACGACGCGACTTTTTAGGCGATAAAGGATATATACTTCGGTTTATATCCTTCCGAGGAGGATTGTGAAAACTTCTAGTGTAAGAACTAGAAGCTAGTAGCAAGAATAACGCGATAGAAAGGAATATACGCTCTGCGTGTCCTTTGTTCGCTTTCGGTGACGTGGCGTCGACAATTGAGTCGGCGTTTTCGGCAGAAAAGGAGTTGGAAAGTGGTCTGGATCACTTCCCTGAGAGTCAGTGTCACGTGCGGCACAACCAGTGCGCAGTTTGTGCAGTGGAAAGTGCCAAAAGTGTGCGAAAACAAGTGGAAATCGGCGGAAAGTAACAGGGCGTCACCGCCGCCATATTGCCGCGCAGCCGTGGCACGTACGCGTTCCACCGCGATTAGGGCGTTCTTTCCGGCGATTGCTGCTTGTTTGCGAACTTAAAGTGCTCTTTGCGGCAAAAGTGACTGTGAGGTGGCTCCCGTGGTTGCGGGCACAGGAGAAAAAGGTGCGATAATACGTGGAAAAGCATCGGGAGAAAACGAGGCGTCGCCGCCGCCATCTTGACAGTCAGGCGTGGCACGTACGCCGCGTCGAGACGGCAGTCGCGAAACAAGGGCTTCTCCCGGCCTTTTCGACGTGTTCCCGCACTTTCAGCGCTTCCGGTCGTTAAGCACGATTGTAGAAACACTGATTTTCGATAACATTAGTGCAAAAAACGGTGTAAAAGTGCGACGCGGGAACTCGGCGAGAAAGAGGCTACCAGCCGTAATCAATCTCGGATTATTCCAGGAGATTGCGACAAAGAAGACAAAAAAGGTAAGTGCTAGAGACTCTTAAAGCGCGAATCTTGAACTCTGGCGTCGCTCCGTGAACTGTTCGCGGAAATCGAAGCGAACGCAAGAGCGAGTAAGAGGACGAATAGAGAGACAAAGAGAGAGTGACGGTTGAACTGTGTGCGGGACAGAGACAGACAACCGGTCTGCGCTGAACGTGGGAAGTGCGAACGTTCCCACACGGCGGAGCAAGTGAGGTCCGCGGTGTGATTTTCTCCACGGAGGAGAATAGCGTTTGCGCGACCGACTCGTCGGCAAATTAATTATCGTGCGAAGCCCTGCTTGGGTAACCAAGCATGGCGACGCGCGATTACGCGACCGTGGCGAGTGGGGGAGAGGGGGCCGGCCCGAGTGGCCTTATCAGTTGCAGAACCGGCGGCAGCAGCAAGTCGGAGAGGACGGAAGGCAGGATGCTGCGGGAACCAGAGAGGAGAATTCCACGCACGCGCAGGAGCGTGAAGAGGTCAAAGGCGGAGACGTCCGAATACGATTCGGACTCGTCACTCGCTTCGTTGCTCTCGACGACGCCGTCCGAGTCAACGAAGCATCTGAAGAAGAGGGGACGCCCCCCCACAACGGAGGAATACATAAAATTGGCGGAAGCCAAACTGCTAGCCGATAAAGCTGCCGAGAAGGATGCAGAGGACGCTCTAGAGCGAGAGCTCCTCTACGGTGATTGCATGCCGCCGCCACCATCAAGGACGTCAAATCCTATTCCGGATCAGGAAGTTTTTGACGAAGAGGCCAGGAAAATGCCGACAGAGGATCTGGCAGCCTGGGCTCTGGAATCGGCGGCCAAAATTGAATATGCCGCTGCGAAGTCGTCGCAGCTGAAGGGCACAATTAAACGGTCGATGCGCGTCAGCGTTCGAATCCTGCGAGCGGCGACTACGGAAGCTGAACAACGCGCCAGCCGCGCCATCGCCGGAACAGCAGGAGATCAGGAATTCAGCCTTATTAAAGCTAAGGCTGAAAAACTGGAGAAGGAGAATGCCCTTCTCAAGGAGAGGCTGACCGCCCTCGAAAATACGGCAAACAGCCAATTATCGCCGGCGATCAAAAGCATGGAGATCGCCGAGCGTAGTGATAAAAGAACACGACGGCAATCCGTGACTACGAAGCAGGAGGAAGCCAGCATCCCCGACACCGGTCTCGTACTGCTAATGGAGCAGATTGGGGCCGTTGTCAACGAACGGCTTACACAATTTTGGGAGAAGGCGGAGAAGCGCTTCGCTCCGAAGGAGGATCGTCCGCGGTCGGAGGCACGAAATGTTGCGCGACGCGAAGAACCCGCGAAAGAGGGAACAAGCGCCGCAATCATAAAGAAGGAGAAGTCCGCTGGGAAGAGAGAGGCAATGCACCTTCCACCGGTCAAAAAATCCGCGAAAGCGGAAACAAAGAAATCACCCATCCAGAAGAGGATGGAAGAGATTCAAAAGGAGCAGGTTCGGAAGGAGAGCGAAGGGAAGTGTCCAGCAGCGAGCGCACCTGCTCCGCAGAACAAGAAGGAGACGGAGACGCCGTGGACGAAAGTCCTCGGCAGAAAGTCGAAAAAGGAGACGACGGCCACCGTAAACAAGACCGTGAGGGCAGGCAAGAAGGTAGCAGCTGCGAAGTCGATGCCAAAAGAAAAGCCGATAGTGATGAAAACCCCGAGCACGGCCGCTGTCGTAATCACTATAGAGGAGGCCAGTAAATCGACATACGCCGAGCTTATGACAACGGCGCGGCAGAAGATCAAACTGTCGGACCTGGGAATCGGTGAGGTCAAACCCAGGAAAGCGCTGACCGGAGCGCTTATTCTCGAAATAAGCGGCGAAGGTAAAGAAGAGAAGGCGAACGCGCTCGCCAACAAGTTAACCGGGCTATTCGCGATCACGAGGGGTGTAAAAATCACGCGCCCCTGCAAGAGAGCGGCCCTGAGGATCTTCAGGATGGAAGACTCGATCACGGTCGGTGAGGTCGTCGAAGCAGTCGCCGCACAAGGCGGCTGCACCGCCGACGAGATAAAAACCGGTCCCAGGAGGACGGCGTATAACGGCATGGGCACGATGCTTATGCAATGCCCGGTCGCCGCCGCAAAGAAGGTTACCGAAAACGGTAAAGTAAAGGTCGGATGGACGTCCGTCCGCGTTGAACCCATCGAAGCACGACAACTTACCTGCTTCAAATGTTGGGAAATCGGGCACGTAATCGCGAAATGCTCCGCGATCGTGGACCGAACGGAGGCGTGTTACCGGTGCGGTGAGAAGGGACACCGCGCTGCGGAATGCAATGAGAAGGCACCGACGTGCCCGGTATGCAAGTCGGCGAACCGCCCGCATGGACACAGAGCAGGTAGCAAAGCCTGCACTGTCCCGCCGCCGGCAAAAAAAGGACAGAAGAACGCTACTCAATCGAGCGCTAAATCCTCAGGTAAGGATAAGAAACCTGAGGAAAAGAAGGAAAAAGCTGCAGCAGCAGCCAAACACAACCACGAAGAGGAGAAGGAGCGCGAAACTCTGAAGGCGAGCACCAGCCGCGAGGAGGCGATGGATCTGGCGTAACTTTCAATATGAAATGCCAGATCCTGCAAACTAATTTAAATCACGCCGCGAGAGCACAAGATCTTATGCTCGAAAGCCTGCAAAGCGGCGTGGTTGAATTAGTGGTTGCCGCGGAGCCGTATTTAATCCACGACAAGCCGTCATGGATAGCAAACAGGGAGAAGACGGTTGCAATAATTCAGGCGACGCCGACACGCATCCGACCGATCACAGCCATCGCGCAAGGGCGTGGTTACGTCGCAGTATCGTGGTCGGATTGCGTCGTCATTGGAATATACGCGCCGCCGAGTTGGTCGTTGCAAGATTTCGATCAGCTCCTGGACGAAGTGGAGGGTGTAGTGCGAAATCACGCCTCGCAACCGACATTCGTACTGGGAGATTTCAACGCGCACGCGACTATGTGGCGCTCTTCCAGAACGACTCAGCGTGGACACTCGACGATGGACTGGGCAGCATCCGCGAATCTCAGACTGTTGAATCAAGGATCTGCCAGTACGTGCGTGCGTCCACAGGGCGAGAGCAAGGTCGACCTCTCGTTCGCGAACGACGCAGCATCTCGAAGAGTCACGAGCTGGAAAGTGGATCCGATCGAAACTTTATCTGATCACTTATATATAAGGATCGACATATCCACGGTACAAGGAAGAAGGGCAGCGGACCAGAAGCAAAATAGATGGTCGTTGCGAAAAATCGACGAAGATATGTTTATGGCGGCAACCCTCGCCGCTACCTGGCCGAGCGAACCGACCGAAGCGGCCGTAGTCGAGCGAGAAGCAGAATGGTTTACGAGGACGTTGACATCGGTGTGCAACGCAAGCATGCCGAAAATAAGGTCGAACCCCACTCGTAAACCCGTATATTGGTGGAGGAACGAGATCGCTCTTCTCCGTGCGGAGAGCACAAACGCACGGAGGCAATATACGAGATACCGGAAACGGAGGAATCCCGATTCGGTGAGGAAAGCGCAGCTCTATGAAGTTTACAAGGAGAAGAAAATAGAGCTGCAGGCGGCCATAAAGACATCAAAGGCACGAGCATGGGACGGGCTGCTGGAAACACTGCGCGAGGATCCGTGGGGGCGGCCGTACAAGATAGTAATGAATAAATTACGACCGTGGGCGCCCCCGTTAACGGAAACGATGGAGACGCCGTTCTTGAAGCGAGTTGTCGACACGCTCTTCCCACCGGAAGAGGCTACGTCGGCGAGCAACTCGCAAATTTCAGCACACATCGACCCGATCATCTGGTCGCTGGACAACGACGTCACCGAGGAGGAAATGGCTCGCGCCATAAAGCGCATGACAAAGAAGAACACCGCACCCGGACCGGACGGAATTCCCGGCCGTGCCTGGTCGATGGCACTCAGTGTCCTGAATTCAAGATTGCGGAAGTTATTTACAGCATGCTTGAAGACGGGTACGTTTCCAGCAAGATGGAAAACCGGCAGATTAGTGTTGCTCCGAAAGCCGGGAAAATCGGAGGATTCACCGGCAGCGTACAGGCCGATAGTTTTGCTCGACGAGGTCGGAAAATTATTTGAAAGGATAATCCACAACCGCCTCGTCGAGCACCTGTCGCGAACCGGGCCGAACTTAGCCGAGAACCAATTCGGCTTCCGAGAAGGACGATCGACGATTGACGCGATTCGACAAGTGAAAAGTTTCGCCGAAAAGGCGATCGCCGCCGGGGGAGTCGTAATCGCGATAACTTTAGATATTAAGAATGCGTTCAACTCCCTCGAATGGAGTACGATACGTAGAGCGCTTGAAAAGCACGGGTTTCCGCGATACCTGCGAAGGGTCGTGGAAAATTACCTGAGCGACCGCGCGGTTCTCTACGATAGCCGGCATGGAATCGAGAAAAAGAAGATTGATCGCGGCGTTCCCCAGGGATCGGTCCTCGGACCGCTTCTCTGGAATCTCGGGTACGACGCGGTCCTGAAGCTGCCAATGCCGTCCGGCGTGCATCTCACGTGCTACGCGGATGACACGATGGTGTTGGCAGTCGACACGTGCCGGCAACGCGCAATCTGCCGGGCCGAAGTGGCAGTTGCGGTCGTGGCTAATACGATCAAGAAGATGGGGCTCCAGATGGCACCGGAGAAATCTGAAATCCTGTGCTTCAAGGGACGAAGAAGAGACCCGCGAGGAGGAAACGAAGTGGTCAACATTGGACCATCCAAAGTTACAGTGGGGAGCGAGATGAAGTATCTCGGACTGCTCCTCGACGATAAATGGAACTTTGGTCTCCACTTCGCTCGTCAGGCCGTTCGACTGGATGCTGCGGCAAATTATCTAAGCCGCATCATGCCGAATCTGCACGGACCGGACGAGAAAGTAAGGAAAGTCTATGCTGGGGTGATAAAAAGCATTGCGCTTTACGGAGCCCCGGTATGGAGCGACGCGCTTAACAAAGGAGGCAGAAAGCTGCAGCTGCTGCGAAGCGCGTGGCGAAGAATAGCCATTCGGGTCATAAGAGGATATCGCACGATTTCCTACGACGCGGCAACAATGCTGGCGGGTCTCGCACCCCTGGAATACCTGGCGCAGGAAGACCTCATAGTGTACGAAACCCTTCGCACAACGCGCCAGGTAGAAGAAGAAGGTGCACCTGCTCCGACAAGGGACGAGATTAGAAGAGAAGCGAGACGCTTCACTTTCTCTAAATGGAAGGAGAAACTCGCACCTGCGACCAATCACAGGATCGTGGGAGCGATTCTACCCATCTTGGAAAACTGGGTAGAAAACAGGAGAGGGCAGCTCACCTTCAGAGTGACGCAGGTGCTGACTGGACATGGATGCTTCGGTCAGTACCTCTGCAAGATCGGAAAAGAGGCCACGGCTGAATGTCACCATTGCGGAGACGGAGACGACTCTGCGCAGCACACGTTGGAACGCTGTCCAGCGTGGCAAACGCTGCGCCACGCTCTCGTGGCAGAGATCGGACGGGATCTCTCGCCGACCAGCATCCTGCCGAAGATGCTGCAAGGGGAGAGATACTGGCGAGCCGTTACCTTGTTTTGCGACAAAGTGATGGCTGCGAAGGAAGCCGCCGAGCGCGAAAGAGAGCGCACGCTTTCTGCTCGACGAGCCTTACGTGGTCGGCGTTGTAGACGTTTGCCACGTTCCACTCCAAGGTAGGGGACTCTCGTCCGTCAGGGAGCGAGAGTCGCTCCAAAGTACCCACCGGGGAGCGGAGCTTCGCCGCCGCCGTCCATCTCAAACGCCGCAAGCGGGAGAAGAGGAAGACGACTTCGAAGATTGAAGACAGGCGCAAGAAATTCGACAAAGAGGTACGCGTGAGGAATGCATGCATTCGCACACAAGCGTAATAGAAAAGATTGCGCAAAGAAAAAGTAAATAAGAAAAAACAGAAAGAGCAGCCGAGCGCCGGCTAGACAGGATTTGGGTCAAGTCTATCCGGCACGCGCTCGACCGAGGAGAGGCAAACGACTGTGGTGGTTGCAGTCGTTGCCAATCTAAAGTATGAACTCGCACGCCAGCTATGAACAGAGAGTTCAAAGAACTCAGACACGAGGCGGGATGCTGGACGCGTTCGAAAGAGTTCCCGGCTACCCGCTACAAGTGTAGGAAGACCACCGCAGGGTTTTAGTCGGTAAGAGTCCGACATAACCGCGGATTTCCCAAAAAATCCACGGTATCCATGAGGATTTCCCTGCGAAAAAAAAAAAAAAAAAAAAAAAAGGATATATAGCGTTATAGACGTATATAATGTTCCCACCGAGAAGTAGGGGCCGACGTGCCAGGAATGTAGTAGAATATTACATCCGAGATGTTAGGTTGCCTTAGGTGAGGATATATAACGTTATAGACGTATATAATGTTACCACAGAGAACTAGGCACTTTAATGCCAGGAATGTTGTAAAATATTACATCCGAGATGTTAGATTGCCTTAGGTTAGGATATATAACGTTATAGAGGTATATAATGTTACCACAGAGAACTAGGCACTTGCATGCCAGGAATGTTGTAAAATATTACGGTAAAGATGATAGGTTGCCTCAGTTTAGGATATATAACGTTATAGACGTATATATTGTTCCCACCGAGAAGTAGGTGCCGACGCGCCGGGTGTGCTGTAAAATATTACATTCGACATGTTATGTTGCCTTAGGCTAGGATATATAGCGTTATAGACGTATATAATGTTCCCACCGAGAAGTAGGGGCCGACGTGCCAGGAATGTAGTAAAATATTACATCCGAGATGTTAGGTTGCCTTAGGATAGGATATATAACGTTATAGACGTATATAATGTTACCACAGAGAACTAGGCACTTTAATGCCAGGAATGTTGTAAAATATTACATCCGAGATGTTAGGTTGCCTTAGGTTAGGATATATAACGTTATAGACGTATATAATGTTACCACAGAGAACTAGGCACTTGCATGCCAGGAATGTTGTAAAATATTACGGTAGAGATGATAGTTTGCCTTAGTTTAGGATATATAACGTTATAGGCGTATATACTGTTCCCACCGAGAAGTAGGTGCCGACGCGCCAGGTATGTTGTAAAATATTACATTCGACATGTCATGGTTGCCTTAGGCTAGGTTATGTAGCGTTATAGAAGTATATAATGTTCCCTCCGAGAAGTAGGGGCCGACGTGCCAGGAATGTAGTAAAATATTACGTTCGAGATGTTAGGTTGCCTTAGGATAGGATATATAACGTTATAGGCGTATATACTGTTCCCACCGAGAAGTAGGTGCCGACGCGCCAGGTATGTTGTAAAATATTACATTCGACATGTCATGGTTGCCTTAGGCTAGGTTATGTAGCGTTATAGAAGTATATAATGTTCCCTCCGAGAAGTAGGGGCCGACGTGCCAGGAATGTAGTAAAATATTACGTTCGAGATGTTAGGTTGCCTTAGGATAGGATATATAACGTTATAGACGTATATACTGTTGCCACCGAGAAGTAGGTGCCGACGCGCCAGGAATGTTGTAAAATATTACATTCGACATTTCAGGTTGCCTTAGGCTAGGATATATAACGTTATAGACGTATATACTGTTCCCACCGAGAAGTAGGTGCCGACGCGCCGGGTGTGCTGTAAAAAATTACATTCGACATGTTATGTTGCCTTAGGCTAGGATATATAGCGTTATAGACGTATATAATGTTCCCACCGAGAAGTAGGTGCCGACGCGCCAGGAATGTTGTAAAATATTACATTCGACATGTCAGGTTGCCTTAGGCTAGGATATATAGCGTTATAGACGTATATAATGTTCCCACCGAGAAGTAGGGGCCGACGTGCCAGGAATGTAGTAAAATATTACATCATAGATGTTAGGTTGCCTTAGGTTAGGATATATAACGTTATAGATGTATATAATGTTACCGCAGAGAACTAGGCACTTGCATTCCAGGAATGTTGTAAAATATTACGGTAGAGATGATAGGTTGCCTTAGTTTACGATATATAACTTTATAGACGTATATACTGTTCCCACCGAGAAGTAGGTGCCGACGCGCCAGGAATGTTGTAAAATATTACATTCGACATGTCAGGTTGCCTTAGGCTAGGATATGTAGCGTTATAGAAGTATATAATGTTCCCTCCGAGAAGTAGGGGCCGACGTGCCAGGAATGTAGTAAAATATTACGTTCGAGATGTTAGGTTGCCTTAGGATAGAATATATAACGTTATAGACGTGTATACTGTTGCCACCGAGAAGTAGGTGCCGACGCGCCAGGAATGTTGTAAAATATTACATTCGACATGTCAGGTTGCCTTAGGCTAGGATATATAGCGTTATAGACGTATATAATGTTCCCACCGAGAAGTAGGGGCCGACGTGCCAGGAATGTAGTAAAATATTACATCATAGATGTTAGGTTGCCTTAGGTTAGGATATATAACGTTATAGGTGTATATAATGTTACCACAGAGAACTAGGCACTTGCATGCCAGGAATGTTGTAAAATATTACGGTAGAGATGATAGGTTGCCTTAGTTTACGATATACAACGTTATAGACGTATATACTGTTCCCACCTAGAAGTACGTGCCGACGCGCCAGGAATGTTGTAAAATATTACATTCGACATGTCAGGTAGCCTTAGGCTAGGATATATAGCGTTATAGACGTATATAATGTTCCCACCGAGATGTAGGTGCCGACGTGCCAGGAATGTAGTAAAATATTACATCCGAGATGTTAGGTTGCCTTAGGTTAGGATATATAACGATATAGACGTATATAATGTTACCACAGAGATCTAGGCACTTTCATGCCAGGAATGTAGTATAATATTACGGTAGAGATGATAGTTTGCCTTAGTTTAGGATATATAACGTTATAGGCGTATATACTCTTCCCACCGAGAAGTAGGTGCCGACGCGCCTGGTATGTTGTAAAATATTACATTCGACATGTTGGGTTGCCTTAGGCTAGGATATATAGCGTTATAGACGTATAGAATGTTCCCACCGAGAAGTAGGGGCCGACGTGCCAGGAATGTAGTAGAATATTACATCCGAGATGTTAGGTTGCCTTAGGTGAGGATATATAACGTTATAGACGTATATAAGGTTACCACAGAGAACTAGGCACTTTAATGCCAGGAATGTTGTAAAATATTACATCCGAGATGTTAGTTTGCCTTAGGTTAGGATATATAACGTTATAGACGTATATAATGTTACCACAGAGAACTAGGCACTTGCATGCCAGGAATGTTGTAAAATATTACGGTAGAGATGATAGTTTGCCTTAGTTTAGGATATATAACGTTATAGGCGTATATACTGTTCCCACCGAGAAGTAGGTGCCGACGCGCCAGGTATGTTGTAAAATATTACATTCGACATGTTAGGTTGCCTCAGGCTAGGATATATAGCGTCATAGAAGTATATAATGTTCCCTCCGAGAAGTAGGGGCCGACGTGCCAGGAATGTAGTAAAATATTACATCCGAGATGTTAGGTTGCCTTAGGATAGGATATATAACGTTATAGACGTATATACTGTTGCCACCGAGAAGTAGGTGCCGACGCGCCAGGAATGATGTAAAATATTACATTCGACATGTTCGGTTGCCTTAGGCTAGGATATATACCGTTATAGACGTATATAATGTTCCCACCGAGAAGTAGGGGCCGACGTGCCAGGAATGTAGTAAAATATTATATCCGAGATGTTAGGTTGCCTTAGGATAGGATATATACCGCTATTGTCTTATATAACGTTTCCACCGAGAAAAAGGCGCCGACGCGTCGGGAATGCTGTAAAATATTACATTCGACATGTTAGGTTGCCTTAGGCTAGGATATATAGCGTTATAGACGTATATAATGTTCCCACCGAGAAGTAGGGGCCGACGTGCCAGGAATGTAGTAGAATATTACATCCGAGATGTTAGGTTGCCTTAGGTGAGGATATATAACGTTATAGACGTATATAATGTTACCACAGAGAACTAGGCACTTTAATGCCAGGAATGTTGTAAAATATTACATCCGAGATGTTAGATTGCCTTAGGTTAGGATATATAACGTTATAGAGGTATATAATGTTACCACAGAGAACTAGGCACTTGCATGCCAGGAATGTTGTAAAATATTACGGTAAAGATGATAGGTTGCCTCAGTTTAGGATATATAACGTTATAGACGTATATACTGTTCCCACCGAGAAGTAGGTGCCGACGCGCCGGGTGTGCTGTAAAATATTACGTTCGACATGTTATGTTGCCTTAGGCTAGGATATATAGCGTTATAGACGTATATAATGTTCCCACCGAGAAGTAGGGGCCGACGTGCCAGGAATGTAGTAAAATATTACATCCGAGATGTTAGGTTGCCTTAGGATAGGATATATAACGTTAGAGACGTATATAATGTTACCACAGAGAACTAGGCACTTTAATGCCAGGAATGTTGTAAAATATTACATCCGAGATGTTAGGTTGCCTTAGGTTAGGATATATAACGTTATAGACGTATATAATGTTACCACTGAGATCTAGGCACTTGCATGCCAGGAATGTTGTGAAATATTACGGTAGAGATGATAGTTTGCCTTAGTTTAGGATATATAACGTTATAGGCGTATATACTGTTCCCACCGAGAAGTAGGTGCCGACGCGCCTGGTATGTTGTAAAATATTACATTCGACATGTTAGGTTGCCTTAGGCTAGGATATATAGCGTTATAGACGTATATAATGTTCCCACCGAGAAGTAGGTGCCGACGCGCCAGGAATGTTGTAAAATATTACATTCGACATGTCAGGTTGCCTTAGGCTAGGATATATAGCGTTATAGACGTATATAATGTTCCCACCGAGAAGTAGGGGCCGACGTGCCAGGAATGTAGTAAAATATTACATCATAGATGTTAGGTTGCCTTAGGTTAGGATATATAACGTTATAGATGTATATAATGTTACCGCAGAGAACTAGGCACTTGCATTCCAGGAATGTTGTAAAATATTACGGTAGAGATGATAGGTTGCCTTAGTTTACGATATATAACTTTATAGACGTATATACTGTTCCCACCGAGAAGTAGGTGCCGACGCGCCAGGAATGTTGTAAAATATTACATTCGACATGTCAGGTTGCCTTAGGCTAGGATATGTAGCGTTATAGAAGTATATAATGTTCCCTCCGAGAAGTAGGGGCCGACGTGCCAGGAATGTAGTAAAATATTACGTTCGAGATGTTAGGTTGCCTTAGGATAGGATATATAACGTTATAGACGTGTATACTGTTGCCACCGAGAAGTAGGTGCCGACGCGCCAGGAATGTTGTAAAATATTACATTCGACATGTCAGGTTGCCTTAGGCTAGGATATATAGCGTTATAGACGTATATAATGTTCCCACCGAGAAGTAGGGGCCGACGTGCCAGGAATGTAGTAAAATATTACATCATAGATGTTAGGTTGCCTTACGTTAGGATATATAACGTTATAGATGTATATAATGTTACCACAGAGAACTAGGCACTTGCATGCCAGGAATGTTGTAAAATATTACGGTAGAGATGATAGGTTGCCTTAGTTTACGATATACAACGTTATAGACGTATATACTGTTCCCACCTAGAAGTACGTGCCGACGCGCCAGGAATGTTGTAAAATATTACATTCGACATGTCAGGTAGCCTTAGGCTAGGATATATAGCGTTATAGACGTATATAATGTTCCCACCGAGATGTAGGTGCCGACGTGCCAGGAATGTAGTAAAATATTACATCCGAGATGTTAGGTTGCCTTAGGTTAGGATATATAACGTTATAGACGTATATAATGTTACCACAGAGATCTAGGCACTTTCATGCCAGGAATGTAGTATAATATTACGGTAGAGATGATAGTTTGCCTTAGTTTAGGATATATAACGTTATAGGCGTATATACTCTCCACACCGAGAAGTAGGTGCCGACGCGCCTGGTATGTTGTAAAATATTACATTCGACATGTTGGGTTGCCTTAGGCTAGGATATATAGCGTTATAGACGTATAGAATGTTCCCACCGAGAAGTAGGGGCCGACGTGCCAGGAATGTAGTAGAATATTACATCCGAGATGTTAGGTTGCCTTAGGTGAGGATATATAACGTTATAGACGTATATAAGGTTACCACAGAGAACTAGGCACTTTAATGCCAGGAATGTAGTAAAATATTACATCCGAGATGTTAGGTTGCCTTAGGTTAGGATATATAACGATATAGACGTATATAATGTTACCACAGAGAACTAGGCACTTGCATGCCAGGAATGTTGTAAAATATTACGGTAGAGATGATAGTTTGCCTTAGTTTAGGATATATAACGTTATAGGCGTATATACTGTTCCCACCGAGAAGTAGGTGCCGACGCGCCAGGTATGTTGTAAAATATTACATTCGACATGTTAGGTTGCCTCAGGCTAGGATATATAGCGTCATAGAAGTATATAATGTTCCCTCCGAGAAGTAGGGGCCGACGTGCCAGGAATGTAGTAAAATATTACATCCGAGATGTTAGGTTGCCTTAGGATAGGATATATAACGTTAAAGACGTATATACTGTTGCCACCGAGAAGTAGGTGCCGACGCGCCAGGAATGATGTAAAATATTACATTCGACATGTTCGGTTGCCTTAGGCTAGGATATATACCGTTATAGACGTATATAATGCTCCCACCGAGAAGTAGGGGCCGACGTGCCAGGAATGTAGTAAAATATTATATCCGAGATGTTAGGTTGCCTTAGGATAGGATATATACCGCTATTGTCTTATATAACGTTCCCACCGAGAAAAAGGCGCCGACGCGTCGGGAATGCTGTAAAATATTACATTCGACATGTTAGGTTGCCTTAGGCTAGGATATATAGCGTTATAGACGTATATAATGTTCCCACCGAGAAGTAGGGGCCGACGTGCCAGGAATGTAGTAGAATATTACATCCGAGATGTTAGGTTGCCTTAGGTGAGGATATATAACGTTATAGACGTATATAATGTTACCACAGAGAACTAGGCACTTTAATGCCAGGAATGTTGTAAAATATTACATCCGAGATGTTAGGTTGCCTTAGGTTAGGATATATAACGTTATAGACGTATATAATGTTACCACAGAGAACTAGGCACTTGCATGCCAGGAATGTTGTAAAATATTACGGTAGAGATGATAGTTTGCCTTAATTTAGGATATATAACGTTATAGGCGTATATACTGTTCCCACCGAGAAGTAGGTGCCGACGCGCCAGGTATGTTGTAAAATATTACATTCGACATGTTAGGTTGCCTTAGGCTAGGATATATAGCGTTATAGACGTATGTAATGTTCCCACCGAGAAGTAGGGGCCGACGTGCCAGGAATGTAGTAGAATATTACATCCGAGATGTTAGGTTGCCTTAGGTGAGGATATATAACGTTATAGACGTATATAATGTTACCACAGAGAACTAGGCACTTTAATGCCAGGAATGTTGTAAAATATTACATCCGAGATGTTAGGTTGCCTTAGGTTAGGATATATAACGTTATAGACGTATATAATGTTACCACAGAGATCTAGGCACTTGCATGCCAGGAATGTTGTGAAATATTACGGTAGAGATGATAGTTTGCCTTAGTTTAGGATATATAACGTTATAGGCGTATATACTGTTCCCACCGAGAAGTAGGTGCCGACGCGCCTGGTATGTTGTAAAATATTACATTCGACATGTTAGGTTGCCTCAGGCTAGGATATATAGCGTCATAGAAGTATATAATGTTCCCTCCGAGAAGTAGGGGCCAACGTGCCAGGAATGTAGTAAAATATTACATCCGAGATGTTAGGTTGCCTTAGGATAGGATATATAACGTTATAGACGTATATACTGTTGCCACCGAGAAGTAGGTGCCGACGCGCCAGGAATGTTGTAAAATATTACATTCGACATGTTCGGTTGCCTCAGGCTAGGATATATAGCGTTATAGACGTATATAATGTTCCCACCGAGAAGTAGGTGCCGACGCGCCAGGAATGTTGTAAAATATTACATTCGACATGTCAGGTTGCCTTAGGCTAGGATATGTAGCGTTATAGAAGTATATAATGTTCCCTCCGAGAAGTAGGGGCCGACGTGCCAGGAATGTAGTAAAATATTACGTTCGAGATGTTAGGTTGCCTTAGGATAGGATATATAACGTTATAGACGTGTATACTGTTGCCACCGAGAAGTAGGTGCCGACGCGCCAGGAATGTTGTAAAATATTACATTCGACATGTCAGGTTGCCTTAGGCTAGGATATATAGCGTTATAGACGTATATAATGTTCCCACCGAGAAGTAGGGGCCGACGTGCCAGGAATGTAGTAAAATATTACATCATAGATGTTAGGTTGCCTTACGTTAGGATATATAACGTTATAGATGTATATAATGTTACCACAGAGAACTAGGCACTTGCATGCCAGGAATGTTGTAAAATATTACGGTAGAGATGATAGGTTGCCTTAGTTTACGATATACAACGTTATAGACGTATATACTGTTCCCACCTAGAAGTACGTGCCGACGCGCCAGGAATGTTGTAAAATATTACATTCGACATGTCAGGTAGCCTTAGGCTAGGATATATAGCGTTATAGACGTATATAATGTTCCCACCGAGATGTAGGTGCCGACGTGCCAGGAATGTAGTAAAATATTACATCCGAGATGTTAGGTTGCCTTAGGTTAGGATATATAACGTTATAGACGTATATAATGTTACCACAGAGATCTAGGCACTTTCATGCCAGGAATGTAGTATAATATTACGGTAGAGATGATAGTTTGCCTTAGTTTAGGATATATAACGTTATAGGCGTATATACTCTCCCCACCGAGAAGTAGGTGCCGACGCGCCTGGTATGTTGTAAAATATTACATTCGACATGTTGGGTTGCCTTAGGCTAGGATATATAGCGTTATAGACGTATAGAATGTTCCCACCGAGAAGTAGGGGCCGACGTGCCAGGAATGTAGTAGAATATTACATCCGAGATGTTAGGTTGCCTTAGGTGAGGATATATAACGTTATAGACGTATATAAGGTTACCACAGAGAACTAGGCACTTTAATGCCAGGAATGTAGTAAAATATTACATCCGAGATGTTAGGTTGCCTTAGGTTAGGATATATAACGATATAGACGTATATAATGTTACCACAGAGAACTAGGCACTTGCATGCCAGGAATGTTGTAAAATATTACGGTAGAGATGATAGTTTGCCTTAGTTTAGGATATATAACGTTATAGGCGTATATACTGTTCCCACCGAGAAGTAGGTGCCGACGCGCCAGGTATGTTGTAAAATATTACATTCGACATGTTAGGTTGCCTCAGGCTAGGATATATAGCGTCATAGAAGTATATAATGTTCCCTCCGAGAAGTAGGGGCCGACGTGCCAGGAATGTAGTAAAATATTACATCCGAGATGTTAGGTTGCCTTAGGATAGGATATATAACGTTAAAGACGTATATACTGTTGCCACCGAGAAGTAGGTGCCGACGCGCCAGGAATGATGTAAAATATTACATTCGACATGTTCGGTTGCCTTAGGCTAGGATATATACCGTTATAGACGTATATAATGCTCCCACCGAGAAGTAGGGGCCGACGTGCCAGGAATGTAGTAAAATATTATATCCGAGATGTTAGGTTGCCTTAGGATAGGATATATACCGCTATTGTCTTATATAACGTTCCCACCGAGAAAAAGGCGCCGACGCGTCGGGAATGCTGTAAAATATTACATTCGACATGTTAGGTTGCCTTAGGCTAGGATATATAGCGTTATAGACGTATATAATGTTCCCACCGAGAAGTAGGGGCCGACGTGCCAGGAATGTAGTAGAATATTACATCCGAGATGTTAGGTTGCCTTAGGTGAGGATATATAACGTTATAGACGTATATAATGTTACCACAGAGAACTAGGCACTTTAATGCCAGGAATGTTGTAAAATATTACATCCGAGATGTTAGGTTGCCTTAGGTTAGGATATATAACGTTATAGACGTATATAATGTTACCACAGAGAACTAGGCACTTGCATGCCAGGAATGTTGTAAAATATTACGGTAGAGATGATAGTTTGCCTTAATTTAGGATATATAACGTTATAGGCGTATATACTGTTCCCACCGAGAAGTAGGTGCCGACGCGCCAGGTATGTTGTAAAATATTACATTCGACATGTTAGGTTGCCTTAGGCTAGGATATATAGCGTTATAGACGTATGTAATGTTCCCACCGAGAAGTAGGGGCCGACGTGCCAGGAATGTAGTAGAATATTA
This sequence comes from Xylocopa violacea, assembly GCA_963969225.1. Classification (NCBI taxonomy): domain Eukaryota; kingdom Metazoa; phylum Arthropoda; class Insecta; order Hymenoptera; family Apidae; genus Xylocopa; species Xylocopa violacea. The sequence continues at coordinate 55,183,140 of CAXAJV010000001.1, forward strand.
CATCCGAGATGTTAGGTTGCCTTAGGTGAGGATATATAACGTTATAGACGTATATAATGTTACCACAGAGAACTAGGCACTTTAATGCCAGGAATGTTGTAAAATATTACATCCGAGATGTTAGGTTGCCTTAGGTTAGGATATATAACGTTATAGACGTATATAATGTTACCACAGAGATCTAGGCACTTGCATGCCAGGAATGTTGTGAAATATTACGGTAGAGATGATAGTTTGCCTTAGTTTAGGATATATAACGTTATAGGCGTATATACTGTTCCCACCGAGAAGTAGGTGCCGACGCGCCTGGTATGTTGTAAAATATTACATTCGACATGTTAGGTTGCCTCAGGCTAGGATATATAGCGTCATAGAAGTATATAATGTTCCCTCCGAGAAGTAGGGGCCAACGTGCCAGGAATGTAGTAAAATATTACATCCGAGATGTTAGGTTGCCTTAGGATAGGATATATAACGTTATAGACGTATATACTGTTGCCACCGAGAAGTAGGTGCCGACGCGCCAGGAATGTTGTAAAATATTACATTCGACATGTTCGGTTGCCTCAGGCTAGGATATATAGCGTTATAGACGTATATAATGTTCCCACCGAGAAGTAGGGGCCGACGTGCCAGGAATGTAGTAAAATATTACATCCGAGATGTTAGGTTGCCTTAGGATAGGATATATACCGCTATTGTCTTATATAACGTTCCCACCGAGAAAAAGGCGCCGACGCGTCGGGAATGCTGTAAAATATTACATTCGACATGTTAGGTTGCCTTAGGCTAGGATATATAGCGTTATAGACGTATATAATGTTCCCACCGAGAAGTAGGGGCCGACGTGCCAGGAATGTAGTAGAATATTACATCCGAGATGTTAGGTTGACTTAGGTGAGGATATATAACGTTATAGACGTATATAATGTTACCACAGAGAACTAGGCACTTTAATGCCAGGAATGTTGTAAAATATTACATCCGAGATGTTAGATTGCCTTAGGTTAGGATATATAACGTTATAGAGGTATATAATGTTACCACAGAGAACTAGGCACTTGCATGCCAGGAATGTTGTAAAATATTACGGTAAAGATGATAGGTTGCCTCAGTTTAGGATATATAACGTTATAGACGTATATACTGTTCCCACCGAGAAGTAGGTGCCGACGCGCCGGGTGTGCTGTAAAATATTACATTCGACATGTTATGTTGCCTTAGGCTAGGATATATAGCGTTATAGACGTATATAATGTTCCCACCGAGAAGTAGGGGCCGACGTGCCAGGAATGTAGTAGAATATTACATCCGAGATGTTAGGTTGCCTTAGGATAGGATATATAACGTTATAGACGTATATAATGTTACCACAGAGAACTAGGCACTTTAATGCCAGGAATGTTGTAAAATATTACATCCGAGATGTTAGGTTGCCTTAGGTTAGGATATATAATATTATAGACGTATATAATGTTACCACAGAGATCTAGGCACTTGCATGCCAGGAATGTTGTAAAATATTACGGTAGAGATGATAGTTTGCCTTAGTTTAGGATATATAACGTTATAGGCGTATATACTGTTCCCACCGAGAAGTAGGTGCCGACGCGCCTGGTATGTTGTAAAATATTACATTCGACATGTTAGGTTGCCTCAGGCTAGGATATATAGCGTCATAGAAGTATATAATGTTCCCTCCGAGAAGTAGGGGCCGACGTGCCAGGAATGTAGTAAAATATTACATCCGAGATGTTAGGTTGCCTTAGGATAGGATATATAACGTTATAGACGTATATACTGTTGCCACCGAGAAGTAGGTGCCGACGCGCCAGGAATGTTGTAAAATATTACATTCGACATGTTCGGTTGCCTTAGGCTAGGATATATAGCGTTATAGACGTATATAATGTTCCCACCGAGAAGTAGGGGCCGACGTGCCAGGAATGTAGTAAAATATTACATCATAGATGTTAGGTTGCCTTAGGTTAGGATATATAACGTTATAGATGTATATAATGTTACCGCAGAGAACTAGGCACTTGCATGCCAGGAATGTTGTAAAATATTACGGTAGAGATGATAGGTTGCCTTAGTTTACGATATATAACTTTATAGACGTATATACTGTTCCCACCGAGAAGTAGGTGCCGACGCGCCAGGAATGTTGTAAAATATTACATTCGACATGTCAGGTTGCCTTAGGCTAGGATATGTAGCGTTATAGAAGTATATAATGTTCCCTCCGAGAAGTAGGGGCCGACGTGCCAGGAATGTAGTAAAATATTACGTTCGAGATGTTAGGTTGCCTTAGGATAGGATATATAACGTTATAGACGTATATACTGTTCCCACCGAGAAGTAGGTGCCGACGCGCCAGGAATGTTGTAAAATATTACATTCGACATGTTAGGTTGCCTTAGGCTAGGATATATAGCGTTATAGACGTATATAATGTTCCCACCGAGAAGTAGGGGCCGACGTGCCAGGAATGTAGTAGAATATTACATCCGAGATGTTAGGTTGCCTTAGGATAGGATATATAACGTTATAGACGTATATAATGTTACCACAGAGAACTAGGCACTTGCATGCCAGGAATGTTGTAAAATATTACGGTAGGGATGATAGTTTGCCTTAGGATAGGATATATAACGTTATAGACGTATATACTGTTGCCACCGAGAAGTAGGTGCCGACGCGCCAGGAATGTTGTAAAATATTACATTCGACATGTTCGGTTGCCTTAGGCTAGGATATATAGCGTTATAGACGTATATAATGTTCCCACCGAGAAGTAGGGGCCGACGTGCCAGGAATGTAGTAAAATATTACATCATAGATGTTAGGTTGCCTTAGGTTAGGATATATAACGTTATAGATGTATATAATGTTACCGCAGAGAACTAGGCACTTGCATGCCAGGAATGTTGTAAAATATTACGGTAGAGATGATAGGTTGCCTTAGTTTACGATATATAACTTTATAGACGTATATACTGTTCCCACCGAGAAGTAGGTGCCGACGCGCCAGGAATGTTGTAAAATATTACATTCGACATGTCAGGTTGCCTTAGGCTAGGATATGTAGCGTTATAGAAGTATATAATGTTCCCTCCGAGAAGTAGGGGCCGACGTGCCAGGAATGTAGTAAAATATTACGTTCGAGATGTTAGGTTGCCTTAGGATAGGATATATAACGTTATAGACGTATATACTGTTCCCACCGAGAAGTAGGTGCCGACGCGCCAGGAATGTTGTAAAATATTACATTCGACATGTTAGGTTGCCTTAGGCTAGGATATATAGCGTTATAGACGTATATAATGTTCCCACCGAGAAGTAGGGGCCGACGTGCCAGGAATGTAGTAGAATATTACATCCGAGATGTTAGGTTGCCTTAGGTGAGGATATATAACGTTATAGACGTATATAAGGTTACCACAGAGAACTAGGCACTTTAATGCCAGGAATGTTGTAAAATATTACATCCGAGATGTTAGGTGGCCTTAGGTTAGGATATATAACGTTATAGACGTATATAATGTTACCACAGAGAACTAGGCACTTGCATGCCAGGAATGTTGTAAAATATTACGGTAGGGATGATAGTTTGCCTTAGTTTAGGATATATAACGTTATAGGCGTATATACTGTTCCCACCGAGAAGTAGGTGCCGACGCGCCAGGTATGTTGTAAAATATTACATTCGACATGTTAGGTTGCCTTAGGCTAGGATATATAGCGTTATAGACGTATATAATGTTCCCACCGAGAAGTAGGGGCCGACGTGCCAGGAATGTAGTAAAATATTACATCCGAGATGTGAGGTTGCCTTAGGTTAGGATACATAACGTTATTGACTTATATAATGTCCCCACCGAGAAGTAGGTGCCGACGCGCCTGGTATGTTGTGAAATATTACATCCGAGATGTTAGGTTGCCTTAGGTGAGGATATATAACGTTATAGACGTATATAAGGTTACCACAGAGAACTAGGCACTTTAATGCCAGGAATGTTGTAAAATATTACATCCGAGATGTTAGGTGGCCTTAGGTTAGGATATATACCGTTATAGACGTATATAATGTTACCACAGAGAACTAGGCACTTGCATGCCAGGAATGTTGTAAAATATTACGGTAGAGATGATAGTTTGCCTTAGGCTAGGATATATAGCGTTATAGGCGTATATACTGTTCCCACCGAGAAGTAGGTGCCGACGCGCCAGGTATGTTGTAAAATATTACATTCGACATGTTAGGTTGCCTTAGGCTAGGATATATAGCGTTATAGACGTATATAATGTTCCCACCGAGAAGTAGGGGCCGACGTGCCAGGAATGTAGTAAAATATTACATCCGAGATGTGAGGTTGTCTTAGGTTAGGATACATAACGTTATTGACTTATATAATGTCCCCACCGAGAAGTAGGTGCCGACGCGCCTGGTATGTTGTGAAATATTATATCCGAGATGTTAGGTTGCCTTAGGTTAGGATATATAACGTTATAGACGTATATAATGTTACCACAGAGAACTAGGCACTTTAATGCCAGGAATGTTGTAAAATATTACATCCGAGATGTTAGGTTGCCTTAGGATAGGATATATAACGTTATAGACGTATATACTGTTCCCACCGAGAAGTAGGTGCCGACGCGCCAGGAATGTTGTAAAATATTACATTCGACATGTTAGGTTGCCTTAGGCTAGGATATATAGCGTTATAGACGTATATAATGTTCCCACCGAGAAGTAGGGGCCGACGTGCCAGGAATGTAGTAAAATATTACATCCGAGATGTGAGGTTGCCTTAGATTAGGATAAATAACGTTATTGACTTATATAATGTCCCCACCGAGAAGTAGGTGCCGACGCGCCTGGTATGTTGTAAAATATTACATCCGAGATGTTAGGTTGCCTTATGTTAGGATATATAACGTTATAGACGTATATAATGTTACCACAGAGATCTAGGCACTTGCATGCCAGGAATGTTGTAAAATATTACGGTAGAGATGATAGTTTGCCTTAGTTTAGGATATATAACGTTATAGGCGTATATACTGTTCCCACCGAGAAGTAGGTGCCGACGCGCCTGGTATGTTGTAAAATATTACATTCGACATGTTCGGTTGCCTTAGGCTAGTATATATAGCGTTATAGACGTATATAATGTTCCCACCGAGAAGTAGGGGCCGACGTGCCAGGAATGTAGTAAAATATTACATCCGAGATGTTAGGTTGCCTTAGGATAGGATATATACCGCTATTGCCTTATATAACGTTCCCACCGAGAAAAAGGCGCCGACGCGTCGGGAATGCTGTAAAATATTACATTCGACATGTTAGGTTGCCTTAGGCTAGGATATATAGCGTTATAGACGTATATAATGTTCCCACCGAGAAGTAGGGGCCGACGTGCCAGGAATGTAGTAGAATATTACATCCGAGATGTGAGGTTGCCTTAGGTTAGGATATATAACGTTATAGACGTATATAATGTTACCACAGAGAACTAGGCACTTTAATGCCAGGAATGTTGTAAAATATTACATCCGAGATGTTAGGTTGCCTTAGGTTAGGATATATAACGTTATAGACGTATATAATGTTACCACAGAGAACTAGGCACTTGCATGCCAGGAATGTTGTAAAATATTACGGTAGAGATGATAGGTTGCCTTAGTTTAGGATATATAACGTTATAGACGTATATACTGTTCCCACCGAGAAGTAGGTGCCGACGCGCCGGGTGTGCTGTAAAATATTACATTCGACATGTTATGTTGCCTTAGGCTAGGATATATAGCGTTATAGACGTATATAATGTTCCCACCGAGAAGTAGGGGCCGACGTGCCAGGAATGTAGTAAAATATTACATCCGAGATGTTACGTTGCCTTAGGATAGGATATATAACGTTATAGACGTATATAATGTGACCACAGAGAACTAGGCACTTTAATGCCAGGAATGTTGTAAAATATTACATCCGAGATGTTAGGTTGCCTTAGGATAGGATATATAACGCTATTGTCTTATATAACGTTCCCACCGAGAAAAAGGCGCCGACGCGTCGGGCATGCTGTAAAATATTACATTCGACATGTTAGGTTGCCTTAGGCTAGGATATATAGCGTTATAGACGTATAGAATGTTCCCATCGAGAAGTAGGGTCCGACGTGCCAGGAATGTAGTAAAATATTACATTCGACATGTCAGGTTGCCTTAGGCTAGGATATGTAGCGTTATAGACGTATATAATGTTCCCACCGAGAAGTAGGGGCCGACGTGCCAGGAATGTAGTATTACGTTATAGACGTATATAATGTGACCACAGAGAACTAGGCACTTTAATGCCAGGAATGTTGTAAAATATTACATCCGAGATGTTAGGTTGCCTTAGGTTAGGATATATAACGTTATAGACGTATATAATGTTACCACAGAGATCTAGGCACTTGCATGCCAGGAATGTTGTAAAATATTACATTCGACATGTTAGGTTGCCTTAGGCTAGGATATATAGCGTTATAGACGTATATAATGTTCCCACCGAGAAGTAGGGGCCGACGTGCCAGGAATGTAGTAGAATATTACATCCGAGATGTTAGGTTGCCTTAGGTGAGGATATATAACGTTATAGACGTATATAAGGTTACCACAGAGAACTAGGCACTTTAATGCCAGGAATGTTGTAAAATATTACATCCGAGATGTTAGGTGGCCTTAGGTTAGGATATATAACGTTATAGACGTATATAATGTTACCACAGAGAACTAGGCACTTGCATGCCAGGAATGTTGTAAAATATTACGGTAGAGATGATAGTTTGCCTTAGTTTAGGATATATAACGTTATAGGCGTATATACTGTTCCCACCGAGAAGTAGGTGCCGACGCGCCAGGTATGTTGTAAAATATTACATTCGACATGTTAGGTTGCCTTAGGCTAGGATATATAGCGTTATAGACGTATATAATGTTCCCACCGAGAAGTAGGGGCCGACGTGCCAGGAATGTAGTAAAATATTACATCCGAGATGTGAGGTTGCCTTAGGTTAGGATACATAACGTTATTGACTTATATAATGTCCCCACCGAGAAGTAGGTGCCGACGCGCCTGGTATGTTGTGAAATATTACATCCGAGATGTTAGGTTGCCTTAGGTGAGGATATATAACGTTATAGACGTATATAAGGTTACCACAGAGAACTAGGCACTTTAATGCCAGGAATGTTGTAAAATATTACATCCGAGATGTTAGGTGGCCTTAGGTTAGGATATATACCGTTATAGACGTATATAATGTTACCACAGAGAACTAGGCACTTGCATGCCAGGAATGTTGTAAAATATTACGGTAGAGATGATAGTTTGCCTTAGTTTAGGATATATAACGTTATAGGCGTATATACTGTTCCCACCCTGAAGTAGGTGCCGACGCGCCAGGTATGTTGTAAAATATTACATTCGACATGTTAGGTTGCCTTAGGCTAGGATATATAGCGTTATAGACGTATATAATGTTCCCACCGAGAAGTAGGGGCCGACGTGCCAGGAATGTAGTAAAATATTACATCCGAGATGTGAGGTTGTCTTAGGTTAGGATACATAACGTGATTGACTTATATAATGTCCCCACCGAGAAGTAGGTGCCGACGCGCCTGGTATGTTGTGAAATATTATATCCGAGATGTTAGGTTGCCTTAGGTTAGGATACATAACGTTATAGACGTATATAATGTTACCACAGAGAACTAGGCACTTTAATGCCAGGAATGTTGTAAAATATTACATCCGAGATGTTAGGTTGCCTTAGGATAGGATATATAACGTTATAGACGTATATACTGTTCCCACCGAGAAGTAGGTGCCGACGCGCCAGGAATGTTGTAAAATATTACATTCGACATGTTAGGTTGCCTTAGGCTAGGATATATAGCGTTATAGACGTATATAATGTTCCCACCGAGAAGTAGGGGCCGACGTGCCAGGAATGTAGTAAAATATTACATCCGAGATGTGAGGTTGCCTTAGATTAGGATAAATAACGTTATTGACTTATATAATGTCCCCACCGAGAAGTAGGTGCCGACGCGCCTGGTATGTTGTAAAATATTACATCCGAGATGTTAGGTTGCCTTATGTTAGGATATATAACGTTATAGACGTATATAATGTTACCACAGAGAACTAGGCACTTTAATGCCAGGAATGTTGTAAAATATTACATCCGAGATGTTAGGTTGCCTTAGGTTAGGATATATAACGTTATAGACGTATATAATGTTACCACAGAGATCTAGGCACTTGCATGCCAGGAATGTTGTAAAATATTACGGTAGAGATGATAGTTTGCCTTAGTTTAGGATATATAACGTTATAGGCGTATATACTGTTCCCACCGAGAAGTAGGTGCCGACGCGCCTGGTATGTTGTAAAATATTACATTCGACATGTTAGGTTGCCTCAGGCTAGGATATATAGCGTCATAGAAGTATATAATGTTCCCTCCGAGAAGTAGGGGCCGACGTGCCAGGAATGTAGTAAAATATTACATCCGAGATGTTAGGTTGCCTTAGGATAGGATATATAACGTTATAGACGTATATACTGTTGCCACCGAGAAGTAGGTGCCGACGCGCCCTGGAATGTTGTAAAATATTACATTCGACATGTTCGGTTGCCTTAGGCTAGTATATATAGCGTTATAGACGTATATAATGTTCCCACCGAGAAGTAGGGGCCGACGTGCCAGGAATGTAGTAAAATATTACATCCGAGATGTTAGGTTGCCTTAGGATAGGATATACACCGCTATTGCCTTATATAACGTTCCCACCGAGAAAAAGGCGCCGACGCGTCGGGAATGCTGTAAAATATTACATTCGACATGTTAGGTTGCCTTAGGCTAGGATATATAGCGTGATAGACGTATATAATGTTCCCACCGAGAAGTAGGGGCCGACGTGCCAGGAATGTAGTAGAATATTACATCCGAGATGTGAGGTTGCCTTAGGTTAGGATATATAACGTTATAGACGTATATAATGTTACCACAGAGAACTAGGCACTTTAATGCCAGGAATGTTGTAAAATATTACATCCGAGATGTTAGGTTGCCTTAGGTTAGGATATATAACGTTATAGACGTATATAATGTTACCACAGAGAACTAGGCACTTGCATGCCAGGAATGTTGTAAAATATTACGGTAGAGATGATAGGTTGCCTTAGTTTAGGATATATAACGTTATAGACGTATATACTGTTCCCACCGAGAAGTAGGTGCCGACGCGCCGGGTGTGCTGTAAAATATTACATTCGACATGTTATGTTGCCTTAGGCTAGGATATATAGCGTTATAGACGTATATAATGTTCCCACCGAGAAGTAGGGGCCGACGTGCCAGGAATGTAGTAAAATATTACATCCGAGATGTTACGTTGCCTTAGGATAGGATATATAACGTTATAGACGTATATAATGTGACCACAGAGAACTAGGCACTTTAATGCCAGGAATGTTGTAAAATATTACATCCGAGATGTTAGGTTGCCTTAGGTTAGGATATATAACGTTATAGACGTATATAATGTTACCACAGAGATCTAGGCACTTGCATGCCAGGAATGTTGTAAAATATTACGGTAGCGTTGATAGGTTGCCTTAGTTTAGTATATATAACGTTATAGACGTATATACTGTTCCCACCGAGAAGTAGGTGCCGACGCGCCAGGTGTGCTGTAAAATATTACTATCGACGTGTTAGGTTGCCTTAGGCTAGGATATATAGCGTTATACACGTATATAACGTTCCCACCAAGTAGTAGGGGCCGACGTGCCAGGAATGTAGTAAAATATTACATCCGAGATGTTAGGTTGCCTTAGGATAGGATATATAACGCTATTGTCTTATATAACGTTCCCACCGAGAAAAAGGCGCCGACGCGTCGGGCATGCTGTAAAATATTACATTCGACATGTTAGGTTGCCTTAGGCTAGGATATATAGCGTTATAGACGTATAGAATGTTCCCATCGAGAAGTAGGGTCCGACGTGCCAGGAATGTAGTAAAATATTACATCATAGATGTTAGGTTGCCTTAGGTTAGGATATATAACGTTATAGATGTATATAATGTTACCACAGAGAACTAGGCACTTGCATGCCAGGAATGTTGTAAAATATTACGGTAGAGATGATAGGTTGCCTTAGTTTACGATATACAACGTTATAGACGTATATACTGTTCCCACCGAGAAGTAGGTGCCGACGCGCCAGGAATGTTGTAAAATATTACATTCGACATGTCAGGTTGCCTTAGGCTAGGATATGTAGCGTTATAGACGTATATAATGTTCCCACCGAGAAGTAGGGGCCGACGTGCCAGGAATGTAGTATTACGTTATAGACGTATATAATGTGACCACAGAGAACTAGGCACTTTAATGCCAGGAATGTTGTAAAATATTACATCCGAGATGTTAGGTTGCCTTAGGTTAGGATATATAACGTTATAGACGTATATAATGTTACCACAGAGATCTAGGCACTTGCATGCCAGGAATGTTGTAAAATATTACATTCGACATGTTAGGTTGCCTTAGGCTAGGATATATAGCGTTATAGACGTATATAATGTTCCCACCGAGAAGTAGGGGCCGACGTGCCAGGAATGTAGTAGAATATTACATCCGAGATGTTAGGTTGCCTTAGGTGAGGATATATAACGTTATAGACGTATATAAGGTTACCACAGAGAACTAGGCACTTTAATGCCAGGAATGTTGTAAAATATTACATCCGAGATGTTAGGTGGCCTTAGGTTAGGATATATAACGTTATAGACGTATATAATGTTACCACAGAGAACTAGGCACTTGCATGCCAGGAATGTTGTAAAATATTACGGTAGAGATGATAGGTTGCCTTAGTTTACGATATACAACGTTATAGACGTATATACTGTTCCCACCGAGAAGTAGGTGCCGACGCGCCAGGAATGTTGTAAAATATTACATTCGACATGTCAGGTTGCCTTAGGCTAGGATATGTAGCGTTATAGACGTATATAATGTTCCCACCGAGAAGTAGGGGCCGACGTGCCAGGAATGTAGTATTACGTTATAGACGTATATAATGTGACCACAGAGAACTAGGCACTTTAATGCCAGGAATGTTGTAAAATATTACATCCGAGATGTTAGGTTGCCTTAGGTTAGGATATATAACGTTATAGACGTATATAATGTTACCACAGAGATCTAGGCACTTGCATGCCAGGAATGTTGTAAAATATTACATTCGACATGTTAGGTTGCCTTAGGCTAGGATATATAGCGTTATAGACGTATATAATGTTCCCACCGAGAAGTAGGGGCCGACGTGCCAGGAATGTAGTAGAATATTACATCCGAGATGTTAGGTTGCCTTAGGTGAGGATATATAACGTTATAGACGTATATAAGGTTACCACAGAGAACTAGGCACTTTAATGCCAGGAATGTTGTAAAATATTACATCCGAGATGTTAGGTGGCCTTAGGTTAGGATATATAACGTTATAGACGTATATAATGTTACCACAGAGAACTAGGCACTTGCATGCCAGGAATGTTGTAAAATATTACGGTAGAGATGATAGTTTGCCTGAGTTTAGGATATATAACGTTATAGGCGTATATACTGTTCCCACCGAGATGTAGGTGCCGACGCGCCAGGTATGTTGTAAAATATTACATTCGACATGTTAGGTTGCCTTAGGCTAGGATATATAGCGTTATAGACGTATATAATGTTCCCACCGAGAAGTAGGTGCCGACGTGCCAGGAATGTAGTAAAATATTACATCCGAGATGTGAGGTTGCCTTAGGTTAGGATACATAACGTTATTGACTTATATAATGTCCCCACCGAGAAGTAGGTGCCGACGCGCCTGGTATGTTGTGAAATATTACATCCGAGATGTTAGTTTGCCTTAGGTGAGGATATATAACGTTATAGACGTATATAAGGTTACCACAGAGAACTAGGCACTTTAATGCCAGGAATGTTGTAAAATATTACATCCGAGATGTTAGGTGGCCTTAGGTTAGGATATATAACGTTATAGACGTATATAATGTTACCACAGAGAACTAGGCACTTGCATGCCAGGAATGTTGTAAAATATTACGGTAGAGATGATAGTTTGCCTTAGTTTAGGATATATAACGTTATAGGCGTATATACTGTTCCCACCGAGAAGTAGGTGCCGACGCGCCAGGTATGTTGTAAAATATTACATTCGACATGTTAGGTTGCCTTAGGCTAGGATATATAGCGTTATAGACGTATATAATGTTCCCACCGAGAAGTAGGGGCCGACGTGCCAGGAATGTAGTAAAATATTACATACGAGATGTGAGGTTGCCTTAGGTTAGGATACATAACGTTATTGACTTATATAATGTCCCCACCGAGAAGTAGGTGCCGACGCGCCTGGTATGTTGTGAAATATTATATCCGAGATGTTAGGTTGCCTTAGGTTAGGATATATAACGTTATAGACGTATATAATGTTACCACAGAGAACTAGGCACTTTAATGCCAGGAATGTTGTAAAATATTACATCCGAGATGTTAGGTTGCCTTAGGATAGGATATATAACGTTATAGACGTATATACTGTTCCCACCGAGAAGTAGGTGCCGACGCGCCAGGAATGTTGTAAAATATTACATTCGACATGTTAGGTTGCCTTAGGCTAGGATATATAGCGTTATAGACGTATATAATGTTCCCACCGAGAAGTAGGGGCCGACGTGCCAGGAATGTAGTAAAATATTACATCCGAGATGTGAGGTTGCCTTAGATTAGGATAAATAACGTTATTGACTTATATAATGTCCCCACCGAGAAGTAGGTGCCGACGCGCCTGGTATGTTGTAAAATATTACATCCGAGATGTTAGGTTGCCTTATGTTAGGATATATAACGTTATAGACGTATATAATGTTACCACAGAGAACTAGGCACTTTAATGCCAGGAATGTTGTAAAATATTACATCCGAGATGTTAGGTTGCCTTAGGTTAGGATATATAACGTTATAGACGTATATAATGTTACCACAGAGATCTAGGCACTTGCATGCCAGGAATGTTGTAAAATATTACGGTAGAGATGATAGTTTGCCTTAGTTTAGGATATATAACGTTATAGGCGTATATACTGTTCCCACCGAGAAGTAGGTGCCGACGCGCCTGGTATGTTGTAAAATATTACATTCGACATGTTAGGTTGCCCCAGGCTAGGATATATAGCGTCATAGAAGTATATAATGTTCCCTCCGAGAAGTAGGGGCCGACGTGCCAGGAATGTAGTAAAATATTACATCCGAGATGTTAGGTTGCCTTAGGATAGGATATATAACGTTATAGACGTATATACTGTTGCCACCGAGAAGTAGGTGCCGACGCGCCCTGGAATGTTGTAAAATATTACATTCGACATGTTCGGTTGCCTTAGGCTAGGATATATAGCGTTATAGACGTATATAATGTTCCCACCGAGAAGTAGGGGCCGACGTGCCAGGAATGTAGTAAAATATTACATCCGAGATGTTAGGTTGCCTTAGGATAGGATATATACCGCTATTGTCTTATATAACGTTCCCACCGAGAAAAAGGCGCCGACGCGCCAGGAATGTTGTAAAATATTACATTCGACATGTCAGGTTGCCTTAGGCTAGGATATGTAGCGTTATAGAAGTATATAATGTTCCCTCCGAGAAGTAGGGGCCGACGTGCCAGGAATGTAGTAAAATATTACTTTCGAGATGTTAGGTTGCCTTAGGATAGGATATATAACGTTATAGACGTATATACTGTTCCCACCGAGAAGTAGGTGCCGACGCGCCAGGAATGTTGTAAAATATTACATTCGACATGTTAGGTTGCCTTAGGCTAGGATATATAGCGTTATAGACGTATATAATGTTCCCACCGAGAAGTAGGGGCCGACGTGCCAGGAATGTAGTAGAATATTACATCCGAGATGTTAGGTTGCCTTAGATTAGGATAAATAACGTTATTGACTTATATAATGTCCCCACCGAGAAGTAGGTGCCGACGCGCCTGGTATGTTGTAAAATATTACATCCGAGATGTTAGGTTGCCTTATGTTAGGATATATAACGTTATAGACGTATATAATGTTACCACAGAGAACTAGGCACTTTAATGCCAGGAATGTTGTAAAATATTACATCCGAGATGTTAGGTTGCCTTAGGTTAGGATATATAACGTTATAGACGTATATAATGTTACCACAGAGATCTAGGCACTTGCATGCCAGGAATGTTGTAAAATATTACGGTAGAGATGATGGTTTGCCTTAGTTTAGGATATATAACGTTATAGGCGTATATACTGTTCCCACCGAGAAGTAGGTGCCGACGCGCCTGGTATGTTGTAAAATATTACATTCGACATGTTAGGTTGCCTCAGGCTAGGATATATAGCGTCATAGAAGTATATAATGTTCCCTCCGAGAAGTAGGGGCCGACGTGCCAGGAATGTAGTAAAATATTACATCCGAGATGTTAGGTTGCCTTAGGATAGGATATATAACGTTATAGACGTATATACTGTTGCCACCGAGAAGTAGGTGCCGACGCGCCCTGGAATGTTGTAAAATATTACATTCGACAAGTTCGGTTGCCTTAGGCTAGGATATATAGCGTTATAGACGTATATAATGTTCCCACCGAGAAGTAGGGGCCGACGTGCCAGGAATGTAGTAAAATATTACATCCGAGATGTTAGGTTGCCTTAGGATAGGATATATACCGCTATTGTCTTATATAACGTTCCCAACGAGAAAAAGGCGCCGACGCGCCGGGTGTGCTGTAAAATATTACATTCGACATGTTATGATGCCTTAGGCTAGGATATATAGCGTTATAGACGTATATAATGTTCCCACCGAGAAGTAGGGGCCGACGTGCCAGGAATGTAGTAAAATATTACATCCGAGATGTTACGTTGCCTTAGGATAGGATATATAACGTTATAGAAGTATATAATGTGACCACAGAGAACTAGGCACTTTAATGCCAGGAATGTTGTAAAATATTACATCCGAGATGTTAGGTTGCCTTAGGTTAGGATATATAACGTTATAGACGTATATAATGTTACCACAGAGATCTAGGCACTTGCATGCCAGGAATGTTGTAAAATATTTCGGTAGAGATGATAGGTTGCCTTAGTTTACGATATATAACTTTATAGACGTATATACTGTTCCCACCGAGAAGTAGGTGCCGACGCGCCAGGTGTGCTGTAAAATATTACTATCGACGTGTTAGGTTGCCTTAGGCTAGGATATATAGCGTTATACACGTATATAACGTTCCCACCGAGTAGTAGGGGCCGACGTGCCAGGAATGTAGTAAAATATTACATCCGAGATGTTAGGTTGCCTTAGGATAGGATATATAACGCTATTGTCTTATATAACGTTCCCACCGAGAAAAAGGCGCCGACGCGTCGGGCATGCTGTAAAATATTACATTCGACATGTTAGGTTGCCTTAGGCTAGGATATATAGCGTTATAGACGTATAGAATGTTCCCATCGAGAAGTAGGGTCCGACGTGCCAGGAATGTAGTAAAATATTACATCATAGATGTTAGGTTGCCTTAGGTTAGGATATATAACGTTATAGATGTATATAATGTTACCACAGAGAACTAGGCACTTGCATGCCAGGAATGTTGTAAAATATTACGGTAGAGATGATAGGTTGCCTTAGTTTACGATATACAACGTTATAGACGTATATACTGTTCCCACCGAGAAGTAGGTGCCGACGCGCCAGGAATGTTGTAAAATATTACATTCGACATGTCAGGTTGCCTTAGGCTAGGATATGTAGCGTTATAGACGTATATAATGTTCCCACCGAGAAGTAGGGGCCGACGTGCCAGGAATGTAGTATTACGTTATAGACGTATATAATGTGACCACAGAGAACTAGGCACTTTAATGCCAGGAATGTTGTAAAATATTACATCCGAGATGTTAGGTTGCCTTAGGTTAGGATATATAACGTTATAGACGTATATAATGTTACCACAGAGATCGAGGCACTTGCATGCCAGGAATGTTGTAAAATATTACGGTAGAGATGATAGTTTGCCTTAATTTAGGATATATAACGTTATAGGCGTATATACTGTTCCCACCGAGAAGTAGGTGCCGACGCGCCAGGTATGTTGTAAAATATTACATTCGACATGTTAGGTTGCCTTAGGCTAGGATATATAGCGTTATAGACGTATATAATGTTCCCACCGAGAAGTAGGGGCCGACGTGCCAGGAATGTAGTAAAATATTACATCCGAGATGTGAGGTTGCCTTAGGTTATGATACATAACGTTATTGACTTATATAATGTCCCCACCGAGAAGTAGGTGCCGACGCGCCTGGTATGTTGTGAAATATTACATCCGAGATGTTAGGTTGCCTTAGGTTAGGATATATAACGTTATAGACGTATATAAAGTTACCACAGAGAACTAGGCACTTTAATGCCAGGAATGTTGTAAAATATTACATCCAAGATGTTAGGTTGCCTTAGGTTAGGATATATAACGTTTTAGACGTATATAAAGTTACCACAGAGAACTAGGCACTTGCATGCCGGGAATGTTGTAAAGTATTACGGTAGAGATGATAGTTTGCCTTAGTTTAGGATATATAACGTTATAGACGTATATACTGTTCCCACCGAGAAGTAGGTGCCGACGCGCCAGGTATGTTGTAAAATATTACATTCGACATGTCAGGTTGCCTTAATCTAGGATATGTAGCGTTATAGAAGTATATAATGTTCCCTCCGAGAAGTAGGGGCCGACGTGCCAGGAATGTAGTAAAATATTACGTTCGAGATGTTAGGTTGCCTTAGGATAGGATATATAACGTTATAGACGTATATACTGTTGCCACCGAGAAGTAGGTGCCGACGCGCCAGGAATGTTGTAAAATATTACATTCGACATTTCAGGTTGCCTTAGGCTAGGATATATAACGTTATAGACGTATATACTGTTCCCACCGAGAAGTAGGTGCCGACGCGCCGGGTGTGCTGTAAAAAATTACATTCGACATGTTATGTTGCCTTAGGCTAGGATATATAGCGTTATAGACGTATATAATGTTCCCTCCGAGAAGTAGGGGCCGACGTGCCAGGAATGTAGTAAAATATTACGTTCGAGATGTTAGGTTGCCTTAGGATAGGATATATAACGTTATAGACGTATATACTGTTGCCACCGAGAAGTAGGTGCCGACGCGCCAGGAATGTTGTAAAATATTACATTCGACATATCAGGTTGCCTTAGGCTAGGATATATAGCGTTATAGACGTATATAATGTTCCCACCGAGAAGTAGGGGCCGACGTGCCAGGAATGTAGTAAAATATTACATCATAGATGTTAGGTTGCCTTAGGTTAGGATATATAACGTTATAGATGTATATAATGTTACCACAGAGAACTAGGCACTTGCATGCCAGGAATGTTGTAAAATATTACGGTAGAGATGATAGGTGCCTTAGTTTACGATATACAACGTTATAGACGTATATACTGTTCCCACCTAGAAGTACGTGCCGACGCGCCAGGAATGTTGTAAAATATTACATTCGACATGTCAGGTAGCCTTAGGCTAGGATATATAGCGTTATAGACGTATATAATGTTCCCACCGAGATGTAGGGGCCGACGTGCCAGGAATGTAGTAAAATATTACATCCGAGATGTTAGGTTGCCTTAGGTTAGGATATATAACGTTATAGACGTATATAATGTTACCACAGAGATCTAGGCAGTTTCATGCCAGGAATGTAGTATAATATTACGGTAGAGATGATAGTTTGCCTTAGTTTAGGATATATAACGTTATAGGCGTATATACTGTTTCCACCGAGAAGTAGGTGCCGACGCGCCTGGTATGTTGTAAAATATTACATTCGACATGTTGGGTTGCCTTAGGCTAGGATATATAGCGTTATAGACGTATAGAATGTTCCCACCGAGAAGTAGGGTCCGACGTGCCAGGAATGTAGTAAAATATTACATCATAGATGTTAGGTTGCCTTAGGTTAGGATATATAACGTTATAGATGTATATAATGTTACCGCAGAGAACTAGGCACTTGCATGCCAGGAATGTTGTAAAATATTTAGGTAGAGATGATAGGTTGCCTTAGTTTACGATATATAACTTTATAGACGTATATACTGTTCCCACCGAGATGTAGGTGCCGACGCGCCAGGAATGTTGTAAAATATTACATTCGACATGTCAGGTTGCCTTAGGCTAGGATATGTAGCGTTATAGAAGTATATAATGTTCCCTCCGAGAAGTAGGGGCCGACGTGCCAGGAATGTAGTAAAATATTACGTTCGAGATGTTAGGTTGCCTTAGGATAGGATATATAACGTTATAGACGTATATACTGTTCCCACCGAGAAGTAGGTGCCGACGCGCCAGGAATGTTGTAAAATATTACATTCGACATGTTATGTTGCCTTAGGCTAGGATATATAGCGTTATAGACGTATATAATGTTCCCACCGAGAAGTAGGGGCCGACGTGCCAGGAATGTAGTAAAATATTACATCCGAGATGTTAGGTTGCCTTAGGATAGGATATATAACGTTATAGACGTATATAATGTGACCACAGAGAACTAGGCACTTTAATGCCAGGAATGTTGTAAAATATTACATCCGAGATGTTAGGTTGCCTTAGGTTAGGATATATAACGTTATAGACGTATATAATGTTACCACAGAGATCTAGGCACTTGCATGCCAGGAATGTTGTAAAATATTACGGTAGAGATTATAGTTTGCCTTAATTTAGGATATATAACGTTATAGGCGTATATACTGTTCCCACCGAGAAGTAGGTGCCGACGCGCCAGGTATGTTGTAAAATATTACATTCGACATGTTAGGTTGCCTTAGGCTAGGATATATAGCGTTATAGACGTATATAATGTTCCCACCGAGAAGTAGGGGCCGACGTGCCAGGAATGTAGTAAAATATTACATCCGAGGTGTGAGCTTGCCTTAGGTTAGGATACATAACGTTATTGACTTATATAATGTCCCCACCGAGAAGTAGGTGCCGACGCGCCTGGTATGTTGTGAAATATTACATCCGAGATGTTAGGTTGCCTTAGGTTAGGATATATAACGTTATAGACGTATATAATGTTACCACAGAGAACTAGGCACTTTAATGCCAGGAATGTTGTAAAATATTACATCCGAGATGTTAGGTTGCCTTAGGTTAGGATATATAACGTTTTAGACGTATATAAAGTTACCACAGAGAACTAGGCACTTGCATGCCAGGAATGTTGTAAAATATTACGGTAGAGATGATAGGTTGCCTCAGTTTAGGATATATAACGTTATAGACGTATATACTGTTCCCACCGAGAAGTAGGTGCCGACGCGCCGGGTGTGTTGTAAAATATTACATTCGACATGTTATGTTGCCTTAGGCTAGGATATATAGCGTTATAGACGTATATAATGTTCCCACCGAGAAGTAGGGGCCGACGTGCCAGGAATGTAGTAAAATATTACATCCGAGATGTTAGGTTGCCTTAGGATAGGATATATAACGTTATAGACGTATATAATGTTACCACAGAGAATTAGGCACTTTAATGCCAGGAATGTTGTAAAATATTTCATCCGAGATGTTAGGTTGCCTTAGGTTAGGATATATAACGTTATAGACGTATATAATGTTACCACAGAGAACTAGGCACTTGCATGCCAGGAATGTTGTAAAATATTACGGTAGAGATGATAGTTTGCCTTAGTTTAGGATATATAACGTTATAGACGTATATACTGTTCCCACCGAGAAGTAGGTGCCGACGCGCCAGGTATGTTGTAAAATATTACATTCGACATGTCAGGTTGCCTTAATCTAGGATATGTAGCGTTATAGAAGTATATAATGTTCCCTCCGAGAAGTAGGGGCCGACGTGCCAGGAATGTAGTAAAATATTACGTTCGAGATGTTAGGTTGCCTTAGGATAGGATATATAACGTTATAGACGTATATACTGTTCCCACCGAGAAGTAGGTGCCGACGCGCCAGGAATGTTGTAAAATATTACATTCGACATGTTATGTTGCCTTAGGCTAGGATATATAGCGTTATAGACGTATATAATGTTCCCACCGAGAAGTAGGGGCCGACGTGCCAGGAATGTAGTAAAATATTACATCCGAGATGTTAGGTTGCCTTAGGATAGGATATATAACGTTATAGACGTATATAATGTGACCACAGAGAACTAGGCACTTTAATGCCAGGAATGTTGTAAAATATTACATCCGAGATGTTAGGTTGCCTTAGGTTAGGATATATAACGTTATAGACGTATATAATGTTACCACAGAGATCTAGGCACTTGCATGCCAGGAATGTTGTAAAATATTACGGTAGAGATTATAGTTTGCCTTAATTTAGGATATATAACGTTATAGGCGTATATACTGTTCCCACCGAGAAGTAGGTGCCGACGCGCCAGGTATGTTGTAAAATATTACATTCGACATGTTAGGTTGCCTTAGGCTAGGATATATAGCGTTATAGACGTATATAATGTTCCCACCGAGAAGTAGGGGCCGACGTGCCAGGAATGTAGTAAAATATTACATCCGAGGTGTGAGGTTGCCTTAGGTTAGGATACATAACGTTATTGACTTATATAATGTCCCCACCGAGAAGTAGGTGCCGACGCGCCTGGTATGTTGTGAAATATTACATCCGAGATGTTAGGTTGCCTTAGGTTAGGATATATAACGTTATAGACGTATATAATGTTACCACAGAGAACTAGGCACTTTAATGCCAGGAATGTTGTAAAATATTACATCCGAGATGTTAGGTTGCCTTAGGTTAGGATATATAACGTTTTACACGTATATAAAGTTACCACAGAGAACTAGGCACTTGCATGCCAGGAATGTTGTAAAATATTACGGTAGAGATGATAGGTTGCCTCAGTTTAGGATATATAACGTTATAGACGTATATACTGTTCCCACCGAGAAGTAGGTGCCGACGCGCCGGGTGTGTTGTAAAATATTACATTCGACATGTTATGTTGCCTTAGGCTAGGATATATAGCGTTATAGACGTATATAATGTTCCCACCGAGAAGTAGGGGCCGACGTGCCAGGAATGTAGTAAAATATTACATCCGAGATGTTAGGTTGCCTTAGGATAGGATATATAACGTTATAGACGTATATAATGTTACCACAGAGAATTAGGCACTTTAATGCCAGGAATGTTGTAAAATATTTCATCCGAGATGTTAGGTTGCCTTAGGTTAGGATATATAACGTTATAGACGTATATAATGTTACCACAGAGAACTAGGCACTTGCATGCCAGGAATGTTGTAAAATATTACGGTAGAGATGATAGTTTGCCTTAGTTTAGGATATATAACGTTATAGACGTATATACTGTTCCCACCGAGAAGTAGGTGCCGACGCGCCAGGTATGTTGTAAAATATTACATTCGACATGTCAGGTTGCCTTAATCTAGGATATGTAGCGTTATAGAAGTATATAATGTTCCCTCCGAGAAGTAGGGGCCGACGTGCCAGGAATGTAGTAAAATATTACGTTCGAGATGTTAGGTTGCCTTAGGATAGGATATATAACGTTATAGACGTATATACTGTTGCCACCGAGAAGTAGGTGCCGACGCGCCAGGAATGTTGTAAAATATTACATTCGACATTTCAGGTTGCCTTAGGCTAGGATATATAACGTTATAGACGTATATACTGTTCCCACCGAGAAGTAGGTGCCGACGCGCCGGGTGTGCTGTAAAAAATTACATTCGACATGTTATGTTGCCTTAGGCTAGGATATATAGCGTTATAGACGTATATAATGTTCCCACCGAGAAGTAGGTGCCGACGCGCCAGGAATGTTGTAAAATATTACATTCGACATGTCAGGTTGCCTTAGGCTAGGATATATAGCGTTATAGACGTATATAATGTTCCCACCGAGAAGTAGGGGCCGACGTGCCAGGAATGTAGTAAAATATTACATCATAGATGTTAGGTTGCCTTAGGTTAGGATATATAACGTTATAGATGTATATAATGTTACCACAGAGAACTAGGCACTTGCATGCCAGGAATGTTGTAAAATATTACGGTAGAGATGATAGGTTGCCTTAGTTTACGATATACAACGTTATAGACGTATATACTGTTCCCACCTAGAAGCACGTGCCGACGCGCCAGGAATGTTGTAAAATATTACATTCGACATGTCAGGTAGCCTTAGGCTAGGATATATAGCGTTATAGACGTATATAATGTTCCCACCGAGATGTAGGGGCCGACGTGCCAGGAATGTAGTAAAATATTACATCCGAGATGTTAGGTTGCCTTAGGTTAGGATATATAACGTTATAGACGTATATAATGTTACCACAGAGATCTAGGCACTTTCATGCCAGGAATGTAGTATAATATTACGGTAGAGATGATAGTTTGCCTTAGTTTAGGATATATAACGTTATAGGCGTATATACTGTTCCCACCGAGAAGTAGGTGCCGACGCGCCTGGTATGTTGTAAAATATTACATTCGACATGTTGGGTTGCCTTAGGCTAGGATATATAGCGTTATAGACGTATAGAATGTTCCCACCGAGAAGTAGGGTCCGACGTGCCAGGAATGTAGTAAAATATTACATCATAGATGTTAGGTTGCCTTAGGTTAGGATATATAACGTTATAGATGTATATAATGTTACCGCAGAGAACTAGGCACTTGCATGCCAGGAATGTTGTAAAATATTTCGGTAGAGATGATAGGTTGCCTTAGTTTACGATATATAACTTTATAGACGTATATACTGTTCCCACCGAGAAGTAGGTGCCGACGCGCCAGGAATGTTGTAAAATATTACATTCGACATGTCAGGTTGCCTTAGGCTAGGATATGTAGCGTTATAGAAGTATATAATGTTCCCTCCGAGAAGTAGGGGCCGACGGGCCAGGAATGTAGTAAAATATTACGTTCGAGATGTTAGGTTGCCTTAGGATAGGATATATAACGTTATAGACGTATATACTGTTCCCACCGAGAAGTAGGTGCCGACGCGCCAGGAATGTTGTAAAATATTACATTCGACATGTTATGTTGCCTTAGGCTAGGATATATAGCGTTATAGACGTATATAATGTTCCCACCGAGAAGTAGCGGCCGACGTGCCAGGAATGTAGTAAAATATTACATCCGAGATGTTAGGTTGCCTTAGGATAGGATATATAACGTTATAGACGTATATAATGTTACCACAGAGAATTAGGCACTTTAATGCCAGGAATGTTGTAAAATATTTCATCCGAGATGTTAGGTTGCCTTAGGTTAGGATATATAACATTATAGACGTATATAATGTTACCACAGAGAACTAGGCACTTGCATGCCAGGAATGTTGTAAAATATTACGGTAGAGATGATAGTTTGCCTTAGTTTAGGATATATAACGTTATAGGCGTATATACTGTTCCCACCGAGAAGTAGGGGCCGACGTGCCAGGAATGTAGTAAAATATTACATCCGAGATGTTAGGTTGCCTTAGGATAGGATATATAACGTTATAGACGTATATACTGTTCCCACCGAGAAGTAGGTGCCGACGCGCCGGGTGTGCTGTAAAATATTACATTCGACATGTTATGTTGCCTTAGGCTAGGATATATAGCGTTATAGACGTATATAATGTTCCCACCGAGAAGTAGGGGCCGACGTGCCAGGAATGTAGTAAAATATTACATCCGAGATGTTAGGTTGCCTTAGGATAGGATATATAACGTTATAGACGTATATAATGTGACCACAGAGAACTAGGCACTTTAATGCCAGGAATGTTGTAAAATATGACATCCGAGATGTTAGGTTGCCTTAGGTTAGGATATATAACGTTATAGACGTATATAATGTTACCACAGAGATCTAGGCACTTGCATGCCAGGAATGTTGTAAAATATTACGGTAGCGTTGATAGGTTGCCTTAGTTTAGTATATATAACGTTATAGACGTATATACTGTTCCCACCGAGAAGTAGGTGCCGACGCGCCAGGTGTGCTGTAAAATATTACTATCGACGTGTTATGTTGCCTTAGGCTAGGATATATAGCGTTATACACGTATATAACGTTCCCACCGAGTAGTAGGGGCCGACGTGCCAGGAATGTAGTAAAATATTACATCCGAGATGTTAGGTTGCCTTAGGATAGGATATATAACGCTATTGTCTTATATAACGTTCCCACCGAGATAAAGGCGCCGACGCGTCGGGAATGCTGTAAAATATTACATTCGACATGTTAGGTTGCCTTAGGCTAGGATATATAGCGTTATAGACGTATAGAATGTTCCCATCGAGAAGTAGGGTCCGACGTGCCAGGAATGTAGTAAAATTTTACATCATAGATGTTAGGTTGCCTTAGGTTAGGATATATAACGTTATAGATGTATATAATGTTACCACAGAGAACTAGGCACTTGCATGCCAGGAATGTTGTAAAATATTACGGTAGAGATGATAGGTTGCCTTAGTTTACGATATACAACGTTATAGACGTATATACTGTTCCCGCCGAGAAGTAGGTGCCGACGCGCCAGGAATGTTGTAAAATATTACATTCGACATGTCAGGTTGCCCTAGGCTAGGATATGTAGCGTTATAGACGTATATAATGTTCCCACCGAGAAGTAGGGGCCGACGTGCCAGGAATGTAGTATTACGTTATAGACGTATATAATGTGACCACAGAGAACTAGGCACTTTAATGCCAGGAATGTTGTAAAATATTACATCCGAGATGTTAGGTTGCCTTAGGTTAGGATATATAACGTTATAGACGTATATAATGTTACAACAGAGATCTAGGCACTTGCATGCCAGGAATGTTGTAAAATATTACGGTAGAGATGATAGTTTGCCTTAATTTAGGATATATAACGTTATAGGCGTATATACTGTTCCCACCGAGAAGTAGGTGCCGACGCGCCAGGTATGTTGTAAAATATTACATTCGACATGTTAGGTTGCCTTAGGCTAGGATATATA
This sequence comes from Xylocopa violacea, assembly GCA_963969225.1. Taxonomy (NCBI): domain Eukaryota; kingdom Metazoa; phylum Arthropoda; class Insecta; order Hymenoptera; family Apidae; genus Xylocopa; species Xylocopa violacea. The sequence goes on from CAXAJV010000001.1 coordinate 55,208,357, forward strand.
GCGTTATAGACGTATATAATGTTCCCACCGAGAAGTAGGGGCCGACGTGCCAGGAATGTAGTAGAATATTACATCCGAGATGTTAGGTTGCCTTAGGTTAGGATATATAACGTTATAGACGTATATAATGTTACCACAGAGAACTAGGCACTTTAATGCCAGGAATGTTGTAAAATATTACATCCGAGATGTTAGGTTGCCTTAGGTTAGGATATATAACGTTATAGAGGTATATAATGTTACCACAGAGAACTAGGCACTTGCATGCCAGGAATGTTGTAAAATATTACGGTAGAGATGATAGGTTGCCTTAGTTTATGATATATAACGTTATAGACGTATATACTGTTCCCACCGAGAAGTAGGTGCCGACGCGCCAGGTGTGCTGTAAAATATTACTATCGACGTGTTAGGTTGCCTTAGGCTAGGATATATAGCGTTATACACGTATATAACGTTCCCACCGAGTAGTAGGGGCCGACGTGCCAGGAATGTAGTAAAATATTACATCCGAGATGTTAGGTTGCCTTAGGATAGGATATATTACGCTATTGTCTTATATAACGTTCCCACCGAGAAAAAGGCGCCGACGCGTCGGGAATGCTGTAAAATATTACATTCGACATGTTAGGTTGCCTTAGGCTAGGATATATAGCGTTATAGACGCATAGAATGTTCCCATCGAGAAGTGGGGTCCGACGTGCCAGGAATGTAGTAAAATATTACATCATAGATGTTAGGTTGCCTTAGGTTAGGATATATAACGTTATAGATGTATATAATGTTACCACAGAGAACTAGGCACTTGCATGCCAGGAATGTTGTAAAATATTACGGTAGAGATGATAGGTTGCCTTAGTTTACGATATACAACGTTATAGACGTATATACTGTTCCCACCGAGAAGTAGGTGCCGACGCGCCAGGAATGTTGTAAAATATTACATTCGACATGTCAGGTTGCCTTAGGCTAGGATATGTAGCGTTATAGACGTATATAATGTTCCCACCGAGAAGTAGGGGCCGACGTGCCAGGAATGTAGTAAAATATTACATCCGAGATGTTAGGTTGCCTTAGGTTAGGATATATAACGTTATAGACGTATATAATGTTACCACAGAGAACTAGGCACTTTAATGCCAGGAATGTTGTAAAATATTACATCCGAGACGTTAGGTTGCCTTAGGTTAGGATATATAACGTTATCGACGTATATAATGTTACCACAGAGAACTAGGCACTTGCATGCCAGGAATGTTGTAAAATATTACGGTAGAGATGATAGTTTGCCTTAATTTAGGATATACAACGTTATAGACGTATATACTGTTGCCACCGAGAAGTAGGTGCCGACGCGCCAGGAATGTTGTAAAATATTACATTCGACATGTCTGGTTGCCTTAGGCTAGGATATATAGCGTTATAGACGTATATAATGTTACCACAGAGAACTAGGCACTTGCATGCCAGGAATGTTGTAAAATATTACGGTAGAGATGATAGGTTGCCTTAGTTTACGATATACAACGTTATAGACGTGTATACTGTTCCCACCGAGAAGTAGGGGCCGACGTGCCAGGAATGTAGTAAAATATTACATCCCAGATGTTAGGTTGCTTTAGGATAGGATATATTACGTTATAGACGTATATAAAGTTACCACAGAGAACTAGGCACTTTAATGCCAGGAATGTTGTAAAATATTACATCCGAGATATTAGGTTGCCTTAGGTTAGGATATATAACGTTATAGAGGTATATAATGTTACCACAGAGAACTAGGCACTTGCATGCCAGGAATGTTGTAAAATATTACGGTAGAGATGATAGGTTGCCTTAGTTTACGATATACAACGTTGTAGACGTATATACTGTTCCCACCGAGAAGTAGGGGCCGACGTGCCAGGAATGTAGTAAAATATTACATCCGAGATGTTAGGTTGCCTTAGGATAGGATATATACCGCTATTGTCTTATATAACGTTCCCACCGAGAAAAAGGCGCCGACGCGTCGGGAATGCTGTAAAATATTACATTCGACTTGTTAGGTTGCCTTAGGCTAGGATATATAGCGTTATAGACGTATATAATGTTCCCATCGAGAAGTAGGGGCCGACGTGCCAGGAATGTAGTAAAATATTACATCCGAGATGTTAGGTTGCCTTAGGCTAGGATATATAGCGTTATAGACGTATATAATGTTCCCACCGAGAAGTAGGGGCCGACGTGCCAGGAATGTAGTAGAATATTACATCCGAGATGTTAGGTTGCCTTAGGTGAGGATATATAACGTTATAGACGTATATAATGTTCCCACCGAGAAGTAGGGGCCGACGTGCCAGGAATGTAGTAAAATATTACATCCGAGATGTTAGGTTGCCTTAGGATAGGATACATAACGTTATATACGTATATAATGTTACCACAGAGAACCTGGCACTTTAATGCCAGGAATGTAGTAAAATATTACATCCGAGATGTTAGGTTGCCTTAGGATAGGATATATAACGTTATAGACGTATATACTGTTGCCACCGAGAAGTAGGTGCCGACGCGCCAGGAATGTTGTAAAATATTACATTCGACATGTTCGGTTGCCTTAGGCTAGGATATATAGCGTTATAGACGTATATAATGTTCCCACCGAGAAGTAGGGGCCGACGTGCCAGGAATGTAGTAGAATATTACATCCGAGATGTTAGGTTGCCTTAGGTTAGGATATATAACGTTATAGACGTATATAATGTTACCACAGAGAACTAGGCACTTTAATGCCAGGAATGTTGTAAAATATTACATCCGAGACGTTAGGTTGCCTTAGGTTAGGATATATAACGTTATCGACGTATATAATGTTACCACAGAGAACTAGGCACTTGCATGCCAGGAATGTTGTAAAATATTACGGTAGAGATGATAGTTTGCCTTAATTTAGGATATACAACGTTATAGACGTATATACTGTTGCCACCGAGAAGTAGGTGCCGACGCGCCAGGAATGTTGTAAAATATTACATTCGACTTGTTCGGTTGCCTTAAGCTAGGATATATAGCGTTATAGACGTATATAATGTTCCACCGAGAAGTAGGGGCCGACGTGCCAGGAATGTAGTAAAATATTACATCCGAGATGTTAGGTTGCCTTAGGTTAGGATATATAACGTTATAGATGTATATAATGTTACCGCAGAGAACTAGGCACTTGCATGCCAGGAATGTTGTAAAATATTACGGTAGAGATGATAGGTTGCCTTAGTTTACGATATATAACGTTATAGACGTATATAATGTTCCCACCGAGAAGTAGGTGCCGACGCGCCAGGAATGTTGTAAAATATTACATTCGACATGTCTGGTTGCCTTAGGCTAGGATATATAGCGTTATAGACGTATATAATGTTACCACAGAGAACTAGGCACTTGCATGCCAGGAATGTTGTAAAATATTACGGTAGAGATGATAGGTTGCCTTAGTTTACGATATACAACGTTATAGACGTGTATACTGTTCCCACCGAGAAGTAGGGGCCGACGTGCCAGGAATGTAGTAAAATATTACATCCCAGATGTTAGGTTGCTTTAGGATAGGATATATTACGTTATAGACGTATATAAAGTTACCACAGAGAACTAGGCACTTTAATGCCAGGAATGTTGTAAAATATTACATCCGAGATATTAGGTTGCCTTAGGTTAGGATATATAACGTTATAGAGGTATATAATGTTACCACAGAGAACTAGGCACTTGCATGCCAGGAATGTTGTAAAATATTACGGTAGAGATGATAGGTTGCCTTAGTTTACGATATACAACGTTGTAGACGTATATACTGTTCCCACCGAGAAGTAGGGGCCGACGTGCCAGGAATGTAGTAAAATATTACATCCGAGATGTTAGGTTGCCTCAGGATAGGATATATAACGTTATAGACGTATATACTGTTGCCACCGAGAAGTAGGTGCCGACGCGCCAGGAATGTTGTAAAATATTACATTCGACATGTTCGGTTGCCTTAGGCTAGGATATATAGCGTTATAGACGTATATAATGTTCCCACCGAGAAGTAGGGGCCGACGTGACAGGAATGTAGTAAAATATTACATCCGAGATGTTAGGTTGCCTTAGGATAGGATATATACCGCTATTGTCTTATATAACGTTCCCACCGAGAAAAAGGCGCCGACGCGTCGGGAATGCTTTAAAATATTACATTCGACTTGTTAGGTTGCCTTAGGCTAGGATATATAGCGTTATAGACGTATATAATGTTCCCACCGAGAAGTAGGGGCCGACGTGCCAGGAATGTAGTAAAATATTACATCCGAGATGTTAGGTTGCCTTAGGATAGGATATATAACGTTATAGACGTATATACTCTTGCCACCGAGAAGTAGGTGCCGACGCGCCAGGAATGTTGTAAAATATTACATTCGACATGTCAGGTTGCCTTAGGCTAGGATATGTAGCTTTATAGACGTATATAATGATCCCACCGAGAATTAGGGCCCGACGTGCCAGGAATGTAGTAAAATATTACATCCGAGATGTTAGGTTGCCTTAGGTTAGGATATATAACGTTATAGACGTATATAATGTTAGCGCAGAGAACTAGGCACTTTAATGCCAGGAATGTTGTAAAATATTACATCCGAGATGTTAGGTTGCCTTAGGTTAGGATATATAACGTTTTAGACGTATATACTGTTCCCACCGAGAAGTAGGTGCCGCCGCTCCAGGAATGTAGTAAAATATATCATCCGAGATATTAGGTTGCCTTAGGTTAGCATATATAACGTTATAGACGTATATAATGTTACCACAGAGAACTAGGCACTTGCATGCCAGGAATGTTGTAAAATATTACGGTAGAGATGATAGTTTGCCTTAGTTTAGGATATATAACGTTATAGACGTATATACTGTTCCCACCGAGAAGTAGGTGCCGACGCGCCAGGTATGTTGTAAAATATTACATCCGAGAAGTTAGGTTGCCTTTGGTTAGGATACATAACGTCACTGACTTATATAATGTCCACACCGAGAAGTAGGTGCCAACGCACCTGGTATGTTGTAAAATATTACATTCGACATGTTAGGTTGCCTTAGGCTAGGATATATAGCGTTATAGAAGTATATAATGTTCCCACCGAGAAGTAGGGGCCGACGTGCCAGGAATGTAGTAAAATATTACATCCGAGATGTTAGGTTGCTTTGGATAGGATATATAACTTTATTGACTTGTATAATGTTCCCACCGAGAAGTAGGGGCCGACGTGCGAGGAATGTAGTAAAATATTACATCCGAGGTGTTAGGTTGCCTTAGGTTAGGATATATATCGTTAGAGACGTATATAGTGTCCCCATCGAGAAGCAGGCGACGACACGACAGGAATGTTGTAAAATATTACATCCGAGATATTATGTTGCCTTACGACAGGATATATAGCGTTATAGACGTATATAATGTTCCACCGAGAAGTAGGGGCCGACGTGCCAGGAATGTAGTAAAATATTACATCCGAGATGTTAGGTTGCCTTAGGTTAGGATATATAACGTTATAGATGTATATAATGTTACCGCAGAGAACTAGGCACTTGCATGCCAGGAATGTTGTAAAATATTACGGTAGAGATGATAGGTTGCCTTAGTTTACGATATACAACGTTATAGACGTATATACTGTTCCCACCGAGAAGTAGGGGCCGACGCGCCAGGTGTGTTGTAAAATATTACATCCGAGATGTTAGGTTGCCTTAGGTTAGGATAAATAACGTTATTGTCTTATATAATGTCCCCACCGAGAAGTAGGTGCCGACGCGCCTGGTATGTTGTAAAATATTACATCCGAGATGTTAGGTTGCCTTAGGTTAGGATATATAACGTTATAAACGTACATAATGTTACAACAGAGAACTAGGCACTTTAATGCCAGGAATGTTGTAAAATATTACATCCGAGATGTTAGGTTGCCTTAGGTTAGGATATATAACGCTATAGACGTATATAATGTTACCACAGAGAACTAGGCACTTGCATGCCAGGAATGTTGTAAAATATTACGGTAGAGATGATAGTTTGCCTTAGTTTAGGATATATAACGTTATAGACGTATATGCTGTTCCCACCGAGAAGTAGGTGCCGACGCGCCAGAAATGTTGTAAAATATTACATTCGACATGTCAGGTTGCCTTAGGCTAGGATATGTAGCGTTATAGAAGTATATAATGTTCCCTCCGAGAAGTAGGGGCCGACGTGCCAGGAATGTAGTAAAATATTACGTTCGAGATGTTAGGTTGCCTTAGGATAGGATATATAACGTTATAGACGTATATACTGTTGCCACCGAGAAATAGGTGCCGACGCGCCAGGAATGTTGTAAAATATTACATTCGACATGTTCGGTTGCCTTAGGCTAGGATATATAGCGTTATAGACGTATATAATGTTCCCACCGAGAAGTAGGGGCCGACGTGCCAGGAATGTAGTAAAATATTACATCCGAGATGTTAGGTTGCCTTAGGATAGGATATATAACGTTATAGACGTATATACTGTTGCCACCGAGAAGTAGGTGCCGACGCGCCAGGAATATTGTAAAATATTACATTCGACATGTTCGGTTGCCTTAAGCTAGGATATATAGCGTTATAGACGTATATAATGTTCCACCGAGAAGTAGGGGCCGACGCGCCAGGTATGTTGTAAAATATTACATCCGAGATGTTAGGTTGCCTTTGGTTAGGATACATAACGTCATTGACTTATATAATGTCCACACCGAGAAGTAGGTGCCAACGCGCCTGGTATGTTGTAAAATATTACATTCGACATGTTAGGTTGCCTTAGGCTAGGATATATAGCGTTATAGAATTATATAATGTTCCCTCCGAGAAGTAGGGGCCGACGTGCCAGGAATGTAGTAAAATATTACATCCGAGATGTTAGGTTGCCTTAGGATAGGATATATAACGTTATAGACGTATATACTCTTGCCACCGAGGAGTAGGTGCCGACGCGCCAGGAATGTTGTAAAATATTACATTCGACATGTCAGGTTGCCTTAGGCTAGGATATGTAGCTTTATAGACGTATATAATGATCCCACCGAGAATTAGGGCCTGACGTGCCAGGAATGTAGTAAAATATTACATCCGAGATGTTAGGTTGCCTTAGGTTAGGATATATAACGTTATAGACGTATATAATGTTACCACAGAGAACTAGGCACTTTAATGCCAGGAATGTTGTAAAATATTACATCCGAGATGTTAGGTTGCCTTAGGTTAGGATATATAACGTTTTAGACGTATATACTGTTCCCACCGAGAAGTAGGTGCCGCCGCTACAGGAATGTAGTAAAATATATCATCCGAGATATTAGGTTGCCTTAGGTTAGGATATATAACGTTATAGACGTATATAATGTTACCACAGAGAACTAGGCACTTGCATGCCAGGAATGTTGTAAAATATTACGGTAGAGATGATAGTTTGCCTTAGTTTAGGATATATAACGTTATAGACGTATATACTGTTCCCACCGAGAAGTAGGTGCCGACGCGCCAGGTATGTTGTAAAATATTACATCCGAGAAGTTAGGTTGCCTTTGGTTAGGATACATAACGTCACTGACTTATATAATGTCCACACCGAGAAGTAGGTGCAAACGCACCTGGTATGTTGTAAAATATTACATTCGACATGTTAGGTTGCCTTAGGCTAGGATATATAGCGTTATAGAAGTATATAATGTTCCCACCGAGAAGTAGGGGCCGACGTGCCAGGAATGTAGTAAAATATTACATCCGAGATGTTAGGTTGCTTTGGATAGGATATATAACTTTATTGACTTGTATAATGTTCCCACCGAGAAGTAGGGGCCGACGTGCGAGGAATGTAGTAAAATATTACATCCGAGGTGTTAGGTTGCCTTAGGTTAGGATATATATCGTTAGAGACGTATATAGTGTCCCCATCGAGAAGCAGGCGACGACACGACAGGAATGTTGTAAAATATTACATCCGAGATATTATGTTGCCTTACGACAGGATATATAGCGTTATAGACGTATATAATGTTCCACCGAGAAGTAGGGGCCGACGTGCCAGGAATGTAGTAAAATATTACATCCGAGATGTTAGGTTGCCTTAGGTTAGGATATATAACGTTATAGATGTATATAATGTTACCGCAGAGAACTAGGCACTTGCATGCCAGGAATGTTGTAAAATATTACGGTAGAGATGATAGGTTGCCTTAGTTTACGATATACAACGTTATAGACGTATATACTGTTCCCACCGAGAAGTAGGGGCCTACGCGCCAGGTGTGTTGTAAAATATTACATCCGAGATGTTAGGTTGCCTTAGGTTAGGATAAATAACGTTATTGTCTTATATAATGTCCCCACCGAGAAGTAGGTGCCGACGCGCCTGGTATGTTGTAAAATATTACATCCGAGATGTTAGGTTGCCTTAGGTTAGGATATATAACGTTATAAACGTATATAATGTTGCCACCGAGAAGTAGGTACCGACGCGCCAGGAATGTTGTAAAATATTACATTCGACATGTTCGGTTGCCTTAGGCTAGGATATATAGCGTTATAGACGTATATAATGTTCCCACCGAGAAGTAGGGGCCGACGTGCCAGGAATGTAGTAAAATATTACATCCGAGATGTTAGGTTGCCTTAGGATAGGATATATAACGTTATAGACGTATATACTGTTGCCACCGAGAAGTAGGTGCCGACGCGCCAGGAATGTTGTAAAATATTACATTCGACATGTCAGGTTGCCTTAGGCTAGTATATATAGCGTTATAGACGTATATAATGTTCCCACCGAGAAGTAGGTGCCGACGCGCCGGGTGTGCTGTAAAATATTACATTCGACAAGTTAGGTTGGCTTAGGCTAGAATATATAGCGTTATAGACGTATATAATGTTCCCACCGAGAAGTAGCGGCCGACGTGCGAGGAATGTAGTAAAATATTACATCCGAGATGTTAGGTTGCCTTAGGTTAGGATATATAACGTTTTAGACGTATATAATGTTACCACAGAGAAGTAGGGACCGAAGCACCGGGAATGTTGTAAAATATTACATTCGGCATGTTAGGTTGCCTTAGGTTAGGATATATAACGTTTTAGACGTATATACGGTTCCCACCGAGAAGTAGGTGCCGCCGCGCCAGGAATGTTGTAAAATATTACATTCGACATGTCAGGTTGCCTTAGGCTAGGATATGTAGCGTTATAGACGTATATAATGTTACCACAGAGAACTAGGCACTTGCATGCCAGGAATGCTGTAATATATTACGGTAGAGATGATAGTTTGCCTTAGTTTAGGACATGTAACGTTATAGGCGTATATACTGTTCCCACTGAGAAGTAGGTGCCGACGCGCCAGGTATGTTGTAAAATATTACATCCGAGATGGTAGGTTGCATTTGGTTAGGATACATAACGTCATTGACTTATATAATGTCCCCACCGAGAAGTAGGTGCCGACGCGCCTGGTATGTTGTAAAATATTACATTCGACATGCTAGGTTGCCTTAGGCTAGGATATATAGCGTTATAGAAGTATATAATGTTCCCACCGAGAAGTAGGGGCCGACGTGCCAGGAATGTAGTAAAATATTACATCCGAGATGTTAGATTGCCTTGGGGTAGGTTATATAACCTTACAGACGGATATAATGTTACCACAGAGAAGCCGGGACCGAAGCGCCGGGAATGTTATAAAATATTACATTCGGCATGTTAGGTTGCCTTAGGTTAGGATATATAACGTTTTAGACGTATATAATGTTACCACAGAGAAGTAGGGACCGAAAAGCCGGGAATGTTGCAAAATATTACATTCGGCATGTTAGGTTGCCTTAGGATAGAATACATAACGTTATTGACTTATATAATGTCCCCACCGAGAAGTAGGTGCCGACGCGCCTGGTATGTTGTAAAATATTACATTCGACATGTTAGGTTGCCTTAGGCTAGGATATATAGCGTTATAGAAGTATATAATGTTCCCACCGAGAAGTAGGGGCCGACGTGCCAGGAATGTAGTAAAATATTACATTCGGCATGTTAGGTTGCCTTAGGTTAGGATATATAACGTTTTAGACGTATATAATGTTACCACAGAGAAGTAGGGACCGAAACGCCGGGAATGTTGCAAAATATTACATTCGGCATGTTAGGTTGCCTTAGGTTAGGATATATAACTTTTTAGACGTATATACTGTTCCCACCGAGAAGTAGGTGCCGTCGCTCCAGGAATGTAGTAAAATATATCATCCGAGATATTAGGTTGCCTTAGGTTAGGATATATAACGTTATAGACGTATATAATGTTACCACAGAGAACTGGGCACTTGCACGCCAGAAATGTTGTAAAATATTACTGTAGAGATGATAGGTTGCCTTAGTTTAGGATATATAACGTTATAGACGTATATACTGTTCCCACCGAGAAGTAGGTGCCGACGCGCCAGGTATGTTGTAAAATATTACATTCGACATGTTCGGTTGCCTTAGGCTAGGATATATAGCGTTATAGACGTATATAATGTTCCCACCGAGAAGTAGGGGCCGACGTGCCAGGAATGTAGTAAAATATTACATCCGAGATGTTAGGTTGCCTTAGGATAGGATATATAACGCTATTGTCTTATATAATGTTCCCACCGAGAAAAAGGCGCCGACGCGTCGGAAATGCTGTAAAATATTACATTCGACATGTTAGGTTGCCTTAGGCTAGGATATATAGCGTTATAGACGTATAGAATGTTCCCACCGAGAAGTAGGGTCCGACGTGCCAGGAATGTAGTAAAATATTACATCATAGATGTTAGGTTGCCTTAGGTTAGGATATATAACGTTATAGATGTATATAATGTTACCACAGAGAACTAGGCCCTTGCATGCCAGGAATGTTGTAAAATATTACGGTAGAGATGATAGGTTGCCTTGGTTTACGATATACAACGTTATAGACGTATATACTGTTCCCACCGAGAAGTAGGTGCCGACGCGCCAGAAATGTTGTAAAATATTGCATTCGACATGTCAGGTTGCCTTAGGCTAGGATATGTAGCGTTATAGACGTATATACTGTTCCCACCGAGAAGTAGGTGCCGACGCGCCAGGAATGTTGTAAAATATTACATTCGACATGTCAGGTTGCCTTAGGCTAGGATATATAGCGTTATAGACGTATATAATGTTCCCACCGAGAAGTAGGGTCCGACGTGCCAGGAATGTAGTAAAATATTACATCATAGATGTTAGGTTGCCTTAGGTTAGGATGTATAACGTTATAGATGTATATAATGTTACCACAGAGAACTAGGCACTTGCATGCCAGGAATGTTGTAAAATATTTCGGAAGTGATGATAGGTAGCCTTAGTTTACGATATATAACGTTTTAGACGTATATACTGTTCCCACCGAGAAGTAGGTGCCGACACGCCAGGAATGTTGTAAAATATTACATTCGACATGTCTGGTTGCCTTACGCTAGGATATATAGCGTTATAGACGTATATAATATTCCCACCGAGAAGTAGGGGCCGACGTACCAGGAATGTAGTAAAATATTACATCAGAGATGTTAGGTTGCCTTAGGATAGGATATATAACGTTATAGACGTATATAATGTTACCACAGAGAACTAGGCACTTTAATGCCAGGAATGTTGTAAAATATTACATCCGAGATGTTAGGTTGCCTTAGGTTAGGATATATAACGTTATAGACGTATATAATGTTCGCACCGAGAAGTAGGAGCCGACGAGCCAGGAATGTTGTAAAATGTTGCGCTCGACATGTTAGGTTACCCTAGGCTAGGATACATAGCGTTATAGACGTATATAATGTTCCCACCGAGAAGTGGGGGCCGACTAGCCAGGAATGTTATAAAATATTACATTCGAAATATTAGGTTGCCTTAGGCTAGGATATATAGCGTTATAGACGTATATAATGTTCCCACCGAGAAGTAGGGGCCGACGTGCCAGGAATGTAGTAAAATATTACATCCGATATGTTAGGTTGCCTTAGGTTAGGATATATAACATTATAGACGTATATAATGTTACCACCGAGAAGTAGGTGCCGACGCGCCTGGTATGTTTTAAAATATTACATTCGACATGTTAGGTTGCCTTAGGCTAGGATATATAGCGTTATAGACGTATATATTGTTCCCACCGAGAAGTAGGGGCCGACGTGCCAGGAATGTAGTAAAATATTACATCCGAGATGTTAGGTTGCCTTTGGTTAGGATACATAACGTTATTGACTTATATAATGTCCCCTCCGAGAAGTAGGTGCCGACGCGCCAGGTGTGCTGTAAAATATTACATTCGACATGTTAGGTTGCCTTAGGCTAGGATATATAGCGTTATAGACGTATATAATGTTCTCACCGAGAAGTAGGGGCCGACGTGCCAGGAATGTAGTAAAATATTACATCCGAGATGTTAGGTTGCCTTAGGATAGAATACATAACGTTATTGACTTATATAATGTCCCCACCGAGAAGTAGGTGCCGACGCGCCTGGTATGTTGTAAAATATTACATCCGAGATGTTAGGTTGCCTTAGGATAGGATATATAACGCTATTGTCTTATATAACGTTCCCACCGAGAAAAAGGCGCCGACGCGTCGGGAATGCTGTAAAATATTACATTCGACATGTTAGGTTGCCTTAGGTTAGGATATATAGCGTTATAGACGTATAGAATGTTCCCACCGAGAAGTAGGGTCCGACGTGCCAGGAATGTAGTAAAATATTACATCATAGATGTTAGGTTGCCTTAGGTTAGGATATATAACGTTATAGACGTATATAATGTTACCACAGAGAACTAGGCACTTGCATGCCAGGAATGTTGTAAAATATTACGGTAGAGATGATAGTTTGCCTTAGTTTAGGATATATAACTTTATAGGCGTATATACTGTTCCCACCGAGAAGTAGGTGCCGACGCGCCAGGTATGTTGTAAAATATTACATTCGACATGTTAGGTTGCCTTAGGCTAGGATATATAGCGTTATAGACGTATATAATGTTCCCACCGAGAAGTAGGGGCCGACGTGCCAGGAATGTAGTAAAATATTACATCCGAGATGTGAGGTTGCCTTAGGTTAGGATACATAACGTTATTGACTTATATAATGTCCCCACCGAGAAGTAGGAGCCGACGAGCCTGGTATGTTGTAAAATATTACTTTCGACATGTTAGGTTGCCTTAGGCTAGGATATATAGCGTTATAGACGTATATAATGTTCTCACCGAGAAGTAGGGGCCGACGTGCCAGGAATGTAGTAAAATATTACATCCGAGATGTTAGGTTGCCTTAGGTTAGGATACATAACGTTATTGACTTAAATAATGTCCCCACCGAGAAGCAGGTGCCGACGCGCCTGGTATGTTTTAAAATATTACATTCGACATGTTAGGTTGCCTTAGGCTAGGATATATAGCGTTATAGAAGTATATAATGTTCCCACCGAGAAGTAGGGGCCGACGTGCCAAAAATGTAGCAAAATATTACATCCGAGATGTTAGGTTGCCTTAGGATAGGATATATAACGTTATAGACGTATATACTGTTGCCACCGAGAAGTAGGTGCCGACGCGCCAGGAATGTTGTAAAATATTGCATTCGACATGTCAGGTTGCCTTAGGCTAGGATATATAGCGTTATAGACGTATATAATGTTCGCACCGCGAAGTAGGGGCCGACGAGCCAGGAATGTTGTAAAATATTACGCTCGACATTTTCGGTTGCCTTAGGATAGGATATATAACGTTATAGACGTATATGGTATTCCCACCGAGAATTACTGGCCGACACTCCAGGAATGTTGTAAAACATTACGCTCGACATGTTAGGTTGCCTTAGGAGAGGATATGTAACGTTATAGACGTATATACTGTTCCCACCGAGAAGTAGGTGCCGACGCGCCAGGAATGTTGTAAAATATTAAAATCGACATGTTAGGATTGCCTTAGGCTAGGTTATATAACGTTATAGACGTATATACTGTTCCCACCGAGATGTAGGTGCCGACGCGCCAGGAATGTTGTAAAATATCACACTCGCCATGTTAGGTTGCCTTAAGCTGGGATATATAGCGTTATAGACGTATATAATATTCCCACCGAGAAGTAGGGGCCGACGTGCCAGGAATGTAGTAAAATATTTCAACCGAGATGTTAGTTTGCCTTAGGTTAGGATACATAACGTTATTGACTTATATAATGTCCCCACCGAGAAGTAGGTGCCGACGCGCCAGGTGTGTTGTAAAATATTACATTCGACATGTTAGGTTGCCTTAGGTTAGGATATGTAGCGTTATAGAAGTATATAATGTTCCCACCGAGAAGTAGGGGCCGACGTGCCAGGAATGTAGTAAAATATTACATCCGAGATGTTAGGTTGCCTTAGGTTAGGATATAAAACGTTATAGACGTATATAATGTTACCACAGAGAACTAGGCACTTGCATGCCAGGAATGTTGTAAAATATTACGGTAGAGATGATAGTTTGCTTTAGTTTAGGATATATAACGTTATAGGCGTATATGCTGTTCCCACCGAGAAGTAGGTGCCGACGCGCCAGGTATGTTGTAAAATATTACATCCGAGAGGTTAGGTCGCCTTTGGTTAGGATACATAACGTCATTGACTTATATAATGTCCCCACCGAGAAGTAGGTGCCGACGCGCCTGGTATGTTGTAAAATATTACATTCGACATGTTAGGTTGCCTTAGGCTAGGATATATATAGCGTTATAGAAGTATATAATGTTCCCTCCGAGAAGTAGGGGCCGACGTGCCAGGAATGTAGTAAAATATTACATCATAGATGTTAGGTTGCCTTAGGCTAGGATATATAGCGTTATAGACGTATATAATGTTCCCACCGAGAAGTAGGGGCCGACGTGCCAGGAATGTAGTAAAATATTACATCCGAGATGTGAGGTTGCCTTAGGTTAGGATACATAACGTTATTGACTTATATAATGTCCCCACCGAGAAGTAGGAGCCGACGAGCCTGGTATGTTGTAAAATATTACTTTCGACATGTTAGGTTGCCTTAGGCTAGGATATATAGCGTTATAGACGTATATAATGTTCCCACCGAGAAGTAGGGGCCGACGTGCCAGGAATGTAGTAAAATATTACATCCGAGATGTGAGGTTGCCTTAGGTTAGGATACATAACGTTATTGACTTATATAATGTCCCCACCGAGAAGTAGGAGCCGACGAGCCTGGTATGTTGTAAAATATTACTTTCGACATGTTAGGTTGCCTTAGGCTAGGATATATAGCGTTATAGACGTATATAATGTTCCCACCGAGAAGTAGGGTCCGACGTGCCAGGAATGTAGTAAAATATTACATCATAGATGTTAGGTTGCCTTAGGTTAGGATGTATAACGTTATAGATGTATATAATGTTACCACAGAGAACTAGGCACTTGCATGCCAGGAATGTTGTAAAATATTTCGGAAGTGATGATAGGTAGCCTTAGTTTACGATATATAACGTTTTAGACGTATATACTGTTCCCACCGAGAAGTAGGTGCCGACACGCCAGGAATGTTGTAAAATATTACATTCGACATGTCTGGTTGCCTTACGCTAGGATATATAGCGTTATAGACGTATATAATATTCCCACCGAGAAGTAGGGGCCGACGTACCAGGAATGTAGTAAAATATTACATCAGAGATGTTAGGTTGCCTTAGGATAGGATATATAACGTTATAGACGTATATAATGTTACCACAGAGAACTAGGCACTTTAATGCCAGGAATGTTGTAAAATATTACATCCGAGATGTTAGGTTGCCTTAGGTTAGGATATATAACGTTATAGACGTATATAATGTTCGCACCGAGAAGTAGGAGCCGACGAGCCAGGAATGTTGTAAAATGTTGCGCTCGACATGTTAGGTTACCCTAGGCTAGGATACATAGCGTTATAGACGTATATAATGTTCCCACCGAGAAGTGGGGGCCGACTAGCCAGGAATGTTATAAAATATTACATTCGAAATATTAGGTTGCCTTAGGCTAGGATATATAGCGTTATAGACGTATATAATGTTCCCACCGAGAAGTAGGGGCCGACGTGCCAGGAATGTAGTAAAATATTACATCCGAGATGTTAGGTTGCCTTAGGTTAGGATATATAACATTATAGACGTATATAATGTTACCACCGAGAAGTAGGTGCCGACGCGCCTGGTATGTTTTAAAATATTACATTCGACATGTTAGGTTGCCTTAGGCTAGGATATATAGCGTTATAGACGTATATATTGTTCCCACCGAGAAGTAGGGGCCGACGTGCCAGGAATGTAGTAAAATATTACATCCGAGATGTTAGGTTGCCTTTGGTTAGGATACATAACGTTATTGACTTATATAATGTCCCCTCCGAGAAGTAGGTGCCGACGCGCCAGGTGTGCTGTAAAATATTACATTCGACATGTTAGGTTGCCTTAGGCTAGGATATATAGCGTTATAGACGTATATAATGTTCTCACCGAGAAGTAGGGGCCGACGTGCCAGGAATGTAGTAAAATATTACATCCGAGATGTTAGGTTGCCTTAGGATAGAATACATAACGTTATTGACTTATATAATGTCCCCACCGAGAAGTAGGTGCCGACGCGCCTGGTATGTTGTAAAATATTACATTCGACATGTTAGGTTGCCTTAGGCTAGGATATATAGCGTTATAGAAGTATATAATGTTCCCACCGAGAAGTAGGGGCCCACGTGCCAGGAATGTAGTAAAATATTACAACCGAGATGTTAGGTTGCCTTAGGATAGGATATATAACGTTATAGACGTATATACTGTTGCCACCGAGAAGTAGGTGCCGACGCGCCAGGAATGTTGTAAAATATTACATTCGACATGTCAGGTTGCCTTAGGCTAGGATATATAGCGTTATAGACGTATATAATGTTCCCACCGAGAAGTAGGGTCCGACGTGCCAGGAATGTAGTAAAATATTACATTATAGATGTTAGGTTGCCTTAGGTTAGGATATATAACGTTATAGATGTATATAATGTTACCACAGAGAACTAGGCACTTGCATGCCAGGAATGTTGTAAAATATTACAGAAGAGATGATAGGTTGCCTTAGTTTACGATATATAACGCTTTAGACGTATATACTGATCCCACCGAGAAGTAGGTGCCGACGCGCCAGGAATGTTGTAAAATATTACATCCGAGATGTTAGATTGCCTTAGGGTAGGGTATATAACCTTATAGACGGATATAATGTTGCCACAGAGAAGCAGGGACCGAAGCGCCGGGAATGTTATAAAATATTACATTCGGCATGTTAGGTTGCCTCAGGTTAGGATATATAACGTTTTAGACGTATATAATGTTACCACAGAGAAGTAGGGACCGAAACGCCGGGAATGTTGCAAAATATTACATTCGGCATGTTAGGTTGCCTTAGGTTAGGATATATAACTTTTTAGACGTATATACTGTTCCCACCGAGAAGTAGGTGCCGTCGCTTCAGGAATGTAGTAAAATATATCATCCGAGATATTAGGTTGCCTTAGGTTAGGACATATAACGTTATAGACGTATATAATGTTACCACAGAGAACTGGGCACTTGCACGCCAGAAATGTTGTAAAATATTACTGTAGAGATGATAGGTTGCCTTAGTTTAGGATATATAACGTTATAGACGTATATACTGTTCCCACCGAGAAGTAGGTGCCGACGCGCCAGGTATGTTGTAAAATATTACATTCGACATGTTCGGTTGCCTTAGGCTAGGATATATAGCGTTATAGACGTATATAATGTTCCCACCGAGAAGTAGGGGCCGACGTGCCAGGAATGTAGTAAAATATTACATCCGAGATGTTAGGTTGCCTTTGGTTAGGATACATAACGTTATTGACTTATATAATGTCCCCACCGAGAAGTAGGAGCCGACGAGCCTGGTATGTTGTAAAATATTACTTTCGACATGTTAGGTTGCCTTAGGCTAGGATATATAGCGTTATAGACGTATATAATGTTCTCACCGAGAAGTAGGGGCCGACGTGCCAGGAATGTAGTAAAATATTACATCCGAGATGTTAGGTTGCCTTAGGTTAGGATACATAACGTTATTGACTTAAATAATGTCCCCACCGAGAAGCAGGTGCCGACGCGCCTGGTATGTTTTAAAATATTACATTCGACATGTTAGGTTGCCTTAGGCTAGGATATATAGCGTTATAGAAGTATATAATGTTCCCACCGAGAAGTAGGGGCCGACGTGCCAAAAATGTAGCAAAATATTACATCCGAGATGTTAGGTTGCCTTAGGATAGGATATATAACGTTATAGACGTATATACTGTTGCCACCGAGAAGTAGGTGCCGACGCGCCAGGAATGTTGTAAAATATTGCATTCGACATGTCAGGTTGCCTTAGGCTAGGATATATAGCGTTATAGACGTATATAATGTTCGCACCGCGAAGTAGGGGCCGACGAGCCAGGAATGTTGTAAAATATTACGCTCGACATTTTCGGTTGCCTTAGGATAGGATATATAACGTTATAGACGTATATGGTATTCCCACCGAGAATTACTGGCCGACACTCCAGGAATGTTGTAAAACATTACGCTCGACATGTTAGGTTGCCTTAGGAGAGGATATATAACGTTATAGACGTATATACTGTTCCCACCGAGATGTAGGTGCCGACGCGCCAGGAATGTTGTAAAATATCACACTCGCCATGTTAGGTTGCCTTAAGCTGGGATATATAGCGTTATAGACGTATATAATATTCCCACCGAGAAGTAGGGGCCGACGTGCCAGGAACGTAGTAAAATATTACATCATAGATGTTAGGTTGCCTTAGGTTAGGATATATAACGTTATAGATGTATATAATGTTACCACAGAGAACTAGGCACTTGCATGCCAGGAATGTTGTAAAATATTACGGAAGAGATGATAGGTTGCCTTAGTTTACGATATATAACGTTTTAGACGTATATACTGTTCCCACCGAGAAGCAGGTGCCGACACGCCAGGAATGTTGTAAAATATTACATTCGACATGTCTGGTTGCCTTAGGCTAGGATATATAGCGTTATAGATGTATATAATATTCCCACCGAGAAGTAGGGGCCGACGTGCCAGGAATGTAGTAAAATATTACATCAGAGATGTTAGGTTGCCATAGGATAGGATATATAACGTTATAGACGTACATAATGTTACCACAGAGATATAGGTACTTGCATGCCAGGAATGTTGTAAAATTTTACGGTAGATATGTTAGGTTGCCTTAGGTTAGGACATATAACGTCATTGACTTATATAATGTTCCCACCGAGAAGTAGGAGCCGACGTGCTAGGAATGTAGTAAAATATTACATCCGAGATGTTAGATTGCTTTAGGGTAGGGTATATAACCTTATAGACGGATATACTGTTACCACAGAGAAGCAGGGACCGAAGCGCCGGGAATGTTATAAAATATTACATTCGGCATATTAGGTTCGCCTTAGGTTAGGATATATAACGTTTTAGACGTATATAATGTTACCACAGAGAAGTAGGGACCGAAACGCCGGGAATGTTGCAAAATATTACATTCGGCATGTTAGGTTGCCTTAGGTTAGGATATATAACGTTTTAGACGTATATACTGTTCCCACCGAGAAGTAGGTGCCGACGCGCCAGGTGTGCTGTAAAATATTACTATAGACATGTTAGGTTGCCTTAGGCTAGGATATATAGCGTTATAGACGTTTATAATGTTCCCACCGAGAAGTAGCGGCCGACGTGCCAGGAATGTAGTAAAATATTACATCCGAGATGTTAGGTTGCCTTAGGATAGGATATATAACGTTATAGACGTATATAATGTTACCACAGAGAACTAGGCACTTTAATGCCAGGAATGTTGTAAAATATTACATCCGAGATGTTAGGTTGCCTTAGGTTAGGATATATAACGTTATAGACGTATATAATGTTCGCACCGAGAAGTAGGAGCCGACCAGCCAGGAATGTTGTAAAATGTTGCGCTCGACATGTTAGGTTACCCTAGGCTAGGATACATAGCGTTATAGACGTATATAATGTTCCCACCGAGAAGTGGGGGCCGACTAGCCAGGAATGTTGTAAAATATTACATTCGAAATATTAGGTTGCCTTAGGCTAGGATATATAACATTATAGACGTATATAATGTTACCACCGAGAAGTAGGTGCCGACGCGCCTGGTATGTTTTAAAATATTACATTCGACATGTTAGGTTGCCTTAGGCTAGGATATATAGCGTTATAGACGTATATATTGTTCCCACCGAGAAGTAGGGGCCGACGTGCCAGGAATGTAGTAAAATATTACATCCGAGACGTTAGGTTGCCTTAGGTTAGGATATATAACGTTATAGACGTATATAATGTTCGCACCGAGAAGTAGGAGCCGACGAGCCTGGTATGTTGTAAAATATTACTTTCGACATGTCTGGTTGCCTTACGCTAGGATATATAGCGTTATAGACGTATATAATATTCCCACCGAGAAGTAGGGGCCGACGTACCAGGAATGTAGTAAAATATTACATCAGAGATGTTAGGTTGCCTTAGGATAGTATATATAACGTTATAGACGTATATAATGTTACCACAGAGAACTAGGCACTTTAATGCCAGGAATGTTGTAAAATATTACATCCGAGATGTTAGGTTGCCTTAGGTTAGGATATATAACGTTATAGACGTATATAATGTTCGCACCGAGAAGTAGGAGCCGACGAGCCAGGAATGTTGTAAAATGTTGCGCTCGACATGTTAGGTTACCCTAGGCTAGGATACATAGCGTTATAGACGTATATAATGTTCCCACCGAGAAGTGGGGGCCGACTAGCCAGGAATGTTGTAAAATATTACATTCGAAATATTAGGTTGCCTTAGGCTAGGATATATAGCGTTATAGACGTATATAATGTTCCCACCGAGAAGTAGGGGCCGACGTGCCAGGAATGTAGTAAAATATTACATCCGAGATGTTAGGTTGCCTTAGGTTAGGATATATAACATTATAGACGTATATAATGTTACCACCGAGAAGTAGGTGCCGACGCGCCTGGTATGTTTTAAAATATTACATTCGACATGTTAGGTTGCCTTAGGCTAGGATATATAGCGTTATAGAAGTATATAATGTTCCCACCGAGAAGTAGGGTCCGACGTGCCAGGAATGTAGTAAAATATTACATCATAGATGTTAGGTTGCCTTAGGTTAGGATATATAACGTTATAGATGTATATAATGTTACCACAGAGAACTAGGCACTTGCATGCCAGGAATGTTGTAAAATATTACGGTAGAGATGATAGGTTGCCTTAGTTTACGATATACAACGTTATAGACGTATATACTGTTCCCACCGAGAAGTAGGTGCCGACGCGCCAGGAATGTTGTAAAATATTGCATTCGACATGTCAGGTTGCCTTAGGCTAGGATATATAGCGTTATAGACGTATATAATGTTCGCACCGAGAAGTAGGGGCCGACGAGCCAGGAATGTTGTAAAATATTACGCTCGACATTTTAGGTTGCCTTAGGATAGTATATATAACGTTATAGACGTATATGGTATTCCCACCGAGAAGTACTGGCCGACACTCCAGGAATGTTGTAAAACATTACGCTCGACATGTTAGGTTGCCTTAGGAGAGGATATGTAACGTTATAGACGTATATACTGTTCCCACCGGGAAGGAGGTGCCGACGCGCCAGGAATGTTGTAAAATATTACATCCGAGAGGTTAGGTTGCCTTTGGTTAGGATACATACGTCATTGACTTATATAATGTCCCCACCGAGAAGTAGGTGCCGACGCGCCTCGTATGTTGTAAAATATTACATTCGACATGTTAGGTTGCCTTAGGCTAGGATATATATAGCGTTATAGAAGTATATAATGTTCCCTCCGAGAAGTAGGGGCCGACGTGCCAGGAATGTTGTAAAATATTACATCCGAGATGTTAGGTTGCCTTAGGATAGGATATATAACGTTATAGACGTATATACTGTTGCCACCGAGAAGTAGGTGCCGACGCGCCAGGAATGTTGTAAAATATTACATTCGACATGCCAGGTTGCCTTAGGCTAGGATATATAGCGTTATAGACGTATATAATGTTCCCACCGAGAAGTAGGGGCCGACGTGCCAGGAATGTAGTAAAATATTACATCCGAGATGTTAGGTTGCTTTAGGATAGGATACATAACGTTATTGACTTATATAATGTCCCCACCGAGAAGTAGGTGCCGACGCGCCTGGTATGTTGTAAAATATTACATTCGACATGTTAGGTTGCCTTAGGCTAGGATATAAAGCGTTATAGACGTATATAATGTTCCCACCGAGAAGTAGGGGCCGACGTGCCAGGAATGTAGTAAAATATTACATCCGAGATGTTAGGTTGCCTTAGGTTAGGATATATAACATTATAGACGTATATAATGTTACCACCGAGAAGTAGGTGCCGACGCGCCTGGTATGTTTTAAAATATTACATTCGACATGTTAGGTTGCCTTAGGCTAGGATATATAGCGTTATAGACGTATATAATGTTCCCACCGAGAAGTAGGGGGCGACGTGCCAGGAATGTAGTAAAATATTACATCCGAGATGTTAGGTTGCCTTTGGTTAGGATACATAACGTTATTGACTTATATAATGTCCCCTCCGAGAAGTAGGTGCCGACGCGCCAGGTGTGCTGTAAAATATTACATTCGACATGTTAGGTTGCCTTAGGCTAGGATATATAGCGTTATAGACGTATAGAATGTTCCCACCGAGAAGTAGGGTCCGACGTGCCAGGAATGTAGTAAAATATTACATCATAGATGTTAGGTTGCCTTAGGTTAGGATATATAACGTTATAGATGTATATAATGTTACCACAGAGAACTAGGCACTTGCATGCCAGGAATGTTGTAAAATATTACGGTAGAGATGATAGGTTGCCTTAGTTTAGGATATATAACGTTATAGGCGTATATACTGTTCCCACCGAGAAGTAGGTGCCGACGCGCCAGGTATCTTGTAAAATATTACATTCGACACGTTAGGTTGCCTTAGGCTAGCATATATAGCGTTATAGACGTATATAATGTTCCCACCGAGAAGTAGGGGGCGACGTGCCAGGAATGTAGTAAAATATTACATCCGAGATGTTAGGTTGCCTTTGGTTAGGATACATAACGTTATTGACTTATATAATGTCCCCTCCGAGAAGTAGGTGCCGACGCGCCTGGTATGTTGTAAAATATTACATTCGACATGTCAGGTTGCCTTAGGCTAGGATATATAGCGTTATAGACGTATATAATGTTCCCACCGAGAAGTAGGGGCCGACGTGCCAGGAATGTAGTAAAATATTACATCCGAGATGTTAGGTTGCCTTAGGTTAGGATATATAACGTTATAGACGTATATAATGTTACCACAGAGAACTAGGCACTTTAATGTAAGGAATGTTGTAAAATATTACATCCGAGATGTTAGGTTGCCTTAGGTTAGGATATATAACGTTATAGACGTAATTAATGTTACCACAGAGAACTAGGCACTTGCATACCAGGAATGTTGTAAAATATTACGGTAGAGATGATAGATTGCCTTAGTTTAGGATATATGACGTTATAGGCGTATATACTGTTCCCACCGTGAAGTAGGTGCCGACGCGCCAGGTATGTTGTAAAATATTACATTCGACATGTTAGGTTGCCTTAGGCTAGGATATATAGCGTTATAGACGTATATAATGTTCCCACCGAGAAGTAGGGGCCGATGTGCCAGGAATGTAGTAAAATATTACATCCGAGATGTTAGGATGCCTTAGGTTAGGATACATAACGTTATTGACTTATATAATGTCCCCACCGAGAAGTAGGTGCCGACGCGCCTGGTATGTTTTAAAATATTACATTCGACATGTTAGGTTGCCTTAGGCTAGGATATATAGCGTTATAGAAGTATATAATGTTCCCACCGAGAAGTAGGGGCCGACGTGCCAAGAATGTAGCAAAATATTACATCCGAGATGTTAGGTTGCCTTAGGATAGGATATATAACGTTATAGACGTGTATACTGTTGCCACCGAGAAGTAGGTGCCGACGCGCCAGGAATGTTGTAAAATATTGCATTCGACATGTCAGGTTGCCTTAGGCTAGGATATATAGCGTTATAGACGTATATAATGTTCCCACCGAGAAGTAGGGTCCGACGTGCCAGGAATGTAGTAAAATATTACATCATAGATGTTAGGTTGCCTTAGGTTAGGATATATAACGCTATAGATGTATATAATGTTACCACAGAGAACTAGGCACTTGCATGCCAGGAATGTTGTAAAATATTACGGAAGAGATGATAGGTTGCCTTAGTTTACGATATATAACGTTTTAGACGTATATACTGTTCCCACCGAGAAGTAGGTGCCGAAACGCCAGGAATGTTGTAAAATATTACATTCGACATGTTAGGTTGCCTTAGGCTAGGATATATAGCGTTATAGACGTATAGAATGTTCCCACCGAGAAGTAGGGTCCGACGTGCCAGGAATGTAGTAAAATATTACATCATAGATGTTAGGTTGCCTTAGGTTAGGATATATAACGTTATAGATGTATATAACGTTACCAGAGAGAACTAGGCACTTGCATGCCAAGAATGTTGTAAAATATTACGGTAGAGATGATAGGTTGCCTTAGTTTAGGATATATAACGTTATAGGCGTATATACTGTTCCCACCGAGAAGTAGGTGCCGACGCGCCAGGTATCTTGTAAAATATTACATTCGACACGTTAGGTTGCCTTAGGCTAGCATATATAGCGTTATAGACGTATATAATGTTCCCACCGAGAAGTAGGGGGCGACGTGCCAGGAATGTAGTAAAATATTACTTCCGAGAGGTTAGGTTGCATTTGGTTAGGATACATAACGTTATTGACTTATATAATGTCCCCTCCGAGAAGTAGGTGCCGACGCGCCTGGTATGTTGTAAAATATTACATTCGACATGTCAGGTTGCCTTAGGCTAGGATATATAGCGTTATAGACGTATATAATGTTCCCACCGAGAAGTAAGGGCCGACGTGCCAGGAATGTAGTAAAATATTACATCCGAGATGTTAGGTTGCCTTAGGTTAGGATATATAACGTTATAGACGTATATAATGTTACCACAGAGAACTAGGGACTTTAATGCCAGGAATGTTGTAAAATATTACATCCGAGATGTTAGGTTGCCTTAGGTTAGGATATATAACGTTATAGACGTATATAATGTTCGCACCGAGAAGTAGGAGCCGACGAGCCAGGAATGTTGTAAAATGTTGCGCTCGACATGTTAGGTTACCCTAGGCTAGGATACATAGCGTTATAGACGTATATAATGTTCCCACCGAGAAGTGGGGGCCGACTAGCCAGGAATGTTATAAAATATTACATTCGAAATATTAGGTTGCCTTAGGCTAGGATATATAGCGTTATAGACGTATATAATGTTCCCACCGAGAAGTAGGGGCCGACGTGCCAGGAATGTAGTAAAATATTGCATCCGAGATGTTAGGTTGCCTTAGGTTAGGATATATAACATTATAGACGTATATAATGTTACCACCGAGAAGTAGGTGCCGACGCGCCTGGTATGTTTTAAAATATTACATTCGACATGTTAGGTTGCCTTAGGCTAGGAAATATAGCGTTATAGACGTATATAATGTTCCCACCGAGAAGTAGGGGCCAACGTGCCAGGAATGTAGTAAAATATTACATCCGAGATGTTAGGTTGCCTTTGGTTAGGATACATAACGTTATTGACTTATATAATGTCCCCTCCGAGAAGTAGGTGCCGACGCGCCAGGTGTGCTGTAAAATATTACATTCGACATGTTAGGTTGCCTTAGGCTAGGATATATAGCGTTATAGACGTATAGAATGTTCCCACCGAGAAGTAGGGTCCGACGTGCCAGGAATGTAGTAAAATATTACATCATAGATGTTAGGTTGCCTTAGGTTAGGATATATAACGTTATAGATATATATAATGTTACCACAGAGAACTAGGCACTTGCATGCCAAGAATGTTGTAAAATATTACGGTAGAGATGATAGGTTGCCTTAGTTTAGGATATATAACGTTATAGGCGTATATACTGTTCCCACCGAGAAGTAGATGCCGACGCGCCAGGTATCTTGTAAAATATTACATTCGACATGTTAGGTTGCCTTAGGCTAGGATATATAGCGTTATAGACGTATATAATGTTCCCACCGAGAAGTAGGGGCCGACGTGCCAGGAATGTAGTAAAATATTACATCCGAGATGTTAGGTTGCCTTAGGTTAGGATACATAACGTTATTGACTTATATAATGTCCCCACCGAGAAGTAGGTGCCGACGCGCCTGGTATGTTTTAAAATATTACATTCGACATGTTAGGTTGCCTTAGGCTAGGATATATAGCGTTATAGAAGTATATAATGTTCCCACCGAGAAGTAGGGGCCGACGTGCCAGGAATGTAGTAAAATATTACATCCGAGATGTTAGGTTTCCTTAGGTTAGGATATATAACGTGATAGACGTATATAATGTTACCACTGAGAACTAGGCACTTGCCTGCCAGGAATGTTGTAAAATTTTACGGTAGAGATGATAGGTTGCCTTGGTTTAGGATATATAACGTTATAGACGTATATACTGTTCCCACCGAGAAGTAGGTGCCGACGCGCCAGGAATGTAGTAAAATATTACATTCGACATGTTAAGTTGCCTTAGGCTAAGATATATAGCGTTATAGACGTATATAATGTTCTCACCGAGCAGTAGGGGCCGACGTGCCAGGAATGTAGTAAAATATTACATCCGAGATGTTAGGTTGCCTTACGCTAGGATATACAACGTTATAGACGGATATAATGGTACCACAGAGAAGTAGGGACCGGCATGCCAGGAATTTTGCTAAATATTACGGTAGAGATGTTAGGTTCCCTCAGGTTAGTATATATAACTATATAGACGTATATAATGTTCCCAGCGCCCAGTAGGAGCCGACGCGCTAGGAATGTTGTAAAATATTACATCCGAGACGTTATGTTGCCATACATTAGGACACATATAAAGTTATAGACGTATATAATGTTCCCACCGAGAAGGAGGTGCCGACGCGCCAGGAATGTTGTAAAATATCACATTCGACATGTTAGGTTGCCTTAAGCTAGGATATATAGCGTTATAGACGTATATAATATTCCCACCGAGAAGTAGGGGCCGAAGTGACGGGAATGTAGTAAAATATTACAATCGACATGTTAGGATTGCCTTAGGCTAGGATATATAACGTTATAGACGTATATAATGTTCCCACCGAGAAGTAGGTGCCGACGCGCCGGGTGTGCTGTAAAATATTACATTCGACATGTTATGTTGCCTTAGGCTAGGATATATAGCGTTATAGACGTATATAATGTTCCCACCGAGAAGTAGGGGCCGACGAGCCAGGAATGTTGTAAAATATTGCGCCCGACATGTTAGGTTACCCTAGGCTAGGATATATAGCGTTATAGACGTATATAATGTTCACACCGAGAAGTGGCGGCCGAATAGCCAGGAATGTTATAAAATATTACATTCGAAATATTAGGTTGCCTTAGGCTAGTAGATATAGCGTTATAGACGTATATAATGTTCCCACCGGGAATTAGGTTCCGACGTGCCAGGAATGTAGTAAAATATTACATCCGAGATGTTAGGTTGCCATAGGCTAGGATATATAACGTTATAGACGTACATAGTGTTACCACAGTCATATACGTACTTGCATGCCAGGAATGTTTTAAAATTTTACGGTAGAGATGTTAGGTTGCCTCAGGTTAGGACATATAACGTTATTGACTTATATAATGTTTCCACCGAGAAGTAGGGGCCGACGTGCCAGGTATGTAGTAAAATATTACATCCGAGATGTTAGATTGCCTTAGGCTAGTATATATAACCTTATAGACGTATATAATGTTACCACAGAGAAGTAGGGACCGAAGCGCCGGGAATGTTGTAAAATATTACATTTGGCATGTTAGGTTGCCTTAGGTTAGGATATATAACGTTTTAGACGTATATACTGTTCCCACCGAGAAGTAGGTTCCGACGCGCCAGGAATGTTGTAAAATATTACATTCGACATGTCAGGTTGCCTTAGGCTAGGATATATAGCGTTAGTGACGTATATAATGTTCCCACCGAGAAGTAGGGGCCGACGTGCCAGGAATGTAGTAAAATATTACATCCGAGATGTTAGGTTGCCTTAGGTTAGGATATATAACGTTATAGACGTATATAATGTTACCACAGAGAACGAAGGCACTTGCATGCCAGGAATGTTGTAAAATATTATGGTAGAGATGATAGGTTGCCTTAGTTTAGGATATATAACGTTATAGACGTATATACTGTTCCCACCGAGAAGTAGGTGCCGACGCGCCAGGTGTGTTCTAAAATATTACACTCGACATGTTAGTTTGCCTTAGGCTAGGATATATAGCGTTATAGACGTATATAATGTTCCCACCGAGAAGTAGGGGCCGACGTGCAAGGAATGTAGTAAAATATTACATCCGAGATGTTAAGTTGCCTTACGTTAGGATATATAACGTTATAGACGTATATAATGTTCCCACCGAAAAGTAGGAGCCGACGCGCCAGGAATGTTGTAAAATATTACATTCGACATGTTAGGACGCCTTACGTTAGGATATATATCGTTATAGACGTATATAATGTTCCCACCGAAAAGTAGGAGCCGACGCGCCAGGAATGTTGTAAAATATTACATCCGAGATGTTAGGTTGCCTTAGGCTAGGATATATAACGTTATAGACGTATATAATGTTCCCATCGAGAAGTACAGGCCGACACGCCAGGATTGTTGTCAACTATTACATCCGAGATGTTAGGTTGCCTTAGGTTAGGATATATATCGTTATAGACGTATATCATGTTCCCGCCGAGACGTAGGGACCGACATGCCAGGAATGTTGTAAAATATTACACCCGAGATGTTAGGTTCCCTTAGGTTAGGATATACAACGTTATAGATGTATATAATGTCCCCATCGAGAAGTAGGCGACGACACGCCAGGAATGTTGTAAAATATTACATTCGACAAGTTAGGTTGCCGTAGGCTACGATATATAACGTTATAGACGTATATAATGTTCCCACCGAGAAATACGCGCTAACACGCCAGGAATGTTGTCAAATATTACATCCGAAATGTCAGGTTGCCTTAGGCTAGGATATATAGCGTTATAGACGTATATGATGTCCCAACCGAGATTTACGTTCCTACACGTCAGGAATGTTGTAGAACATTACATCCGAGGTGGTAGGTTGCCTTAGGTTAGGATATATAGCGTTGTAGACGTATATAATATTCCCACCGAGAAGTAGGGCCCGACGTGCTAGTAATGTAGTAAAATATTACATCCTAGATGTTAGGTTGCCTTGGGCTAGGATATAGAGCGTTATAGACGTATACAATGTTCCCACCGAGAAATAGGGGCCGACACGCCAGGAATGTTGTAAAATATTACATTCGACATGTTAGGTTGCCTTAGACTAGGATATATAACGTTATAGACGTATGTAATTTTACCACTGAGAAGTACGGGCCTACACGCCAGGAATGTTGTCAACTATTACATCGGAGGTGTTAGGTTGCCTTAGGTTAGGAGATATATCGTTATAGACGTATATAATGTTCCCTCCGAGACGTAGGCACCGACATGCCAGGAATGTTGTAAAATATTACATTCGACATGTTATGTGGCCTTAGGCTAGGATATATAACGTTATAGACGTATATAATGTTCCCACCGAGAAGTACGGGCGGACACGCCAGGAATGTTGTCAACTATTACATCCGAGATGTTAGGTTTCCTTAGGTAAGGATATATAATGTTCTAGACGTATATTATTTTCCCACCGAGAGGTAGGGGCCGACGAGCCAGGAATGTTGTAAAATATTACATCCGAGATCCTAGTTTGCCTTAGGTTAGGATATACAACGTTATGGATGTATACAATGTCCCCATCCAGAAGTAGGGACTGACGCGTCAGGAATGTCGTAAAATACTACACCCAAGGTGTTAGGTTCCCTTAGGTTAGGATATACAACGTTATAGACGTATAGAATGTTCCCACCGTGAAGTAGGGTCCGACATGCCAGGAATGTTGTAAAATATTACATCCGAGATGTAAGGTTGCCTTAGGTTAGGGTATATATCGTTATAGACGTATATAATGTTATCACCGAGACGTGGGGACCGACGTGCCAGGAATGTTGTAAAATATTACATCCGAGATGTTAGGTTGCTTTAGGTTAATATATATATCGTTATAGACGTATATAATGTTTCCACCGAAACGTGGGGA
Organism: Xylocopa violacea; assembly: GCA_963969225.1. NCBI lineage: Eukaryota > Metazoa > Arthropoda > Insecta > Hymenoptera > Apidae > Xylocopa > Xylocopa violacea. The sequence goes on from CAXAJV010000001.1 coordinate 55,238,921, forward strand.
CCGACATGCCAGGAATGTTGTAAAATATTACATCCGAGATGTTAGGTTGCTTTAGGTTATGATATATATCGTTATAGACGTATATAATGTTCGCACCGAGACGTGGGGACCGACATGCCAGGGATCTTGTAAAATATTACATCCCAGATGTTTGGTTGCTTTAGGTTAGGATATTCAACGTTATAGAAGTATATAATGTCCCCATCGAGAAGCGGGCGACGACCCACCAGGAATGTTGTAAAATATTACATCCCAGATGTTTGGTTGCTTTAGGTTAGGATATTCAACGTTATAGAAGTATATAATGTCCCCATCGAGAAGCGGGCGACGACCCACCAGGAATGTTGTAAAATATTACATCCGAGATGTTATGTTGCCTTACGACAGGATATATAACGTTATAGACGTATATAATGTTCCCACCGAGAAATACGCGCTAACACGCCAGGAATGTTGTCAAATATTACATCCGAGATGTCAGGTTGCCTTAGGCTAGGATACATAGCGTTATAGACGTATATAATGTTCCCACCGAGAAGTAGGGGCCGATGTGCCAGGAATGTAGTAAAATATTACATCCGAGATATTAGGTTGCCTTACGTTAGGATATATGACGTTATTGACTTATATAATGTTCCCACCGAGAAGTAGGGGCCGAGGCGCCAGGAATGTTGTAAAATATTACATTCGACATGTTAGGGTTGCCTTAGGCTAGGATATATAGCGTTATAGACGTATATAACGTTCCCACCGAGAAGTAGGGGCCAGCGCGCCAGGAATGTAGTAAAATATTACATCTTAGATGTTAGGTTACCCTAGGCTGGGATATATAACGTTATAGACGTATATACTGTTCCCACCGATAAGTAGGTGCCGACGCGCCAGGTATGTTGTAAAATATTACATTCGACACGTTAGGTTTCCTTAGGTTAGGATATATAACGTGATAGACGTATATAATGTTACCACAGAGAACTAGGCACTTGCCTGCCAGGAATGTTGTAAAATTTTACGGTGGAGATGATAGGTTGCCTTGGTTTAGGATATATAACGTTATAGACGTATATACTGTTCCCACCGAGAAGTAGGTGCCGACGCGCCAGGAATGTTGTAAAATATTACATTCGACATGTTAAGTTGCCTTAGGCTAAGATATATAGCGTTATAGACGTATATAATGTTCCCACCGAGCAGTAGGGGCCGACGTGCCAGGAATGTAGTAAAATATTACATCCGAGATGTTAGGTTGCCTTACGCTAGGATATACAACGTTATAGACGGATATAATGGTACCACAGAGAAGTAGGGACCGGCATGCCAGGAATTTTGCTAAATATTACGGTAGAGATGTTAGGTTCCCTCAGGTTAGTATATATAACTATATAGACGTATACAATATTCCCAGCGCCCAGTAGGAGCCGACGCGCTAGGAATGTTGTAAAATATTACATCCGAGACGTTATGTTGCCTTACATTAGGACACATATAAAGTTATAGACGTATATAATGTTCCCACCGAGAAGTAGGGGACGACACGCCAGGAATGTTGCAAAATATTACATCCCACATATTAGGTTGCCTAAAGTTTGGATATAACACGTTATAGACGTATATAAAGTCCCCACCGAGAAGTACAGGCCGACACGCCAGGAATGTTGTAAAACATTACGCTCGACATGTTAGGTTGCCTTAGGAGAGGATGTATAACGTTATAGACGTATATACTGTTCCCACCGAGAAGGAGGTGCCGACGCGCCAGGAATGTTGTAAAATATCACATTCGACATGTTAGGTTGCCTTAAGCTAGGATATATAGCGTTATAGACGTATATAATATTCCCACCGAGAAGTAGGGGCCGAAGTGACGGGAATGTAGTAAAATATTACAATCGACATGTTAGGATTGCCTTGGGCTAGGATATATAACGTTATAGACGTATATAATGTTCCCACCGAGAAGTAGGAGCCGACGAGCCAGGAATGTTGTAAAATATTGCACCCGACATGTTAGGTTACCCTAGGCTAGGATATATAGCGTTATAGACGTATATAATGTTCACACCGAGAAGTGGCGGCCGAATAGCCAGGAATGTTATAAAATATTACATTCGAAATATTAGGTTGCCTTAGGCTAGTAGATATAGCGTTATAGACGTATATAATGTTCCCACCGGGAAGTAGGTTCCGACGTGCCAGGAATGTAGTAAAATATTACATCCGAGATGTTAGGTTGCCATAGGCTAGGATATATAACGTTATAGACGTACATAATGTTACCACAGTCATATACGTACTTGCATGCCAGGAATGTTTTAAAATTTTACGGTAGAGATGTTAGGTTGCCTCAGGTTAGGACATATAACGTTATTGACTTATATAATGTTTCCACCGAGAAGTAGGGGCCGACGTGCCAGGTATGTAGTAAAATATTACATCCGAGATGTTAGATTGCCTTAGGCTAGGATATATAGCGTTATAGACGTATATGATGTCCCAACCGTGATTTACGTTCCTACACGTCAGGAATGTTGTAGAACATTACATCCGAGGTGGTAGGTTGCCTTAGGTTAGGATATATAGCGTTGTAGACGTATATAATATTCCCACCGAGAAGTAGGGTCCGACGTGCTAGTAATGTAGTAAAATATTACATCCTAGATGTTAGGTTGCCTTAGGCTAGGATATAGAGCGTTATAGACGTATACAATGTTCCCACCGAGAAATAGGGGCCGACACGCCAGGAATGTTGTAAAATATTACATTCGACATGTTAGGTTGCCTTAGACTAGGATATATAACGTTATAGACGTATGTAATTTTACCACTGAGAAGTACAGGCCTACACGCCAGGAATGTTGTCAACTATTACATCGGAGGTGTTAGGTTGCCTTAGGTTAGGAGATATATCGTTATAGACGTATATAATGTTCCCTCCGAGACGTAGGCACCGACATGCCAGGAATGTTGAAAAATATTACATTCGACATGTTATGTGGCCTTAGGCTAGGATATATAACGTTATAGACGTATATAATGTTCCCACCGAGAAGTACGGGCGGACACGCCAGGAATGTTGTCAACTATTACATCCGAGATGTTAGGTTTCCTTAGGTAAGGATATATAATGTTCTAGACGTATATTATTTTCCCACCGAGAGGTAGGGGCCGACGAGCCAGGAATGTTGTAAAATATTACATCCGAGATGTTATGCTGCCTTACGTTAGGATATACAACGTTATAGATGTACATATTGTTCTCACCGAGAAGTAAGGACGGACACGACAGGAATGCTGTAAAATATTACATCCGAGATGTTGGGTTGCCCTAGGTTAGGATATTTAACGTTATTGACTTATATAATGTTCCAACCGAGAAGTAGGGGCCGATGCGCCAGAAATGTTGTAAAATATTACATTCGACATGTTCGGTTGCCTTAGGCTAGGATATATAACGTTATAGACGTATATCATGTTCCCACCGAGAAATAGGGGCCGACGCGTCACGAATGTTGTAAAATATTACACCCGAGATGTTAGGTTCCCTTAGGTTATGATATATATCGCAATAGACGTATATGATATTCCCACCGAGAAGTACGTGCCTACACGCCAGGAATGTTGTCAAATATTACATCCGAGATCCTAGTTTGCCTTAGGTTAGGATATACAACGTTATGGATGTATACAATGTCCCCATCCAGAAGTAGGGACTGACATGCCACGAATGTTGTAAAATATTACACCCGAGATGTTAGGTTCCCTTCGGTTATGATGTACAACGTTATAGGCGTATATAATGTCCCCGTCGAGAAGTAGGGACCGACATGCCAGGAATGCTGTAAAATATTACATCCGAGATGCTAGGTTGCCTCAGGTTAGGATATGTAACGTTATAGACGTATATAATGTTCCCACCGAGAGGTATGGGTCAACGAGCCAGGAATGTGGTAAAATATTACATTCGACATGTCAGTTTGCCTTAGGTTAGGATATATAACGTTATAGACGTATATACAGTTCCCATCGAGAAGTAGGGGCCGGCGCGCCAGGAATGTAGTATAATATTACATCCGAGATGTTGGGTTGCCTTAGGTTAGGATATCTAACGTTATTGACTTATATAATGTTCCAACCGAGAAGTAGGGGCCGATGCGCCAGAAATGTTGAAAAATATTACATTCGACATGTTAGGTTGCCTTAGGCTAGGATATATAACGTTATAGACGTATATCATGTTCCCACCGAGAAATAGGGGCCGACGCGTCACGAATGTTGTAAAATATTACACCCGAGATGTTAGGTTCCCTTAGGTTATGATATATATCGTTATAGACATATATAATGTTCCCACCGAGACGTGGGGACCGACATGCCAGGAATGTTGTAAAATATTACATCCCAGAAGTTAGGTTTCTTTGGGTTAGGATATACAACGTTATAGACGTATATAATGTCCCCATCGATAAGCAGGCGACGACACGCCAGGAATGTTATTAAATATTACATCCGAGATGTTAGGTTGCCTTGCGTTAGGATATATTACGTTATAGACGTATATAATGTTACCACCGAGATGTACGGGCCGACACGCCAGGAATGTTATCAACTATTACATCCGAGAGGTTTGATTGCCTTAGGTTATGATATATAACGTTATAGACGTTAATAATGTGACCACCGAGAAGTAGGGACTGACATGCCAGGAATGTTGTAAAATATTACACCCGAGATGTTACGTTCCCTTAGGTTAGGGTATACAACGTTATAGACGTATAGAATGTTCCCACCTAGAAATAGAGGCAGACGCGTCAGGAATGTTGTAAAATATTACACCCGAAATGTTAGGTTCCCTTAGGTTAGCATATACAACGTTATAGACAAATATAATGTTCCCACCGAGAAGTAGGGACCGACACGCCAGAATGTTGTAAAATATTACATACGAGATGTTAGGTTGCTTTAGGTTAGGATATATAACGTTATAGACGTATATAATATTCCAACCGAGAAATAGGGGCCGACGCGTCAGGAATGTTGTAAAATATTACACCCGAAATGTGAGGTTCCCTTAGGTTAGGATATACAACGTTATAGACGTATAGAATGTTCCCACCGAGATGTATGGACGGACATAACAGGAATGTTGTAAAATATTACATCCGATATGTTAGGTTGCCTTAGGGTAGGATATATAACGTTATAGACGCATATAATGTCCCCATCGAGAAGTACGGACCGACATGCCAGGCATGTCGTAAAATAATGCATTCGAGATGTTAGGTTGCCTTAGGTTAGGATATATATCGTTATAGACGCATATAATATTCCCGCCTAAAATTAGGAGCCGACGCGCCAGGAATGTTGTAAAATATTACATCCGAGATGTTATGTTGCCTTCGGTTAGGATATACAGCGTTATAGACGTATATAACGTTCCCACCGAGAAGTAGGGTCCGAAGTGCCGGGAATGTTTTAAAATATTACATTCGACATGATAGGTTGCCTTAGGTTAGGATATGTAACATTATAGACGAATATAATGTCCCCACCGAGAAGCAGGTGCCAGCGCGTCAGGAATGTAGTAAAATATTACATCCGACATGTTGGGTTGCCTTAGGCTAGGATATATAACGTTATAGACGTATATACTGTTCCCACCGAGAAGTAGGTGCCGACGCGCCAGAAATGTTGTAAAATATTACATTCCACATGTTAGGTTGCCTTAAGCTCGGACATATAGCGTTGTAGACGTATATAATGCTCCCACCGAGAAGAAGGGGCCGAAGTGCCGGGAATGTTGTAATATATTCCATTCGACATTTTAGGTTGCCTTAGGCTAGGATATATAGCGTTATAGACATATATAATTTTCCCACAAAGAAGTAGGGGCCGACGAGCCAGGAATGTTGTAAAACATTACGCTCGACATTTTAGGTTGCCTTAGGTTAGGATACACAGCGTTATAGACGAATATAATGTTCCCACCGAGAAGTAGGGGCCGACGTGCCAGGAATGTAGTAAAATATTACATTCGAAATGTTAGGTTGCCTTAGGCTAGGATATAGAACGTTATAGACGTATATAATGTTACCACAGGGAAATAGCTACTTGCATGCCAGGAATGTTGTAAAATAATACGGGAGAGATGTTTAGGTTGTCTTAGGTTAGGATATATAACGTTATAGACGCATATACTGTTCTCACCGAGAAGTAGGTGCCGACGCGCCGGGAATGTTGTAAAATATTACATTCGACATATTAGGTTGCCTTAGGTTGGGATATATAAAGCTATAGACGTATATAAAGATCCCACCGGGAAGTAGGGGCCGACGTGCCAGGAATGTAGTAAAATATTACATCCGAGATGTTAGGTTGCCTTAGGTTAGCATATACAACGATATAGACGTATATAATGTCTCCATCGGGAAGTAGGCGCCGTCACGTCAGGAATGTTGTAAAATATTACGGTAGAGAGGTTAGGTTTCCTTAGGTTATGATATATAACGTTATAGACGTATATAATGTCCCCTTCGAGAAGCAGGCGACGACACGCCAGAATGTTGTAAAATATTACATTCGACATGTTAGGTTGCCTTAGGCTAGGATATGTAACGTTACAGACGTATATAATATTTCCACCGAGAAATAGGGGCCGACGTGTCAGGAATGTTGTAAAATATTACACCCGAAATGATAGGTTCCCTTAGGTTAGGATATACAACGTAATAGACGTATCTAATGTCCCCATCGAGAAGCTGGCGACGACACGCCAGAATGTTGTAAAATATTACATCCGATATGTTAGGTTGCCTTAGGCTAGGATATATAACGTGATAGACATATATAATGTTTCCACCGAGAAATAGGGGCCGACGCGTCAGGAATGTTGTAAAATATTACATCCCAGATGTTAGGTTGCCTTAGGCTAGGATATGTAACGTTATAGACGTATATAATATTCCCACCGAGAAATAGGGGCCGACGTGTCAGGAATGTTGTAAAATATTACACCCGAAATGATAGGTTCCCTTAGGTTAGGATATACAACGTTATAGACGTATATAATGTCCCCTTCGAGAAGCAGGCGACGACACGCCAGAATGTTGGAAAATATTACATTCGACATGCTAGGTTGCCTTAGGCTAGGATATGTAACGTTATAGACGTATATAATATTCCCACCGAGAAATAGGGGCCGACGTGTCAGGAATGTTGTAAAATATTACACCCGAAATGATAGGTTCCCTTAGGTTAGGATATACAACGTTATAGACGTATAGTATGTTCCCACCGAGATGTAGGGACCGACATGCCAGGAATGTTGTAAAATATTACATCCGAGTTGTTAGGTTGCTTTAAGTTAGGATATATATCGTTATAGACTTATATAATGTTCCCACCGAGACGTGGGGACCGACATGCCAGGAATGATGTAAAATATTACATCCCAGAAGTTAGGTAGCTTTGGGTTAAGATATACAACGTTATAGACGTATATAATGTCCCCATCGAGCAGAAGGCGACGACACGCCAGAATGTTGTAAAATATTACATCCGAGATGCTAGGTTCCCTTAGGTTAGGATATACAACGTTATAGACGTGTCTAATGTTCCCATCGAGAAGCAGGCGACGACACGCCAGAATGTTGTAAAATATTACATCCGATATGTTAGGTTGCCTTAGGCTAGGATATATAACGTGATAGACGTATATAATGTTTCCACCGAGAAATAGGGGCCGACGCTTCAGGAATGTTGTAAAATATTACATCCCAGACGTTAGGTTGCGTTAGGTTAGGATATACAACGTAATAGACGTATATAATGTCCCCTTCGAGAAGCAGGCGACGACACGCCAGAATGTTGTAAAATATTACATTCGACATGCTAGGTTGCCTTAGGCTAGGATATGTAACGTTATAGACGTATATAATATTTCCACCGAGAAATAGGGGAGGACGTGTCAGGAATGTTGTAAAATATTACACCCGAAATGATAGGTTCCCTTAGGTTAGGATATACAACGTTATAGACGTATAGAATGTTCCCACCGAGATGTAGGGACCGAAATGCCAGGAATGTTGTCAAATATTACATCCGAGATGTTTGGTTGCTTTAGGTTAGGATATATATCGTTATAGACTTATATAATGTTCCCACTGAGACGTGGGGTCCGACATGCCAGGAATGTTGTAAAATATTACATCCCAGAAGTTAGGTTGCTTTGGGTTAGGATGTACAACGTTATAGACGTATATAATGTCCCCATCGAGAAGCAGGCGACGACATGCCAGAATGTTGTAAAATATTACTTCCGATTTGTTAGGTTGCCTTAGGCTAGGATATATAACGTGCTAGACGTATATAATGTTTCCACCGAGAAATAGGGGCCCACGCTTCAGGAATGTTGTAAAATATTACATCCCAGATGTTAGGTTGCGTTAAGTTAGGATATACAACGTAACAGACGTATATAATGTCCCCTTCGAGAAGCAGGCGACGACACGCCAGAATGTTGTAAAATATTACATTCGACATGTTAGGTTGCCTTAGGCTAGGATATGTAACGTTATAGACGTATATAATAATTCCACCGAGAAATAGGGGCCGACGTGTCAGGAATGTTGTAAAATATTACACCCGAAATGATAGGTTCCCCTAGGTTAGGATATACAACGTTATAGACGTAAAGAATGTTCCCACCGAGATGTAGGGACCGAAATGCCAGGAATGTTGTCAAATATTACATCCGAGATGTTTGGTTGCTTTAGGTTAGGATATATATCGTTATAGACTTATATAATGTTCCCACTGAGACGTGGGGTCCGACATGCCAGGAATGTTGTAAAATATTACATCCCAGAAGTTAGGTTGCTTTGGGTTAGGATGTACAACGTTATAGACGTATATAATGTCCCCATCGAGAAGCAGGCGACGACACGCCAGAATGTTGTAAAATATTACATCCGATATGTTAGGTTGTCTTAGGCTAGGATATATAACGTGATAGACGTATATAATGTTTCCACCGAGAAATAGGGGCCGACGCGTCAGGAATGTTGTAAAATATTACATCCCAGATGTTATGTTGCGTTAGGTTAGGATATACAACGTAATAGACGTATATAATGTCCCCTTCGAGAAGCAGGCGACGACACGCCAGAATGTTGTAAAATATTACATTCGACATGTTAGGTTGCCTTAGGCTAGGATATGTAACGTTATAGACGTATATAATATTCCCACCGAGAAATAGGGGCCGACGTGTCAGGAATGTTGTAAAATATTACACCCGAAATGATAGGTTCCCTTAGGTTAGGATATACAACGTTATAGACGTAAAGAATGTTCCCACCGAGATGTAGGGACCGAAATGCCAGGAATGTTGTCAAATATTACATCCGAGATGTTTGGTTGCTTTAGGTTAGGATATATATCGTTATAGACTTATATAATGTTCCCACTGAGACGTGGGGTCCGACATGCCAGGAATGTTGTAAAATATTACATCCCAGAAGTTAGGTTGCTTTGGGTTAGGATGTACAACGTTATAGACGTATATAATGTCCCCATCGAGAAGCAGGCGACGACACGCCAGAATGTTGTAAAATATTACATCCGATATGTTAGGTTGCCTTAGGCTAGGATATATAACGTGATAGACGTATATAATGTTTCCACCGAGAAATAGGGGCCGACGCGTCAGGAATGTTGTAAAATATTACATCCCAGATGTTATGTTGCGTTAGGTTAGGATATACAACGTAATAGACGTATATAATGTCCCCTTCGAGAAGCAGGCGACGACACGCCAGAATGTTGTAAAATATTACATTCGACATGTTAGGTTGCCTTAGGCTAGGATATGTAACGTTATAGACGTGTATAATATTTCCACCGAGAAATAGGGACGGACGAGTCAGGAATGTTGTAAAATATGACATCCCAGATGTTAGGTTGCGTTAGGTTAGGATATACAACGTTATAGACGTATATAATGTCCCCTTCGAGAAGCAGGCGACGATACGCCAGAATGTTGTAAAATATTACATTCGACATGTTAGGTTGCCTTAGGCTAGGATATATAACGTTATAGACGTATGTAATATTCCCATCGAGAAATAGGGGCCGACGCGTCAGGAATGTTGTAAAATATTACACCCGAGATGTTAGGTTCCCTTAGGTTAGGATATACAACGATATAGACGTATCTAATGTCCCCATCGAGAAGCAGGCGACGACACGCCAGGAATGATGTAAACTATTGCATTCGACATGTTAGGTCGCCTTAGGCTAGGATATATAACGTTATAGACGTATATAATGTTCCCACCGAGAAATAGGGGCCGACGCGTCAGGAATGTTGTAAAATATTACACCCGAGAAGTTAGGTTCCCTTAGGTTAGGATATACAACGTTATAGACGTATATGATGTTCCCACCGAGAAATAGGGACCGACGCGTCAGGAATGTTGTAAAATAAAACATCCCAGATGTTAGGTTGCGTTAGGTTAGGATATACAACGTTATAGACGTATATAATGTCCTCATCCAGAAGTAGGCGACGACACGCCAGGAGTGTTGTAAAATATTACATTTGACATGTTAGGTTTCCTTAGGCTAGGATATATAATGTTATACACGCATATAATGTTATCACCGAGAACTACGGGCCGACACGCCAGGAATGATGTAAAATATTACATTCGACATGGTAGGTCGCCTTAGTCTAGGATATATAACGTTATAGACATATATAATGTTCCCTTCGAGAAGCAGCCGACGACACGCCAGAATGTTGTAAAATATTACATTCGGCATGTTAGGTTGCCTTAGGCTAGGATAAACAACGTTATAGACGTATCTAGTGTCCCCATCGAGAAGCAGGCGACGACACGCCAGAATGTTGTAAAATATTACATCCGATATGTTAGGATGCCTTAGGTTAGGATATATAACGTGATAGACGTATATAATGTTTCCACCGAGAAATAGGGGCCGACGCGTCAGGAATGTTGTAAAATATTACATCCCAGATGTTAGGTTGCGTTAGGTTAGGATATACAACGTTATAGACGTATATAATATTCCCACCGAGAAATAGGGGACGACGCGTCAGGAATGTTGTAGAATATTACACCCGAGATGTTATGTTACCTTACGTTAGCATATACAACGTTATAGACGTATAGAATGTTCCCACCGAGATGTAGGGACCGACATGCCAGGAATGTTGTAAAATATTACATCCAAGTTGTTAGATTGCTTTAGGTTAGGATATACAACGTTATAGACTTATATAATGTCCGCACCGAGACGTACGGGACGACACGAACGGGATTCTGTATAACATTACCGCCGAGGGGCTAGATGGGTTAGGTTTGGTTATATTACGTTATCGACGTACAGAATGTTCCCACCGAGAAATAGGGGCCGACGCGTCAGGAATGTTGTAAAATATTACACCCGAGATGTTACGTTCCCTTAGGTTATGGTATATAACTTTATATAGGTATATAATGTCCACATCGAGAAGAAGGCGACGACACGCCAGGAATGTTGTCAAATATTACATCCGAGACATTATGTTGCCTTAGGTTAGGACATACAACGTTATAGATGTATATAATGTCCCCATAGAGAAGTAGGCGACGACACGCCACGAATGATGTGAAATATTTCATTCGACATGTTAGGTCGCCTTAGGCTAGCATATATAACGTTATAGACGTATATCATGTTTCCACCGAGAAATAGGGTCCGACTCGTCAGGAATGTTGTAAAATATTACACCCGAGACGTTAGGTTCCCTAAGGTTATGATATATAACGTTATAGACGTATATAATGTTTCCACCTAGAAATAGGGGCCGACGTGTTAGGAATGTTGTAAAATATTACAGCCGAGATGTTAGGTTGCCTTGGGTTAGGATACACAACATTATAGATGTATATAATGTCCCCATCGAGAAGTAGGCGCCTTCTCGCCAGGAGTGTTGTAAAATATTACATCCCAGATGTCAGGTTACCTTGGGTTAGGATATATAGCGTGATAGACGTATATTATGTTCCCACCGAGAAGTAGGGACCGACATGACATGAATGTTATAAAAGATTACAGCCCACATGTAAGGTTGCGTCAGGTTAGAATATACAACATTATAGACGTATATAGTGTCCCCATCGTGAAGCAGGCGACGACACGACAGGAATGTTGTAAAATATTACATCCGAGATGTTAAGTTGCCTTAGGTTAGACTACATAACGTTATAGACGTATATAATGTTCCCACCGAAAAGTAGGAGCCGACGCGCCAGGAATGTTGTAAAATATTACATCCGAGATGTTTAGTTGCCTTAGGTTAGGATAGACAACATTATAGATGCATATAATCTCCCCATCCAGAAGTAGGTGACGACATGCCAGGGATGTTGTAAAATATTACATTCGACATGTTAGGTTGCCTTAGGCTAGGATATCTAACGTTATAGACGTATATAATGTTACCACCGAGAGCTACGGGCCGACACGCCAGGAATGATGTAATATATTACATTCGACATGCTAGGTCGCCTTAGGCTAGGATATACAACGCTATAGACTTATAGAATGTTCCCACCGAGACGTAGGGACCGACATGCCAGCAATGTTGTATAATATTACATCCCACATATTAGGTTGCGTTAGGTTAGGATATACAACTTTATAGACGTATATAATATTCCCAACGAGAAGTAGGGGCCGACGTGCCAGGAATGTAGTAAAATATTACATCCGAGGGGTTAGGTTGCCTTAGGTTAGGATATATAACGTTATAGACGTATATAATGTTCCCACCGAGAAGTACGGGCCGACACGACCGGGATTCTGAAAAACATTACGAGCGAGGGTCTAGATGGGTCAGGTTAGGTTATATTACTTTAGAGACGTATATAATGTGCCCACCGAGAAGTAGGGACCGACGTGCCAGGAACGTTGTAAAATAATACATCCGAGATGTTACGTTGCCTTAGGCTAGGATATATAATGTTACAGACGTATATAACGTTACCACCAGGAAGTAGGCGATGACGAGCCAGGAATTTTGTAAAATATTACGCTCGACATGTTACGTTGCCTTAGGCTAGGATATATAGCGTTATAGTCGTACATAATGTTCCCACCGAGAAGTAGGGGCCGGCGCGCCAGGAATGTAGTAAAATATTACATCCGAGATGTTAGGTTGCCTTAGGCTAGGATATATAACGTTATAGACGTATATAATGTTCCCACCGAGAAGTAGGGGCCGAAGTGACGGGAATGTTGTAAAATACTACATTCGATACTTTAGTTTGTCTCAGGCTAGGATATATAGCGTTATAGTCGTATATAATGTGCCCACCGAGAAGTAGGGGCCGACGTGCCAGGAATGTAGTAAAATATTACATCCGAGATGTTAGGTTGCCTTAGGTTAGGATATATAACGTTATAAACGTATATAATGTTCCCACCGAGAAATAGGTGCCGACGCGCCAGGAATGTGGAAAAATATTACATCCGAGATGTTAGGTTGCCTTAGGTTAGGATATATAACGTTATAAACGCATATAATGTTCCCAACGAGAAATAGGTGCCGACGCGCCAGGAATGTTGTAAAATATTACATTCGACATGTTAGGTTGCCTTAAGCTAGGATATATAGCGTTATAGACGTATATAATGTTCCCACCGAAAAGTAGGGGCCGATGTGTCAGGAATGTTGTATAATATTACATGCGACATGTTAGGTTGCCTTAGGCTAGGATATATAGCGTTATAGACGTATCTAATGTTCCCATCGAGAAGTAGGTGCCGACGCGCCAGGTATGTTGCAAAATATTACATTCGACATGTCAGGTTGCCTTGGGCTAGGATATACAGCGTTATAGACGTATATAATGTTCGCACCGAGAAGTTGGGGCCGTCGTGCATGGAATGTAGTAAAATATTACATCCGAGATGTTAGGTTGCCTTAGGTTAGGATACATAACGTTATTGACTTATATAATGTTCCAACCGAGAAGTAGGTGCCGACGCGCCAGGAATGTTGTAAAAGATTACATTCGACATGTTAGGTTTCCTTAGGATAGGATATATAACGTTAAAGACGTATACACTGTTCCCACCGAGATGTAGTTGCCGATGATCCAGGAATGTTGTAAAATATTACATTCGACATGTTAGGTCGCCTTACGCTAGGATATATAGCGTTATAGACATATATAATGTTCCCACCGAGAAATAGTGGCCGACACAGGCCTGGAATGTTGCAAAACATTACATCCGAGGTGTTAGGATGCCTTAGGCTAGGATATATAACGTCATTGACTTATATAATGTTCCCACCGAGTTGTAGGTGCCGACGCGCCAGGAATGTTCTAAAATATTACATCCGAGATGTTAGGATTGCCTTAGGCTAGGATATATAACGTTATGGACGTATATAATGTTACCACCGAGAAGTAGGGGCCGACGTGCCAGGAATGTAGTAAAATATTAGATCCGAGATGTTAGGTTGCCTTAGGTTAGGACATATAACGTTATAGACGTATATAATGTTCCACCCGAGAAGTAGGGGCCGACGCGCCAAGAATGCTGTAAAATATTACATTCGACATGTTAGGATTGCCTTAGGCTAGGATATATAACGTTAAAGACGTATATAATATTCCCACCGAGAACTACGGGCCTACACGCCAGGAATGTTATCAAATATTACATCCGAGATGTTAGGTTCCCTTAGGTTAGGATATATAACGTTATAGACGTATATAATGTTCCGACCGAGAAGTAGGGGCCGACGCGACAGGAATGCTGTAAAATATTACATCCGAGATGTTAGGTTGCCCTAGGCTAGGATATATAACGTTATAGGCGTACATAATGTTCCCACCGAGAATTAAGGTCCGAAGTGACGGGAATGTTGTAAAATATTACATCCGAGATGTTAGGTTGCCTTAGGTTAGGATATATAACGTTATCGACTTATATAATGTTTCCACCGATAAATAGGGGCCGAAGCCCCAGGAATGTTGTAAAATTTTACATTCGACATGTTTGGATTGCTTTAGGCTAGGATATATAACGTTATAGACGTATATACTGTTCCGACCGAGAAGTGGGTGCCGACGCGCCAGGAATGTAGTAAAATATTACATCCGAGATGTTAGGTTGCCTTAGGCTAGGATATAAAACCATATAGACGTATATACTGTTCCCACCGAGAAGTATGGGGCCGAAGTGACGGGAATGTTGTAAAATATTACATTCGATACGTTAGTTTGCCTTAGGCTAGGATATATAACGTTATAGACGTATATAATGTTCCCACCGGGAAGTAGGGGCCGAAGTGACGGGAATGTTGTAAAATATTACATCAGAGATGTTAGGTTGCCCTAGGTTAGGATATATAACGTTATTGACTTATATAATGTTCCCACCGAGAAATAGGGGCCGACGCCCCAGGAATGCTGTAAAATATTACATTCGACATGTTAGGATTGCCTTAGGCTAGGATATATAACGTTATAGACGTATATAATATTCCCACCGAGAAGTAGGGGCCGAAGTGACGGGAATGTTGTAAAATATTACATTCGATACGTTAGTTTGCCTTAGGCTAGGATATATAGCGTTATAGACGTATATAATGTTCCCACCGAGAAGTAGGGGCCGACGTGCCAGGAATGTAGTAAAATATTACATCCGAGGGGTTAGGTTGCCTTAGGTTAGGATATATAACGTTATAGACGTATATAATGTTCCCACCGAGAAGTACGGGCCGACACGACCGGGATTCTGAAAAACATTACGAGCGAGGGTCTAGATGGGTCAGGTTAGGTTATATTACTTTACAGACGTATATAATGTGCCCACCGAGAAGTAGGGACCGACGTGCCAGGAACGTTGTAAAATAATACATCCGAGATGTTACGTTGCCTTAGGCTAGGATATATAATGTTACAGACGTATATAACGTTACCACCAGGAAGTAGGCGATGACGAGCCAGGAATTTTGTAAAATATTACGCTCGACATGTTACGTTGCCTTAGGCTAGGATATATAGCGTTATAGTCGTACATAATGTTCCCACCGAGAAGTAGGGGCCGGCGCGCCAGGAATGTAGTAAAATATTACATCCGAGATGTTAGGTTGCCTTAGGCTAGGATATATAACGTTATAGACGTATATAATGTTCCCACCGAGAAGTAGGGGCCGAAGTGACGGGAATGTTGTAAAATACTACATTCGATACTTTAGTTTGTCTCAGGCTAGGATATATAGCGTTATAGTCGTATATAATGTTCCCACCGAGAAGTAGGGGCCGACGTGCCAGGAATGTAGTAAAATATTAGATCCGAGATGTTAGGTTGCCTTAGGTTAGGACATATAACGTTATAGACGTATATAATGTTCCACCCGAGAAGTAGGGGCCGACGCGCCAAGAATGCTGTAAAATATTACATTCGACATGTTAGGATTGCCTTAGGCTAGGATATATAACGTTAAAGACGTATATAATATTCCCACCGAGAACTACGGGCCTACACGCCAGGAATGTTATCAAATATTACATCCGAGATGTTAGGTTCCCTTAGGTTAGGATATATAACGTTATAGACGTATATAATGTTCCGACCGAGAAGTAGGGGCCGACGCGACAGGAATGCTGTAAAATATTACATCCGAGATGTTAGGTTGCCCTAGGCTAGGATATATAACGTTATAGGCGTACATAATGTTCCCACCGAGAATTAAGGTCCGAAGTGACGGGAATGTTGTAAAATATTACATCCGAGATGTTAGGTTGCCTTAGGTTAGGATATATAACGTTATCGACTTATATAATGTTTCCACCGATAAATAGGGGCCGAAGCCCCAGGAATGTTGTAAAATTTTACATTCGACATGTTTGGATTGCTTTAGGCTAGGATATATAACGTTATAGACGTATATACTGTTCCGACCGAGAAGTGGGTGCCGACGCGCCAGGAATGTAGTAAAATATTACATCCGAGATGTTAGGTTGCCTTAGGCTAGGATATAAAACCATATAGACGTATATACTGTTCCCACCGAGAAGTATGGGGCCGAAGTGACGGGAATGTTGTAAAATATTACATTCGATACGTTAGTTTGCCTTAGGCTAGGATATATAACGTTATAGACGTATATAATGTTCCCACCGGGAAGTAGGGGCCGAAGTGACGGGAATGTTGTAAAATATTACATCAGAGATGTTAGGTTGCCCTAGGTTAGGATATATAACGTTATTGACTTATATAATGTTCCCACCGAGAAATAGGGGCCGACGCCCCAGGAATGCTGTAAAATATTACATTCGACATGTTAGGATTGCCTTAGGCTAGGATATATAACGTTATAGACTTATATAATGTCCGCACCGAGACGTACGGGACGACACGAACGGAATTCTGTAAAAGATTACCAGCGATGGTCTACATGGGTTATGTTAGGTTATATTGCGATATAGACGTATATAATGTTCCCACCGAGAAGTTGGGGCCGACCCGCCAGGAATGTTGTAAAATACTACATTCGAGGTGTTAGGTTGCCTTAGGATAGGATACATAACGTTATTGACTTATATAATGTCCCCACCGAGAAGTAGGTGCCGACGTGCCTGGCATGTTGTAAAATATTACATCCGAGATGTTAGGTTGCCTTACGTTAGGATATATAACGTTATAGACGTATATAATGTTACCACAGAGAACTAGGCACTTGCATGCCAGGAATGTTGTAAAATATTACGGTAGAGATGATAGTTTGCCTTAGTTTAGGATATATAACGTTATAGACGTATATGCTGTTCCCACCGAGAAGTAGGTGCCGACGCGCCAGGTGTGTTGTAAAATAATACATTCGACATGTTAGGTTGCCTTAGGCTAGGATATATAGCGTTATAGAAGTATATAATGTTCCCTCCGAGATGTAGGGGCCGACGTGCCAGGAATGTTGTAAAATATTACATCCGAGATGTTAGGTTGCCTTAGGCTAGGATATATAACGCTATAGACGTATGTAATTTTAACACCGAGAACTACGGGCCGACACGCAAGGAATGATGTAAAATATTACATACGACATGTTAGGTCGCCTTAGGCTTGGATATATAACGTTATAGACGTATATAATATTCCCACCGAGAAATAGGGGCGGACGCGACAGGAATGTTGTAAAATATTACGGTAGAGAGGTTAGTTTGCCTTAGGTTAGGATGTATATCGTTATAGACGTATATAATGTTCCCGCCGAGACGTAGGGACCGACATGACAGGAATGTTGTAAAATATTACATCCGAGATGTAAGGTTCCCTCAGGTTAGGATATACAACGTTATAGACGTATAGAATGTTCCCACCGAGACGTAGGGACCGACATACCAGGAATGTTTTAAAATATAACATCCCAGATGTAAGGTTCCCTTAGGTTAGGATATATCGTAATAGACGTATACAATTTTCCCACCGAGAAATAGGGGCCGACGCGTCAGGAATGTTGTAAAATATTACATCCGAGATGTAAGGTTCCCTTAGGTTAGGATATACAACGTTATAGACGTATAGAATGTTCCCACCGAAACGTAGGGAGCGACATGCCAGGAATGTTTTAAAATATAACATCCCAGATGTAAGGTTCCCTTAGGTTAGGATATATCGTAATAGACGTATACAATTTTCCCACAGAGAAATAGGGACCGACGCGTCAGGAATGTTGTAAAATATTACATCCGAGATGTAAGGTTCCCTTAGGTTAGGATATACAACGTTATAGACGTATAGAATGTTCCCACCGAAACGTAGGGACTGACATGCCAGGAATGTTTTAAAATATAACATCCCAGATGTTCGGTTGCGTTATGTTAGTATATACAAGGTTATAGACGTATATAATGTCCCCATCGAGAAGCAGGCGACGACAGGCCAGCATGTTGTAAAATATTACATCCGAGATGTTGGGTTGCCTTAGGTTAGGATATACAACGTTATAGATGTATATAATGTCCCCATCGAGAAGTAGGCGACGACACGCCAGGAATTTTGTAAGATATTACATCCGAGATGTTATGTTGCCTTAGGCTAGGATATATAACGTTATAGGCGTCTATAATGTTACCACCGTGAACTACGGGCCGACGCGTCAGGAATGTTGTAAAATATTACACCCGAGATGTTAGGTTGCCTTAGGCTAGGATATATATCGTCATAGACGTATACAATGTTCCCACCGAGATGTAGGGACCGACATGCCAGGAATGTTGTAAATTATTACATCCGAGATGTTAGGTTGCCTTAGGTTAGGATATACAACGTTATAGATGTATATAATGTCCCCATCGAGAAGTAGCCGACGACACGCCAGGAATGTTGTAAAATATTACGGTAGAGAGGTTAGTTTGCCTTAGGTTAGGATGTATATCGTTATAGACGTATATAATATTCCCGCCGAGACGTAGGGACCGACATGACAGGAATGTTGCAAAATATTACATTCGACATGTTAGGTTGCCTTAGGCTAGGATATATAACGTTATATACGTATATAAAGTCCGCATCGAGAAGCAGGCGACGACACGCCAGGAATGTTGTAAAATATAACATCCGAGATGTTAAGTTGCCATACGTTAGGATATGTAACGTTATAGACGTATATAATGTTCCCACCGAAAAGTAGCAGCCGAAGCGCCAGGAATGTTGAAAATATTACATCCGAGATGTTAGGTTTCCTTAGGTTAGGATATATATCGTTATAGACGTATATAATATTCCCACCGAGAAGTACGGGCCGACACGCCAGGAATGTCGTAAAATATAATATTCGACATGTTATGTTGCCTTAGGTTAGGATATACAACGTTATAGACGTATATAATGTCCCTATCGGGAAGTAGGTGCCGTCGCGCCAGGAATGTTGTAAAATATTACATTCGACATGTTAGGTTGCATTAGGCTAGGATATATAGCGTTATAGACGTATATTATGTTCCACCGAGAAGTTGGGGCCGACGCGCCACGAATGCAGTAAAATATTACATTCGACATGTTAGGTTGCCTTAGCCTAGGATATGTAACGCTATAGACGTATATAATGTTACCACCGAGAAGTAGAGCCAAATGAGCCAGGAATGTTGTAAAATATTACGCTCGACATGTTAGGTTGCCTTAGGCTAGGATATATAGCGTTATAGACGTATATAATATTCCAACCGAGAAGTATGTGCCGACGCGCCAGGAGTGTTGTGAAATTTTACTTCCGAGGTGCTAGGTAGCATTAGGTTAGGATATATGACGTTGTAGACGTATATAATGTTCCCACCGAAAAATAGGGGCCGACACGTCAGGAATGTTGTAAAATATTACATCCGAGATGTTAGGTTGCCTTAGGTTAGGATATACAACGTTATAGATGTATATAATGACGCCATCCAGAAGTAGGCGACGACACGCCAGGAATCTTGTAAAATATTACATCCCAGATGTTAGGTTGCTTTAGGTTTGGATATATATCGTTATAGACAAATATAATGTTCCCACCGAGTAATAGGGGCCGACGCGTCAGGAATGTTGTAAAATATTACACCCGAGATGTTAGGTTCCCTTAGGTTAAGATATACAACGTTATAGACGTATAGAATGTTCCCACCGAGAAGTACGGACGGACACGCCAGGAATGTTGTCAACTATTACATCCGAGATGTTAGGTTGCCTTAGGCTAGGATATATACCGTTATAAATGTACATAATCTTCCCACCGAAAAATAGGGGCCGACGCGTCAGAAATGTTATAAAATATTACATCCGAGATGTTAGGTTGCCTTAGGTTAGGATATACAACGTTATAGATGTATATAATGACCCTATCCAGAAGTAGGCGACGACACTCCAGGAATGTTGTAAAATGTTAAATCCCAAATGTTAGGTTGCGTTAGGTTAGGATATACAACGTTATAGAAATATATAATCTCCCCATCGAGAAGCAGGCGACGAAACGGCAGAATGTTGTAAGATATTACATCCGAGATGTTAGGTTGCCTTAGGTTAGGATATACAATGTTATAGATGTATATAATGTCCCCATCGAGAAGTAGGCGACGATACGCCAGGAATGTTGCAAAATATTACATTCGAGATGTTATGTTGCCTTAGGTTAGCATATACAACGTTATAGACGTATATAATGTCCCCATCGAGAAGTAGGCGACGACACGCCAGGAATGTTGTAAAATATAACATTCGACATGTTAGGTTGCCTTAGACTAGGATATATAACGTTATAGCCGTATATAATGTTCCCACCGAAAAATAGGGCCCGACGCGTCAGGAATGTTGTAAAAGTTTACACCCGAGATGTTAGGTACCCTTAGGTTAGGATATACAACGTTATAGACGTATAGTATGTTCCCACCGAGATGTAGGGACCGACGTGCCAGGAATGTTGTAAAATTTTACATCCGAGATGTTAGGTTGCCTTAAGTTAGGATATACAACGTTATAGATGTATATAATGACCCCATCCAAAGTAGGCGACGACACGCCAGGAATGTTGTAAAATATTACATCCCAGATGTTAGGTTGCGTTAGGTTAGGATATACAACGTTATAGACGTATCTTATGACCCCATCGAGAAGCAGGCGACGACACGCCAGGAATGTTGTAAAATATTACATCCCAGAAGTTAGGTTGCGTTGGGTTAGGATATACAACATTATAGACGTATGTAATATCCCCATCGAGAAGCAGGCGACGACACGCCAGGAATGATGTAAAATATTACATTCGACATGTTAGGTCGCCTTAGGCTAGGATATATATCCTTATAGACGTATACAATGTATCCACCGAGAAGTAGGGACCGATATGCCAGGAATGTTGTAAAATATTACATCCCAAATGTTAGGTTGCGTTAGGTTAGGATATACAACGTTATAGAAGTATATAATCTCCCCATCGAGAAGCAGGCGACGAAACGGCAGAATGTTGTAAGATATTACATCCGAGATGTTAGGTTGCCTTATGTTAGGATATACAATGTTATAGATGTATATAATGTCCCCATCGAGAAGTAGGCGACGACACGCCAGGAATGTTGTAAAATATTACATTCGAGATGTTAGGTTGCCTTAGGTTAGCATATACAACGTTATAGACGTATATAATGTTCCCACCGAGAAGTACGGGCGGACACGCTAGGAACGTTGTCAACTATTACATCCGAGATGTTAGGTTGCCTTAGGTTAGGATATATAACGTTATAGACGTATATAATCTCCCCATCCAGAAGTAGGCGACGACACGCCAGGAACATTACATCCCAGATGTTAGGTTGCGTTAGGTTAGGATACACAACGTTATAGACGTATATAGTGTTCCCATCGATAAGCAGGCGAAGACACGCCAGGAATGTTATAAAATATTACATCCGAGATGTTAGGTTGCCTTAGGTTAGGATATACAACGTTATAGATGTATATAATGACCCCATCCAGAAGTAGGCGACGACACGCCAGGAATGTTGTAAAATATTACATTCGAGATGTTAGGTTGCCTTAGGTTAGCATATACAACGTTATAGACGTATATAATGTTCCCACCGAGAAGTACGGGCGGACACGCTAGGAACGTTGTCAACTATTACATCCGAGATGTTAGGTTACCTTAGGTTAGGAAATATAACGTTATAGACGTATATAATGTCCCCATCGAGAAGCAGGCGACGACACGCCAGGAAAGTTGTAAAATACTACATCCCAGATGTTAGGTTGCGTTAGGTTAGGATATACATCATTATAGACGTATATAATGTCCCCATTGAGAAGCAGGAGTCGAAACGCCAGGAATGTTGCAAAATATTACATTCGACATGTTAGGTCGCCTTAGGTTAGGATATATAACGTTATAGACGTATATAATGTTCCCACCGAAAAATAGGGGCCGACGCGTCAGGAATGTTGTAAAATATTACATCCGAGATGTTAGGTTGCCTTAGGTTAGGATATACAACGTTATAGATGTATATAATGACGCCATCCAGAAGTAGGCGATGACACGCCAGGAATCTTGTAAAATATTACATCCCAGATGTTAGGTTGCTTTAGGTTTGGATATATATCGTTATAGACAAATATAATGTTCCCACCGAGTAATAGGGGCCGACGCGTCAGGAATGTTGTAAAATATTACACCCGAGATGTTAGGTTGCCTTAGGCTAGGATATATACCGTTATAAATGTACATAATCTTCCCACCGAAAAATAGGTGCCGACGCGTCAGGAATGTTATAAAATATTACATCCGAGATGTTAGGTTGCCTTAGGTTAGTATGTACAACGTTATAGATGTATATAATGACCCTATCCAGAAGTAGGCGACGACACTCCAGGAATGTTGTAAAATGTTAAATCCCAAATGTTAGGTTGCGTTAGGTTAGGATATACAACGTTATAGAAATATATAATCTCCCCATCGAGAAGCAGGCGACGAAACGGCAGAATGTTGTAAGATATTACATCCGAGATGTTAGGTTGCCTTAGGTTAGGATATACAATGTTATAGATGTATATAATGTCCCCATCGAGAAGTAGGCGACGATACGCCAGGAATGTTGCAAAATATTACATTCGAGATGTTATGTTGCCTTAGGTTAGCATATACAACGTTATAGACGTATATAATGTCCCCATCGAGAAGTAGGCGACGACACGCCAGGAATGTTGTAAAATATAACATTCGACATGTTAGGTTGCCTTAGACTAGGATATATAACGTTATAGCCGTATATAATGTTCCCACCGAAAAATAGGGCCCGACGCGTCAGGAATGTTGTAAAAGTTTACACCCGAGATGTTAGGTACCCTTAGGTTAGGATATACAACGTTATAGACGTATAGTATGTTCCCACCGAGATGTAGGGACCGACGTGCCAGGAATGTTGTAAAATTTTACATCCGAGATGTTAGGTTGCCTTAAGTTAGGATATACAACGTTATAGATGTATATAATGACCCCATCCAAAGTAGGCGACGACACGCCAGGAATGTTGTAAAATATTACGGTAGAGAGGTTAGTTTGCCTTAGGTTAGGATGTATATCGTTATAGACGTATATAATATTCCCGCCGAGACGTAGGGACCGACATGACAGGAATGTTGCAAAATATTACATTCGACATGTTAGGTTGCCTTAGGCTAGGATATATAACGTTATATACGTATATAAAGTCCGCATCGAGAAGCAGGCGACGACACGCCAGGAATGTCGTAAAATATAATATTCGACATGTTATGTTGCCTTAGGTTAGGATATACAACGTTATAGACGTATATAATGTCCCTATCGGGAAGTAGGTGCCGTCGCGCCAGGAATGTTGTAAAATATTACATTCGACATGTTAGGTTGCATTAGGCTAGGATATATAGCGTTATAGACGTATATTATGTTCCACCGAGAAGTTGGGGCCGACGCGCCACGAATGCAGTAAAATATTACATTCGACATGTTAGGTTGCCTTAGCCTAGGATATGTAACGCTATAGACGTATATAATGTTACCACCGAGAAGTAGAGCCAAATGAGCCAGGAATGTTGTAAAATATTACGCTCGACATGTTAGGTTGCCTTAGGCTAGGATATATAGCGTTATAGACGTATATAATATTCCAACCGAGAAGTATGTGCCGACGCGCCAGGAGTGTTGTGAAATTTTACTTCCGAGGTGCTAGGTAGCATTAGGTTAGGATATATGACGTTGTAGACGTATATAATGTTCCCACCGAAAAATAGGGGCCGACACGTCAGGAATGTTGTAAAATATTACATCCGAGATGTTAGGTTGCCTTAGGTTAGGATATACAACGTTATAGATGTATATAATGACGCCATCCAGAAGTAGGCGACGACACGCCAGGAATCTTGTAAAATATTACATCCCAGATGTTAGGTTGCTTTAGGTTTGGATATATATCGTTATAGACAAATATAATGTTCCCACCGAGTAATAGGGGCCGACGCGTCAGGAATGTTGTAAAATATTACACCCGAGATGTTAGGTTCCCTTAGGTTAAGATATACAACGTTATAGACGTATAGAATGTTCCCACCGAGAAGTACGGACGGACACGCCAGGAATGTTGTCAACTATTACATCCGAGATGTTAGGTTGCCTTAGGCTAGGATATATACCGTTATAAATGTACATAATCTTCCCACCGAAAAATAGGGGCCGACGCGTCAGAAATGTTATAAAATATTACATCCGAGATGTTAGGTTGCCTTAGGTTAGGATATACAACGTTATAGATGTATATAATGACCCTATCCAGAAGTAGGCGACGACACTCCAGGAATGTTGTAAAATGTTAAATCCCAAATGTTAGGTTGCGTTAGGTTAGGATATACAACGTTATAGAAATATATAATCTCCCCATCGAGAAGCAGGCGACGAAACGGCAGAATGTTGTAAGATATTACATCCGAGATGTTAGGTTGCCTTAGGTTAGGATATACAATGTTATAGATGTATATAATGTCCCCATCGAGAAGTAGGCGACGATACGCCAGGAATGTTGCAAAATATTACATTCGAGATGTTATGTTGCCTTAGGTTAGCATATACAACGTTATAGACGTATATAATGTCCCCATCGAGAAGTAGGCGACGACACGCCAGGAATGTTGTAAAATATAACATTCGACATGTTAGGTTGCCTTAGACTAGGATATATAACGTTATAGCCGTATATAATGTTCCCACCGAAAAATAGGGCCCGACGCGTCAGGAATGTTGTAAAAGTTTACACCCGAGATGTTAGGTACCCTTAGGTTAGGATATACAACGTTATAGACGTATAGTATGTTCCCACCGAGATGTAGGGACCGACGTGCCAGGAATGTTGTAAAATTTTACATCCGAGATGTTAGGTTGCCTTAAGTTAGGATATACAACGTTATAGATGTATATAATGACCCCATCCAAAGTAGGCGACGACACGCCAGGAATGTTGTAAAATATTACATCCCAGATGTTAGGTTGCGTTAGGTTAGGATATACAACGTTATAGACGTATCTTATGTCCCCATCGAGAAGCAGGCGACGACACGCCAGGAATGATGTAAAATATTACATTCGACATGTTAGGTCGCCTTAGGCTAGGATATATATCCTTATAGACGTATACAATGTATCCACCGAGAAGTAGGGACCGATATGCCAGGAATGTTGTAAAATATTACATCCCAAATGTTAGGTTGCGTTAGGTTAGGATATACAACGTTATAGAAGTATATAATCTCCCCATCGAGAAGCAGGCGACGAAACGGCAGAATGTTGTAAGATATTACATCCGAGATGTTAGGTTGCCTTATGTTAGGATATACAATGTTATAGATGTATATAATGTCCCCATCGAGAAGTAGGCGACGACACGCCAGGAATGTTGTAAAATATTACATTCGAGATGTTAGGTTGCCTTAGGTTAGCATATACAACGTTATAGACGTATATAATGTTCCCACCGAGAAGTACGGGCGGACACGCTAGGAACGTTGTCAACTATTACATCCGAGATGTTAGGTTGCCTTAGGTTAGGATATATAACGTTATAGACGTATATAATCTCCCCATCCAGAAGTAGGCGACGACACGCCAGGAACATTACATCCCAGATGTTAGGTTGCGTTAGGTTAGGATACACAACGTTATAGACGTATATAGTGTTCCCATCGATAAGCAGGCGAAGACACGCCAGGAATGTTATAAAATATTACATCCGAGATGTTAGGTTGCCTTAGGTTAGGATATACAACGTTATAGATGTATATAATGACCCCATCCAGAAGTAGGCGACGACACGCCAGGAATGTTGTAAAATATTACATTCGAGATGTTAGGTTGCCTTAGGTTAGCATATACAACGTTATAGACGTATATAATGTTCCCACCGAGAAGTACGGGCGGACACGCTAGGAACGTTGTCAACTATTACATCCGAGATGTTAGGTTACCTTAGGTTAGGAAATATAACGTTATAGACGTATATAATGTCCCCATCGAGAAGCAGGCGACGACACGCCAGGAAAGTTGTAAAATACTACATCCCAGATGTTAGGTTGCGTTAGGTTAGGATATACATCATTATAGACGTATATAATGTCCCCATTGAGAAGCAGGAGTCGAAACGCCAGGAATGTTGCAAAATATTACATTCGACATGTTAGGTCGCCTTAGGTTAGGATATATAACGTTATAGACGTATATAATGTTCCCACCGAAAAATAGGGGCCGACGCGTCAGGAATGTTGTAAAATATTACATCCGAGATGTTAGGTTGCCTTAGGTTAGGATATACAACGTTATAGATGTATATAATGACGCCATCCAGAAGTAGGCGATGACACGCCAGGAATCTTGTAAAATATTACATCCCAGATGTTAGGTTGCTTTAGGTTTGGATATATATCGTTATAGACAAATATAATGTTCCCACCGAGTAATAGGGGCCGACGCGTCAGGAATGTTGTAAAATATTACACCCGAGATGTTAGGTTGCCTTAGGCTAGGATATATACCGTTATAAATGTACATAATCTTCCCACCGAAAAATAGGTGCCGACGCGTCAGGAATGTTATAAAATATTACATCCGAGATGTTAGGTTGCCTTAGGTTAGTATGTACAACGTTATAGATGTATATAATGACCCTATCCAGAAGTAGGCGACGACACTCCAGGAATGTTGTAAAATGTTAAATCCCAAATGTTAGGTTGCGTTAGGTTAGGATATACAACGTTATAGAAATATATAATCTCCCCATCGAGAAGCAGGCGACGAAACGGCAGAATGTTGTAAGATATTACATCCGAGATGTTAGGTTGCCTTAGGTTAGGATATACAATGTTATAGATGTATATAATGTCCCCATCGAGAAGTAGGCGACGATACGCCAGGAATGTTGCAAAATATTACATTCGAGATGTTATGTTGCCTTAGGTTAGCATATACAACGTTATAGACGTATATAATGTCCCCATCGAGAAGTAGGCGACGACACGCCAGGAATGTTGTAAAATATAACATTCGACATGTTAGGTTGCCTTAGACTAGGATATATAACGTTATAGCCGTATATAATGTTCCCACCGAAAAATAGGGCCCGACGCGTCAGGAATGTTGTAAAAGTTTACACCCGAGATGTTAGGTACCCTTAGGTTAGGATATACAACGTTATAGACGTATAGTATGTTCCCACCGAGATGTAGGGACCGACGTGCCAGGAATGTTGTAAAATTTTACATCCGAGATGTTAGGTTGCCTTAAGTTAGGATATACAACGTTATAGATGTATATAATGACCCCATCCAAAGTAGGCGACGACACGCCAGGAATGTTGTAAAATATTACATCCCAGATGTTAGGTTGCGTTAGGTTAGGATATACAACGTTATAGACGTATCTTATGTCCCCATCGAGAAGCAGGCGACGAAACGGCAGAATGTTGTAAGATATTACATCCGAGATGTTAGGTTGCCTTAGGTTAGGATATACAATGTTATAGATGTATATAATGTCCCCATCGAGAAGTAGGCGACGACACGCCAGGAATGTTGTAAAATATTACATTCGAGATGTTAGGTTGCCTTAGGTTAGCATATACAACGTTATAGACGTATATAATGTTCCCACCGAGAAGTACGGGCGGACACGCTAGGAACGTTGTCAACTATTACATCGGAGATGTTAGGTTGCCTTAGGTTAGGATATATAACGTTATAGACGTATATAATCTCCCCATCCAGAAGTAGGCGACGACACGCCAGGAACATTACATCCCAGATGTTAGGTTGCGTTAGGTTAGGATACACAACGTTATAGACGTATATAGTGTTCTCATCGATAAGCAGGCGAAGACACGCCAGGAATGTTATAAAGTATTACATCCGAGATGTTAGGTTGCCTTAGGTTAGGATATACAACGTTATAGATGTATATAATGACCCCATCCAGAAGTAGGCGACGACACGCCAGGAATGTTGTAAAATATTACATTCGAGATGTTAGGTTGCCTTAGGTTAGCATATACAACGTTATAGACGTATATAATGTTCCCACCGAGAAGTACGGGCGGACACGCTAGGAACGTTGTCAACTATTACATCCGAGATGTTAGGTTACCTTAGGTTAGGAAATATAACGTTATAGACGTATATAATGTCCCCATCGAGAAGCATGCGACGACACGCCAGGAAAGTTGTAAAATATTACATCCCAGATGTTGGGTTGCGTTAGGTTAGGATATACATCATTATAGACGTATATAATGTCCCCATTGAGAAGCAGGAGTCGACACGCCAGGAATGTTGCAAAATATTACATTCGACATGTTAGGTCGCCTTAGGTTAGGATATATAACGTTATAGACGTATATAATGTTCCCACCGAAAAATAGGGGCCGACGCGTCAGGAATGTTGTAAAATATTACATCCGAGATGTTAGGTTGCCTTAGGTTAGGATATACAACGTTATAGATGTATATAATGACGCCATCCAGAAGTAGGCGATGACACGCCAGGAATCTTGTAAAATATTACATCCCAGATGTTAGGTTGCTTTAGGTTTGGATATATATCGTTATAGACAAATATAATGTTCCCACCGAGTAATAGGGGCCGACGCGTCAGGAATGTTGTAAAATATTACACCCGAGATGTTAGGTTCCCTTAGGTTAGGATATACAACGTTATAGACGTATAGAATGTTCCCACCGAGAAGTACGGACGGACACGCCAGGAATGTTGTCAACTATTACATCCGAGATGTTAGGTTGCCTTAGGCTAGGATATATACCGTTATAAATGTACATAATCTTCCCACCGAAAAATAGGGGCCGACGCGTCAGAAATGTTATAAAATATTACATCCGAGATGTTAGGTTGCGTTAGGTTAGGATATACAACGTTATAGAAATATATAATGTCCCCATCGAGAAGTAGGCGACGACACGCCAGGAATGTTGTAAAATATTACATTCGACATGTTAGGTCGCCTTAGGCTAGGATATATAACGTTATAGACGTATATAATGTTCCCACCGAAAAATAGGGGCCGACGCGTCAGGAATGTTGTAAAATATTACATCCGAGATGCTAGGTTGCCTTAGGTTAGGATATACAACGTTATAGATGTATATAATGACGCCATCCAGAAGTAGGCGACGACACGCCAGGAATCTTGTAAAATATTACATCCCAGATGTTAGGTTGCTTTAGGTTTGGATATATATCGTTATAGACAAATATAATGTTCCCACCGAGTAATAGGGGCCGACGCGTCAGGAATGTTGTAAAATATTACACCCGAGATGTTAGGTTCCCTTAGGTTACGATATACAACGTTATAGACGTATAGTATGATCCCACCGAGATGTAGGGACCGACATGCCAAGAATGTTGTAAAATATTACATCCGAGGTGTTAGGCTGCCTTAGGTTAGGATATACAAGGTTATAGATGTATATAATGTCCCCATCGAGAAGTAGGCGACGACACGCCAGGAATTTTGTAAAATATTACATCCCAGATGTTAGGTTGCGTAGGGTTAGGATATACAACGTTATAGACGTATATTATATCCCCATCGAGAAGCAGGCGACGACACGCCAGAAATGTTGTAAAATATTACATCCCAGATGTTAGGTTGCGTTCTGTTAGGATATACATCATTATAGACGTATACAATGTCCCCATCAAGAAGCAGGAGACGACACGCCAGGAATGATGTAAAATATTACATTCGACATGTTAGGTCGCCTTAGGCTAGGATGTATAACGTTATAGACGTATACAATGTTCCCACCGAGAAGTACGGGCCTACACGCCAGGAATGTTGTCAACTATTACATCCAAGGTGTTAGGTTGCCTTAGGCTAGGATATATATCGTTATAGACGTATACAATGTTTCCACCGAGAAGTAGGGACCGATATGCTAGGAATGTTGTAAAATATTACATCCTAGATGTTAGGTTGCCTTAGGCTAGGATATACAACGTTATAGAC
The DNA here is from genome assembly GCA_963969225.1 of Xylocopa violacea. Taxonomy (NCBI): domain Eukaryota; kingdom Metazoa; phylum Arthropoda; class Insecta; order Hymenoptera; family Apidae; genus Xylocopa; species Xylocopa violacea. Next base: position 55,270,012 of record CAXAJV010000001.1, read on the forward strand.
GTATATAATATCCCCACCGAGAAGCAGGCGACGACATGTCAGGAATGTTATAAAATATTACATCCGAGATGTTAGGTTGCCTTAGGATAGGATATTCAACGTTATAGATGTATATAATGACCCCATCCAGAAGTAGGCGACGACACGCCAGGAATGTTGTAAAATATTACATCCCAGATGTTAGGTTGCGTTGGGTTAGTATATACAACGTTATAGACGTATATTATGTCCCCATCGAGAAGCAGGCGACGACACGCCAGGAATGTTGTAAAATATTACATTCGACATGTTATGTGGCCTTAGGCTAGGATATATAACGTTATAGACGTATATAATGTTCCCACCGAGAAGTACGGGCGGACACGCCAGGAATGTTGTCAACTATTACATCCGAGATGTTAGGTTGCCTTAGGTTAGGATATATAATGTTATAGACGTATATAATCTCCCCATCCAGAAGTAGGCGACGACACGCCAGGAATTTTGTAAAATATTACATTCGACATGTTAGGTCGCATTAGGCTAGGATATATAACGTTATAGACGTACATAATGTTCCCACCGAGAAGTACGGGCGGACACGCCAGGAATGTTATAAAATATTACATCCGAGATGTTAGGTTCCCTTAGGTTTGGATATATATCGTTATAGACGTATATAATGTTCCTACCGAGACTTGGGGACCGACATGCCAGGAATCTTGTAAAATATTACATCCCAGATGTTAGGTTGCTTTAGGTTAGGATATACAACGTTATAGACGTATATAATGTCCCCATCGAGAAGCAGGCGACGACACGCCAGGAATGTTGTAAAATAGTACATTCGACATGTTATGTGGCCTTAGGCTAGGATATATAACGTTATAGACGTATATAATGTTCCCACCGAGAAGTACGGGCGGACTCGCCAGGAATGTTGTCAACTATTACATCCGAGATGTTAGGTTGCCTTAGGTTAGGATATATAACGTTATAGACGTATATAATCTCCCCATCCAGAAGTAGGCGACGACACGCCAGGAACATTACATCCCAGATGTTAGGTTGCGTTAGGTTAGGATACACAACGTTATTGACGTATATAGTGTTCCCATCGATAAGCAGGCGACGACACGCCAGAGATGTTATAAAATATTACATCCGAGATGTTAGGTTGCCTTAGGTTAGGATATACAACGTTATGGATGTATATAAAGACCCCATCCAGAAGTAGGCGACGACACGCCAGGAATGTTGTAAAATATTACATTCGAGATGTTAGGTTGCCTTAGGTTAGCATATACAAGGTTATAGACGTATATAATGTCCTCATCGAGAAGTAGGCGACGACACGCCAGGAATGTTGTAAAATATTACATTCGACATGTTAGGTCGCCTTAGGCTAGGATATATAACGTTATAGACGTATATAATGTTCCCACCGAAAAATAGGGGCCGACGCGTCAGGAATGTTGTAAAATATTACATCCGAGATGTTAGGTTGCCTTAGGTTAGGATATACAACGTTATAGATGTATATAATGACGCCATCCAGAAGTAGGCGACGGAACGCCAGGAATCTTGTAACATATTACATCCCAGATGTTATGTTGCTTTAGGTTTGGATATATATCGTTATAGACAAATATAATGTTCCCACCGAGTAATAGGGGCCGACGCGTCAGGAATGTTGTAAAATATTACACCCGAGATGTTAGGTTCCCTTAGGTTAGGATATACAACGTTATAGACGTATAGAATGTTCCCACCGAGAAGTACGGACGGACACGCCAGGAATGTTGTCAACTATTACATCCGAGATGTTAGGTTGCTTTAGGCTAGGATATATACCGTTATAAATGTACATAATCTTCCCACCGAAAAATAGGGGCCGACGCGTCAGGAATGTTATAAAATATTACATCCGACATGTTAGGTTGCCTTAGGCTAGGACATATAACGTTATAGACGTATATCATGTTCCCACCGAGACGTAGGGACCGACATGCCAGGAATGTTGTAAATTATTACATCCCAGAAGTTAGGTTGCCTTAGGTTAGGATATACAACGTTACGGACGTATATAATGTCCCCATCGAGAAGTAGGCGACGGCACGCCAGGAATGTTGTAAAATATTACATTCGACATGTTAGGTCGCCTTAGGCTACGATATATAACGTTATAGACGTATATAATGTTCCCACCGAAAAATAGGGGAAGACGCGTCAGGAGTGTTGTAAAATATTACATCCGAGATGTTAGGTTGCCTTAGGCTAGGATATACAACGTTATAGATGTATATAATGACGCCATCCAGAAGTAGGCGACGACACGCCAGGAATGTTGTAAAATATTACATCCCAGATGTTAGGTTGCGTTGGGTTAGTATATACAACGTTATAGACGTATATTATGTCCCCATCGAGAAGCAGGCGACGACACGCCAAGAATGTTGTAAAATATTACATTCGACATGTTATGTGGCCTTAGGCTAGGATATATAACGTTATAGACGTATATAATGTTCCCACCGAGAAGTACGGGCGGACACGCCAGGAATGTTGTCAACTATTACATCCGAGATGTTAGGTTGCCTTAGGTTAGGATATATAATGTTATAGACGTATATAATCTCCCCATCCAGAAGTAGGCGACGACACGCCAGGAATTTTGTAAAATATTACATCCGAGATGTTAGGTTGTCTTAGGTTGGGATATACAACATTATAGACGTATATAATGTCCCCATCGAGAAGCAGGAGACGACACGCCAGGAATGTTGTAAAATATTACATTCGACATGTTAGGTCGCATTAGGCTAGGATATATAACGTTATAGACGTACATAATGTTCCCACCGAGAAGTACGGGCGGACACGCCAGGAATGTTATAAAATATTACATCCGAGATGTTAGGTTCCCTTAGGTTTGGACATATATCGTTATAGACGTATATAATGTTCCTACCGAGACTTGGGGACCGACATGCCAGGAATCTTGTAAAATATTACATCCCAGATGTTAGGTTGCTTTAGGTTAGGATATACAACGTTATAGACGTATATAATGTCCCCTTCGAGAAGCAGGCGACGACACGCCAGGAATGTTGTAAAATAGTACATTCGACATGTTATGTGGCCTTAGGCTAGGATATATAACGTTATAGACGTATATAATGTTCCCACCGAGAAGTACGGGCGGACTCGCCAGGAATGTTGTCAACTATTACATCCGAGATGTTAGGTTGCCTTAGGTTAGGATATATAACGTTATAGACGTATATAATCTCCCCATCCAGAAGTAGGCGACGACACGCCAGGAACATTACATCCCAGATGTTAGGTTGCGTTAGGTTAGGATACACAACGTTATTGACGTATATAGTGTTCCCATCGATAAGCAGGCGACGACACGCCAGGAATGTTATAAAATATTACATCCGAGATGTTAGGTTGCCTTAGGTTAGGATATACAACGTTATGGATGTATATAAAGACCCCATCCAGAAGTAGGCGACGACACGCCAGGAATGTTGTAAAATATTACATTCGAGATGTTAGGTTGCCTTAGGTTAGCATATACAACGTTATAGACGTATATAATGTCCTCATCGAGAAGTAGGCGACGACACGCCAGGAATGTTGTAAAATATAACATTCGACATGTTAGGTTGCCTTAGACTAGGATATATAACGTTATAGCCGTATATAATGTTCCCGCCGAAAAATAGGGCCCGACACGTCAGGAATGTTGTAAAAGTATACACCCGGGATGTTAGGTTCCCTTAGGTTAGGATATACAACGTTATAGACGTATAGTATGTTCCCACCGAGATGTAGGGACCGACGTGCCAGGAATGTTGTAAAATTTTACGTCCGAGATGTTAGGTTGCCTTAGGATAGGATATACAACGTTATAGATGTATATAATGACCCCATCCAAAGTAGGCGACGACACGCCAGGAATGTTGTAAAATATTACATTCCAGATGTTAGGTTGCGTTAGGTTAGGATATACAACGTTATAGACGTATCTTATGTCCCCATCGAGAAGCAGGCGACGACACGCCAGGAATGTTGTAAAATATTACATCCCAGATGTTAGGTTGCGTTGGGTTAGGATATACAACATTATAGACGTATACAATGTTCCATCGAGAAGCAGGCGACGACACGCCAGGAATGATGTAAAATATTACATTCGACATGTTAGGTCGCCTTAGGCTAGGATATATAACGTTATAGACGTATACAATGTTCCCACCGAGAAGTACGGGCGGACACGCCAGGAATGTTGTCAACTATTACATCCGAGATGTTAGGTTGCCTTAGGTTAGGATATATAACGTTATAGACGTATATAATCTCCCCATCCAGAAGTAGGCGACGACACGCCAGGAACATTACATCCCAGATGTTAGGTTGCGTTAGGTTAGGATACACAACGTTATAGACGTATATAGTGTTCCCATCGATAAGCAGGCGACGACACGCCAGGAATGTTATAAAATATTACATCCGAGATGTTAGGTTGCCTTAGGTTAGGATATATATCGTTATAGACGTATACAACGTTTTCACCGATAAGTAGGGACCGACGTGCCAGGAATGTTGTAAAATATTACGCTCGACACGTTAAGTTGCCTTAGGCTAGGACATATAGCGATATAGACGTATATAATGTTCCCATCGAGAAGTAGCGGTCGGCGCGCCACGAATGTAGTAAAATATTACATCCGAGATGTTAGGTTGCCTTAGGCTAGGATATATAACGTTATAGACTTATATACTGTTCCCTCCGAGAAGTAGGTGCCGACGCGCCAGGAATGCTGTAAAATATTACATCCGAGATGTTAGATTGCCTTAGGTTAGGATATACAATGTTATAGAAGTATAGAATGTTCCAACCGAGATGTAGGGACCGACATGCCACGAATGTTGTAAAGTATTACATCCGAGATGTTAGGTTGCTTTATGTTAGGATATATATCGTTATAGACGTATACAATGTTTCCACCGAGAAGTAGGGACCGATATGCTAGGAATGTTGTAAAATATTACATCCGAGATGTTAGGTTGCCTCAGGTTAGGATATACAATGTTATAGATGTATATAATGTCCCCATCGAGAAGAAGGCGACGACACGCCAGAATGTTGTAAAATATTACATCCTAGATGTTAGGTTGCCTTAGGCTAGGATATACAACGTTATAGACGTATATAATGTCCCCACCGAGAAGCAGGCGACGACATGCCAGGAATGTTATAAAATATTACATCCGAGATGTTAGGTTGCCTTAGGATAGGATATTCAACGTTATAGATGTATATAATGACTCCATCCAGAAGTAGGCGACGACACGCCAGGAATGTTGTAAAATATTACATCCCAGATGTTAGGTTGCGTTGGGTTAGTATATACAACGTTATAGACGTATATTATGTCCCCATCGAGAAGCAGGCGACGACACGCCAGGAAAGTTGTAAAATATTACATCCCAGATGTTAGGTTGCGTTAGGTTAGGATATACATCATTATAGGCGTATATAATGTCCCCATCGAGAAGCAGGAGTCGACACGCCAGGAATGTTGTAAAATATTACATTCGACATGTTAGGTCGCCTTAGGCTAGGATATATAACGTTATAGACGTATATAATGTTCCCACCGAAAAATAGGGGCCGACGCGTCAGGAATGTTGTAAAATATTACATCCGAGATGTTAGGTTGCCTTAGGTTAGGATATACAACGTTATAGATGTATATAATGACGCCATCCAGAAGTAGGCGACGACACGCCAGGAATCTTGTAAAATATTACATCCCAGATGTTAGGTTGCTTTAGGTTAGGATATATATCGTTATAGACAAATATAATGTTCCCACCGAGAAATAGGGGCCGACGCGTCAGGAATGTTGTAAAATATTACAACCGAGATGTTAGGTTCCCTTAGGTTAGCATATACAACGTTATAGACGTATAGAATGTTCCCACCGAGAAGTACGGGCGGACACGCCAGGAATGTTGTCAACTATTACATCCGAGATGTTAGGTTGCCTTAGGCTAGGATATATACCGTTATAAATGTACATAATCTTCCCACCGAAAAATAGGGGCCGACGCGTCAGGAATGTTATAAAATATTACATCCGACATGTTAGGTTGCCTTAGGCTAGGACATATAACGTTATAGACGTATATCATGTTCCCACCGAGACGTAGGGACCGACATGCCAGGAATGTTGTAAATTATTACATCCCAGAAGTTAGGTTGCCTTAGGTTAGGATATACAACGTTATGGACGTATATAATGTCCCCATCGAGAAGTAGGCGACGGCACGCCAGGAATGTTGTAAAATATTACATTCGACATGTTAGGTCGCCTTAGGCTAGGATATATAACGTTATAGACGTATATAATGTTCCCACCGAAAAATAGGGGCCGACGCGTCAGGAGTGTTGTAAAATATTACATCCGAGATGTTAGGTTGCCTTAGGTTAGGATATACAACGTTATAGATGTATATAATGACGCCATCCAGAAGTAGGCGACGACACGCCAGGAATGTTGTAAAATATTACATCCCAGATGTTAGGTTGCGTTGGGTTAGTATATACAACGTTATAGACGTATATTATGTCCCCATCGAGAAGCAGGCGACGACACGCCAGGAATGTTGTAAAATATTACATCCCAGATGTTAGGTTGCGTTGGGTTAGTATATACAACGTTATAGACGTATATTATGTCCCCATCGAGAAGCAGGCGACGACACGCCAGAGATGTTATAAAATATTACATCCGAGATGTTAGGTTGCCTTAGGTTAGGATATACAACCTTATGGATGTATATAAAGACCCCATCCAGAAGTAGGCGACGACACGCCAGGAATGTTGTAAAATATTACATTCGAGATGTTAGGTTGCCTTAGGTTAGCATATACAACGTTATAGACGTATATAATGTCCTCATCGAGAAGTAGGCGACGACACGCCAGGAATGTTGTAAAATATAACATTCGACATGTTAGGTTGCCTTAGACTAGAATATATAACGTTATAGCCGTATATAATGTTCCCACCGAAAAATAGGGCCCGACGCGTCAGGAATGTTGTAAAAGTATACACCCGAGATGTTAGGTTCCCTTAGGTTAGGATATACAACGTTATAGACGTATAGTATGTTCCCACCGAGATGTAGGGACCGACGTGCCAGGAATGTTGTAAAATTTTACATCCGAGATGTTAGGTTGCCTTAGGATAGGATATACAACGTTATAGATGTATATAATGACCCCATCCAAAGTAGGCGACGACACGCCAGGAATGTTGTAAAATATTACATTCCAGATGTTAGGTTGCGTTAGGTTAGGATATACAACGTTATAGACGTATCTTATTTCCCCATCGAGAAGCAGGCGACGACACGCCAGGAATGTTGTAAAATATTACATCCCAGATGTTAGGTTGCGTTGGGTTAGGATATACAACATTATAGACGTATACAATGTTCCATCGAGAAGCAGGCGACGACACGCCAGGAATGATGTAAAATATTACATTCGACATGTTAGGTCGCCTTAGGCTAGGATATATAACGTTATAGACGTATACAATGTTCCCACCGAGAAGTACGGGCGGACACGCCAGGAATGTTGTCAACTATTACATCCGAGATGTTAGGTTGCCTTAGGTTAGGATATATAACGTTATAGACGTATATAATCTCCCCATCCAGAAGTAGGCGACGACACGCCAGGAACATTACATCCCAGATGTTAGGTTGCGTTAGGTTAGGATACACAACGTTATAGACGTATATAGTGTTCCCATCGATAAGCAGGCGACGACACGCCAGGAATGTTATAAAATATTACATCCGAGATGTTAGGTTGCCTTAGGTTAGGATATATATCGTTATAGACGTATACAACGTTTTCACCGAGAAGTAGGGACCGATATGCTAGGAATGTTGTAAAATATTACATCCTAGATGTTAGGTTGCCTTAGGCTAGGATATACAACGTTATAGACGTATATAATGCCGCCACCGAGAAGCAGGCGACGACATGCCAGGAATGTTATAAAATATTACATCCGAGATGTTAGGTTGCCTTAGGATAGGATATTCAACGTTATAGATGTATATAATGACCCCATCCAGAAGTAGGCGACGACACGCCAGGAATGTTGTAAAATATTACATCCCAGATGTTAGGTTGCGTTGGGTTAGTATATACAACGTTATAGACGTATATTATGTCCCCATCGAGAAGCAGGCGACGACACGCCAGGAAAGTTGTAAAATATTACATCCCAGATGTTAGGTTGCGTTAGGTTAGGATATACATCATTATAGGCGTATATAATGTCCCCATCGAGAAGCAGGAGTCGACACGCCAGGAATGTTGTAAAATATTACATTCGACATGTTAGGTCGCCTTAGGCTAGGATATATAACGTTATAGACGTATATAATGTTCCCACCGAAAAATAGGGGCCGACGCGTCAGGAATGTTGTAAAATATTACATCCGAGATGTTAGGTTGCCTTAGGTTAGGATATACAACGTTATAGATGTATATAATGACGCCATCCAGAAGTAGGCGACGACACGCCAGGAATCTTGTAAAATATTACATCCCAGATGTTAGGTTGCTTTAGGTTAGGATATATATCGTTATAGACAAATATAATGTTCCCACCGAGAAATAGGGGCCGACGCGTCAGGAATGTTGTAAAATATTACAACCGAGATGTTAGGTTCCCTTAGGTTAGCATATACAACGTTATAGACGTATAGAATGTTCCCACCGAGAAGTACGGGCGGACACGCCAGGAATGTTGTCAAATATTACATCCGAGATGTTAGGTTGCCTTAGGCTAGGATATATACCGTTATAAATGTACATAATCTTCCCACCGAAAAATAGGGGCCGACGCGTCAGGAATGTTATAAAATATTACATCCGACATGTTAGGTTGCCTTAGGCTAGGACATATAACGTTATAGACGTATATCATGTTCCCACCGAGACGTAGGGACCGACATGCCAGGAATGTTGTAAATTATTACATCCCAGAAGTTAGGTTGCCTTAGGTTAGGATATACAACGTTATTGACGTATATAGTGTTCCCATCGATAAGCAGGCGACGACACGCCAGGAATGTTATAAAATATTACATCCGAGATGTTAGGTTGCCTTAGGTTAGGATATACAACGTTATGGATGTATATAAAGACCCCATCCAGAAGTAGGCGACGACACGCCAGGAATGTTGTAAAATATTACATTCGAGATGTTAGGTTGCCTTAGGTTAGCATATACAACGTTATAGACGTATATAATGTCCTCATCGAGAAGTAGGCGACGACACGCCAGGAATGTTGTAAAATATAACATTCGACATGTTAGGTTGCCTTAGACTAGGATATATAACGTTATAGCCGTATATAATGTTCCCACCGAAAAATAGGGCCCGACGCGTCAGGAATGTTGTAAAAGTATACACCCGAGATGTTAGGTTCCCTTAGGTTAGGATATACAACGTTATAGACGTATAGTATGTTCCCACCGAGATGTAGGGACCGACGTGCCAGGAATGTTGTAAAATTTTACATCCGAGATGTTAGGTTGCCTTAGGATAGGATATACAACGTTATAGATGTATATAATGACCCCATCCAAAGTAGGCGACGACACGCCAGGAATTTTGTAAAATATTACATCCGAGATGTTAGGTTGTCTTAGGTTGGGATATACAACATTATAGACGTATATAATGTCCCCATCGAGAAGCAGGAGACGACACGCCAGGAATGTTGTAAAATATTACATTCGACATGTTAGGTCGCATTAGGCTAGGATATATAACGTTATAGACGTACATAATGTTCCCACCGAGAAGTACGGGCGGACACGCCAGGAATGTTATAAAATATTACATCCGAGATGTTAGGTTCCCTTAGGTTTGGATATATATCGTTATAGACGTATATAATGTTCCTACCGAGACTTGGGGACCGACATGCCAGGAATCTTGTAAAATATTACATCCCAGATGTTAGGTTGCTTTAGGTTAGGATATACAACGTTATAGACGTATATAATGTCCCCATCGAGAAGCAGGCGACGACACGCCAGGAATGTTGTAAAATAGTACATTCGACATGTTATGTGGCCTTAGGCTAGGATATATAACGTTATAGACGTATATAATGTTCCCACCGAGAAGTACGGGCGGACTCGCCAGGAATGTTGTCAACTATTACATCCGAGATGTTAGGTTGCCTTAGGTTAGGATATATAACGTTATAGACGTATATAATCTCCCCATCCAGAAGTAGGCGACGACACGCCAGGAACATTACATCCCAGATGTTAGGTTGCGTTAGGTTAGGATACACAACGTTATTGACGTATATAGTGTTCCCATCGATAAGCAGGCGACGACACGCCAGGAATGTTATAAAATATTACATCCGAGATGTTAGGTTGCCTTAGGTTAGGATATACAACGTTATGGATGTATATAAAGACCCCATCCAGAAGTAGGCGACGACACGCCAGGAATGTTGTAAAATATTACATTCGAGATGTTAGGTTGCCTTAGGTTAGCATATACAACGTTATAGACGTATATAATGTCCTCATCGAGAAGTAGGCGACGACACGCCAGGAATGTTGTAAAATATAACATTCGACATGTTAGGTTGCCTTAGACTAGGATATATAACGTTATAGCCGTATATAATGTTCCCACCGAAAAATAGGGCCCGACGCGTCAGGAATGTTGTAAAAGTATACACCCGAGATGTTAGGTTCCCTTAGGTTAGGATATACAACGTTATAGACGTATAGTATGTTCCCACCGAGATGTAGGGACCGACGTGCCAGGAATGTTGTAAAATTTTACATCCGAGATGTTAGGTTGCCTTAGGATAGGATATACAACGTTATAGATGTATATAATGACCCCATCCAAAGTAGGCGACGACACGCCAGGAATGTTGTAAAATATTACATTCCAGATGTTAGGTTGCGTTAGGTTAGGATATACAACGTTATAGACGTATCTTATGTCCCCATCGAGAAGCAGGCGACGACACGCCAGGAATGTTGTAAAATATTACATCCCAGATGTTAGGTTGCGTTGGGTTAGGATATACAACGTTATAGACGTATATAATGTCCCCACCGAGAAGCAGGCGACGACATGCCAGGAATGTTATAAAATATTACATTCGACATGTTAGGTCGCCTTAGGCTAGGATATATAACGTTATAGACGTATACAATGTTCCCACCGAGAAGTACGGGCGGACACGCCAGGAATGTTGTCAACTATTACATCCGAGATGTTAGGTTGCCTTAGGTTAGGATATATAACGTTATAGACGTATATAATCTCCCCATCCAGAAGTAGGCGACGACACGCCAGGAACATTACATCCCAGATGTTAGGTTGCGTTAGGTTAGGATACACAACGTTATAGACGTATATAGTGTTCCCATCGATAAGCAGGCGACGACACGCCAGGAATGTTATAAAATATTACATCCGAGATGTTAGGTTGCCTTAGGTTAGGATATATATCGTTATAGACGTATACAACGTTTTCACCGATAAGTAGGGACCGACGTGCCAGGAATGTTGTAAAATATTACGCTCGACACGTTAAGTTGCCTTAGGCTAGGACATATAGCGATATAGACGTATATAATGTTCGCATCGAGAAGTAGCGGTCGGCGCGCCACGAATGTAGTAAAATATTACATCCGAGATGTTAGATTGCCTTAGGTTGGGATATACAATGTTATAGAAGTATAGAATGTTCCAACCGAGATGTAGGGACCGACATGCCACGAATGTTGTAAAGTATTACATCCGAGATGTTAGGTTGCTTTATGTTAGGATATATATCGTTATAGACGTATACAATGTTTCCACCGAGAAGTAGGGACCGATATGCTAGGAATGTTGTAAAATATTACATCCGAGATGTTAGGTTGCCTCAGGTTAGGATATACAATGTTATAGATGTATATAATGTCCCCATCGAGAAGAAGGCGACGACACGCCAGAATGTTGTAAAATATTACATCCTAGATGTTAGGTTGCCTTAGGCTAGGATATACAACGTTATAGACGTATATAATGTCCCCACCGAGAAGCAGGCGACGACATGCCAGGAATGTTATAAAATATTACATCCGAGATGTTAGGTTGCCTTAGGATAGGATATTCAACGTTATAGATGTATATAATGACCCCATCCAGAAGTAGGCGACGACACGCCAGGAATGTTGTAAAATATTACATCCCAGATGTTAGGTTGCGTTGGGTTAGTATATACAACGTTATAGACGTATATTATGTCCCCATCGAGAAGCAGGCGACGACACGCCAGGAAAGTTGTAAAATATTACATCCCAGATGTTAGGTTGCGTTAGGTTAGGATATACATCATTATAGGCGTATATAATGTCCCCATCGAGAAGTAGGCGACGACACGCCAGGAATGTTGTAAAATATTACATTCGACATGTTAGGTCGCCTTAGGCTAGGATATATAACGTTATAGACGTATATAATGTTCCCACAGAAAAATAGGGGCCGACGCGTCAGGAATGTTGTAAAATATTACATCCGAGATGTTAGGTTGCCTTAGGTTAGGATATACAACGTTATAGATGTATATAATGACGCCATCCAGAAGTAGGCGACGGCACGCCAGGAATCTTGTAAAATATTACATCCCAGATGTTATGTTGCTTTAGGTTTGGATATATATCGTTATAGACAAATATAATGTTCCCACCGAGTAATAGGGGCCGACGCGTCAGGAATGTTGTAAAATATTACACCCGAGATGTTAGGTTCCCTTAGGTTAGGATATACAACGTTATAGACGTATAGAATGTTCCCACCGAGAAGTACGGACGGACACGCCAGGAATGTTGTCAACTATTACATCCGAGATGTTAGGTTGCCTTAGGCTAGGATATATACCGTTATAAATGTACATAATCTTCCCACCGAAAAATAGGGGCCGACGCGTCAGGAATGTTATAAAATATTACATCCGACATGTTAGGTTGCCTTAGGCTAGGACATATAACGTTATAGACGTATATCATGTTCCCACCGAGACGTAGGGACCGACATGCCAGGAATGTTGTAAATTATTACATCCCAGAAGTTAGGTTGCCTTAGGTTAGGATATACAACGTTATAGACGTATATAATGTCCCCATCGAGAAGTAGGCGACGACACGCCAGGAATGTTGTAAAATATTACATTCGACATGTTAGGTCGCCTTAGGCTAGGATATATAACGTTATAGACGTATATAATGTTCCCACCGAAAAATAGGGGCCGACGCGTCAGGAATGTTGTAAAATATTACATCCGAGATGTTAGGTTGCCTTAGGTTAGGATATACAACGTTATAGATGTATATAATGACGCCATCCAGAAGTAGGCGACGGCACGCCAGGAATCTTGTAAAATATTACATCCCAGATGTTATGTTGCTTTAGGTTTGGATATATATCGTTATAGACAAATATAATGTTCCCACCGAGTAATAGGGGCCGACGCGTCAGGAATGTTGTAAAATATTACACCCGAGATGTTAGGTTCCCTTAGGTTAGGATATACAACGTTATAGACGTATAGAATGTTCCCACCGAGAAGTACGGACGGACACGCCAGGAATGTTGTCAACTATTACATCCGAGATGTTAGGTTGCCTTAGGCTAGGATATATACCGTTATAAATGTACATAATCTTCCCACCGAAAAATAGGGGCCGACGCGTCAGGAATGTTATAAAATATTACATCCGAGATGTTAGGTTGCCTTAGGTTAGGATATACAACGTTATAGATGTATATAATGACCCTATCCAGAAGTAGGCGACGACACTCCAGGAATGTTGTAAAATGTTAAATCCCAAATGTTAGGTTGCGTTAGGTTAGGATATACAACGTTATAGAAATATATAATCTCCCCATCGAGAAGCAGGCGACGAAACGGCAGAATGTTGTAAGATATTACATCCGAGATGTTAGGTTGCCTTATGTTAGGATATACAATGTTATAGATGTATATAATGTCCCCATCGAGAAGTAGGCGACGATACGCCAGGAATGTTGTAAAATATTACATTCGAGATGTTAGGTTGCCTTAGGTTAGCATATACAACGTTATAGACGTATATAATGTCCCCATCGAGAAGTAGGCGACGACACGCCAGGAATGTTGTAAAATATAACATTCGACATGTTAGGTTGCCTTAGACTAGGATATATAACGTTATAGCCGTATATAATGTTCCCACCGAAAAATAGGGCCCGACGCGTCAGGAATGTTGTAAAAGTTTACACCCGAGATGTTAGGTTCCCTTAGGTTAGGATATACAACGTTATAGACGTATAGTATGTTCCCACCGAGTTGTAGGGACTGACGTGCCAGGAACGGTGTAAAATTTTACATCCGAGATGTTAGGTTGCCTTAGGTTAGGATATACAACGTTATAGATGTATATAATGACCCCATCCAAAGTAGGCGACGACACGCCAGGAATGTTGTAAAATATTACATCCCAGATGTTAGGTTGCGTTAGGTTAGGATATACAACGTTATAGACGTATCTTATGTCCCCATCGAGAAGCAGGCGACGACACGCCTGGACTGTTGTAAAATATTACATCCCAGATGTTAGGTTGCGTTGGGTTAGGATATACAACATTATAGACGTATGTAATATCCCCATCGAGAAGCAGGAGACGACACGCCAGGAATTTTGTAAAATATTACATTCGACATGTTAGGTGGCCTTAGGCTAGGATATATAACGTTATAGACGTATATAATGTTCCCACCGAGAAGTGCGGGCGGACACGCCAGGAATGTTGTCAACTATTACATCCGAGATGTTAGGTTGCCCTAGGTTAGGATATTTATCGTTATAGATGTATACAATGTTCCCACCGAAAAATATGGGCCGACGCTTCAGGAATGTTGTAAAATATTACACCCGAGATGTTAGGTTCCCTTAGGTTAGGATATACAACGCTATAGAGGTATAGAATGTTCCCACCGACATGTAGGGACCGACATGCCAGGAATGTTGTAAAATATTACATCCGAGATGTTAGGTTCCCTTAGGTTTGGATATATATCGTTATAGACGTATATAATGTTCCTACCAAGACTTGGGGACCGACATGCCAGGAATCTTGTAAAATATTACATCCCAGATGTTAGGTTGCTTTAGGTTAGGATATACAACGTTATAGACGTATATAATGTCCCCATCGAGAAGCAGGCGACGACACGCCAGGAATGTTGTAAAATATGACATTCGACACGTTATGTGGCCTTAGGCTAGGATATAAAACGTTATAGACGTATATATTGTTCCCACCGAGAAGTACGGGCGGACACGCCAGGAATGTTGTCAACTATTACATCCGAGATGTTAGGTTGCCTTAGGCTAGGATATATACCGTTATAAATGTACATAATCTTCCCACCGAAAAATAGGGGCCGACGCGTCAGGAATGTTATAAAATATTACATCCGACATGTTAGGTTGCCTTAGGCTAGGACATATAACGTTATAGACGTATATCATGTTCCCACCGAGACGTAGGGACCGACATGCCAGGAATGTTGTAAATTATTACATCCCAGAAGTTAGGTTGCCTTAGGTTAGGATATACAACGTTATAGACGTATATAATGTACCCATCGAGAAGTAGGCGACGACAAGCCAGGAATGTTGTAAAATATTACATTCGACATGTTAGGTCGCCTTAGGCTAGGATATATAACGTTATAGACGTATATAATGTTCCCACCGAAAAATAGGGGCCGACGCGTCAGGAATGTTGTAAAATATTACATCCGAGATGTTAGGTTGCCTTAGGTTAGGATATACAACGTTATAGATGTATATAATGACGCCATCCAGAAGTAGGCGACGACACGCCAGGAATCTTGTAAAATATTACATCCCAGATGTTAGGTTCCTTTAGGTTTGGATATATATCGTTATAGACAAATATAATGTTCCCACCGAGTAATAGGGGCCGACGCGTCAGGAATGTTGTAAAATATTACACCCGAGATGTTAGGTTCCCTTAGGTTAGGATATACAACGTTATACACGTATAGAATGTTCCCACCGAGATGTAGGGACCGACATGCCAGGAATGTTGTAAAATATTACATCCGAGTTGTTAGGTTGCTTTAGGTTAGGATATATATCGTTATATACGTATACAATGTTCCCACCGAGAGGTAGGGACCGACGCGTCAGGAATGTTGTAAAATAAAACATCCCAGATGTTAGGTTGCGTTAGGTTAGGATATACAACGTTATAGACGTATATAATATCCCCTTCGAGAAGCAGGCGACGACACGCCAGAATGTAGTAAAATATTACATCCGATATGTTAGGTTGCCTTAGGCTAGGATATACAACGTTATAGACGTATACAATTTTGCCACGGAGAAGTAGGGACCGACATGCCAGGAATGTTGTAAAACATTACATCCGAGATGTTAGGTTGCGTTAGGTTAGGACATACAACGTTATAGACGTATCTAATGTCCCCATCGAGAAGCAGGCGACGACACGCCAGAATGTTGTAAAATATTACGTCCGAGATGTTAGGTTGCTTTGGGTTAGGATATATATCGTTATAGACTTATATAATGTTCCCACCGAGACGTGGGGACCGACATGCCAGGAATGTTGTAAAATGTTACATCCCAGAAGTTAGATTGCTTTGGGTTAGGATATACAACGTTATAGACGTATATAATTTCGCCATCGAGAAGCAGGCGACGACACGCCAGAATGTTGTAAAATACTACATCCGAGATGTTAGGTTCCCTTAGGTTAGGATATACAACGTTATAGACGTATGTAATGTCCCCATCGAGAAGCAGGCGACGACACGCCAGAATGTTGTAAAATATTACATCCGATATGTTAGGTTGCCTTAGGCTAGGATATATAACGTGATAGACGTATATAATGTTCCCACCGAGCAATAGGGGCCGACGAGTCAGGAATGTTGTAAAATATGACATCCCAGATGTTTCGGTTCCCTTAGGTTAGGATATACAACGTTCTAGACGCATATAATGTACCGACCGAGAAGTACGGGCCGACACGACCGGGATTCTGTAAAACATTACCAGCGAGGGGCTGGATGGGTTAGGTTAGGTTATATTACGTTATAGATGTATATAATGTACCCAACCAGAATTAGGGGCCGACCCGCCAGGAATGTCGTAAAATACTACATCCGAGATGTTAGGTTGCCTTAGGCTAGGATATATAACGCTATAGACGTATATAATGTTCCCACCGAGAAGTAGGGGCCGTCACGCCTGGAATGTGGTAAAATAGTACATCCGAGATGTTAGGTTGCCTTGGGCTAGGATATATAACGTTATAGACGTATATAATGTTCCCACCGAGAAGTGCATGGCGACGAGCCAGGCATGTTGTAAAATATTACATCCGAAATGTTGGGTTGCCTTAAGCTAGGATATATGGCGTTATAGACGTATATAATATTCCCACCGAGAAGTAGGGGCCGACGTGCCAGGAATGTTGTAAAATATTACATTCCGCATGTTAGGTTGCCTTAGGTTAGGATATATAACGTTATTAACTTATATAATGTTCCCACCGAGAAGCAGGCGACGACACGCCAGAATGTTGTAAAATATTACATTCGACATGTTAGGTTGCCTTAGGCTAGGATATATAACGCGATAGACGTATATAATATTCCCACCGAGAAATAGGGGCCGACGCGTCAGGAATGTTGTAAAATATGACATCCCAGATGTTAAGTTGCGTTAGGTTAAGATATACAACGTTATAGACGTATATAATGTCACCTTCGAGAAGCAGGCGACGACACGTCAGAATGTTGTAAAATATTACATTCGACATGTTAGGTTGCCTTAGGCTAGGATATGTAACGTTATAGACGTATATAATATTCCCACCGATAAATAGGGGTCGACGCGTCAGGAATGTTGTAAAATATTACACCCGAGATGTTACGTTCCCTTAGGTTAGGATATACAACGTTATAGACGTATAGAATGTCCCCATCGAGAAGCAGGCGACGGCACGCCAGAATGTTGTAAAATATTACATCCTAGATGTTTGGTTCCCTTAGGATAGGATATACAACGTTATAGACGTATCTAATGTCCCCATCGAGAAGCAGGCGACGACACGCCAGAATGTTGTAAAATATTACATTCGACATGTTAGGTTCCCTTAGGTTAACATATACAACGTTATAGACGTATATAATGATCCCACCGAGACGGAGGGACCGACATGCCCGGAACGTTTTAAAATATTACATCCCAGACGTTAGGTTGCGTTAGGTTAGGACATACAACGTCATAGACGTATATAATGTACCCACCGAGACGTAGGGACCGACATGCCACGAATGTTGTAAAATATTATATCCGAGATGTTAGGTTGCTTTAGGTTAGGATATACAACGTTATAGACGTATGTAATTTCCCCATCGAGACGCAGGCGACGACACGCCAGAATGTTGTAAAATATTACATTCGACATGTTAGATTGCCTTAGGCTAGGATATATAACGTGATAGACGTATATAATGTTCCCACCGAGAAGTAGGGACCGAAATGCCAGGAATGTTGTAAAATATTACACCCGAGATGTTAGGTTCCCTTAGGTTAGGATATACAACGTTATAGACGTATAGAAAATTCCCAGCGAGATGTAGGGACCGACATGCCAGGAATGTTGTAAAATATTACATCCGAGTTGTTAGGTTGCTTTGGGTTAGGATATATATCGTAATAGACATATATAATGTTCCCACCGAGACGTGGGGACCGACATGCCAGGAATGTTGTAAAATATTACATCCGAGATGTTAGGTTGCCTTAGGCTAGGACATATATCGTTATAGACGTATACAATGTTCCCACCGAGAAGTAGGTTCCGACACGCCAGGAATGTTGTAAAATATTACATTCCACATGTTGGGTTGTTAAGCTAGGATATATAGCGTTATAGACGTATATAATATTCCCACCGAGAAGTAGGGGCCGGCGCGCCAGGAATGTAGTAAAATATTACATCCGAGATGTTAGGTTGCCTTGGGCTAGGATATATAACGTTATAGACGTATATAATGTTCCCACCGAGAAGTGCATGGCGACGCGCCAGGCATGTTGTAACATATTACATCCGAAATGTTGGGTTGCCTTAAGCTAGGATATATGGCGTTATAGACGTATATAATATTCCCATCGAGAAGTAGGTGCCAACGCGCCAGGAATGTTGTAAAGTATTACATCCGAGATGTTAGGTTGCCTTGGGCTAGGATATATAACGTTATAGACGTATATACTGTTCCCACCGAGAAGTAGGTGCCGACGTGCCAGGAATGTTGTAAAATATTACATTCCGCATGTTAGGTTGCCTTAGGTTAGGATATATAACGTTATTAACTTATATAATGTTCCCACCGAGAAGTAGGGGCCGACGCGCCAGGAATGTTGTAACATATTACATTTGACGTGTTAGGATTGCCTTAGACTAGGATATATAACGTTATAGACGTATACGGTATTCCCAACGAGGAGCACGGGCCGACACGACAAGAATGTTGTCAAATATTACATCCGAGACGTAAGGTTCCCTTAGGTTAGGATATATAACGTTATAGACGTATATAATGTTCCCACCGAGAGGTAGAGGCCGACGAGCCAGGAATGTTGTAAAATTTTACGCTCGACAAGATAGGTTGCCTTAGGCTAGGATATATAGCGTTACAGACGTATATAATGTTCCCACCGAAAAGTAGGGGCCGGCGCGCCAGGAATGTAGTAAAATATTACAATCGACATGTTAGGTTGCCTTAGGCTAGGATATGTAACATTATAGACGTATATAATGTTCCCACCGTGAAGTAGGGGCCGACGAGCCAGGAATGTAGTAAAATATTACATCCGAGATGTTAGGTTGCCTTAGGCTAGGATATGTAACATTATAGACGTATATAATGTTCCCACCGTGAAGTAGGGGCCGACGAGCCAGGAATGTAGTAAAATATTACATCCGAGGTGTTAGGTTGCCTTAGGCTAGGATATATAACGTTATAGACGTATATACTGTTCCCACCGAGAAGTAGGTTCCGACACGCCAGGAATGTTGTAAAATATTGCATTCCACATGTTGCGTTGTTAAGCTAGGATATATAGCGTTATAGACGTATATAATATTCCCACCGAGAAGTAGGGGCCGGCGCGCCAGGAATGTAGTAAAATATTACATCCGAGATGTTAGGTTGCCTTAGGCTAGGATATATAACGTTATAGACGTATATAATGTTACCACAGAGAACTAGGCACATGCATGCCAGGAATGTTGTAAAATATTACGGTAGAGATGATAGTTTGCCTTAGCTTAGGATATATAACGTTATAGGCGTATAAACTGTTCCCACCGAGAAGTAGGTGCTGCCGCGCCAGGTATGTTGTAAAATATTACATTCGACATGTTAGGTTGCCTTAGGCTAGGATATATAGCGTTATAGACGTATATAATGTTCCCAACGAGAAGTAGGATCCGACGGGCCAGAAATGTAGTAAAATATTACACTCGGCATGTTAGGTTACCTTAGGTTAGGATATATAACGTTTTAGACGTATATAATGTTACCACAGAGAAGTAGGGACCGAAGCGCCGGGAATGTTGTAAAATATTACATTCGGCATGTTAGGTTGCCTTAGGTTAGGATATATAACGTTTTAGACGTATATACTGTTCCCACCGAGAAGTAGGTGCCGCCGCGCCAGGTATGTTGTAAAATATTACATTCGACATGTTAGGTTGCCTTAGGCTAGGATATATAGCGTTATAGACGTATATAATGTTCCCACCGAGAAGTAGGGGCCGACGTGCCAGGAATGTAGTAAAATATTACATCCGAGATGTTAGGTTGCCTTAGGTTAGGATACATAACGTTATTGACTTATATAATGTCCCCACCGAGAAGTAGGTGCCGACGCGCCTGGTATGTTGTAAAATATTACAATCGACATGTTAGGTTGCCTTAGGCTAGGATATATCGTTATAGAAGTATATAATGTTCCCACCGAGAAGTAGGGGCCGACGTGCCAGGAATGTAGTAAAATATTACATCCGAGATGTTAGGTTGCCTTAGGATAGGATATATAACATTATAGACGTATATAATGTTACCACCGAGAAGTAGTATCCGACGAGCCAGGAATGTTGTAAAATATTGCGCTCGACATGTTAGGTTACCCTAGGCTAGGATATATAACGTTTTAGACGTATATACTGTTCCCACCGAGAAGTAGGTGCCGCCGCGCCAGGAATGTAATAAAATATAACATCCGAGATATTAGGTTGCCTTAGGTTAGGATATATAACGTTATAGACGTATATAGTGTTACCACAGAGAACTAGGCACTTGCATGCCAGGAATGTTGTAAAATATTACGGTAGAGATGATAGTTTGCCTTAGTTTAGGATATATAACGTTATAGGCGTATAAACTGTTCCCACCGAGAAGTATGTGCCGCCGCGCCAGGTATGTTGTAAAATATTACATTCGACATGTTAGGTTGCCTTAGGCTAGGATATATAGCGTTGTAGACGTATATAATGTTCCCACCGAGAAGTAGGGTCCGACGGGCCAGAAATGTAGTAAAATATTACATCCGAGATGTTAGGTTGAATTAGGTTAGGATATATAACGTTATAGACGTATATAATGTTACCACAGAGAACTAGGCACTTGCATGCCAGGAATGTTGTAAAATATTACGGTAGAGATGATAGGTTGCCTTAGTTTACGATATATAACGTTATAGGCGTATAAACTGTTCCCACCGAGAAGTAGGTGCCGCCGCGCCAGGTATGTTGTAAAATATTACATTCGACATGTTAGGTTGCCTTAGGCTAGGGTATATAGCGTTATAGACGTATATAATGTTCCCAACGAGAAGTAGGGTCCGACGGGCCAGAAACGTGGTAAAATATTACATCCGAGATGTTAGGTTGCCTCAGGTTAGGATATATAACGTTATAGACGTATATAATGTTACCACAGAGAACTAGGCACTTGCATGCCAGGAATGTTGTAAAATATTACGGTAGAGATGATAGTTTGCCTTAGTTTAGGATATATAACGTTATAGGCGTATAAACTGTTCCCACCGAGAAGTAGGTGCCGCCGCGCCAGGTATGTTGTAAAATATTACATTCGACATGTTAGGTTGCCTTAGGCTAGGATATATAGCGTTATAGACGTATATAATGTTCCCAACGAGAAGTAGGGTCCGACGGGCCAGAAATGTAGTAAAATATAACACTCGGCATGTTAGGTTACCTTAGGTTAGGATATATAACGTTTTAGACGTATATAATGTTACCACAGAGAAGTAGGGACCGAAGCGCCGGGAATGTTGTAAAATATTACATTCGGCATGTTAGGTTGCCTTAGGTTAGGATATATAACGTTTTAGACGTATATACTGTTCCCACCGAGAAGTAGGTGCCGCCGCGCCAGGAATGTAGTAAAATATAACATCCGAGATATTAGTTTGCCTTAGGTTAGGATATATAACGTTATAGACGTATATAGTGTTACCACAGAGAACTAGGCACTTGCATGCCAGGAATGTTGTAAAATATTACGGTAGAGATGATAGGTTGCCTTGGTTTAGGATATATAACGTTATAGACGTATATACTGTTCCCACCGAGAAGTAGGTGCCGACGCGCCAGGTGTGTTGTAAAATATTACATTCGACATGTTAGGTTGCCTTAGGCTAGGATATATAGCGTTATAGACTTATATAATGTTCCCACCGAGAAGCAGGGGCCGACGTGTCAGGAACGTAGTAAAATATTACATCCGAGATGTTAGGTTGCCTTACGTTAGGATATCTAACGTTATAGACGTATATAATGTTCCCACCGAAAAGTCGGAGCCGACGCGCCAGGAATGTTGTAAAATATTACATCCGCGGTGTTAGGTTGGCTTAGGTTAGGGTATATAACGTTATTGCCTTATATAACTTTCCCACCGAGAAATAGGCGCCGACGCGCCGGGAATGCTGTAAAATATTACATTCGACATGTTAGGTTGCCTTAGGCTAGGATATATAGCGTTGTAGACGTATATAATGTTCCCACCGAGAAGTAGGGTCCGACGGGCCAGAAACGTAGTAAAATATTACATCCGAGATGTTAGGTTGCCTCAGGTTAGGATATATAACGTTATAGACGTATATAATGTTACCACAGAGAACTAGGCACTTGCATGCCAGGAATGTTGTAAAATATTACGGTAGAGATGATAGTTTGCCTTAGTTTAGGATATATAACGTTATAGGCGTATAAACTGTTCCCACCGAGAAGTAGGGTCCGACGGGCCAGAAATGTAGTTAAATATTTCATCCGAGATGTTAGGTTGCCTTAGGTTAGGATATATAACGTTATAGACGTATATAATGTTACCACAGAGAACTAGGCACTTGCATGCCAGGAATGTTATAAAATATTACGGTAGAGATGATAGTTTGCCTTAGTTTAGGATATATAACGTTATAGGCGTATAAACTGTTCCCACCGAGAAGTAGGTGCCGCCGCGCCAGGTATGTTGTAAAATATTATATTCGACATGTTAGGTTGCCTTAGGCTAGGATATATAGCGTTGTAGACGTATATAATGTTCCCACCGAGAAGTAGGGTCCGACGGGCCAGAAACGTAGTAAAATATTACATCCGAGATGTTAGGTTGCCTCAGGTTAGGATATATAACGTTATAGACGTATATAATGTTACCACAGAGAACTAGGCACTTGCATGCCAGGAATGTTGTAAAATATTACGGTAGAGATGATAGTTTGCCTTAGTTTAGGATATATAACGTTATAGGCGTATAAACTGTTCCCACCGAGAAGTAGGTGCCGCCGCGCCAGGTATGTTGTAAAATATTACATTCGACATGTTAGGTTGCCTTAGGCTAGGATATATAGCGTTATAGACGTATATAATGTTCCCAACGAGAAGTAGGGTCCGACGGGCCAGAAATGTAGTAAAATATTACACTCGGCATGTTAGGTTACCTTAGGTTAGGATATATAACGTTTTAGACGTATATAATGTTACCACAGAGAAGTAGGGACCGAAGCGCCGGGAATGTTGTAAAATATTACATTCGGCATGTTAGGTTGCCTTAGGTTAGGATATATAACGTTTTAGACGTATATACTGTTCCCACCGAGAAGTAGGTGCCGCCGCGCCAGGAATGTAGTAAAATATAACATCCGAGATATTAGGTTGCCTTAGGTTAGGATATATAACGTTATAGACGTATATAGTGTTACCACAGAGAACTAGGCACTCGCATGCCAGGAATGTTGTAAAATATTACGGTAGAGATGATAGGTTGCCTTGGTTTAGGATATATAACGTTATAGACGTATATACTGTTCCCACCGAGAAGTAGGTGCCGACGCGCCAGGTGTGTTGTAAAATATTACATTCGACATGTTAGGTTGCCTTAGGCTAGGATATATAGCGTTATAGACTTATATAATGTTCCCACCGAGAAGCAGGGGCCGACGTGTCAGGAACGTAGTAAAATATTACATCCGAGATGTTAGGTTGCCTTACGTTAGGATATCTAACGTTATAGACGTATATAATGTTCCCACCGAAAAGTCGGAGCCGACGCGCCAGGAATGTTGTAAAATATTACATCCGCGGTGTTAGGTTGGCTTAGGTTAGGATATATAACGTTATTGCCTTATATAACTTTCCCACCGAGAAATAGGCGCCGACGCGCCGGGAATGCTGTAAAATATTACATTCGACATGTTAGGTTGCCTTAGGATAGGATATATAGCGTTGTATACGTATATAATGTTCCCACCGAGAAGTAGGGTCCGACGGGCCAGAAACGTAGTAAAATATTACATCCGAGATGTTAGGTTGCCTCAGGTTAGGATATATAACGTTATAGACGTATATAATGTTACCACAGAGAACTAGGCACTTGCATGCCAGGAATGTTGTAAAATATTACGTTAGAGATGATAGTTTGCCTTAGTTTAGGATATATAACGTTATAGGCGTATAAACTGTTCCCACCGAGAAGTAGGTGCCGCCGCGCCAGGTATGTTGTAAAATATTACATTCGACATGTTAGGTTGCCTTAGGCTAGGATATATAGCGTTATAGACGTATATAATGTTCCCACCGAGAAGTAGGGGCCGACGTGCCAGGAATGTAGTAAAATATTACATCCGAGATGTTAGGTTGCCTTAGGTTAGGATATACAACGTTATAGATGTATATAATGACGCCATCCAGAAGTAGGCGACGACACGCCAGGAATCTTGTAAAATATTACATCCCAGATGTTAGGTTCCTTTAGGTTTGGATATATATCGTTATAGACAAATATAATGTTCCCACCGAGTAATAGGGGCCGACGCGTCAGGAATGTTGTAAAATATTACACCCGAGATGTTAGGTTCCCTTAGGTTAGGATATACAACGTTATACACGTATAGAATGTTCCCACCGAGATGTAGGGACCGACATGCCAGGAATGTTGTAAAATATTACATCCGAGTTGTTAGGTTGCTTTAGGTTAGGATATATATCGTTATATACGTATACAATGTTCCCACCGAGAGGTAGGGACCGACGCGTCAGGAATGTTGTAAAATAAAACATCCCAGATGTTAGGTTGCGTTAGGTTAGGATATACAACGTTATAGACGTATATAATATCCCCTTCGAGAAGCAGGCGACGACACGCCAGAATGTAGTAAAATATTACATCCGATATGTTAGGTTGCCTTAGGCTAGGATATACAACGTTATAGACGTATACAATTTTGCCACGGAGAAGTAGGGACCGACATGCCAGGAATGTTGTAAAACATTACATCCGAGATGTTAGGTTGCGTTAGGTTAGGACATACAACGTTATAGACGTATCTAATGTCCCCATCGAGAAGCAGGCGACGACACGCCAGAATGTTGTAAAATATTACGTCCGAGATGTTAGGTTGCTTTGGGTTAGGATATATATCGTTATAGACTTATATAATGTTCCCACCGAGACGTGGGGACCGACATGCCAGGAATGTTGTAAAATGTTACATCCAGAAGTTAGATTGCTTTGGGTTAGGATATACAACGTTATAGACGTATATAATTTCGCCATCGAGAAGCAGGCGACGACACGCCAGAATGTTGTAAAATACTACATCCGAGATGTTAGGTTCCCTTAGGTTAGGATATACAACGTTATAGACGTATGTAATGTCCCCATCGAGAAGCAGGCGACGACACGCCAGAATGTTGTAAAATATTACATCCGATATGTTAGGTTGCCTTAGGCTAGGATATATAACGTGATAGACGTATATAATGTTCCCACCGAGCAATAGGGGCCGACGAGTCAGGAATGTTGTAAAATATGACATCCCAGATGTTTCGGTTCCCTTAGGTTAGGATATACAACGTTCTAGACGCATATAATGTACCGACCGAGAAGTACGGGCCGACACGACCGGGATTCTGTAAAACATTACCAGCGAGGGGCTGGATGGGTTAGGTTAGGTTATATTACGTTATAGATGTATATAATGTACCCAACCAGAATTAGGGGCCGACCCGCCAGGAATGTCGTAAAATACTACATCCGAGATGTTAGGTTGCCTTAGGCTAGGATATATAACGTTCTAGACGCATATAATGTCCCCACCGAGAAGTACGTTCCGACAAGACCGGGATTCTGTAAAACAGTACCAGCGAGGGGCCAGATGAGTTAGGATAGGTTATATTACGTTATAGACGTATATAATGTACCCAACGAGAATTAGAGGCCGACCCGCCAGGAATGTTGTAAAATACTACATCCGAGATGTTAGGTTGCCTTGGGCTAGGATATATAACGCTATAGACGTATATAATGTTCCCACCGAGAAGTAGGGGCCGTCACGCCTGGAATGTGGTAAAATAGTACATCCGAGATGTTAGGTTGCCTTGGGCTAGGATATATAACGTTATAGACGTATATAATGTTCCCACCGAGAAGTGCATGGCGACGAGCCAGGCATGTTGTAAAATATTACATCCGAAATGTTGGGTTGCCTTAAGCTAGGATATATGGCGTTATAGACGTATATAATATTCCCACCGAGAAGTAGGGGCCGACGTGCCAGGAATGTTGTAAAATATTACATTCCGCATGTTAGGTTGCCTTAGGTTAGGATATATAACGTTATTAACTTATATAATGTTCCCACCGAGAAGCAGGCGACGACACGCCAGAATGTTGTAAAATATTACATTCGACATGTTAGGTTGCCTTAGGCTAGGATATATAACGCGATAGACGTATATAATATTCCCACCGAGAAATAGGGGCCGACGCGTCAGGAATGTTGTAAAATATGACATCCCAGATGTTAAGTTGCGTTAGGTTAAGATATACAACGTTATAGACGTATATAATGTCACCTTCGAGAAGCAGGCGACGACACGTCAGAATGTTGTAAAATATTACATTCGACATGTTAGGTTGCCTTAGGCTAGGATATGTAACGTTATAGACGTATATAATATTCCCACCGAGAAGTAGGGACCGAAATGCCAGGAATGTTGTAAAATATTACACCCGAGATGTTAGGTTCCCTTAGGTTAGGATATACAACGTTATAGACGTATAGAAAATTCCCAGCGAGATGTAGGGACCGACATGCCAGGAATGTTGTAAAATATTACATCCGAGTTGTTAGGTTGCTTTGGGTTAGGATATATATCGTTATAGACATATATAATGTTCCCACCGAGACGTGGGGACCGACATGCCAGGAATGTTGTAAAATATTACATCCGAGATGTTAGGTTGCCTTAGGCTAGGACATATATCGTTATAGACGTATACAATGTTCCCACCGAGAAGTAGGTTCCGACACGCCAGGAATGTTGTAAAATATTACATTCCACATGTTGGGTTGTTAAGCTAGGATATATAGCGTTATAGACGTATATAATGTTCCCACCGAGAAGTGCATGGCGACGCGCCAGGCATGTTGTAACATATTACATCCGAAATGTTGGGTTGCCTTAAGCTAGGATATATGGCGTTATAGACGTATATAATATTCCCATCGAGAAGTAGGTGCCAACGCGCCAGGAATGTTGTAAAGTATTACATCCGAGATGTTAGGTTGCCTTGGGCTAGGATATATAACGTTATAGACGTATATACTGTTCCCACCGAGAAGTAGGTGCCGACGTGCCAGGAATGTTGTAAAATATTACATTCCGCATGTTAGGTTGCCTTAGGTTAGGATATATAACGTTATTAACTTATATAATGTTCCCACCGAGAAGTAGGGGCCGACGCGCCAGGAATGTTGTAACATATTACATTTGACGTGTTAGGATTGCCTTAGGCTAGGATATATAACGTTATAGACGTATACGGTATTCCCAACGAGGAGCACGGGCCGACACGACAAGAATGTTGTCAAATATTACATCCGAGACGTAAGGTTCCCTTAGGTTAGGATATATAACGTTATAGACGTATATAATGTTCCCACCGAGAGGTAGAGGCCGACGAGCCAGGAATGTTGTAAAATTTTACGCTCGACAAGATAGGTTGCCTTAAGCTAGGATATATAGCGTTACAGACGTATATAATGTTCCCACCGAAAAGTAGGGGCCGGCGCGCCAGGAATGTAGTAAAATATTACAATCGACATGTTAGGTTGCCTTAGGCTAGGATATGTAACATTATAGACGTATATAATGTTCCCACCGTGAAGTAGGGGCCGACGAGCCAGGAATGTAGTAAAATATTACATCCGAGATGTTAGGTTGCCTTAGGCTAGGATATATAACGTTATAGACGTATATACTGTTCCCACCGAGAAGTAGGTTCCGACACGCCAGGAATGTTGTAAAATATTACATTCCACATGTTGGGTTGTTAAGCTAGGATATATAGCGTGATAGACGTATATAATATTCCCACCGAGAAGTAGGAGACGGCGCGCCAGGAATATAGTAAAATATTACATCCGAGATGTTAGGTTGCCTTAGGCTAGGATATGTAACATTATAGACGTATATAATGTTCCCACCGTGAAGTAGGGGCCGACGAGCCAGGAATGTAGTAAAATATTACATCCGAGGTGTTAGGTTGCCTTAGGCTAGGATATATAACGTTATAGACGTATATACTGTTCCCACCGAGAAGTAGGTTCCGACACGCCAGGAATGTTGTAAAATATTGCATTCCACATGTTGCGTTGTTAAGCTAGGATATATAGCGTTATAGACGTATATAATATTCCCACCGAGAAGTAGGGGCCGGCGCGCCAGGAATGTAGTAAAATATTACATCCGAGATGTTAGGTTGCCTTAGGCTAGGATATATAACGTTATAGACGTATATAATGTTACCACAGAGAACTAGGCACATGCATGCCAGGAATGTTGTAAAATATTACGGTAGAGATGATAGTTTGCCTTAGCTTAGGATATATAACGTTATAGGCGTATAAACTGTTCCCACCGAGAAGTAGGTGCCGCCGCGCCAGGTATGTTGTAAAATATTACATTCGACATGTTAGGTTGCCTTAGGCTAGGATATATAGCGTTATAGACGTATATAATGTTCCCAACGAGAAGTAGGATCCGACGGGCCAGAAATGTAGTAAAATATTACACTCGGCATGTTAGGTTACCTTAGGTTAGGATATATAACGTTTTAGACGTATATAATGTTACCACAGAGAAGTAGGGACCGAAGCGCCGGGAATGTTGTAAAATATTACATTCGGCATGTTAGGTTGTCTTAGGTTAGGATATATAACGTTTTAGACGTATATACTGTTCCCACCGAGAAGTAGGTGCCGCCGCGCCAGGTATGTTGTAAAATATTACATTCGACATGTTAGGTTGCCTTAGGCTAGGATATATAGCGTTATAGACGTATATAATGTTCCCACCGAGAAGTAGGGGCCGACGTGCCAGGAATGTAGTAAAATATTACATCCGAGATGTTAGGTTGCCTTAGGTTAGGATACATAACGTTATTGACTTATATAATGTTCCCACCGAGACGTGGGGACCGACATGCCAGGAATGTTGTAAAATGTTACATCCCAGAAGTTAGATTGCTTTGGGTTAGGATATACAACGTTATAGACGTATATAATTTCGCCATCGAGAAGCAGGCGACGACACGCCAGAATGTTGTAAAATACTACATCCGAGATGTTAGGTTCCCTTAGGTTAGGATATACAACGTTATAGACGTATGTAATGTCCCCATCGAGAAGCAGGCGACGACACGCCAGAATGTTGTAAAATATTACATCCGATATGTTAGGTTGCCTTAGGCTAGGATATATAACGTGATAGACGTATATAATGTTCCCACCGAGCAATAGGGGCCGACGAGTCAGGAATGTTGTAAAATATGACATCCCAGATGTTTCGGTTCCCTTAGGTTAGGATATACAACGTTCTAGACGCATATAATGTACCGACCGAGAAGTACGGGCCGACACGACCGGGATTCTGTAAAACATTACCAGCGAGGGGCTGGATGGGTTAGGTTAGGTTATATTACGTTATAGATGTATATAATGTACCCAACCAGAATTAGGGGCCGACCCGCCAGGAATGTCGTAAAATACTACATCCGAGATGTTAGGTTGCCTTAGGCTAGGATATATAACGTTCTAGACGCATATAATGTCCCCACCGAGAAGTACGTTCCGACAAGACCGGGATTCTGTAAAACAGTACCAGCGAGGGGCCAGATGAGTTAGGATAGGTTATATTACGTTATAGACGTATATAATGTACCCAACGAGAATTAGAGGCCGACCCGCCAGGAATGTTGTAAAATACTACATCCGAGATGTTAGGTTGCCTTGGGCTAGGATATATAACGCTATAGACGTATATAATGTTCCCACCGAGAAGTAGGGGCCGTCACGCCTGGAATGTGGTAAAATAGTACATCCGAGATGTTAGGTTGCCTTGGGCTAGGATATATAACGTTATAGACGTATATAATGTTCCCACCGAGAAGTGCATGGCGACGAGCCAGGCATGTTGTAAAATATTACATCCGAAATGTTGGGTTGCCTTAAGCTAGGATATATGGCGTTATAGACGTATATAATATTCCCACCGAGAAGTAGGGGCCGACGTGCCAGGAATGTTGTAAAATATTACATTCCGCATGTTAGGTTGCCTTAGGTTAGGATATATAACGTTATTAACTTATATAATGTTCCCACCGAGAAGCAGGCGACGACACGCCAGAATGTTGTAAAATATTACATTCGACATGTTAGGTTGCCTTAGGCTAGGATATATAACGCGATAGACGTATATAATATTCCCACCGAGAAATAGGGGCCGACGCGTCAGGAATGTTGTAAAATATGACATCCCAGATGTTAAGTTGCGTTAGGTTAAGATATACAACGTTATAGACGTATATAATGTCACCTTCGAGAAGCAGGCGACGACACGTCAGAATGTTGTAAAATATTACATTCGACATGTTAGGTTGCCTTAGGCTAGGATATGTAACGTTATAGACGTATATAATATTCCCACCGAGAAGTAGGGACCGAAATGCCAGGAATGTTGTAAAATATTACACCCGAGATGTTAGGTTCCCTTAGGTTAGGATATACAACGTTATAGACGTATAGAAAATTCCCAGCGAGATGTAGGGACCGACATGCCAGGAATGTTGTAAAATATTACATCCGAGTTGTTAGGTTGCTTTGGGTTAGGATATATATCGTTATAGACATATATAATGTTCCCACCGAGACGTGGGGACCGACATGCCAGGAATGTTGTAAAATATTACATCCGAGATGTTAGGTTGCCTTAGGCTAGGACATATATCGTTATAGACGTATACAATGTTCCCACCGAGAAGTAGGTTCCGACACGCCAGGAATGTTGTAAAATATTACATTCCACATGTTGGGTTGTTAAGCTAGGATATATAGCGTTATAGACGTATATAATGTTCCCACCGAGAAGTGCATGGCGACGCGCCAGGCATGTTGTAACATATTACATCCGAAATGTTGGGTTGCCTTAAGCTAGGATATATGGCGTTATAGACGTATATAATATTCCCATCGAGAAGTAGGTGCCAACGCGCCAGGAATGTTGTAAAGTATTACATCCGAGATGTTAGGTTGCCTTGGGCTAGGATATATAACGTTATAGACGTATATACTGTTCCCACCGAGAAGTAGGTGCCGACGTGCCAGGAATGTTGTAAAATATTACATTCCGCATGTTAGGTTGCCTTAGGTTAGGATATATAACGTTATTAACTTATATAATGTTCCCACCGAGAAGTAGGGGCCGACGCGCCAGGAATGTTGTAACATATTACATTTGACGTGTTAGGATTGCCTTAGGCTAGGATATATAACGTTATAGACGTATACGGTATTCCCAACGAGGAGCACGGGCCGACACGACAAGAATGTTGTCAAATATTACATCCGAGACGTAAGGTTCCCTTAGGTTAGGATATATAACGTTATAGACGTATATAATGTTCCCACCGAGAGGTAGAGGCCGACGAGCCAGGAATGTTGTAAAATTTTACGCTCGACAAGATAGGTTGCCTTAGGCTAGGATATATAGCGTTACAGACGTATATAATGTTCCCACCGAAAAGTAGGGGCCGGCGCGCCAGGAATGTAGTAAAATATTACAATCGACATGTTAGGTTGCCTTAGGCTAGGATATGTAACATTATAGACGTATATAATGTTCCCACCGTGAAGTAGGGGCCGACGAGCCAGGAATGTAGTAAAATATTACATCCGAGATGTTAGGTTGCCTTAGGCTAGGATATATAACGTTATAGACGTATATACTGTTCCCACCGAGAAGTAGGTTCCGACACGCCAGGAATGTTGTAAAATATTACATTCCACATGTTGGGTTGTTAAGCTAGGATATATAGCGTGATAGACGTATATAATATTCCCACCGAGAAGTAGGAGACGGCGCGCCAGGAATATAGTAAAATATTACATCCGAGATGTTAGGTTGCCTTAGGCTAGGATATGTAACATTATAGACGTATATAATGTTCCCACCGTGAAGTAGGGGCCGACGAGCCAGGAATGTAGTAAAATATTACATCCGAGGTGTTAGGTTGCCTTAGGCTAGGATATATAACGTTATAGACGTATATATTGTTCCCACCGAGAAGTAGGTTCCGACACGCCAGGAATGTTGTAAAATATTGCATTCCACATGTTGCGTTGTTAAGCTAGGATATATAGCGTTATAGACGTATATAATATTCCCACCGAGAAGTAGGGGCCGGCGCGCCAGGAATGTAGTAAAATATTACATCCGAGATGTTAGGTTGCCTTAGGCTAGGATATATAACGTTATAGACGTATATAATGTTACCACAGAGAACTAGGCACATGCATGCCAGGAATGTTGTAAAATATTACGGTAGAGATGATAGTTTGCCTTAGCTTAGGATATATAACGTTATAGGCGTATAAACTGTTCCCACCGAGAAGTAGGTGCCGCCGCGCCAGGTATGTTGTAAAATATTACATTCGACATGTTAGGTTGCCTTAGGCTAGGATATATAGCGTTATAGACGTATATAATGTTCCCAACGAGAAGTAGGATCCGACGGGCCAGAAATGTAGTAAAATATTACACTCGGCATGTTAGGTTACCTTAGGTTAGGATATATAACGTTTTAGACGTATATAATGTTACCACAGAGAAGTAGGGACCGAAGCGCCGGGAATGTTGTAAAATATTACATTCGGCATGTTAGGTTGTCTTAGGTTAGGATATATAACGTTTTAGACGTATATACTGTTCCCACCGAGAAGTAGGTGCCGCCGCGCCAGGTATGTTGTAAAATATTACATTCGACATGTTAGGTTGCCTTAGGCTAGGATATATAGCGTTATAGACGTATATAATGTTCCCACCGAGAAGTAGGGGCCGACGTGCCAGGAATGTAGTAAAATATTACATCCGAGATGTTAGGTTGCCTTAGGTTAGGATACATAACGTTATTGACTTATATAATGTCCCCACCGAGAAGTAGGTGCCGACGCGCCTGGTATGTTGTAAAATATTACAATCGACATGTTAGGTTGCCTTAGGCTAGGATATATCGTTATAGAAGTATATAATGTTCCCACCGAGAAGTAGGGGCCGACGTGCCAGGAATGTAGTAAAATATTACATCCGAGATGTTAGGTTGCCTTAGGATAGGATATATAACATTATAGACGTATATAATGTTACCACCGAGAAGTAGTATCCGACGAGCCAGGAATGTTGTAAAATATTGCGCTCGACATGTTAGGTTACCCTAGGCTAGGATATATAACGTTTTAGACGTATATACTGTTCCCACCGAGAAGTAGGTGCCGCCGCGCCAGGAATGTAATAAAATATAACATCCGAGATATTAGGTTGCCTTAGGTTAGGATATATAACGTTATAGACGTATATAGTGTTACCACAGAGAACTAGGCACTTGCATGCCAGGAATGTTGTAAAATATTACGGTAGAGATGATAGTTTGCCTTAGTTTAGGATATATAACGTTATAGGCGTATAAACTGTTCCCACCGAGAAGTATGTGCCGCCGCGCCAGGTATGTTGTAAAATATTACATTCGACATGTTAGGTTGCCTTAGGCTAGGATATATAGCGTTGTAGACGTATATAATGTTCCCACCGAGAAGTAGGGTCCGACGGGCCAGAAATGTAGTAAAATATTACATCCGAGATGTTAGGTTGAATTAGGTTAGGATATATAACGTTATAGACGTATATAATGTTACCACAGAGAACTAGGCACTTGCATGCCAGGAATGTTGTAAAATATTACGGTAGAGATGATAGGTTGCCTTAGTTTACGATATATAACGTTATAGGCGTATAAACTGTTCCCACCGAGAAGTAGGTGCCGCCGCGCCAGGTATGTTGTAAAATATTACATTCGACATGTTAGGTTGCCTTAGGCTAGGGTATATAGCGTTATAGACGTATATAATGTTCCCAACGAGAAGTAGGGTCCGACGGGCCAGAAATGTAGTAAAATATTACACTCGGCGTGTTAGGTTACCTTAGGTTAGGATATATAACGTTTTAGACGTATATAATGTTACCACAGAGAAGTAGGGACCGAAGCGCCGGGAATGTTGTAAAATATTACATTCGGCATGTTAGGTTGCCTTAGGTTAGGATATATAACGTTTTAGACGTATATACTGTTCCCACCGAGAAGTAGGTGCCGCCGCGCCAGGAATGTAGTAAAATATAACATCCGAGATATTAGGTTGCCTTAGGTTAGGATATATAACGTTAAAGACGTATATAGTGTTACCACAGAGAACTAGGCACTTGCCTGCCAGGAATGTTGTAAAATATTACGGTAGAGATGATAGGTTGCCTTGCTTTAGGATATATAACGTTATAGACGTATATACTGTTCCCACCGAGAAGTAGGTGCCGACGCGCCAGGTGTGTTGTAAAATATTACATTCGACATGTTAGGTTGCCTTAGGCTAGGATATATAGCGTTATAGACTTATATAATGTTCCCACCGAGAAGCAGGGGCCGACGTGTCAGGAACGTAGTAAAATATTACATCCGAGATGTTAGGTTGCCTTACGTTAGGATATCTAACGTTATAGACGTATATAATGTTCCCACCGAAAAGTCGGAGCCGACGCGCCAGGAATGTTGTAAAATATTACATCCGCGGTGTTAGGTTGGCTTAGGTTAGGATATATAACGTTATTGCCTTATATAACTTTCCCACCGAGAAATAGGCGCCGACGCGCCGGGAATGCTGTAAAATATTACATTCGACATGTTAGGTTGCCTTAGGCTAGGATATATAGCGTTGTAGACGTATATAATGTTCCCACCGAGAAGTAGGGTCCGACGGGCCAGAAACGTAGTAAAATATTACATCCGAGATGTTAGGTTGCCTCAGGTTAGGATATATAACGTTATAGACGTATATAATGTTACCACAGAGAACTAGGCACTTGCATGCCAGGAATGTTGTAAAATATTACGGTAGAGATGATAGTTTGCCTTAGTTTAGGATATATAACGTTATAGGCGTATAAACTGTTCCCACCGAGAAGTAGGTGCCGCCGCGCCAGGTATGTTGTAAAATATTACATTCGACATGTTAGGTTGCCTTAGGCTAGGATATATAGCGTTGTAGACGTATATAATGTTCCCACCGAGAAGTAGGGTCCGACCGGCCAGAAACGTAGTAAAATATTACATCCGAGATGTTAGGTTGCCTCAGGTTAGGATATATAACGTTATAGACGTATATAATGTTACCACAGAGAACTAGGCACTTGCATGCCAGGAATGTTATAAAATATTACGGTAGAGATGATAGTTTGCCTTAGTTTAGGATATATAACGTTATAGGCGTATAAACTGTTCCCACCGAGAAGTAGGTGCCGCCGCGCCAGGTATGTTGTAAAATATTACATTCGACATGTTAGGTTGCCTTAGGCTAGGATATATAGCGTTATAGACGTATATAATGTTCCCAACGAGAAGTAGGGTCCGACGGGCCAGAAATGTAGTAAAATATTACACTCGGCATGTTAGGTTACCTTAGGTTAGGATATATAACGTTTTAGACGTATATAATGTTACCACAGAGAAGTAGGGACCGAAGCGCCGGGAATGTTGTAAAATATTACATTCGGCATGTTAGGTTGCCTTAGGTTAGGATATATAACGTTTTAGACGTATATACTGTTCCCACCGAGAAGTAGGTGCCGCCGCGCCAGGAATGTAGTAAAATATAACATCCGAGATATTAGGTTGCCTTAGGTTAGGATATATAACGTTATAGACGTATATAGTGTTACCACAGAGAACTAGGCACTTGCATGCCAGGAATGTTGTAAAATATTACGGTAGAGATGATAGGTTGCCTTGGTTTAGGATATATAACGTTATAGACGTATATACTGTTCCCACCGAGAAGTAGGTGCCGACGCGCCAGGTGTGTTGTAAAATATTACATTCGACATGTTAGGTTGCCTTAGGCTAGGATATATAGCGTTATAGACTTATATAATGTTCCCACCGAGAAGCAGGGGCCGACGTGTCAGGAACGTAGTAAAATATTACATCCGAGATGTTAGGTTGCCTTACGTTAGGATATCTAACGTTATAGACGTATATAATGTTCCCACCGAAAAGTCGGAGCCGACGCGCCAGGAATGTTGTAAAATATTACATCCGCGGTGTTAGGTTGGCTTAGGTTAGGATATATAACGTTATTGCCTTATATAACTTTCCCACCGAGAAATAGGCGCCGACGCGCCGGGAATGCTGTAAAATATTACATTCGACATGTTAGGTTGCCTTAGGCTAGGATATATAGCGTTGTAGACGTATATAATGTTCCCACCGAGAAGTAGGGTCCGACGGGCCAGAAACGTAGTAAAATATTACATCCGAGATGTTAGGTTGCCTCAGGTTAGGATATATAACGTTATAGACGTATATAATGTTACCACAGAGAACTAGGCACTTGCATGCCAGGAATGTTGTAAAATATTACGGTAGAGATGATAGTTTGCCTTAGTTTAGGATATATAACGTTATAGGCGTATAAACTGTTCCCACCGAGAAGTAGGGTCCGACGGGCCAGAAATGTAGTTAAATATTTCATCCGAGATGTTAGGTTGCCTTAGGTTAGGATATATAACGTTATAGACGTATATAATGTTACCACAGAGAACTAGGCACTTGCATGCCAGGAATGTTATAAAATATTACGGTAGAGATGATAGTTTGCCTTAGTTTAGGATATATAACGTTATAGGCGTATAAACTGTTCCCACCGAGAAGTAGGTGCCGCCGCGCCAGGTATGTTGTAAAATATTATATTCGACATGTTAGGTTGCCTTAGGCTAGGATATATAGCGTTGTAGACGTATATAATGTTCCCACCGAGAAGTAGGGTCCGACGGGCCAGAAACGTAGTAAAATATTACATCCGAGATGTTAGGTTGCCTCAGGTTAGGATATATAACGTTATAGACGTATATAATGTTACCACAGAGAACTAGGCACTTGCATGCCAGGAATGTTGTAAAATATTACGGTAGAGATGATAGTTTGCCTTAGTTTAGGATATATAACGTTATAGGCGTATAAACTGTTCCCACCGAGAAGTAGGTGCCGCCGCGCCAGGTATGTTGTAAAATATTACATTCGACATGTTAGGTTGCCTTAGGCTAGGATATATAGCGTTATAGACGTATATAATGTTCCCAACGAGAAGTAGGGTCCGACGGGCCAGAAATGTAGTAAAATATTACACTCGGCATGTTAGGTTACCTTAGGTTAGGATATATAACGTTTTAGACGTATATAATGTTACCACAGAGAAGTAGGGACCGAAGCGCCGGGAATGTTGTAAAATATTACATTCGGCATGTTAGGTTGCCTTAGGTTAGGATATATAACGTTTTAGACGTATATACTGTTCCCACCGAGAAGTAGGTGCCGCCGCGCCAGGAATGTAGTAAAATATAACATCCGAGATATTAGGTTGCCTTAGGTTAGGATATATAACGTTATAGACGTATATAGTGTTACCACAGAGAACTAGGCACTCGCATGCCAGGAATGTTGTAAAATATTACGGTAGAGATGATAGGTTGCCTTGGTTTAGGATATATAACGTTATAGACGTATATACTGTTCCCACCGAGAAGTAGGTGCCGACGCGCCAGGTGTGTTGTAAAATATTACATTCGACATGTTAGGTTGCCTTAGGCTAGGATATATAGCGTTATAGACTTATATAATGTTCCCACCGAGAAGCAGGGGCCGACGTGTCAGGAACGTAGTAAAATATTACATCCGAGATGTTAGGTTGCCTTACGTTAGGATATCTAACGTTATAGACGTATATAATGTTCCCACCGAAAAGTCGGAGCCGACGCGCCAGGAATGTTGTAAAATATTACATCCGCGGTGTTAGGTTGGCTTAGGTTAGGATATATAACGTTATTGCCTTATATAACTTTCCCACCGAGAAATAGGCGCCGACGCGCCGGGAATGCTGTAAAATATTACATTCGACATGTTAGGTTGCCTTAGGATAGGATATATAGCGTTGTATACGTATATAATGTTCCCACCGAGAAGTAGGGTCCAACGGGCCAGAAACGTAGTAAAATATTACATCCGAGATGTTAGGTTGCCTCAGGTTAGGATATATAACGTTATAGACGTATATAATGTTACCACAGAGAACTAGGCACTTGCATGCCAGGAATGTTGTAAAATATTACGTTAGAGATGATAGTTTGCCTTAGTTTAGGATATATAACGTTATAGGCGTATAAACTGTTCCCACCGAGAAGTAGGTGCCGCCGCGCCAGGTATGTTGTAAAATATTACAATCGACATGTTAGGTTGCCTTAGGCTAGGATATATCGTTATAGAAGTATATAATGTTCCCACCGGGAAGTAGGGGCCGACGTGCCAGGAATGTAGTAAAATATTACATCCGAGATGTTAGGTTGCCTTAGGATAGGATATATAACATTATAGACGTATATAATGTTACCACCGAGAAGTAGTATCCGACGAGCCAGGAATGTTGTAAAATATTGCGCTCGACATGTTAGGTTGCCTTAGGCTAGGATATATCGTTATAGAAGTATATAATGTTCCCACCGGGAAGTAGGGGCCGACGTGCCAGGAATGTAGTAAAATATTACATCCGAGATGTTAGGTTGCCTTAGGATAGGATATATAACATTATAGACGTATATAATGTTACCACCGAGAAGTAGTATCCGACGAGCCAGGAATGTTGTAAAATATTGCGCTCGACATGTTAGGTTACCCTAGGCTAGGATATATAGCGTTATAGACGTATATAATGTTCCCACCGAGAAGTAGGGGCCGACGTGCCAGGAATGTAGTAAAATATTACATCCGAGGTGTTAGGTTGCCTTAGGTTAGGATATATAACGCTATATACGTATATAATGTTACCACAGAGAACTAGGCACTTTAATGCCAGGAATGTTGTAAAATATTACATCCGAGATGTTAGGTTGCCTTAGGTTAGGATATATAACGTTATAGACGTATATAATGTTACCACAGAGAACTAGGCACTTGCATGCCAGGAATGTTGTAAAATATTACGGTAGAGATGATAGGTTGCCTTAGTTTACGATATATAACGTTTTAGACGTATATACTGTTCCCACCGAGAAGTAGGTGCCGACGCGCAAGGAATGTTGTAAAATATTACATTCGACATGTTAGGTTGCCTTAGGCTAGGATATATAGCGTTATAGACGTATATAATGTTCCCAACGAGAAGTAGGGTCCGACGGGCCAGAAATGTAGTAAAATATTACACTCGGCATGTTAGGTTACCTTAGGTTAGGATATATAACGTTTTAGACGTATATAATGTTACCACAGAGAAGTAGGGACCGAAGCGCCGGGAATGTTGTAAAATATTACATTCGGCATGTTAGGTTGCCTTAGGTTAGGATATATAACGTTTTAGACGTATATACTGTTCCCACCGAGAAGTAGGTGCCGCCGCGCCAGGAATGTAATAAAATATAACATCCGAGATATTAGGTTGCCTTAGGTTAGGATATATAACGTTATAGACGTATATAGTGTTACCACAGAGAACTAGGCACTTGCATGCCAGGAATGTTGTAAAATATTACGGTAGAGATGATAGGTTGCCTTGGTTTAGGATATATAACGTTATAGACGTATATACTGTTCCCACCGAGAAGTAGGTGCCGACGCGCCAGGTGTGTTGTAAAATATTACATTCGACATGTTAGGTTGCCTTAGGCTAGGATATATAGCGTTATAGACTTATATATTGTTCCCACCGAGAAGCAGGGGCCGACGTGTCAGGAACGTAGTAAAATATTACATCCGAGATGTTAGGATGCCTTACGTTAGGATATATAACGTTATAGACGTATATAATGTTCCCACCGAAAAGTCGGAGCCGACGCGCCACGAATGTTGTAAAATATTACATCCGCGGTGTTAGGTTGCCTTAGGTTAGGATATATAACGATATTGCCTTATATAACTTTCCCACCGAGAAATAGCCGCCGACGCGCCGGGAATGCTGTAAAATATTACATTCGACATGTTAGGTTGCCTTAGGCTAGGATATATAGCGTTATAGAAGTATATAATGTTCCCACCGAGAAGTAGGGGCCGACGTGCCAGGAATGTAGTAAAATATTACATCCGAGATGTTAGGTTGCCTTAGGATAGGATATATAACATTATAGACGTATATAATGTTACCACCGAGAAGTAGTAGCCGACGAGCCAGGAATGTTGTAAAATATTGCGCTCGACATGTTAGGTTACCCTAGGCTAGGATATATAGCGTTATAGACGTATATAATGTTCCCACCGAGAAGTAGGGGCCGACGTGCCAGGAATGTAGTAAAATATTACATCCGAGGTGTTAGGTTGCCTTAGGTTAGGATACATAACGTTATTGACTTATATAATGTCCCCACCGAGAAGTAGGTGCCGACGCGCCTGGTATGTTGTAAAATATTACAATCGACATGTTAGGTTGCCTTAGGCTAGGATATATCGTTATAGAAGTATATAATGTTCCCACCGGGAAGTAGGGGCCGACGTGCCAGGAATGTAGTAAAATATTACATCCGAGATGTTAGGTTGCCTTAGGATAGGATATATAACATTATAGACGTATATAATGTTACCACCGAGAAGTAGTATCCGACGAGCCAGGAATGTTGTAAAATATTGCGCTCGACATGTTAGGTTACCCTAGGCTAGGATATATAGCGTTATAGACGTATATAATGTTCCCACCGAGAAGTAGGGTCCGACGGGCCAGAAATGTAGTTAAATATTACATCCGAGATGTTAGGTTGCCTTAGGTTAGGATATATAACGTTATAGACGTATATAATGTTACCACAGAGAACTAGGCACTTGCATGCCAGGAATGTTGTAAAATATTACGGTAGAGATGATAGGTTGCCTTAGTTTACGATATATAACGTTATAGGCGTATAAACTGTTCCCACCGAGATGTAGGTTCCGCCGCGCCAGGTATGTTGTAAAATATTACATTCGACATGTTAGGTTGCCTTAGGCTAGGGTATATAGCGTTATAGACGTATATAATGTTCCCAACGAGAAGTACGGTCCGACGGGCCAGAAATGTAGTAAAATATTACACTCGGCGTGTTAGGTTACCTTAGGTTAGGATATATAACGTTTTAGACGTATATAATGTTACCACAGAGAAGTAGGGACCGAAGCGCCGGGAATGTTGTAAAATATTACATTCGGCATGTTAGGTTGCCTTAGGTTAGGATATATAACGTTTTAGACGTATATACTGTTCCCACCGAGAAGTAGGTGCCGCCGCGCCAGGAATGTAGTAAAATATAACATCCGAGATATTAGGTTGCCTTAGGTTGGGATATATAACGTTATAGACGTATATAGTGTTACCACAGAGAACTAGGCACTTGCATGCCAGGAATGTTGTAAAATATTGCGGTAGAGATGATAGGTTGCCTTGGTTTAGGATATAAAACGTTATAGACGTATATACTGTTCCCACCGAGAAGTAGGTGCCGACGCGCCAGGTGTGTTGTAAAATATTACATTCGACATGTTAGGTTGCCTTAGGCTAGGATATATAGCGTTATAGACTTATATAATGTTCCCACCGAGAAGCAGGGGCCGACGTGTCAGGAACGTAGTAAAATATTACATCCGAGATGTTAGGTTGCCTTACGTTAGGACATATAACGTTATAGACGTATATAATGTTCCCACCGAAAAGTCGGATCCGACGCGCCAGGAATGTTGTAAAATATTACATCCGCGGTGTTAGGTTGCCTTAGGTTAGGATATATAACGTTATTGCCTTATATAACTTTCCCACCGAGAAATAGGCGCCGACGCGCCGGGAATGCTGTAAAATATTACATTCGACATGTTAGGTTGCCCTAGGCTAGGATATATAGCGTTATAGACGTATATAATGTTCCCACCGAGAATTAGGGTCCGACGGGCCAGAAATGTAGTAAAATATTACATCCGAGATGTTAGGTTGCCTTAGGTTAGGATATATAACGTTATAGACGTATATAATGTTACCACAGACAACTAGGCACTTGCATGCCAGGAATGTTGTAAAATATTACGGTAGAGATGATAGTTTGCCTTAGTTTAGGATATATAACGTTATAGGCGTATAAACTGTTCCCACCGAGAAGTAGGTGCCGCCGCGCCAGGTATGTTGTAAAATATTACATTCGACATGTTAGGTTGCCTTAGGCTAGGATATATAGCGTTATAGAAGTATATAATGTTCCCACCGAGAAGTAGGGGCCGACGTGCCAGGAATGTAGTAAAATATTACATCCGACATGTTAGGTTGCCTTAGGCTAGGATATATAACACTATAGACTTATATAATGTTACCACCGAGAAGTAGTAGCCGAAGAGCCAGGAATGTTGTAAAATATTGCGCTCGACATGTTAGGTTACCCTAGGCTAGGATATATAGCGTTATAGACGTACATAATGTTCCCACCGAGAAGTAGGGTCCGACGGGCCAGAAATGTAGTAAAATATTACATCCGAAATGTTAGGTTGCCTTAGGTTAGGATATATAACGTTTTAGACGTATATAATGTTACCACAGAGAAGTAGGGACCGAAGCGCCGGGAATGTTGTAAAATATTACATTCGGCATGTTAGGTTGCCTTAGGTTAGGATATATAACGTTTTAGACGTATATACTGTTCCCACCGAGAAGTAGGTGCCGCCGCGCCAGGAATGTAGTAAAATATAACATCCGAGATATTAGGTTGCCTTAGGATAGGATGTATAACATTATAGACGTATGTAACGTTACCACCGAGAACTAGGCACTTGCATGCCAGGAATGTTGTAAAATATTACGGTAGAGATGATAGTTTGCCTTAGTTTAGGATATATAACGTTATAGGCGTATAAACTGTTCCCACCGAGAAGTAGGTGTCGCCGCGCCAGGTATGTTGTAAAATATTACATTCGACATGTTAGGTTGCCTTAGGCTAGGATATATAGCGTTATAGACTTATATAATGTTCCCACCGAGAAGCAGGGGCCGACGTGTCAGGAACGTAGTAAAATATTACATCCGAGATGTTAGGTTGCCTTACGTTAGGATATATAACGTTATAGACGTATATAATGTTCCCACCGAAAAGTCGGATCCGACGCGCCAGGAATGTTGTAAAATATTACATCCGCGGTGTTAGGTTGCCTTAGGTTAGGATATATAACGTTATTGCCTTATATAACTTTCCCACCGAGAAATAGGCGCCGACGCACCGGGAATGCTGTAAAATATTACATTCGACATGTTAGGTTGCCTTAGGCTGGGATATATAGCGTTATAGAAGTATATAATGTTCCCACCGAGAAGTAGGGGCCGACGTGCCAGGAATGTAGTAAAATATTACATCCGAGATGTTAGGTTGCCTTAGGATAGGATATATAACATTATAGACGTATATAATGTTACCACCGAGAAGTAGTAGCCGACGAGCCAGGAATGTTGTAAAATATTGCGCTCGACATGTTAGGTTACCCTAGGCTAGGATATAT
Source organism: Xylocopa violacea (assembly GCA_963969225.1). Taxonomy (NCBI): domain Eukaryota; kingdom Metazoa; phylum Arthropoda; class Insecta; order Hymenoptera; family Apidae; genus Xylocopa; species Xylocopa violacea. The sequence continues at coordinate 55,314,902 of CAXAJV010000001.1, forward strand.
AGCGTTATAGACGTATATAATGTTCCCACCGAGAAGTAGGGGCCGACGTGCCAGGAATGTAGTAAAATATTACATCCGAGGTGTTAGGTTGCCTTAGGTTAGGATACATAACGTTATTGACTTATATAATGTCCCCACCGAGAAGTAGGTGCCGACGCGCCTGGTATGTTGTAAAATATTACAATCGACATGTTAGGTTGCCTTAGGCTAGGATATATCGTTATAGAAGTATATAATGTTCCCACCGGGAAGTAGGGGCCGACGTGCCAGGAATGTAGTAAAATATTACATCCGAGATGTTAGGTTGCCTTAGGATAGGATACATAACATTATAGACGTATATAATGTTACCACCGAGAAGCAGTATCCGACGAGCCAGGAATGTTGTAAAATATTGCGCTCGACATGTTAGGTTACCCTAGGCTAGGATATATAGCGTTATAGACGTATATAATGTTCCCACCGAGAAGTAGGGGCCGACGTGCCAGGAATGTAGTAAAATATTACATCCGAGGTGTTAGGTTGCCTTAGGTTAGGATATATAACGTTATAGACGTATATAATGTTACCACAGAGAACTAGGCACTTTAATGCCAGGAATGTAGTTAAATATTACATCCGAGATGTTAGGTTGCCTTAGGTTAGGATATATAACGTTATAGACGTATATAATGTTACCACAGAGAACTAGGCACTTGCATGCCAGGAATGTTGTAAAATATTACGGTAGAGATGATAGTTTGCCTTAGTTTAGGATATATAACGTTATAGGCGTATAAACTGTTCCCACCGAGAAGTAGGTGCCGCCGCGCCAGGTATGTTGTAAAATATTACATTCGACATGTTAGGTTGCCTTAGGCTAGGATATATAGCGTTGTAGACGTATATAATGTTCCCACCGAGAAGTAGGGTCCGACGGGCCAGAAATGTAGTAAAATATTACATCCGAGATGTTAGGTTGCCTTCGGTTAGGATATATAACGTTATAGACGTATATAATGTTACCACAGAGAACTAGGCACTTGCATGCCAGGAATGTTGTAAAATATTACGGTAGAGATGATAGGTTGCCTTAGTTTACGATATATAACGTTATAGGCGTATAAACTGTTCCCACCGAGATGTAGGTTCCGCCGCGCCAGGTATGTTGTAAAATATTACATTCGACATGTTAGGTTGCCTTAGGCTAGGATATATAGCGTTATAGACTTATATAATGTTCCCACCGAGAAGCAGGGGCCGACGTGTCAGGAACGTAGTAAAATATTACATCCGAGATGTTAGGTTGCCTTACGTTAGGATATATAACGTTATAGACGTATATAATGTTCCCACCGAAAAGTCGGATCCGACGCGCCAGGAATGTTGTAAAATATTACATCCGCGGAGTTAGGTTGCCTTAGGTTAGGATATATAACGTTATTGCCTTATATAACTTTCCCACCGAGAAATAGGCTCCGACGCACCGGGAATGCTGTAAAATATTACATTCGACATGTTAGGTTGCCCTAGGCTAGGATATATAGCGTTATAGACGTATATAATGTTCCCACCGAGAATTAGGGTCCGACGGGCCAGAAATGTAGTAAAATATTACATCCGAGATGTTAGGTTGCCTTAGGTTAGGATATATAACGTTATAGACGTATATAATGTTACCACAGAGAACTAGGCACTTGCATGCCAGGAATGTTGTAAAATATTACGGTGGAGATGATAGTTTGCCTTAGTTTAGGATATATAACGTTATAGGCGTATAAACTTTTCCCACCGAGAAGTAGGTGCCGCCGCGCCAGGTATGTTGTAAAATATTACATTCGACATGTTAGGTTGCCTTAGGCTAGGATATATAGCGTTGTAGACGTATATAATGTTCCCACCGAGCAGTAGGGTCCGACGGGCCAGAAATGTAGTAAAATATTACATCCGAGATGTTAGGTTGCCTTAGGTTAGGATATATAACGTTATAGACGTATATAATGTTACCACAGAGAACTAGGCACTTGCATGCCAGGAATGTTGTAAAACATTACGGTAGAGATGATAGGTTGCCTTAGTTTACGATATATAACGTTATAGGCGTATAAACTGTTCCCACCGAGATGTAGGTGCCGCCGCGCCAGGTATGTTGTAAAATATTACATTCGACATGTTAGGTTGCCTTAGGCTAGGGTATATAGCGTTATAGACGTATATAATGTTCCCAACGAGAAGTAGGGTCCGACGGGCCAGAAATGTACTAAAATATTACACTCGCCGTGTTAGGTTACCTTAGGTTAGGATATATAACGTTTTAGACGTATATAATGTTACCACAGAGAAGTAGGGACCGAAGCGCCGGGAATGTTGTAAAATATTACATTCGGCATGTTAGGTTGCCTTAGGTTAGGATATATAACGTTTTAGACGTATATACTGTTCCCACCGAGAAGTAGGTGCCGCCGCGCCAGGAATGTAGTAAAATATAACATCCGAGATATTAGGTTGCCTTAGGTTGGGATATATAACGTTATAGACGTATATAGTGTTACCACAGAGAACTAGGCACTTGCATGCCAGGAATGTTGTAAAATATTACGGTAGAGATGATAGGTTGCCTTGGTTTAGGATATATAACGTTATAGACGTATATACTGTTCCCACCGAGAAGTAGGTGCCGACGCGCCAGGTGTGTTGTAAAATATTACATTCGACATGTTAGGTTGCCTTAGGTTAGGATATATAGCGTTATAGACTTATATAATGTTCCCACCGAGAAGCAGGGGCCGACGTGTCAGGAACGTAGTAAAATATTACATCCGAGATGTTAGGTTGCCTTACGTTAGGACATATAACGTTATAGACGTATATAATGTTCCCACCGAAAAGTCGGATCCGACGCGCCAGGAATGTTGTAAAATATTACATCCGAGATATTAGGTTGCCTTAGGTTAGGAGATATAACTTTATAGACGTATATACTGTTCCCCCTGAGAAGTAGTTGCCGACGCGCCAGGAATGTTGTAAAACATTACATCCGCGGTGTTAGGTTGCCTTAGGTTAGGATATATAACGTTATTGCCTTATATAACTTTCCCACCGAGAAATAGGCGCCGACGCGCCGGGAATGCTGTAAAATATTACATTCGACATGTTAGGTTGCCTTAGGCTGGGATATATAGCGATATAGACGTATATAATGTTCCCACCGAGAAGTAGGGTCCGACGGGCCAGAAATGTAGTAAAATATTACATCCGAGATGTTAGGTTGCCTTAGGTTAGGATATATAACGTTATAGACGTATATAATGTTACCACAGAGAACTAGGCACTTGCATGCCAGGAATGTTGTAAAATATTACGGTAGAGATGATAGTTTGCCTTAGTTTAGGATATATAACGTTATAGGCGTATATACTGTTCCCACCGAGAAGTAGGTGCCGACGCGCCAGGTATGTTGTAAAATATTACATTCGGCATGTTAGGTTGCCTTAGGTTAGGATATATAACGTTTTAGACGTATATAATGTTACCACAGAGATGTAGGTGCGGACGTGCCAGGAATGTAGTAAAATATTACATCCGAGATGTTAGGTTGCCTTAGGATAGGATATATAACGTTATAGACGTATATAATGTTACCACAGAGAACTAGGCACTTGCATGCCACGAATGTTGTAAAATATTACGGTAGAGATGATAGGTTGCCATAGTTTAGGATATATAACGTTATAGAAGTATATACTGTTCCCACCGAGAAGTAGGTGCCGACGCGCCAGGTGTGCTGTAAAATATTACATTCGACATGTTAGGTTGCCTTAGGCTAGGATATATAGCGTTATAGACGTATATAATGTTCCCACCGAGAAGTAGGGGCCGACGTGCCAGGAATGTAGTAAAATATTACATCCGAGATGTTAGGTTGCCTTAGGTTAGGATATATAACGTTATTTTCTTATATAACGTTCCCACCGAGAAGTAGGGGCCGACGTGCCAGGAATGTAGTAAAATATTACATCCGAGATGTTAGGTTGCCTTAGGTTAGGATACATAACGTTATTGACTTATATAATGTCCCCACCGAGAAGTAGGTGCCGACGCGCCTGGTATGTTGTAAAATATTAAATTCGACATGTTAGGTTGCCTTAGGCTAGGATATATAGCGTTATAGAAGTATATAATGTTCCCACCGAGAAGTAGGGGCCGACGTGCCAGGAATGTAGTAAAATATTACATACGAGATGTTAGGTTGCCTTAGGATAGGATATATAACGTTATAGACGTATACACTGTTGCCACCGAGAAGTAGGTGCCGACGCGCCAGGAATGTTGTAAAATATTACACTCGGCATGTCAGGTTGCCTTAGGCTAGGATATATAGCGTTATAGACGTATATAATGTTCCCACCGAGAAGTAGGGGCCGACGTGCCAGGAATGTAGTAAAATATTACATCCGAGATGTTAGGTTGCCTTAGGTTAGGATATATAACGTTATTGTCTTATATAACGTTCCCACCGAGAAGTAGGAGCCGACGAGCCAGGAATGTTGTAAAATATTGCGCTCGACATGTTAGGTTACCCTAGGCTAGGACATATAGCGTTATAGACGTATATAATGTTCCCACCGAGAAGTGGGGGCCGACTAGCCAGGAATGTTATAAAATATTACATTCGACATATTAGGTTGCCTTAGGCTAGGATATATAGCGTTATAGACGTATATAATGTTCCCGCCGAGAAGTAGGGACCGACGCGTCAGGAATGTTGTAAAATATTACATGCCAGATGTTAGGTTGCGTTAGGTTAGGATATACAACGTTATAGACGTATATAATGTCCCCTTCGAGAAGCAGGCGACGACACGTCAGAATGTTGTAAAATATTACATCCGATATGTTAGGTTGCCTTAGGCTAGGATATATAACGTGATAGACGTACATAATGTTCCCACCGAGAAATAGGGGCCTGACGCGTCAGGAATGTTGTAAAATATTACATTCCAGATGTTAGGTTGCGTTAGGTTAGGATATACAACGTTATAGACGTATATAATGTCCCCTTCGAGAAGCAGGCGACGACACGCCAGAATGATGTAAAATATTACATTCGACATGTTAGGTTGCCTTAGGCTAGGATATACAACGTTATAGACGTATACAATTTTGCCACCGAGAAGTAGGGACCGACATGCCAGGAATGTTGTAAAACATTACATCCGAGATGTTAGGTTGCGTTAGGTTAGGACATACAACGTTATAGACGTATATAATATTCCCACCGAGAAATAGGGGCCGACGCGTCAGGAATGTTGTAAAATACTACACCCGAAATGTTAGGTTCCCTTAGGATAGGATATACAACGTTATAGACGTATAGAATGTTCCCACCGAGATGTAGGGACCGACATGCCAGGAATGATGTAAAATATTACATCCGAGTTGTTAGGTTGCTTTAGGTTAGGATATATATCGTTATAGACTTATATAATGTTCCCACCGAGACGTGGGGACCGACTTGCCAGGAATGTTGTAAAATATTACATCCCAGAAGTTAGGTTGCTTTGGGTTAGGATATACAACGTTATAGACGTATATAATGTCCCCATCGAGAAGCAGGCGACGACACGCCAGGAATGTTGTAAAATATTACATCCGAGATGTTAGGTTGCCTTAGGCTAGGACATATAGCGTTATAGACGTATACAATGTTGCCACCGAGAAATAGGGGCCGACGCGTCATGAATGTTGTAAAATATTACATCCCAGATGTTAGGTTGCGTTAGGTTAGGATATACAACGTTATAGACGTATATAATGTCCCCTTCGAGAAGCAGGCGACGACACGCCAGAATGTTGTAAAATATTACATTCGACATGTTAGGTTGCCTTAGGCTAGGATATATAACGTTATAGACGTATATAATATTCCCACCGAGAAATAGGGGCCGACGCGTCAGGAATGTTATAAAATATTACACCCGAGATGTTAGGTTCCCTTAGGTAGGCATATACAACGTTATAGACGTATATAATGTTCCCACCGAGAAGTAGGGACCGACATGCCAGAATGTTGTAAAATATTACATACGAGATGTTAGGTTCCCTTAGGTTAGGATATACAACGTTATAGACGTATATAATGTTCCCACCGAGAAGTAGGGACCGACATGCCAGGAATGTTGTAAAATATTACGTCCGGGATGTTAGGTTGCTTTAGGTTAGGATATATATCGTTATAGACTTATATAATGTTCCCACCGAGACGTGGGGACCGACTTGCCAGGAATGTTGTAAAATGTTACATCCCAGAAGTTAGATTGCTTTGGGTTAGGATATACAATGTTATAGACGTATATAATTTCCCCATCGAGAAGCAGGCGACGACACGCCAGAATGTTGTAAAATACTACATCCGAGATGTTAGGTTCCCTTAGGTTAGGATATACAACGTTTTAGACGTATGTAATGTCCCCATCGAGAAGCAGGCGACGACACGCCAGAATGTTGTATAATATTACATCCGATATGTTAGGTTGCCTTAGGCTAGGATATATAACGTGATAGACGTATATAATGTTCCCGCCGAGCAATAGGGGCCGACGCGTCAGGAATGTTGTAAAATATGACATCCCAGATGTTTAGGTTCCCTTAGGTTAGGATATACAACGTTCTAGACGTATAGAATGTTCCCAACGAGAAATAGGGCCCGCCGCGTCAGGAATGTTGTAAAATATTACACCCGAGATGTTAGGTTCCCTTAGGTTAGGATATACAACGTTATAGACGTATAGAATGTTCCCACCGAGATGTAGGGACCGACATGCCAGGAATGTTGTAAAATAATACATCCGAGATGTTACGTTGCTTTAGGTTAGGATATATATCGTTGTAGACTAATATAATGTTCCCACCGAGACGTGGGGACTGACATGCAAGGAATGTTGTTAAATAATAAATCCGAGATGTTAGGTTGCCTCAGGTTAGGGTATATATCGTTATAGACGTATATAATGTTCCCGCCGTCGTAGGGACCGACATTCCAGGAATGTTGTAAGATATTACATACGAGATGTTATCTGGCCTTACGTTAGGATATATAACGTTATAGACGTATATAATGTCCCCAGCGAGAAGCAGGCGACGACACGCCAGGAATGATGTAAAATATTACATCCGAGATGTTAGGTTGCCTTAGGCTAGGATATATAACGTTATAGACGTATACAATATTCCCATCGAGAAATAGCGGCCGACGGGCCAGGAATGTTGTAAAATATTACATTCCACATGTTGGGTTGTTAAGCTAGGATATATAGCGTTATAGACGTATATAATATTCCCACCGAAAAGTAGGGGCCGGCGCGCCAGGAATGTAGTAAAATATTACATCCGAGATGCTAGGTTGCCTTACGTTAGGATATACAACGTTATAGACGTATATAATGTCCCCTTCGAGAAGCAGGCGACGACACGCCAGAATGATGTAAAATATTACATTCGACATGTTAGGTTGCCTTAGGCTAGGATATATTACGTTATAGACGTATATAATATTCCCACCGAGAAATAGGGGCCGACGCGTCAGGAATGTTGTAAAATATTACACCCGAGATGTTAGGTTCCCTTAGGTTAGCATATACAACGTTATAGACGTATATAATGTTCCCACCGAGAAGTAGGGACCGACGCCTCAGGAATGTTGTAAAATAAAACATCCCAGATGTTAGGTTGCGTTAGGTTAGGATATACAACGTTATAGACGTATATAATATCCCCTTCGAGAAGCAGGCGACGACACGCCAGAATGTTGTAAAATATTACATCCGATATGTTAGGTTGCCTTAGGCTGGGATATACAAAGTTATAGACGTATACAATTTTGCCACCGAGAAGTAGGGACCGACATGCCAGGAATGTTGTAAAACATTACATCCGAGATGTTAGGTTGCGTTAGGTTAGGACATACAACGTTATAGACGTATATAATATCCCCTTCGAGAAGCAGGCGACGACACGCCAGAATGTTGTAAAATATTACATCCGATATGTTAGGTTGCCTTAGGCTGGGATATACAACGTTATAGACGTATACAATTTTGCCACCGAGAAGTAGGGACCGACATGCCAGGAATGTTGTAAAACATTACATCCGAGATGTTAGGTTGCGTTAGGTTAGGACATACAACGTTATAGACGTATCTAATGTCCCCATCGAGAAGCAGGCGACGACACGCTAGAATGTTGTAAAATATTACATCCGATATGTTAGGTTGCCTTAGGCTAGGATATATAACGTGATAGACGTATTTAATGTTCCCACCGAGCAATAGGGGCCGACGCGTCAGGAATGTTGTAAAATATGACATCCCAGATGTTTAGGTTCCCTTAGGTTAGGATATACAACGTTCTAGACGCATATAATGTACCGACCGAGAAGTACGGGCCGACACGACCGGGATTCTGTAAAACATTACCAGCGAGGGGCTAGATGGGTTAGGTTAGGTTATATTACGTTATAGACGTATATAATGAACCCAACCAGAATTAGGGGCCGACCCGCCAGGAATGTCGTAAAATACTACATCCGAGATGTTAGGTTGCCTTAGGCTAGGATATATAACGTTCTAGACGCATATAATGTCCCCACCGAGAAGTACGTTCCGACAAGACCGGGATTCTGCAAAACATTAACACCGAGGGGCAGAATGGGTTAGGTTACGTTATTTTACGATATAGACGTATATAATGTTCCCACCGAGAAGTAGGGGCCGACCCGCCAGGAATGTTGTAAAATATTACATTCGACGTGTTAGGATTGCCTCAGGCTAGGATATATAACGTTATAGACGAATACGATATTCCCAACGAGGAGTACGGGCCGACACGACAAGAATGTTGTCAAATATTACATCCGAGACGTAAGGTTCCCTTAGGTTAGGATATATATCGTTATAGACGTATATAATGTTCCCACCGAGAGGTAGAGGCCGACGAGCCAGGAATGTTGTAAAATTTTACGCTCGACAAGTTAGGTTGCCTTAGGCTAGGATATATAGCGTTACAGACGTATATAATGTTCCCACCGAAAAGTAGGGGCCGGCGCGCCAGCAATGTAGTAAAATATTACAATCGACATGTTAGGTTGCCTTAGGCTAGGATATGTAACATTATAGACGTATATAATGTTCCCACCGTGAAGTAGGGGCCGACGAGCCAGGAATGTAGTAAAATATTACATCCGAGATGTTAGGTTGCCTTAGGCTAGGATATATAACGTTATAGACGTATATACTGTTCCCACCGAGAAGTAGGTTCCGACACGCCAGGAATGTTGTAAAATATTACATTCCACATGTTGGGTTTTTAAGCTAGGATATATAGCGTTATAGACGTATATAATATTCCCACCGAGAAGTAGGGGACGGCGCGCCAAGGAATGTTGTAAAATATTACATTCGACATGTTAGGTTGCCTTAAGCTAGGATATATAGCGTTTTAGACGTATATAATGTTCCCCGCGAGAAGGAGGGGAAGGCGCGCCAGGAATATAGTAAAATATTACATCCGAGATGTTAGGTTGCCTTAGGCTAGGATATGTAACATTATAGACGTATATAATGTTCCCACCGTGAAGTAGGGGCCGACGAGCCAGGAATGTAGTAAAATATTACATCCGAGGTGTTAGGTTGCCTTAGGCTAGGATATATAACGTTATAGACGTATATACTGTTCCCACCGAGAAGTAGGTTCCGACACGCCAGGAATGTTGTAAAATATTGCATTCCACATGTTGGGTTGTTAAGCTAGGATATATAGCGTTATAGACGTATATAAAATTCCCACCGAGAAGTAGGGGCCGGCGCGCCAGGAATGTAGTAAAATATTACATCCGAGATGTTAGGTTGCCTTGGGCTAGGATATATAACGTTATAGACGTATATAATGTTCCCACCGAGAAGTGCATGGCAACGCGCCAGGCATGTTGTAACATATTACATCCGAAATGTTGGGTTGCCTTAAGCTAGGATATATGGCGTTATAGACGTATATAATGTTCCCACCGAGAAGTAGGGGCCGGGGCGCCAGGAATGTAATAAAATAATACATCCGATATGTTAGGTTGTCTTAGGCTAGGATATATAACGTTATAGACGTATATAATGTTCCCATGGAGAAGTAGGTGCCGACGCGATAGGAATGTTGTAAAATGTTACTTCCGAGATGTTAGGATTGCCTTAGGCTAGGATATATAACGTTAGAGACGTATATACTGTTCCCACAGAGAAGGAGGGGCCGGCGCGCCAGGAATGTAGTAAAATGTTACATCCGAGATGTTAGGTTGCCTTAGGCTAGGATATACAGCTTCAATGACGTATATAATGATCCCACCGAGAAATAGGAGCCGAAGCGCCAGGAATGTTGTAAAATATTACATTCGACGTGTTAGGATTGCCTCAGGCTAGGATATATAACGTTATAGACGAATACGATATTCCCAACGAGGAGTACGGGCCGACACGACAAGAATGTTGTCAAATATTACATCCGAGACGTAAGGTTCCCTTATGTTAGGATATATAACGTTATAGACGTATATAATGTTCCCACCGAGAGGTAGAGGCCGACGAGCCAGGAATGTTGTAAAATTTTAGGCGCGACAAGTTAGGTTGCCTTAGGCTAGGATATATAGCGTTACAGACGTATATAATGTTCCCACCGAGAAGTAGTGGCCGGCGCGCCAGTAATGTTGTAAAATATTACATTCGACATGTTAGGTTGCCTTAGGCTAGGATATATAGCGTTATAGACGTATATAATGTTCCCACCGAGAAGTAGGGACTGACATGCTAGGAATGTTGTAAAATATTACATCCGAGATGTTAGGTTGCGTTATGTTAAGATATACAACGTTATAGACGCATAGAATGTTCTCACTGAGAAGTAGGGACCGAAATGCCAGGAATGTTGTAAAATATTACACCCGAGATGTTAGGTTCCCTTAGGTTAGGATATACAACGTTATAAACGTACAGAATGTTCCCACCGAGAAATAGGGGCCGACGCGTCAGGAATGTTGTAAAATATTACACCCGAGATATTAGGTTCCCTTAGGTTAGGATATACAACGTTATAGACATATAGAATGTTCCCACCGAGAAATAGGGGCCGACGGGTCAGGAATGTTGTAAAATATTACACCCGAGATGTTAGGTTCCCTTAGGTTAGGATATACAACATTATAGACGTGTAGAAAGTTCCCACGGAGATGTAGGGACCGACATGCCAGGAATGTTGTAAAATATTACATCCGAGATGTTAGGTTCCCTTAGGTTAGGATATACAACGTGGAGACGACGGCCGCCGTAAACAAGACCGTGAGGGCAGGCAAGAAGGTAGCAGCTGCGAAGTCGATGCCAAAAGAAAAGCCGATAGTGATGAAAACCCCGAGCACGGCCGCTGTCGTAATCAGTATAGAGGAGGGCAGTAAATCGACATACGCCGAGCTTATGACGACGGCGCGGCAGAAGATCAAACTGTCGGACCTGGGAATCGGTGAGGTCAAACCCAGGAAAGCGCTGACCGGAGCGCTTATTCTCGAAATAAGCGGCGAAGGTAAAGAAGAGAAAGCGAACGCGCTCGCCAACAAGTTAACCGGGCTATTCGCGATCACGAGGGGTGTAAAAATCACGCGCCCCTGCAAGAGAGCGGCCCTGAAGGTCTTCAGGATGGAAGACTCGATCACGGTCGGTGAGGTCGTCGAAGCAGTCGCCGCACAAGGCGGCTGCACCGCCGACGAGATAAAAACCGGTCCCAGGAGGACGGCGTATAACGGCATGGGCACGATGCTTATGCAATGCCCGGTCGCCGCCGCAAAGAAGTTTACCGAAAACGGTAAAGTAAAGGTCGGATGGACGTCCGTCCGCGTTGAACCCATCGAAGCACGACAACTTACCTGCTTCAAATGTTGGGAAATCGGGCACGTAATCGCGAAATGCTCCGCGACCGTGGACCGAACGGAGGCGTGTTACCGGTGCGGTGAGAAGGGACACCGCGCTGCGGAATGCAATGAGAAGGCACCGACGTGCCCGGTATGCAAGTCGGCGTACCGCCCGCATGGACACAGAGCAGGTAGCAAAGCCTGCACTGTCCCGCCGCCGGCAAAAAAAGGACAGAAGAACGCTACTCAATCGAGCGCTAAATCCTCAGGTAAGGATAAGAAACCTGAGGAAAAGAAGGAAAAAGCTGCAGCAGCAGCCAAACACAACCACGAAGAGGAGAAGGAGCGCGAAACTCTGAAGGCGAGCACCAGCCGCGAGGAGGCGATGGATCTGGCGTAACTTTCAATATGAAATGCCAGATCCTGCAAACTAATTTAAATCACGCAGCGAGAGCACAAGATCTTATGCTCGAAAGCCTGCAAAGCGGCGTGGTTGAATTAGTGGTTGCCGCGGAGCCGTATTTAATCCACGACAAGCCGTCATGGATAGCAAACAGGGAGAAGACGGTTGCAATAATTCAGGCGACGCCGACACGCATACGACCGATCACACTCATCGCGCAAGGGCGTGGTTACGTCGCAGTATCGTGGTCGGATTGCGTCGTCATTGGAATATACGCGCCGCCGAGTTGGTCGTTGCAAGATTTTGATCAGCTCCTGGACGAAGTGGAGGGTGTAGTGCGAAATCACGCCTCGCAACCGACATTCGTACTGGGAGATTTCAACGCGCACGCGACTATGTGGCGCTCTTCCAGAACGACTCAGCGTGGACACTCGACGATGGACTGGGCAGCATCCGCGAATCTCAGACTGTTGAATCAAGGATCTAGCAGTACGTGCGTGCGTCCACAGGGCGAGAGCAAGGTCGACCTCTCGTTCGCGAACGACGCAGCATCTCGAAGAGTCACGAGCTGGAAAGTGGATCCGATCGAAACTTTATCTGATCACTTATATATAAGGATCGACATATCCACGGTACAAGGAAGAAGGGCAGCGGACCAGAAGCAAAATAGATGGTCGTTGCGAAAAATCGACGAAGATATGTTTATGGCGGCAACCCTCGCCGCTACCTGGCCGAGCGAACCGACCGAAGCGGCCGTAGTCGAGCGAGAAGCAGAATGGTTTGAGAGGACGTTGACATCGGTGTGCAACGCAAGCATGCCGAAAATAAGGTCGAACCCCACTCGTAAACCCGTATATTGGTGGAGGAACGAGATCGCTCTTCTCCGTGCGGAGAGCACAAACGCACGGAGGCAATATACGAGATACCGGAAACGGAGGAATCCCGATTCGGTGAGGAAAGCGCAGCTCTATGAAGCTTACAAGGAGAAGAAAATAGAGCTGCAGGCCGCCATAAAGACATCAAAGGCACGAGCATGGGACGGGCTGCTGGAAACACTGCGCGAGGATCCGTGGGGGCGGCCGTGCAAGATAGTAATGAATAAATTACGACCGTGGGCGCCCCCGTTAACGGAGACGATGGAGACGCCGTTCTTGAAGCGAGTTGTCGACACGCTCTTCCCACCGGAAGAGGCCACGTCGGCGAGCAACTCGCAAATTTCAGCACACATCGACCCGATCATCTGGTCGCAGGACAACGACGTCACCGAGGAGGAAATGGCTCGCGCCATAAAGCGCATGACAAAGAAGAACACCGCGTCCGGACCGGACGGAATTCCCGGCCGTGCCTGGTCGATGGCACTCAGTGTCCTGAATTCAAGATTGCGGAAGTTATTTACAGCATGCTTGAAGACGGGTACGTTGCCAGCAAGATGGAAAACCGGCAGATTAGTGTTGCTCCGAAAGCCGGGAAAACCGGAGGATTCACCGGCAGCGTACAGGCCGATAGTTTTGCTCGACGAGGTCGGAAAATTATTTGAAAGGATAATCCACAACCGCCTCGTCGAGCACCTGTCGCGAACCGGGCCGAACTTAGCCGAGAACCAATTCGGCTTCCGAGAAGGACGATCGACGATTGACGCCATTCGACAAGTGAAAAGTTTCGCCGAAAACGCGATCGCCGCCGGGGGAGTCGTAATCGCGATATCTTTAGATATTAAGAATGCGTTCAACTCCCTCGAATGGAGTACGATACGTAGAGCGCTTGAAAAGCACAGGATTCCGCGATACCTGCGAAGGGTCGTGGAAAATTACCTGAGCGACCGCGCGGTTCTCTACGATAGCCGGCATGGAATCGAGAAAAAGAAGATTGATCGCGGCGTTCCCCAGGGATCGGTCCTCGGACCGCTTCTCTGGAATCTCGGGTACGACGCGGTCCTGAAGCTGCCAATGCCGTCCGGCGTGCATCTCACCTGCTACGCGGATGACACGATGGTGTTGGCAGTCGACACGTGCCGGCAACGCGCAATCTGCCGGGCCGAAGTGGCAGTTGTGGTCGTGGCTAATACGATCAAGAAGATGGGGCTCCAGATGGCACCGGAGAAATCTGAAATCCTGTGCTTCAAGGGACGAAGAAGAGACCCGCGAGGAGGAAACGAAGTGGTCAACATCGGACCATCCAAAGTTACAGTGGGGAGCGAGATGAAGTATCTCGGACGGCTCCTCGACGATAAATGGAACTTTGGTCTCCACTTCGCTCGTCAGGCCGTTCGACTGGATGCTGCGGCAAATTATCTAAGCCGCATCATGCCGAATCTGCACGGACCGGACGAGAAAGTAAGGAAAGTCTATGCTGGGGTGATAAAAAGCATTGCGCTTTACGGAGCCCCGGTATGGAGCGACGCGCTTAACAAAGGAGGCAGAAAGCTGCAGCTGCTGCGAAGCGCGTGGCGAAGAATAGCCATTCGGGTCATAAGAGGATATCGCACGATTTCCTACGACGCGGCAACAATGCTGGCGGGTCTCGCACCCCTGGAATACCTGGCGCAGGAAGACCTCATAGTGTACGAAACCCTTCGCACAACGCGCCAGGTAGAAGAAGAAGGTGCACCTGCTCCGACAAGGGACGAGATTAGAAGAGAAGCGAGACGCTTCACTTTCTCTAAATGGAAGGAGAAACTCGCACCTGCGACCAATCACAGGATCGTGGGAGCGATTCTACCCATCTTGGAAAACTGGGTAGAAAACAGGAGAGGGCAGCTCACCTTCAGAGTGACGCAGGTGCTGACTGGACATGGATGCTTCGGTCAGTACCTCTGCAAGATCGGAAAAGAGGCCACGGCTGAATGTCACCATTGCGGAGACGGAGACGACTCTGCGCAGCACACGTTGGAACGCTGTCCAGCGTGGCAAACGCTGCGCCACGCTCTCGTGGCAGAGATCGGACGGGATCTCTCGCCGACCAGCATCCTGCCGAAGATGCTGGAAGGGGAGAGATACTGGCGAGCCGTTACCTTGTTTTGCGACAAAGTGATGGCTGCGAAGGAAGCCGCCGAGCGCGAAAGAGAGCGCACGCTTTCTGCTCGACGTGCCTTACGTGGTCGGCGTTGTAGACGTTTGCCACGTTCCACTCCAAGGTAGGGGACTCTCGTCCGTCAGGGCGCGAGAGTCGCTCCAAAGTACCCACCGGGGAGCGGAGCTTCGCTGTCGCCGTCCATCTCAAACGCCGCAAGCGGGAGAAGAGGAAGACGACTTCGAAGATTGAAGACAGGCGCAAGAAATTCGACAAAGAGGAACGCGTGAGGAATGCATGCATTCGCACACAAGCGTAATAGAAAAGATTGCGCAAAGAAAAAGTAAATAAGAAAAAACAGAAAGAGCAGCAGAGCGCCGGATAGACAGGGTTTGGGTCAAGTCTATCCGGCACGCGCTCGAACGAGGAGAGGCAACCGACTGTGGTGGTTGCAGTCGTTGCCAATCTAAAGTATGAACTCGCACGCCAGCTATGAACAGGGAGTTCAAAGAACTCAGACACGAGGCGGGATGCTGGACGCGTTCGAAAGAGTTCCCGGCTACCCGCTACAAGTGTAGGAAGACCACCGCAGGGTTTTAGTCGGTAAGAGTCCGACATAACCGCAGATTTCCCAAAAAATCCACGGTATCCATGAGGATTTCCCTGCCAAAAAAAAAAAAGGATATACAACGTTATAGACGTACAGAATGTTCCCACCGAGAAATAGGGATCGAAATGCCAGGAATGTTGTAAAATATAACATCCCAGATGTTAGGTTGCCTTAGGTTAGGATATACAACCTTATAGATGTATATAATGTCCACATCGAGAAGTAGGCGACGACACGCCAGGAATGTTATTAACTATTACATCCGAGATTTTAGGTTGCCTTAGGTTAGGATATACAACGTTATAGACGTATATAATGCCCCATCGGGAAGTAAGTACCGTCACGCCAGGAATGCTGTAAAATATTACGGTAGAGAGGTTAGGTTGCCTTAGGTTATGATATATAACCTTGCAGACGTATATAATGTTCCCACCGAGATATAGGGACCGACATGCCAGGAATGTTGTAAAATATTACATCCGAGATGTTAGGTTGCTTTAGGTTAGGATATATATCGTTATAGACTTATATAATGTTCCCACCGAGACGTGGGGACCGACATGCCAGGAATGTTGTGAAATATTACTTTCGACATGTTAGGTTGCCTTAGGCTAGGATATATAACGTTATAGACGTATATAATGATCCCTCCGAGAAATAGGGGTCGACGCGTCAGGAATGTTGTAAAATATTACATCCCAGATGTTAGGTTGCGTTAGGTTAGGATATACAACGTTATAGACGTATATAATGTTCCCTTCGAGAAGCAGGCGACGACACGCCAGAATGTTGTAAAATGTTACACCCGAGATGTTAGGTTCCCTTAGGTTAGCATATACAACGTTATAGACGTATATAATGTTCCCACCGAGAAGTAGGGACCGACATGCCAGGAATGTTGTAAAATATTACATACGAGATGTTAGGTTGCTTTGGGTTAGGATATACAACGTTATAGACGTATATAATGTCCCCATCGAGAAGCAGGCGACGACGCGCCAGAATGTTGTCAAATATTACATCCGAGATGTTAGGTTCCCTTAGGTTAGGATATACAACGTTATAGACGTATATAATGTTCCCACCGAGAAGTAGGGACCGACATGCCAGGAATGTTGTAAAATATTACGTCCGAGATGTTAGGTTGCTTTAGGTTAGGATGTATATCGTTATAGACTTATATAATGTTCCCACCGAGACGTGGGGACCGACATGCCAGGAATGTTGTAAAATGTTACATCCCAGAAGTTAGATTGCTTTGGGTTAGGATATACAACGTTATAGACGTATATAATTTCCCCATCGAGAAGCAGGCGACGACACGCCAGAATGTTGTAAAATACTACATCCGAGATGTTAGGTTCCCTTAGGTTAGGATATACAACGTTATAGACGTATGTAATGTCCCCATCGAGAAGCAGGCGACGACACGCCAGAATGTTGTAAAGTATTACATCCGATATGTTAGGTTGCCTTAGGCTAGGATATATAACGTGATAGACGTATATAATGTTCCCACCGAGAAATAGGGGCCGACGCGTCAGGAATGTTGTAAAACATGACATCCCAGATGTTTAGGTTCCCTTAGGTTTGGATATACAACGTTATAGACGTATAGAATGTTCCCACCGAGATGTAGGGACCGACATGCCAGGAATGTTGTAAAATAATACATCCGAGATGTTACGTTGCTTTAGGTTAGGATATATATCGTTGTAGACTAATATAATGTTCCCACCGAGACGTGGGGACTGACATGCCAGGAATGTTGTAAAATAATACATCCGAGATGTTAGGTTCCCTTAGGTTAGTATATACAACGTTATAAACGTATAGAATGTCCCCATCGGGAAGTAGGCGCCGTCACGACATGAATGTTGTAAAATATTACGGTAGAGAGGTTAGTTTGCCTTAGGTTAGGATATATAACGTTATAGACGAATATAATGACCCCACGGAGAAGTAGGGACCGACATGCAAGGAATGTTGTAAAATAATACATCCGAGATGTTAGATTGCCTTAGGTTAGGATATATATCGTTATAGACGTATATAATGTTCCCGCCGAGTCGTAGGGACCGACATTCCAGGAATGTTGTAAAATATTACATACGAGATGTTATCTTGCCTTACGTTAGGATATATAACGTTATAGACGTATATAATGTTCCCACCGAGAAGTACGGGCCGACACGCCAGGAATGTTATCAACTATTACATCCGAGATGTTAGGTTGCGTTAGGTTAGCATATACAACGTTATAGATGTATAGAATGTCCCCATCGAGAAGTACGCGACGACACGCCAGGAATGTTGTAAAATATTACATCCGAGATGTTATGTTGCCTTACCTTAGGATATACAACGTTATAGAGGTATAGAGAAATCCCACCGAGATGTAGGGACCGACATGCCAGGAAAGTTGTAAAATAATACATCCGAGATGTTAGGTTCCCTTAGGTTAGGATATATAACGTTATAGACGAATATAATGTTCCCACCGAGAAGTAGGGAGCGACATGCAAGGAATGTTGTTAAATAATACATCCGAGAAGTTGGGTTGCCCTAGGTTAGGGTATATATCGTTATAGACGTATATAATGTTCCCGCCGTCGTAGGTACCGACATTCCAGGAATGTTGTAAAATATTACATACGAGATGTTATCTTGCCTTACGTTAGGATATATAACGTTATAGACGTATATAATGTCAGCATCAAGAAGTAGGCGACGACACGCCAGGAATGTTGTAAAATAATACATCCGAGATGTTAGGTTGCCTTAGGTTAGGATATATATCGTTATAGACATATATAATGTTCCCGCCGGGACGTCGGGACCGATATGCCAGGAATATTCTAAAATATTACATACGAGATGTTTGGTTGCCGTAGGTTAGGATATATATCGTTATAGACGTATATAATGTTCCCACCGAGACGTGCGAGACGACACGAACGGGATTCTGTAAAACATTACCAGCGAGGTACTAGATGGGTTAGGTTAGGTTATATTACGATATAGACGTATATAATGTGCCCACCGAGATGTTGGGGCCACCCGCCTGGAATGTTTTAAAGTACTACATTCGAGATGTTTGGTTGCCTTAGGTTAGGATATATAAAGTTATAGACGCATGTTATGTCCCCACCGAGTCGTACGGGACGACACGAAAGGGATTCTGTAAAACATTTAGAGCGAGGGGCTATATGGGTTAGGTTAGGTTATACTACGTTATAGACGTATAAAATGTTCCCACCGAGACGTACGGAACGACAGGAGCTGGATGCTGTAAAACATAACCAGCGAGGGGCTAGATGGGTTAGGTTAGGTTATATTACATTATAGACGTATATAATGTTCCCACCGAGAAGTAGGTTCCGACCCGCCAGGAATGTTGGAACATACTACATCCGAGATGTTAGGGTGCCTTAGTGTATGGTATGTAACGTTATAGACGCATACAATGTCCCTACCGAGACGTACCGGACGACACGAACTGGATTCTGTAAAACATTCCCAGCGAGGGGCTAAATGGGTTAGGTTAGGTTATATTGCGATATAGACGTATATAATGTGCCCACCGAGAAGTAGGGGCCGGCACGCCAGGAATGTTGTAAAATACTACATCCGAGATGTTACGTTGCTTTAGGTTAGGATATATATCCTTGTAGACTAATATAATGTTCCCACCGAGACGTGGGGACTGACATTCCAGGAATGTTGTAAAATAATACATCCGAGATGTTTGGTTCCCTTAGGTTAGTATATACAACGTTATAAACGTATATAATGTCCCCATCGGGAAGTAGGCGCCGTCACGCCAGGAATGTTGTAAAATATTACGGTAGAGAGGTTAGTTTGCCTTAGGTTAGGATATATAACGTTATAGACGAATATAATGTCCCCACGGAGAAGTAGGGGCCGACATGCAAGGAATGTTGTAAAATAATACATCCGAGATGTTAGATTGCCTTACGATAGGATATATATCGTTATAGACGTATATAATGTTCCCGCCGAGTCGTAGCGACCGACATTCCAGGAATGTTGTAAAATATTACATACAAGATGTTATCTTGCCTTACGTTAGGATATATAACGTTATAGACGTATGTAATGTTCCCACCGAGACGTGCGAGACGACACGAACGGGATTCTGTAAAACATTACCAGCGAGGTACTAGATGGGTTAGGTTAGGTTATATTACGATATAGACGTATATAATGTGCCCACCGAGATGTTGGGGCCACCCGCCTGGAATGTTTTAAAGTACTACATTCGAGATGTTTGGTTGCCTTAGGTTAGGATATATAAAGTTATAGACGCATGTTATGTCCCCACCGAGACGTACGGGACGACACGAAAGGGATTCTGTAAAACATTTAGAGCGAGGGGATATATGGGTTAGGTTAGGTTATACTACGTTATAGACGTATAAAATGTTCCCACCGAGACGTACGGAACGACAGGAGCTGGATGCTGTAAAACATTACCGGCGAGGGGCTAGATGGGTTAGGTTAGGTTATATTACATTATAGACGTATATAATGTTCCCACCGAGAAGTAGGTTCCGACCCGCCAGGAATGTTGGAACATACTACATCCGAGATGTTAGGGTGCCTTAGTGTATGGTATGTAACGTTATAGACGCATACAATGTCCCTACCGAGACGTACCGGACGACACGAACTGGATTCTGTAAAACATTCCCAGCGAGGGGCTAAATGGGTTAGGTTAGGTTATATTGCGATATAGACGTATATAAAGTGCCCACCGAGAAGTAGGGGCCGGCACGCCAGGAATGTTGTAAAATACTACATCCGAGATGTTACGTTGCTTTAGGTTAGGATATATATCGTTGTAGACTAATATAATGTTCCCACCGAGAGGTGGGGACTGACATTTCAGGAATGTTGTAAAATAATACATCCGAGATGTTTGGTTCCCTTAGGTTAGTATATACAACGTTATAAACGTATATAATGTCCCCATCGGGAAGTAGGCGCCGTCACGCCAGGAATGTTGTAAAATATTACGGTAGAGAGGTTAGTTTGCCTTAGGTTAGGATATATAACGTTATAGACGAATATAATGTCCCCACGGAGAAGTAGGGACCGACATGCAAGGAATGTTGTAAAATAATACATCCGAGATGTTAGATTGCCTTACGTTAGGATATATATCGTTATAGACGTATATAATGTTCCCGCCGAGTCGTAGGGACCGACATTCCAGGAATGTTGTAAAATATTACATACGAGATGTTATCTTGCCTTACGTTAGGATATATAACGTTATAGACGTATATAATGATCCCACCGAGAAGTACGGGCCGACACGCCAGGAATGTTATCAACTATTACATCCGAGATGTCAGGTTGCGTTAGGTTAGCATATACAACGTTATAGATGTATAGAATGTCCCCATCGAGAAGTACGCGACGACACGCCAGGAATGTTGTAAAATATTACATCCGAGATGTTATGTTGCCTCACGTTAGGATATACAACGTTATAGAGGTATAGAGAAATCCCACCGAGATGTAGGGACCGACATGCCAGGAAAGTTGTAAAATAATACATCCGAGATGTTAGGTTCCCTTAGGTTAGGATATATAACGTTATAGACGAATATAATGTTCCCACCGAGAAGTAGGGAGCGACATGAAAGGAATGTTGTTAAATAATACATCCGAGAAGTTGGGTTGCCCTAGGTTAGGGTATATATCGTTATAAACGTATATAATGTTCCCGCCGTCGTAGGTACCGACATTCCAGGAGAGTTGTAAAATATTACATACGAGATGTTATCCTGCCTTACGTTAGGATATATAACGTTATAGACGTATATAATGTCCGCATCAAGAAGTAGGCGACGACACGCCAGGAATGTTGTAAAATAATACATCCGAGATGTTAGGTTGCCTTAGGTCAGGATATACAACGTTATAGACGTATACAATGTCCCCAGCGAGACGCAGGCGACAACACGCCAGGAATGATGTAAAATATTACATTCGACATGTTAGGTTGCCTTGGGCTAGGATATATAACGTTATAGACGTGTATAACGTTCCCACCGAGACGTAGTGACCGACATGCCAGAAAGTTGTAAGATATTACATCCGAGATGGTAGGTTGGCTTAGGCTAGGATATATACCGTTATAGTCGTATGTAATGTTACCACCGAGAACTACGTGCCGACACGGCGGGAATGATGTAAAATATTACATTCGACATGTTAGGCGGCCTTAGGCTAGGATATAAAACGTTATAGACGTGTATAATGTTCCCACCGAGAAATAGGGGCCGACGCGTCAGGAATGTTGTCAACTATTACATCCGAGATGTTAGGTTGCCTTAGGTTAGGATATATATCGTTATAGACGTATATAATGTCCCCACCGAGACGTAGGGACCGACATGCCAGCAATGTTGTAAAATATTACATCCCAGATGTTAGGTTGCGTTATGTTAGGATATACAACGTTATAGACGTATATCATGTCCCCATCGAGAAGCAGGCGACAACACGCCAGGAATGTTTAAAATATTACATCCGAGATGTAATGTTGCCTTAGGCTAGGATATATAACGTTATAGACGTATATAATGTTCCCACCGAAAAGTACGCGCTAACACGCCCGGAATGTTGTCAAATATTACATCCGAGATGTTAGGTTGCCTTAGGCTAGGATATATAACGTTATAGACGTATACAATATTACCATCGAGAAATAGCGGCCGACGGGCCAGGAATGTTGTAAAATATTACATTCCACATGTTGGGTTGTTAAGATAGGATATATAGCGTTATAGACGTATATAATATTCCCACCGAAAAGTAGGGGCCGGCGCGCCAGGAATGTAGTAAAATATTACATCCGAGATGTTAGGTTGCCTTAGGCTAGGATATGTAACGTTATAGACGTATAAAATGTTCCCACCGAGAAGTAGGGGCCAACGAGCCAGGAATGTGGTGAAATATTACATTCGACACGTTAAGTTGCCTTAGGTTAGGATATATAACGTTATCGACGTATATACTGTTCCCACCGAGAAGTCGGTGCGGACGCGCCAGGAATATGGTAAAATATTACATTTGACATGTAAGGTTGCCTTAGGCTAGGATATATAACGTTATAGACGTATATAATGTTCCCACCGAGAAGTAGGGGCCGACGAGCCAGGAATGTTGTAAAATATTACGCTCGACATGTTAGGTTGCCTTAGGCTAGGATATATAGAGATATAGACGTATATAATGTTCTCATCGAGAAATAGAGGTCGGCGCGCCAGGAATGTAATAAAATATTACATCCGAGATGTTAGGTTGCCTTAGGCTAGGATATATAACGTTATAGACTTATATACTGTTCCCTCCGATAAGTAGGTGCCGACGCGCCAGGAATGTTGTAAAATATTACATCCGACATGTTTGGATTGCCATACGCTAGGATGTATAACGTTATCGACGTATATACTGTTCCCACCGAGAAGTCGGTGCCGACGCGCCAGGAATGTTGTAAAATATTACATTCGACATGTTAGGTTGCCTTAAGCTAGGATATATAGCGTTTTAGACGTAAATAATGTTCCCAGCGAGAAGTAGGGGAAGGCGCGTCAGGAATATAGAAAAATATTACATCCGAGATGTTAAGTTGCCTTAGGTTAGGATATATAACGTTAT
This sequence comes from Xylocopa violacea, assembly GCA_963969225.1. Classification (NCBI taxonomy): domain Eukaryota; kingdom Metazoa; phylum Arthropoda; class Insecta; order Hymenoptera; family Apidae; genus Xylocopa; species Xylocopa violacea. The sequence goes on from CAXAJV010000001.1 coordinate 55,338,536, forward strand.
AGGCTTATATAGTGTTCCCTCCGAGACATAGGGGCCGACGAGCCAGGAATGTTGTAAAATATTACGCTCGACATTTTAGGTTGCCTTAGGTTAGGATGTATGGCGTGATAGACGTATATAATGTTCCCACCGAGAAGTAGGGACCGAAATGCTAGGAATGTTGTAAAATATTACTTCCGAGATGTTAGGATTGCCTTAGGCTAGGATATATAACGTTATAGACGTATATACTGTTCCCAAGGAGAAGGAGGGGCCGGCGCGCCAGGAATGTAGTAAAATATTACATCCGAGATGTTAGGTTGCCTTAGGCGAGGATATACAGCTTTAATGACGTATATAATGATCCCACCGAGAAATAGGAGCCGACGCGCCAGGAATGTTGTAAAATATTACATTCGACGTGTTAGGATTGCCTCAGGCTAGGATATATAACGTTATAGACGTATACGATATTCCCACCGAGGAGTACGGGCCGACACGACAAGAATGTTGTCAAATATTACATCCGAGATGTTAGGTTCCCTTAGGTTAGGATATATAACGTTATAGACGTATATAATGTTCCCACCGAGAGGTAGAAGCCAACGAGCCAGGAATGTTGTAAAATTTTAAGCTCGACAAGATAGGTTGCCTTAGGCTAGGATATATAGCGTTACAGACGTATATAATGTTCCCACCGAAAAGTAGGGGCCGGCGCGCCAGGAATGTAGTAAAATATTACAATCGACATCTTAGGTTGCCTTAGGCTCGGATATGTAACATTATAGACGTATATAATGTTCCCACAGTGAAGTAGGGGCCGACGAGCCAGGAATGTAGCAAAATATTACATCCGAGATGTTAGGTTGCCTTAGGCTAGGATATATAACGTTATAGACGTATATACTGTTCCCACCGAGAAGTAGGTTCCGACACGCCAGGAATGTTGTAAAATATTACATTCCACATGTTGTGTTGTTAAGCTAGGATATATAGCGTTGTAGACGTATATAATATTCCCACCGAGAAGTAGGGGACGGCGCGCCAGGAATGTTGTAAAATATTACATTCGACATGTTAGGTTGCCTTAAGCTAGGATATATAGCGTTTTAGACGTATACGATATTCCCCACGAGGAGTACGGGCCGACACGACAAGAATGTTGTCAAATATTACATACGAGATGTTAGGTTGCCTTAGGTTAGGATATACAACGTTATAGACGTATAGAAAGTTCCCACGGAGATGTAAGGGCCGACATGCCAGGAATGTTGTAAAATATTACATCCGAGATGTTACGTTGCTTTAGGTTAGGATATATATCGTTATGGACTTATATAATGTTCCCACCGAGACGTGGGGACCGACATGCCAGGAATGTTGTAAAATATTACACCCGAGATGTTAGGATCCCTTAGGTTAGGATATACAACGTTATAGACGTATAGAAAGTTCCCACGGAGATGTAGGGACCGACATGCCAGGAATGTTGTAAAATATTACATTCGACATGTTAGGTTGCCTTAGGCTAGGATATATAACGTTATAGACGTATATAATATTCCCACCGAGAAATAGGTGCCGACGCGTCAGGAATGTTGTAAAATATTACATCCGAGATGTTAGGTTCCCTTAGGTTAGCATATACAACGTTATAGACGTATATAATGTTCCCACCGAGAAGTAGGGACCGACATGCCAGGAATGTTGTAAAATATTAAATACGAGATGTTAGGTTGCTTTGGGTTAGGATATACAACGTTATAGACGTATATAATGTCCCCATCGAGAAGCAGGCGACGACACGCCAGAATGTTGTAAAATATTACATCCGAGATGTTATTTTGCCTTAGGCTAGGACATATATCGTTATAGACGTATACAATGTTCCCACCGAGAAGTAGGGACCGACGCGTCAGGAATGTTGTAATATATTACATCCCGGATGTTAGGTTGCGTTAGGTTAGGATATACAACGTTATAGACGTATATAATGTCCCCTTCGAGAAGCAGGCGACGACACGCCAGAATGTTGTAAAATATTACATTCGACATGTTAGATTGCCTTAGGCTAGGATATATAACGTGATAGACGTATATAATGTTCCCACCGAGAAGTAGGGACCGAAATGCTAGGAATGTTGTAAAATATTACACCCGAGATGTTAGGTTCCCTTAGGTTAGGATATACAAAGTTATAGACGTATAGAATGTTCCCACCGAGAAGTTGGGGCCGACGGGTCAGGAATGTTGTAAAATATTACACCCGAGATGTTATGTTCCCTTAGGTTAGGATATTCAACGTTATAGACGTATAGAAAGTTCCCAGCGAGATGTAGGGACCGACATGCCAGGAATGTTGTAAAATATTACATCCGAGTTGTTAGGTTGCTTTGGGTTAGGATATATATCGTTATAGACATATATAATGTTCCCACCGAGACGTGGGGACCGACATGCCAGGAATGTTGTAAAATATTACATCCGAGATGTTAGGTTGCCTTAGGCTAGGACATATATCGTTATAGACGTATACAATGTTCCCACCGAGAAGTAGGGACCGACGCGTCAGGAATGTTGTAATATATTACATCCCAGATGTTAGGTTGCGTTAGGTTAGGATATACAACGTTATAGACGTATATAATGTCCCCTTCGAGAAGCAGGCGACGACACGCCAGAATGTAGTAAAATATTACATTCGACATATCAGGTTGCCTTAGGCTAGGATATACAACGTTATAGACGTATATAATATTCCCACCGAGAAATAGGAGCCGACGCGTCAGGAATGTTGTAAAATATTACACCCGAGATGTTAGGTTCCCTTAGGTTAGCATATACAACGTTATAGACGTATATAATGTTCCCACCGAGAAGTAGGGACCGACATGCCAGGAATGTTGTAAAATATTACATACGAGATTTTAGGTTGCTTTGGGTTAGGATATACAACGTTATAGACGTATATAATGTCCCCATCGAGAAGCAGGCGACGACACGCCAGAATGTTGTCAAATATTACATCCGAGACGTAAGGTTGCCTTAGGTTAGGATATATAACGTTATAGACGTATATAATGTTCCCACCGAGAGGTAGAGGCCGACGAGACAGGAATGTTGTAAAATTTTACGCTCGATAAGTTAGGTTGCCTTAGGCTAGGATATATAGCGCTACAGACGTATATAATGTTCCCACCGAAAAGTAGGGGCCGGCGCGCCACGAATGTAGTAAAATATTACATCCGAGATGTTAGGTTGCCTTAGGGTAGGATATATAACGTTATAGACGTATATAATGTTCCCACCGAGAAGTAGGGGCCCGACGAGCCAGGAATGTTGTAAAATATTACGCTCGACACGTTAGGTTGCCTTAGGCTAGAATATATAGCGATATAGACGTATATAATGTTCCCATCGAGAAGTAGCGGTCGGCGCGCCACGAATGTAGTAAAATATTTCATCCGAGATGTTAGGTTGCCTTAGGCTAGGATATATAACGTTATAGACTTATATACTGTTCCCTCCGAAAAGTAGGTGCCGACGCGCCAGGAATGTTGTAAAATATTACATACGAGATGTTAGGTTGCCTTAGGTTAGGATATACAACGTTATAGACGTATAGAATGTTCCCACCGAGAAATAGGGGCCGACGCGTCAGGAATGTTGTAAAATATTACACCCGAGATGTTAGGTTCCCTTAGGTTAGGATATACAACGTTATAGACATTTAGAATGTTCCCACCGAGAAATAGGGGCCGACGTGACAGGAATGTTGTAAAATATTACACCCGAGATGTTAGGATCCCTTAGGTTAGGATATACAACGTTATAGACGTATAGAAAGTTCCCAGCGAGATGTAGGGACCGACATGCCAGGAATGTTGTAAAATATTACATCCGAGTTGTTAGGTTGCTTTGGGTTAGGATATATATCGTTATAGACATATATAATGTTCCCATCGAGACGTGGGGACCGACATGCCAGGAATGTTGTAAAATATTACATCCGAGATGTTAGGTTGCCTTAGGCTAGGACATATATCGTAGTATACAATGTTCCCACCGAGAAGCAGGCGACGACACGCCAGAATGTTGTCAAATATTACATCCGAGACGTAAGGTTGCCTTAGGTTAGGATATATAACGTTATAGACGTATATAATGTTCCCACCGAGAGGTAGAGGCCGACGAGACAGGAATGTTGTAAAATTTTACGCTCGACAAGTTAGGTTGCCTTAGGCTAGGATATATAGCGCTACAGACGTATATAATGTTCCCACCGAAAAGTAGGGGCCGGCGCGCCACGAATGTATTAAAATATTACATCCGAGATGTTAGGTTGCCTTAGGGTAGGATATATAACGTTATAGACGTATATAATGTTCCCACCGAGAAGTAGGGGCCCGACGAGCCAGGAATGTTGTAAAATATTACGCTCGACACGTTAGGTTGCCTTAGGCTAGGACATATAGCGATATAGACGTATATAATGTTCCCATCGAGAAGTAGCGGTCGGCGCGCCACGAATGTAGTAAAATATTACATCCGAGATGTTAGGTTGCCTTAGGCTAGGATATATAACGTTATAGACTTATATACTGTTCCCTCCGAGAAGTAGGTGCCGACGCGCCAGAAATGTTGTAAAATATTACATACGAGATGTTAGGTTGCCTTAGGTTAGGATATACAACGTTATAGACGTATATAATATTCCCACCGAGAAATAGGTGCCGACGCGTCAGGAATGTTGTAGAATATTACATCCGAGGTGTTAGGTTCCCTTAGGTTAGCATATACAACGTTATAGACGTATATAATGTTCCCACCGAGAAGTAGGGACCGACATGCCAGGAATGTTGTAAAATATTAAATACGAGATGTTAGGTTGCTTTGGGTTAGGATATACAACGTTATAGACGTATATAATGTCCCCATCGAGAAGCAGGCGACGACACGCCAGAATGTTGTAAAATATTACATCCGAGATGTTATTTTGCCTTAGGCTAGGACATATATCGTTATAGACGTATACAATGTTCCCACCGAGAAGTAGGGACCGACGCGTCAGGAATGTTGTAATATATTACATCCCGGATGTTAGGTTGCGTTAGGTTAGGATATACAACGTTATAGACGTATATAATGTCCCCTTCGAGAAGCAGGCGACGACACGCCAGAATGTTGTAAAATATTACATTCGACATGTTAGATTGCCTTAGGCTAGGATATATAACGTGATAGACGTATATAATGTTCCCACCGAGAAGTAGGGTCCGAAATGCTAGGAATGTTGTAAAATATTACACCCGAGATGTTAGGTTCCCTTAGGTTAGGATATTCAACGTTATAGACGTATAGAAAGTTCCCAGCGAGATGTAGGGACCGACATGCCAGGAATGTTGTAAAATATTACATCCGAGTTGTTAGGTGGCTTTGGGTTAGGATATATATCGTTATAGACTTATATAATGTTCCCACCGAGACGTGGGGACCGACATGCCAGGAATGTTGTAAAATATTACATCCCAGAAGTTAGGTTTCTTTGGGTTAGGATATACAACGTTATAGACGTATATAATGTCCCCATCGAGAAGCAGGCGACGACACGCCAGAATGTTGTAAAATGTTACAACCGAGATGTTAGCGTCCCTTAGGTTAGCATATACAACGTTATAGACGTATATAATGTTCCCACCGAGAAGTAGGGACCGACATGCCAGGAATGTTGTAAAATATTACATACGAGATGTTAGGTTCCCTTAGGTTAGGATATACAACGTTATAGACGTATAGAATGTCCCCTTCGAGAAGCAGGCGACGACACGCCAGAATGTTGTAAAATATTACATTCGACATGTTAGGTTGCCTTAGGCTAGGATATACAACGTTATAGACGTATATAATATTCCCACCGAGAAATAGGGACCGACATGCCAGGAATGTTGTGAACTATTACATCCGAGATGTTAGGTTGCCTTAGGTTAGGATATATATCGTTATAGACGTATATAATGTTCCCACCGAGACGTATGGACCGACATGCCAGGAACGTTTTAAACTATTACATCCCAGACGTTAGGTTGCGTTAGGTTAGGACACACAACGTCATAGACGTATATAATGTACCCACCGAGACGTAGGGACCGACATGCCACGAATGTTGGAAAATATTATATTCGAGATGTTAGGTTGCCTTAGATTACGATATACAACATTATAGACGTATAGAATGTTCCCACCGAGATGTAGGTACCGACATGCCAGGAATGTTGTAAAATATTACACCCGAGATGTTAGGTTGCTTTAGGTTAGGATATATAACGTTATAGACGTATGTAATTTCCCCATCGAGACGCAGGCGACGACACACCAGGAATGTTGTAAAATATTACATCCGAGATGTTAGGTTGCCTTAGGTTAGGATATACAACCTTATAGATGTATATAATGTCCACATCGAGAAGCAGGCGACGACACGCCAGGAATGTTATCAACTATTACATCCGAGATGTTCGGTTGCCTTAGGTTATGATATATAACGTTATAGACGTTTATAATGTTACCACCGAGAAGTAGGGACTGACATGCTAGGAATGTTGTAAAATATTACACCCGAGATGTTAGGTTCCCTTAGGTTAGGATATACAACGTTATAGACGTACAGAATGTTCCCACCAAGAAATAGGGGCCGACGCGTCAGGAATGTTGTAAAATATTACACCCGAGATGTTAGGTTCCCTTAGGTTAGGATATACAACGTTATAGACATATAGAATGTTCTCACCGAGAAATAGGGGCCGACGGGTCAGGAATGTTGTAAAATATTACACCCGAGATGTTAGGTTCCCTTAGGTTAGGATATACAACATTATAGACGTATAGAAAGTTCCCACGGAGATGTAGGGACCGACATGCCAGGAATGTTGTAAAATATTACATCCGAGATGTTACGTTGCTTTAGGTTAGGATATATATCGTTATAGACGTATATAATGTCCCCATCGAGAAGCAGGCGACGACACGCCAGGAATGTTGTAAAATATTACATCCTAGATGTTAGGTTCCCTTAGGATAGGATATACAACGTTATAGACGTATCTATTGTCCCCATCGAGAAGCAGGCGACGACACGCCAGAATGTTGTGAAATGTTACATCCGATATGTTAGGTTGCCTTAGGCTAGGATATATAACGCGATAGACGTATATAATGTTCCCACCGAGAAATAGGGGCCGACGCGTCAGGAATGTTTTTAAATATGACATCCCAGATGTTACTTTGCGTTAGGTTAGGATATACAACGTTATAGGCGGATAGAAAGTTCCCACGGAGATGTAGGGACCGACATGCCAGGAATGTTGTAAAATATTACATCCGAGATGTTACGTTGCTTTAGGTTAGGATATATATCGTTATAGACTAATATAATGTTCCCACCGAGAAGTAGGGACCGACATGCCAGGAATGTTGTAAAATATTACATACGAGATGTTAGGTTGCTTTGGGTTAGGATATACAACGTTATAGACGTATATAATGTCCCCATCGAGAAGCAGGCGACGACGCGTCAGGAATGTTGTAAAATATTACACCCGAGATGTTAGGTTCCCTTAGGATAGGATATACAACGTTATAGACATATAGAATGTTCCCACCGAGAAATGGGGGCCGACGGGACGGGAATGTTGTAAAATATTACACCCGAGATGTTAGATTCCCTTAGGTTAGGATATACAACGTTATAGACGTATAGAAAGTTCCCACGGAGATGTAGGGGCCGACATGCCAGGAATGTTGTAAAATATTACATCCGAGATGTTACGTTGCTTTAGGTTAGGATATATATCGTTATAGACTTATATAATGTTCCCACCGAGACGTGGGGACCGACATGCCAGGAATGTTGTAAAATATTACACCCGAGATGTTAGGTTCCCTTAGGTTAGGATATACAACGTTATAGACGTATAGAATGTTCCCACCGAGAAATTGGGGCCGACGGGTCAGGAATGTTGTAAAATATTACTCCCGAGATGTTAGGTTCCCTTAGGTTAGGATATACAACGTTATAGACGTATGGAAAGTTCCCAGCGAGATGTAGGGACCGACATGCCAGGAATGTTGTAAAATATTACATCCCAGAAGTTAGGTTGCTTTGGGTTAGGATATACAACGTTATAGACGTATACAATGTTCCCATCGAGAAGTAGGGACCGACATGCCAGGAATGTTGTAAAATATTACATACGAGATGTTAGGTTGCTTTGGGTTAGGATATACAACGTTATAGACGTATATAATGTCCCCATCGAGAAGCAGGCGACGACACGCCAGAATGTTGTAAAATGTTACAACCGAGATGTTAGCGTCCCTTAGGTTAGCATATACAACGTTATAGACGTATATAATGTTCCCACCGAGAAGTAGGGACCGACATGCCAGGAATGTTGTAAAATATTACATACGAGATGTTAGGTTCCCTTAGGTTAGGATATACAACGTTATAGACGTATAGAATGTCCCCTTCGAGAAGCAGGCGACGACACGCCAGAATGTTGTAAAATATTACATTCGACATGTTAGGTTGCCTTAGGCTAGGATATACAACGTTATAGACGTATATAATATTCCCACCGAGAAATAGGGACCGACATGCCAGGAATGTTGTGAACTATTACATCCGAGATGTTAGGTTGCCTTAGGTTAGGATATATATCGTTATAGACGTATATAATGTTCCCACCGAGACGTATGGACCGACATGCCAGGAACGTTTTAAACTATTACATCCCAGACGTTAGGTTGCGTTAGGTTAGGACACACAACGTCATAGACGTATATAATGTACCCACCGAGACGTAGGGACCGACATGCCACGAATGTTGGAAAATATTATATTCGAGATGTTAGGTTGCCTTAGATTACGATATACAACATTATAGACGTATAGAATGTTCCCACCGAGATGTAGGTACCGACATGCCAGGAATGTTGTAAAATATTACACCCGAGATGTTAGGTTGCTTTAGGTTAGGATATATAACGTTATAGACGTATGTAATTTCCCCATCGAGACGCAGGCGACGACACACCAGGAATGTTGTAAAATATTACATCCGAGATGTTAGGTTGCCTTAGGTTAGGATATACAACCTTATAGATGTATATAATGTCCACATCGAGAAGCAGGCGACGACACGCCAGGAATGTTATCAACTATTACATCCGAGATGTTCGGTTGCCTTAGGTTATGATATATAACGTTATAGACGTTTATAATGTTACCACCGAGAAGTAGGGACTGACATGCTAGGAATGTTGTAAAATATTACACCCGAGATGTTAGGTTCCCTTAGGTTAGGATATACAACGTTATAGACGTACAGAATGTTCCCACCAAGAAATAGGGGCCGACGCGTCAGGAATGTTGTAAAATATTACACCCGAGATGTTAGGTTCCCTTAGGTTAGGATATACAACGTTATAGACATATAGAATGTTCTCACCGAGAAATAGGGGCCGACGGGTCAGGAATGTTGTAAAATATTACACCCGAGATGTTAGGTTCCCTTAGGTTAGGATATACAACATTATAGACGTATAGAAAGTTCCCACGGAGATGTAGGGACCGACATGCCAGGAATGTTGTAAAATATTACATCCGAGATGTTACGTTGCTTTAGGTTAGGATATATATCGTTATAGACGTATATAATGTCCCCATCGAGAAGCAGGCGACGACACGCCAGGAATGTTGTAAAATATTACATCCTAGATGTTAGGTTCCCTTAGGATAGGATATACAACGTTATAGACGTATCTATTGTCCCCATCGAGAAGCAGGCGACGACACGCCAGAATGTTGTGAAATGTTACATCCGATATGTTAGGTTGCCTTAGGCTAGGATATATAACGCGATAGACGTATATAATGTTCCCACCGAGAAATAGGGGCCGACGCGTCAGGAATGTTTTTAAATATGACATCCCAGATGTTACTTTGCGTTAGGTTAGGATATACAACGTTATAGGCGGATAGAAAGTTCCCACGGAGATGTAGGGACCGACATGCCAGGAATGTTGTAAAATATTACATCCGAGATGTTACGTTGCTTTAGGTTAGGATATATATCGTTATAGACTAATATAATGTTCCCACCGAGAAGTAGGGACCGACATGCCAGGAATGTTGTAAAATATTACATACGAGATGTTAGGTTGCTTTGGGTTAGGATATACAACGTTATAGACGTATATAATGTCCCCATCGAGAAGCAGGCGACGACGCGTCAGGAATGTTGTAAAATATTACACCCGAGATGTTAGGTTCCCTTAGGATAGGATATACAACGTTATAGACATATAGAATGTTCCCACCGAGAAATGGGGGCCGACGGGACGGGAATGTTGTAAAATATTACACCCGAGATGTTAGATTCCCTTAGGTTAGGATATACAACGTTATAGACGTATAGAAAGTTCCCACGGAGATGTAGGGGCCGACATGCCAGGAATGTTGTAAAATATTACATCCGAGATGTTACGTTGCTTTAGGTTAGGATATATATCGTTATAGACTTATATAATGTTCCCACCGAGACGTGGGGACCGACATGCCAGGAATGTTGTAAAATATTACACCCGAGATGTTAGGTTCCCTTAGGTTAGGATATACAACGTTATAGACGTATAGAATGTTCCCACCGAGAAATTGGGGCCGACGGGTCAGGAATGTTGTAAAATATTACTCCCGAGATGTTAGGTTCCCTTAGGTTAGGATATACAACGTTATAGACGTATGGAAAGTTCCCAGCGAGATGTAGGGACCGACATGCCAGGAATGTTGTAAAATATTACATCCCAGAAGTTAGGTTGCTTTGGGTTAGGATATACAACGTTATAGACGTATACAATGTTCCCATCGAGAAGTAGGGACCGACATGCCAGGAATGTTGTAAAATATTACATACGAGATGTTAGGTTGCTTTGGGTTAGGATATACAACGTTATAGACGTATATAATGTCCCCATCGAGAAGCAGGCGACGACGCGTCAGGAATGTTGTAAAATATTACACCCGAGATGTTAGGTTCCCTTAGGATAGGATATACAACGTTATAGACATATAGAATGTTCCCACCGAGAAATAGGGGCCGACGGGACAGGAATGTTGTAAAATATTACACCCGAGATGTTAGATTCCCTTAGGTTAGGATATACAACGTTATAGACGTATAGAAAGTTCCCACGGAGATGTAGGGGCCGACATGCCAGGAATGTTGTAAAATATTACATCCGAGATGTTACGTTGCTTTAGGTTAGGATATATATCGTTATAGACTTATATAATGTTCCCACCGAGACGTGGGGACCGACATGCCAGGAATGTTGTAAAATATTACACCCGAGATGTTAGGTTCCCTTAGGTTAGGATATACAACGTTATAGACGTATAGAATGTTCCCACCGAGAAATTGGGGCCGACGGGTCAGGAATGTTGTAAAATATTACTCCCGAGATGTTAGGTTCCCTTAGGTTAGGATATACAACGTTATAGACGTATGGACAGTTCCCAGCGAGATGTAGGGACCGACATGCCAGGAATGTTGTAAAATATTACATCCCAGAAGTTAGGTTGCTTTGGGTTAGGATATACAACGTTATAGACGTATACAATGTTCCCATCGAGAAGCAGGCGACGACACGCCAGGAATGATGTAAAATATTACATCCGAGATGTTAGGTTGCCTTAGGCTAGGATATACAACGTTATAGACGTATAGAATGTTCCCACCGAGATGTAGGGATCGACATGCCAGGAATGTTGTAAAATATTACATCCCAGAAGTTAGGTTTCTTTGGGTTAGGATATACAATGTTATAGACATATAGAATGTTCCCACCGAGAAATAGGGGCCGACGGGACAGGAATGTTGCAAAATATTACACCCGAGATGTTAGGTTCCCTTAGGTTAGGATATATATCGTTATAGACTTATATAATGTTCCCACCGAGACGTGGGGACCGACATGCCAGGAATGTTGTAAAATATTACATACGAGATGTTAGGTTGCTTTGGGTTAGGATATACAACGTTATAGACGTATATAATGTCCCCAACGAGAAGCAGGCGACGACGCGTCAGGAATGTTGTAAAATATTACACCCGAGATGTTAGGTTCCCTTAGGTTAGGATATACAACGTTATAGACGTACAGAATGTTCCCACCGAGAAATTGGGGCCGACGCGTCAGGAATGTTGTAAAATATTACACCCGAGATGTTAGGTTCCCTTAGGTTAGCATATACAACGTTATAGACGTATATAATGTTCCCACCGAGAAGTAGGGACCGACATGCCAGGAATGTTGTAAAATATTACATACGAGATTTTAGGTTGCTTTGGGTTAGGATATACAACGTTATAGACGTATATAATGTCCCCATCGAGAAGCAGGCGACGACACGCCAGAATGTTGTCAAATATTACATCCGAGACGTAAGGTTGCCTTAGGTTAGGATATATAACGTTATAGACGTATATAATGTTCCCACCGAGAGGTAGAGGCCGACGAGACAGGAATGTTGTAAAATTTTACGCTCGACAAGTTAGGTTGCCTTAGGCTAGGATATATAGCGCTACAGACGTATATAATGTTCCCACCGAAAAGTAGGGGCCGGCGCGCCACGAATGTATTAAAATATTACATCCGAGATGTTAGGTTGCCTTAGGGTAGGATATATAACGTTATAGACGTATATAATGTTCCCACCGAGAAGTAGGGGCCCGACGAGCCAGGAATGTTGTAAAATATTACGCTCGACACGTTAGGTTGCCTTAGGCTAGGACATATAGCGATATAGACGTATATAATGTTCCCATCGAGAAGTAGCGGTCGGCGCGCCACGAATGTAGTAAAATATTACATCCGAGATGTTAGGTTGCCTTAGGCTAGGATATATAACGTTATAGACTTATGTACTGTTCCCTCCGAGAAGTAGGTGCCGACGCGCCAGAAATGTTGTAAAATATTACATACGAGATGTTAGGTTGCCTTAGGTTAGGATATACAACGTTATAGACGTATATAATATTCCCACCGAGAAATAGGTGCCGACGCGTCAGGAATGTTGTAGAATATTACATCCGAGGTGTTAGGTTCCCTTAGGTTAGCATATACAACGTTATAGACGTATATAATGTTCCCACCGAGAAGTAGGGACCGACATGCCAGGAATGTTGTAAAATATTAAATACGAGATGTTAGGTTGCTTTGGGTTAGGATATACAACGTTATAGACGTATATAATGTCCCCATCGAGAAGCAGGCGACGACACGCCAGAATGTTGTAAAATATTACATCCGAGATGTTATTTTGCCTTAGGCTAGGACATATATCGTTATAGACGTATACAATGTTCCCACCGAGAAGTAGGGACCGACGCGTCAGGAATGTTGTAATATATTACATCCCGGATGTTAGGTTGCGTTAGGTTAGGATATACAACGTTATAGACGTATATAATGTCCCCTTCGAGAAGCAGGCGACGACACGCCAGAATGTTGTAAAATATTACATTCGACATGTTAGGTTGCCTTAGGCTAGGATATATAACGTGATAGATGTATATAATGTTCCCACCGAGAAGTAGGGTCCGAAATGCTAGGAATGTTGTAAAATATTACACCCGAGATGTTAGGTTCCCTTAGGTTAGGATATTCAACGTTATAGACGTATAGAAAGTTCCCAGCGAGATGTAGGGACCGACATGCCAGGAATGTTGTAAAATATTACATCCGAGTTGTTAGGTGGCTTTGGGTTAGGATATATATCGTTATAGACTTATATAATGTTCCCACCGAGACGTGGGGACCGACATGCCAGGAATGTTGTAAAATATTACATCCCAGAAGTTAGGTTTCTTTGGGTTAGGATATACAACGTTATAGACGTATATAATGTCCCCATCGAGAAGCAGGCGACGACACGCCAGAATGTTGTGAAATGTTACATCCGATATGTTAGGTTGGCTTAGGCTAGGATATATAACGTGATAGACGTATATAATGTTCCCACCGAGAAATAGGGGCCGACGCGTCAGGAATGTTGTAAAATATGACATCCCAGATGTTAGGTTGCGTTAGGTTAAGATATACAACGTTATAGACGTATATAATGTCCCCTTCGAGAAGCAGGCGACGACACGCCAGAATGTTGTAAAATATTACATTCGACATGTTAGGTTGCCTTAGGCTAGGATATACAACGTTATAGACGTATATAATATTCCCACCGAGAAATAGGGACCGACATGCCAGGAATGTTGTGAACTATTACATCCGAGATGTTAGGTTGCCTTAGGTTAGGATATATATCGTTATAGACGTATATAGTGTTCCCACCGAGACGTATGGACCGACATGCCAGGAACGTTTTAAACTATTACATCCCAGACGTTAGGTTGCGTTAGGTTAGGACACACAACGTCATAGACGTATATAATGTACCCACCGAGACGTAGGGACCGACATGCCACGAATGTTGTAAAATATTATATTCGAGATGTTAGGTTGCCTTAGATTACGATATACAACATTATAGACGTATAGAATGTTCCCACCGAGATGTAGGTACCGACATGCCAGGAATGTTGTAAAATATTACACCCGAGATGTTAGGTTGCTTTAGGTTAGGATATACAACGTTATAGACGTATGTAATTTCCCCATCGAGACGCAGGCGACGACACACCAGGAATGTTGTAAAATATTACATCCGAGATGTTAGGTTGCCTTAGGTTAGGATATACAACCTTATAGATGTATATAATGTCCACATCGAGAAGCAGGCGACGACACGCCAGGAATGTTATCAACTATTACATCCGAGATGTTCGGTTGCCTTAGGTTATGATATATAACGTTATAGACGTTTATAATGTTACCACCGAGAAGTAGGGACTGACATGCTAGGAATGTTGTAAAATATTACACCCGAGATGTTAGGTTCCCTTAGGTTAGGATATACAACGTTATAGACGTACAGAATGTTCCCACCAAGAAATAGGGGCCGACGCGTCAGGAATGTTGTAAAATATTACACCCGAGATGTTAGGTTCCCTTAGGTTAGGATATACAACGTTATAGACATATAGAATGTTCTCACCGAGAAATAGGGGCCGACGGGTCAGGAATGTTGTAAAATATTACACCCGAGATGTTAGGTTCCCTTAGGTTAGGATATACAACATTATAGACGTATAGAAAGTTCCCACGGAGATGTAGGGACCGACATGCCAGGAATGTTGTAAAATATTACATCCGAGATGTTACGTTGCTTTAGGTTAGGATATATATCGTTATAGACGTATATAATGTCCCCATCGAGAAGCAGGCGACGACACGCCAGGAATGTTGTAAAATATTACATCCTAGATGTTAGGTTCCCTTAGGATAGGATATACAACGTTATAGACGTATCTATTGTCCCCATCGAGAAGCAGGCGACGACACGCCAGAATGTTGTGAAATGTTACATCCGATATGTTAGGTTGCCTTAGGCTAGGATATATAACGCGATAGACGTATATAATGTTCCCACCGAGAAATAGGGGCCGACGCGTCAGGAATGTTGTAAAATATGACATCCCAGATGTTACTTTGCGTTAGGTTAGGATATACAACGTTATAGGCGGATAGAAAGTTCCCACGGAGATGTAGGGACCGACATGCCAGGAATGTTGTAAAATATTACATCCGAGATGTTACGTTGCTTTAGGTTAGGATATATGTCGTTATAGACTAATATAATGTTCCCACCGAGAAGTAGGGACCGACATGCCAGGAATGTTGTAAAATATTACATACGAGATGTTAGGTTGCTTTGGGTTAGGATATACAACGTTATAGACGTATATAATGTCCCCATCGAGAAGCAGGCGACGACGCGTCAGGAATGTTGTAAAATATTACACCCGAGATGTTAGGTTCCCTTAGGTTAGGATATACAACGTTATAGACATATAGAATGTTCCCACCGAGAAATAGGGGCCGACGGGACAGGAATGTTGTAAAATATTACACCCGAGATGTTAGATTCCCTTAGGTTAGGATATACAACGTTATAGACGTATAGAAAGTTCCCACGGAGATGTAGGGGCCGACATGCCAGGAATGTTGTAAAATATTACATCCGAGATGTTACGTTGCTTTAGGTTAGGATATATATCGTTATAGACTTATATAATGTTCCCACCGAGACGTGGGGACCGACATGCCAGGAATGTTGTAAAATATTACACCCGAGATGTTAGGTTCCCTTAGGTTAGGATATACAACGTTATAGACGTATAGAATGTTCCCACCGAGAAATTGGGGCCGACGGGTCAGGAATGTTGTAAAATATTACTCCCGAGATGTTAGGTTCCCTTAGGTTAGGATATACAACGTTATAGACGTATGGAAAGTTCCCAGCGAGATGTAGGGACCGACATGCCAGGAATGTTGTAAAATATTACATCCCAGAAGTTAGGTTGCTTTGGGTTAGGATATACAACGTTATAGACGTATACAATGTTCCCATCGAGAAGCAGGCGACGACACGCCAGGAATGATGTAAAATATTACATCCGAGATGTTAGGTTGCCTTAGGCTAGGATATACAACGTTATAGACGTATAGAATGTTCCCACCGAGATGTAGGGATCGACATGCCAGGAATGTTGTAAAATATTACATCCCAGAAGTTAGGTTTCTTTGGGTTAGGATATACAACGTTATAGACATATAGAATGTTCCCACCGAGAAATAGGGGCCGACGGGACAGGAATGTTGTAAAATATTACACCCGAGATGTTAGGTTCCCTTAGGTTAGGATATATATCGTTATAGACTTATATAATGTTCCCACCGAGACGTGGGGACCGACATGCCAGGAATGTTGTAAAATATTACATACGAGATGTTAGGTTGCTTTGGGTTAGGATATACAACGTTATAGACGTATATAATGTCCCCAACGAGAAGCAGGCGACGACGCGTCAGGAATGTTGTAAAATATTACACCCGAGATGTTAGGTTCCCTTAGGTTAGGATATACAACGTTATAGACGTACAGAATGTTCCCACCGAGAAATTGGGGCCGACGCGTCAGGAATGTTGTAAAATATTACACCCGAGATGTTAGGTTCCCTTAGGTTAGCATATACAACGTTATAGACGTATATAATGTTCCCACCGAGAAGTAGGGACCGACATGCCAGGAATGTTGTAAAATATTACATACGAGATTTTAGGTTGCTTTGGGTTAGGATATACAACGTTATAGACGTATATAATGTCCCCATCGAGAAGCAGGCGACGACACGCCAGAATGTTGTCAAATATTACATCCGAGACGTAAGGTTGCCTTAGGTTAGGATATATAACGTTATAGACGTATATAATGTTCCCACCGAGAGGTAGAGGCCGACGAGACAGGAATGTTGTAAAATTTTACGCTCGACAAGTTAGGTTGCCTTAGGCTAGGATATATAGCGCTACAGACGTATATAATGTTCCCACCGAAAAGTAGGGGCCGGCGCGCCACGAATGTATTAAAATATTACATCCGAGATGTTAGGTTGCCTTAGGGTAGGATATATAACGTTATAGACGTATATAATGTTCCCACCGAGAAGTAGGGGCCCGACGAGCCAGGAATGTTGTAAAATATTACGCTCGACACGTTAGGTTGCCTTAGGCTAGGACATATAGCGATATAGACGTATATAATGTTCCCATCGAGAAGTAGCGGTCGGCGCGCCACGAATGTAGTAAAATATTACATCCGAGATGTTAGGTTGCCTTAGGCTAGGATATATAACGTTATAGACTTATGTACTGTTCCCTCCGAGAAGTAGGTGCCGACGCGCCAGAAATGTTGTAAAATATTACATACGAGATGTTAGGTTGCCTTAGGTTAGGATATACAACGTTATAGACGTATATAATATTCCCACCGAGAAATAGGTGCCGACGCGTCAGGAATGTTGTAGAATATTACATCCGAGGTGTTAGGTTCCCTTAGGTTAGCATATACAACGTTATAGACGTATATAATGTTCCCACCGAGAAGTAGGGACCGACATGCCAGGAATGTTGTAAAATATTAAATACGAGATGTTAGGTTGCTTTGGGTTAGGATATACAACGTTATAGACGTATATAATGTCCCCATCGAGAAGCAGGCGACGACACGCCAGAATGTTGTAAAATATTACATCCGAGATGTTATTTTGCCTTAGGCTAGGACATATATCGTTATAGACGTATACAATGTTCCCACCGAGAAGTAGGGACCGACGCGTCAGGAATGTTGTAATATATTACATCCCGGATGTTAGGTTGCGTTAGGTTAGGATATACAACGTTATAGACGTATATAATGTCCCCTTCGAGAAGCAGGCGACGACACGCCAGAATGTTGTAAAATATTACATTCGACATGTTAGGTTGCCTTAGGCTAGGATATATAACGTGATAGACGTATATAATGTTCCCACCGAGAAGTAGGGTCCGAAATGCTAGGAATGTTGTAAAATATTACACCCGAGATGTTAGGTTCCCTTAGGTTAGGATATTCAACGTTATAGACGTATAGAAAGTTCCCAGCGAGATGTAGGGACCGACATGCCAGGAATGTTGTAAAATATTACATCCGAGTTGTTAGGTGGCTTTGGGTTAGGATATATATCGTTATAGACTTATATAATGTTCCCACCGAGACGTGGGGACCGACATGCCAGGAATGTTGTAAAATATTACATCCCAGAAGTTAGGTTTCTTTGGGTTAGGATATACAACGTTATAGACGTATATAATGTCCCCATCGAGAAGCAGGCGACGACACGCCAGAATGTTGTGAAATGTTACATCCGATATGTTAGGTTGGCTTAGGCTAGGATATATAACGTGATAGACGTATATAATGTTCCCACCGAGAAATAGGGGCCGACGCGTCAGGAATGTTGTAAAATATGACATCCCAGATGTTAGGTTGCGTTAGGTTAAGATATACAACGTTATAGACGTATATAATGTCCCCTTCGAGAAGCAGGCGACGACACGCCAGAATGTTGTAAAATATTACATTCGACATGTTAGGTTGCCTTAGGCTAGGATATACAACGTTATAGACGTATATAATATTCCCACCGAGAAATAGGGACCGACATGCCAGGAATGTTGTGAACTATTACATCCGAGATGTTAGGTTGCCTTAGGTTAGGATATATATCGTTATAGACGTATATAGTGTTCCCACCGAGACGTATGGACCGACATGCCAGGAACGTTTTAAACTATTACATCCCAGACGTTAGGTTGCGTTAGGTTAGGACACACAACGTCATAGACGTATATAATGTACCCACCGAGACGTAGGGACCGACATGCCACGAATGTTGTAAAATATTATATTCGAGATGTTAGGTTGCCTTAGATTACGATATACAACATTATAGACGTATAGAATGTTCCCACCGAGATGTAGGTACCGACATGCCAGGAATGTTGTAAAATATTACACCCGAGATGTTAGGTTGCTTTAGGTTAGGATATACAACGTTATAGACGTATGTAATTTCCCCATCGAGACGCAGGCGACGACACACCAGGAATGTTGTAAAATATTACATCCGAGATGTTAGGTTGCCTTAGGTTAGGATATACAACCTTATAGATGTATATAATGTCCACATCGAGAAGCAGGCGACGACACGCCAGGAATGTTATCAACTATTACATCCGAGATGTTCGGTTGCCTTAGGTTATGATATATAACGTTATAGACGTTTATAATGTTACCACCGAGAAGTAGGGACTGACATGCTAGGAATGTTGTAAAATATTACACCCGAGATGTTAGGTTCCCTTAGGTTAGGATATACAACGTTATAGACGTACAGAATGTTCCCACCAAGAAATAGGGGCCGACGCGTCAGGAATGTTGTAAAATATTACACCCGAGATGTTAGGTTCCCTTAGGTTAGGATATACAACGTTATAGACGTATAGAATGTTCCCACCGAGAAATTGGGGCCGACGGGTCAGGAATGTTGTAAAATATTACTCCCGAGATGTTAGGTTCCCTTAGGTTAGGATATACAACGTTATAGACGTATGGAAAGTTCCCAGCGAGATGTAGGGACCGACATGCCAGGAATGTTGTAAAATATTACATCCCAGAAGTTAGGTTGCTTTGGGTTAGGATATACAACGTTATAGACGTATACAATGTTCCCATCGAGAAGCAGGCGACGACACGCCAGGAATGATGTAAAATATTACATCCGAGATGTTAGGTTGCCTTAGGCTAGGATATACAACGTTATAGACGTATAGAATGTTCCCACCGAGATGTAGGGATCGACATGCCAGGAATGTTGTAAAATATTACATCCCAGAAGTTAGGTTTCTTTGGGTTAGGATATACAACGTTATAGACATATAGAATGTTCCCACCGAGAAATAGGGGCCGACGGGACAGGAATGTTGTAAAATATTACACCCGAGATGTTAGGTTCCCTTAGGTTAGGATATATATCGTTATAGACTTATATAATGTTCCCACCGAGACGTGGGGACCGACATGCCAGGAATGTTGTAAAATATTACATACGAGATGTTAGGTTGCTTTGGGTTAGGATATACAACGTTATAGACGTATATAATGTCCCCAACGAGAAGCAGGCGACGACGCGTCAGGAATGTTGTAAAATATTACACCCGAGATGTTAGGTTCCCTTAGGTTAGGATATACAACGTTATAGACGTATAGAATGTTCCCACCGAGAAATTGGGGCCGACGGGTCCGGAATGTTGTAAAATATTACACCCGAGATGTTAGGTTCCCTTAGGTTAGGATATACAACGTTATAGACGTATGGAAAGTTCCCAGCGAGATGTAGGGGCAGACATGCCAGGAGTGTTGTAAAATATTACATCCCAGAAGTTAGGTTGCTTTGGGTTAGGATATACAACGTTATAGACGTATATAATGTCCCCATCGAGAAGCAGGCGACGACACGCCAGAATGTTGTCAAATATTACATCCGAGACGTAAGGTTGCCTTAGGTTAGGATATATAACGTTATAGACGTATATAATGTTCCCACCGAGAGGTAGAGGCCGACGAGACAGGAATGTTGTAAAATTTTACGCTCGATAAGTTAGGTTGCCTTAGGCTAGGATATATAGCGCTACAGACGTATATAATGTTCCCACCGAAAAGTAGGGGCCGGCGCGCCACGAATGTAGTAAAATATTACATCCGAGATGTTAGGTTGCCTTAGGGTAGGATATATAACGTTATAGACGTATATAATGTTCCCACCGAGAAGTAGGGGCCCGACGAGCCAGGAATGTTGTAAAATATTACGCTCGACACGTTAGGTTGCCTTAGGCTAGGACATATAGCGATATAGACGTATATAATGTTCCCATCGAGAAGTAGCGGTCGGCGCGCCACGAATGTAGTAAAATATTTCATCCGAGATGTTAGGTTGCCTTAGGCTAGGATATATAACGTTATAGACTTATATACTGTTCACTCCGAGAAGTAGGTGCCGACGCGCCAGGAATGTTGTAAAATATTACATACGAGATGTTAGGTTGCCTTAGGTTAGGATATACAACGTTATAGACGTATAGAATGTTCCCACCGAGAAATAGGGGCCGACGCGTCAGGAATGTTGTAAAATATTACACCCGAGATGTTAGGTTCCCTTAGGTTAGGATATACAACGTTATAGACATTTAGAATGTTCCCACCGAGAAATAGGGGCCGACGTGACAGGAATGTTGTAAAATATTACACCCGAGATGTTAGGATCCCTTAGGTTAGGATATACAACGTTATAGACGTATAGAAAGTTCCCACGGAGATGTAGGGACCGACATGCCAGGAATGTTGTAAAATATTACATTCGACATGTTAGGTTGCCTTAGGCTAGGATATATAACGTTATAGACGTATATAATATTCCCACCGAGAAATAGGTGCCGACGCGTCAGGAATGTTGTAAAATATTACATCCGAGATGTTAGGTTCCCTTAGGTTAGCATATACAACGTTATAGACGTATATAATGTTCCCACCGAGAAGTAGGGACCGACATGCCAGGAATGTTGTAAAATATTAAATACGAGATGCTAGGTTGCTTTGGGTTAGGATATACAACGTTATAGACGTATATAATGTCCCCATCGAGAAGCAGGCGACGACACGCCAGAATGTTGTAAAATATTACATCCGAGATGTTATTTTGCCTTAGGCTAGGACATATATCGTTATAGACGTATACAATGTTCCCACCGAGAAGTAGGGACCGACGCGTCAGGAATGTTGTAATATATTACATCCCGGATGTTAGGTTGCGTTAGGTTAGGATATACAACGTTATAGACGTATATAATGTCCCCTTCGAGAAGCAGGCGACGACACGCCAGAATGTTGTAAAATATTACATTCGACATGTTAGATTGCCTTAGGCTAGGATATATAACGTGATAGACGTATATAATGTTCCCACCGAGAAGTAGGGACCGAAATGCTAGGAATGTTGTAAAATATTACACCCGAGATGTTAGGTTCCCTTAGGTTAGGATATACAACGTTATAGACGTATAGAATGTTCCCACCGAGAAATTGGGGCCGACGGGTCAGGAATGTTGTAAAATATTACACCCGAGATGTTATGTTCCCTTAGGTTAGGATATTCAACGTTATAGACGTATAGAAAGTTCCCAGCGAGATGTAGGGACCGACATGCCAGGAATGTTGTAAAATATTACATCCGAGTTGTTAGGTTGCTTTGGGTTAGGATATATATCGTTATAGACATATATAATGTTCCCATCGAGACGTGGGGACCGACATGCCAGGAATGTTGTAAAATATTACATCCGAGATGTTAGGTTGCCTTAGGCTAGGACATATATCGTTATAGACGTATACAATGTTCCCACCGAGAAGTAGGGACCGACGCGTCAGGAATGTTGTAATATATTACATCCCAGATGTTAGGTTGCGTTAGGTTAGGATATACAACGCTATAGACGTATATAATGTCCCCTTCGAGAAGCAGGCGACGACACGCCAGAATGTTGTAAAATATTACATTCGACATATCAGGTTGCCTTAGGCTAGGATATACAACGTTATAGACGTATATAATATTCCCACCGAGAAATAGGAGCCGACGCGTCAGGAATGTTGTAAAATATTACACCCGAGATGTTAGGTTCCCTTAGGTTAGCATATACAACGTTATAGACGTATATAATGTTCCCACCGAGAAGTAGGGACCGACATGCCAGGAATGTTGTAAAATATTACATACGAGATTTTAGGTTGCTTTGGGTTAGGATATACAACGTTATAGACGTATATAATGTCCCCATCGAGAAGCAGGCGACGACACGCCAGAATGTTGTCAAATATTACATCCGAGACGTAAGGTTGCCTTAGGTTAGGATATATAACGTTATAGACGTATATAATGTTCCCACCGAGAGGTAGAGGCCGACGAGACAGGAATGTTGTAAAATTTTACGCTCGACAAGTTAGGTTGCCTTAGGCTAGGATATATAGCGCTACAGACGTATATAATGTTCCCACCGAAAAGTAGGGGCCGGCGCGCCACGAATGTATTAAAATATTACATCCGAGATGTTAGGTTGCCTTAGGGTAGGATATATAACGTTATAGACGTATATAATGTTCCCACCGAGAAGTAGGGGCCCGACGAGCCAGGAATGTTGTAAAATATTACGCTCGACACGTTAGGTTGCCTTAGGCTAGGACATATAGCGATATAGACGTATATAATGTTCCCATCGAGAAGTAGCGGTCGGCGCGCCACGAATGTAGTAAAATATTACATCCGAGATGTTAGGTTGCCTTAGGCTAGGATATATAACGTTATAGACTTATATACTGTTCCCTCCGAGAAGTAGGTGCCGACGCGCCAGAAATATTGTAAAATATTACATACGAGATGTTAGGTTGCCTTAGGTTAGGATATACAACGTTATAGACGTATATAATGTTCCCACCGAGAAGTAGGGACCGACATGCCAGGAATGTTGTAAAATATTACATACGAGATGTTAGGTTCCCTTAGGTTAGGATATACAACGTTATAGACGTATAGAATGTCCCCTTCGAGAAGCAGGCGACGACACGCCAGAATGTTGTAAAATATTACATTCGACATGTTAGGTTGCCTTAGGCTAGGATATACAACGTTATAGACGTATATAATATTCCCACCGAGATGTAGGTACCGACATGCCAGGAATGTTGTAAAATATTACACCCGAGATGTTAGGTTGCTTTAGGTTAGGATATACAACGTTATAGACGTATGTAATTTCCCCATCGAGACGCAGGCGACGACACACCAGGAATGTTGTAAAATATTACATCCGAGATGTTAGGTTGCCTTAGGTTAGGATATACAACCTTATAGATGTATATAATGTCCACATCGAGAAGCAGGCGACGACACGCCAGGAATGTTATCAACTATTACATCCGAGATGTTCGGTTGCCTTAGGTTATGATATATAACGTTATAGACGTTTATAATGTTACCACCGAGAAGTAGGGACTGACATGCTAGGAATGTTGTAAAATATTACACCCGAGATGTTAGGTTCCCTTAGGTTAGGATATACAACGTTATAGACGTACAGAATGTTCCCACCAAGAAATAGGGGCCGACGCGTCAGGAATGTTGTAAAATATTACACCCGAGATGTTAGGTTCCCTTAGGTTAGGATATACAACGTTATAGACATATAGAATGTTCTCACCGAGAAATAGGGGCCGACGGGTCAGGAATGTTGTAAAATATTACACCCGAGATGTTAGGTTCCCTTAGGTTAGGATATACAACATTATAGACGTATAGAAAGTTCCCACGGAGATGTAGGGACCGACATGCCAGGAATGTTGTAAAATATTACATCCGAGATGTTACGTTGCTTTAGGTTAGGATATATATCGTTATAGACGTATATAATGTCCCCATCGAGAAGCAGGCGACGACACGCCAGGAATGTTGTAAAATATTACATCCTAGATGTTAGGTTCCCTTAGGATAGGATATACAACGTTATAGACGTATCTATTGTCCCCATCGAGAAGCAGGCGACGACACGCCAGAATGTTGTGAAATGTTACATCCGATATGTTAGGTTGCCTTAGGCTAGGATATATAACGCGATAGACGTATATAATGTTCCCACCGAGAAATAGGGGCCGACGCGTCAGGAATGTTGTAAAATATGACATCCCAGATGTTACTTTGCGTTAGGTTAGGATATACAACGTTATAGGCGGATAGAAAGTTCCCACGGAGATGTAGGGACCGACATGCCAGGAATGTTGTAAAATATTACATCCGAGATGTTACGTTGCTTTAGGTTAGGATATATATCGTTATAGACTAATATAATGTTCCCACCGAGAAGTAGGGACCGACATGCCAGGAATGTTGTAAAATATTACATACGAGATGTTAGGTTGCTTTGGGTTAGGATATACAACGTTATAGACGTATATAATGTCCCCATCGAGAAGCAGGCGACGACGCGTCAGGAATGTTGTAAAATATTACACCCGAGATGTTAGGTTCCCTTAGGTTAGAATATACAACGTTATAGACATATAGAATGTTCCCACCGAGAAATAGGGGCCGACGGGACAGGAATGTTGTAAAATATTACACCCGAGATGTTAGATTCCCTTAGGTTAGGATATACAACGTTATAGACGTATAGAAAGTTCCCACGGAGATGTAGGGGCCGACATGCCAGGAATGTTGTAAAATATTACATCCGAGATGTTACGTTGCTTTAGGTTAGGATATATATCGTTATAGACTTATATAATGTTCCCACCGAGACGTGGGGACCGACATGCCAGGAATGTTGTAAAATATTACACCCGAGATGTTAGGTTCCCTTAGGTTAGGATATACAACGTTATAGACGTATAGAATGTTCCCACCGAGAAATTGGGGCCGACGGGTCAGGAATGTTGTAAAATATTACTCCCGAGATGTTAGGTTCCCTTAGGTTAGGATATACAACGTTATAGACGTATGGAAAGTTCCCAGCGAGATGTAGGGACCGACATGCCAGGAATGTTGTAAAATATTACATCCCAGAAGTTAGGTTTCTTTGGGTTAGGATATACAACGTTATAGACATATAGAATGTTCCCACCGAGAAATAGGGGCCGACGGGACAGGAATGTTGTAAAATATTACACCCGAGATGTTAGGTTCCCTTAGGTTAGGATATACAACGTTATAGGCGGATAGAAAGTTCCCACGGAGATGTAGGGACCGACATGCCAGGAATGTTGTAAAATATTACATCCGAGATGTTACGTTGCTTTAGGTTAGGATATATATCGTTATAGACTAATATAATGTTCCCACCGAGATGTAGGGATTGAAATGCCAGGAATGTTGTAAAATATTACATCCGAGATGTTATTTTGCCTTAGGCTAGGACATATATCGTTACAGACGTATACAATGTTCCCACCGAGTAGTAGGGACGGACGCGTCAGGAATGTTGTAATATATTACATCCCAGATGTTAGATTGCGTTAGGTTAGGATATACAGCGTTATAGACGTATATAATGTCCCCATCGAGAAGCAGGCGACGACACGCCAGAATGTTGTAAAACATTACATCCCATATGTTAGGTTGCCTTAGGCTAGGATATATAACGTGAGAGACGTATATAATGTTCCCACCGAGAAGTAGGGACCGAAATGCCAGGAATGTTGTAAAATATTACACCCGAGATGTTAGGTTCCCTTAGGTTAGGATATACAACGTGATAGACGTATAGAATGTTCCCAACGAGAAATTGGGGCCGACGGGTCAGGAATGTTGTAAAATATTACACCCGAGATGTTAGGTTCCCTTAGGTTAGGATATACAACGTTATAGACGTATAGAAAGTTCCCAGCGAGATGTAGCGACCGACATGCCAGGAATTTTGTAAAACATTACATCCCAGAAGTTAGGTTGCTTTGGGTTAGGATATACAACGTTATAGACGTATATAATGTCCCCATCGAGAAGCAGGCGACGACATGCCAGGAATGTTGTAAAATATTACATCCGAGATGTTAGGTTGCCTTAGGCTAGGATATACAACGTTATAGACGTATAGAATGTTCCCACCGAGATGTAGGGACCGACATGCCAGGAATGTTGTAAAATATTACAACCGAGTTGTTAGGTTGCTTTAGGTTAGGATATATATCGTTATAGACTTATATAATGTTCCCACCGAGACGTGGGGACCGACATGAAAGGAATGTTGTAAAATATTACATCCCAGAAGTTAGGTTTCTTTGGGTTAGGATATACAACGTTATAGACGTATATAATGTCCCCATCGAGAAGCAGGCGACGACACGCCATGAATGTTGTAAAGTATTACATCCTAGATGTTAGGTTCCCTTAGGATAGGATATACAACGTTATAGACGTATCTAAAGTCCCCATCGAGATGCAGGCGACGACACGCCAGAATGTTGTAAAATATTACATCCGATATATTAGGTTCCCTTAGGATAGGATATACAACGTTATAGACGTATATAATGTCCCCATCGAGAAGCAGGCGACGACACGCCAGGAATGTGTTAAAATATTACATGCGAGATGTTAGGTTGCCTTAGGCTAGGATATACAACGTTATAGACGTATAGAATGTTCCCACCGAGAAGAAGGGACCGACATGCCAGGAATGTTGTAAAATATTACATCCGAGTTATTAGGTTGCTTTAGGTGAGGATATATATCGTTATAGACTTATATAATGTTTCCACCGAGACGTGGGGACCGACATGCCAGGAATGTTGTAAAATATTACATCCCAGAAGTTAGGTTTCTTTGGGTTAGGATATACAACGTTATAGACGTATATAATTTCCCCATCGAGAAGCAGGCGACGACACGCCAGGAATGTTGTAAAATATTACATCCTAGATGTTAGGTTCCCTTAGGATAGGATATACAACGTTATAGACGTATATAATGTCCCCTTCGGGAAGCAGGCGACGACACGGCAGAATGTTGTAAAAAATTACATCCGCGATGTTCGGTTGCCTCAGGCTAGGATATACAACGTTATAGACGTATAGAATGTTCCCACCGAGATGTAGGGACCGACATGCCAGGAATGTTGTAAAATATTACATCCGAGTTGTTAGGTTGCTTTAGGTTAGGATATATATCGTTATAGACTTATATAATGTTCCCACCGAGACGTGGGGACCGACATGCCAGGAATGTTGTAAAATATTACATACGAGATGTTAGGTTGCTTTGGGTTAGGATATACAACGTTATAGACGTATAGAATGTTCCCACCGAGAAATTGGTGACGACAGGTCAGGAATGTTGTAAAATATTACACCCGAGATGTTAGGTTCCCTTAGGTTAGGATATACAACGTTATAGACGTATAGAAAGTTCCCAGCGAGATGTAGGGACCGAAATGCCAGGAATTTTGTAAAATATTACATCCCAGAAGTTAGGTTGCTCTGGGTTAGGATATACAACGTTATAGAGGTATATAATGTCCCCATCGAGAAGCAGGCGCCGACACGCCAGGAATGTTGTAAAATATTACATCCGAGATGTTAGGTCGCCTTAGGCTAGGATATACAACGTTATAGACGTATAGAATGTTCCCACCGAGATGTAGGGACCGACATGCCAGGAATGTTGTAAAATATTACAACCGAGTTGTTAGGTTGCTTTAGGTTAGGATATATATCGTTATAGACTTATATAATGTTCCCACCGAGACGTGGGGACCGACATGAAAGGAATGTTGTAAAATATTACATCCCAGAAGTTAGGTTTCTTTGGGTTAGGATATACAACGTTATAGACGTATATAATGTCCCCATCGAGAAGCACGCGACGACACGCCATGAATGTTGTAAAATATTACATCCTAGATATTAGGTTCCCTTAGGTTAGGATATACAACGTTATAGACGTATATAATGTCCCCATCGAGAAGCAGGCGACGACACGCCAGGAATGTGTTAAAATATTACATCCGAGATGTTAGGTTGCCTTAGGCTAGGATATACAACGTTATAGACGTATAGAATGTTCCCACCGAGATGTAGGGACCGACATGCCAGGAATGTTGTAAAATATTACATCCGAGTTGTTAGGTTGCTTTAGGTTAGGATATATATCGTTATAGACTTATATAATGTTCCCACCGAGACGTGGGGACCGACATGCCAGGAATGTTGTAAAATATTACATACGAGATGTTAGGTTGCTTTGGGTTAGGATATACAACGTTATAGACGTATATAATGTCCCCAACGAGAAGCAGGCGACGACGCGTCAGGAATGTTGTAAAATATTACACCCGAGATGTTAGGTTCCCTTAGGTTAGGATATACAACGTTATAGACGTATAGAATGTTCCCACCGAGAAATTGGGGCCGACGGGTCCGGAATGTTGTAAAATATTACACCCGAGATGTTAGGTTCCCTTAGGTTAGGATATACAACGTTATAGACGTATGGAAAGTTCCCAGCGAGATGTAGGGGCAGACATGCCAGGAGTGTTGTAAAATATTACATCCCAGAAGTTAGGTTGCTTTGGGTTAGGATATACAACGTTATAGACGTATACAATGTCCCCATCGAGAAGCAGGCGACGACACGCCAGGAATGATGTAAAATATTACATCCGAGATGTTAGGTTGCCTTAGGCTAGGATATACAACGTTATAGACGTATAGAATGTTCCCACCGAGATGTAGGGACCGACATGCCAGGACTGTTGTAAAATATTACATCCCAGAAGTTAGGTTTCTTTGGGTTAGGATATACAACGTTATAGACATATAGAATGTTCCCACCGAGAAATAGGGGCCGACGGGACAGGAATGTTGTAAAATATTACACCCGAGATGTTAGGTTCCCTTAGGTTAGGATATACAAAGTTATAGGCGGATAGAAAGTTCCCACGGAGATGTAGGGACCGACATGCCAGGAATGTTGTAAAATATTACATCCGAGATGTTACGTTGCTTTAGGTTAGGATATATATCGTTATAGACTAATATAATGTTCCCACCGAGATGTAGGGACCGAAATGCCAGGAATGTTGTAAAATATTACATCCGAGATGTTATTTTGCCTTAGGCTAGGACATATATCGTTATAGACGTATACAATGTTCCCACCGAGTAGTAGGGACGGACGCGTCAGGAATGTTGTAATATATTACATCCCAGATGTTAGGTTGCGTTAGGTTAGGATATACAGCGTTATAGACGTATATAATGCCCCCATCGAGAAGCAAGCGACGACACGCCAGAATGTTGTAAAACATTACATCCGATATGTTAGGTTGCCTTAGGCTAGGATATATAACGTGAGAGACGTATATAATGTTCCCCCCGAGAAGTAGGGACCGAAATGCCAGGAATGTTGTAAAATATTACACCCGAGATGTTAGGTTCCCTTAGGTTAGGATATACAACGTTATAGACGTATAGAATGTTCCCACCGAGAAATTGGTGCCGACGGGTCAGGAATGTTGTAAAATATTACACCCGAGATGTTAGGTTCCCTTAGGTTAGATATACAACGTTATAGACGTATAGAAAGTTCCCAGCGAGATGTAGGGACCAACATGCCAGGAATTTTGTAAAATATTACATCCCAGAGGTTATGTTGCTTTGGGTTAGGATATACAACGTTATAGACGTATATAATGTCCCCATCGAGAAGCAGGCGACGACACGCCAGGAATGTTGTAAAATATTACATCCGAGATGTTAGGTCGCCTTAGGCTAGGATATACAACGTTATAGACGTATAGAATGTTCCCACCGAGATGTAGGGACCCACATGCCAGGAATGTTGTAAAATATTACAACCGAGTTGTTAGGTTGCTTTAGGTTAGGATATATATCGTTATAGACTTATATAATGTTCCCACCGAGACGTGGGGACCGACATGAAAGGAATGTTGTAAAATATTACATCCCAGAAGTTAGGTTTCTTTGGGTTAGGATATACAACGTTATAGACGTATATAATGTCCCCATCGAGAAGCAGGCGACGACACGCCAGGAATGTTGTAAAATATTACATCCTAGATGTTAGGTTCCCTTAGGATAGGATATACAACGTTATAGACGTATATAATGTCCCCTTCGAGAAGCAGGCGACGACACGCCAGAATGTTGTAAAATATTACATCCGAGATGTTCGGTTGCCTCAGGCTAGGATATACAACGTTATAGACGTATAGAATGTTCCCACCGAGATGTAGGGACCGACATGCCAGGAATGTTGTAAAATATTACAACCGAGTTGTTAGGTTGCTTTAGGTTAGGATATATATCGTTATAGACTTATATAATGTTCCCACCGAGACGTGGGGACCGACATGCCAGGAATGTTGTAAAATATTACATCCCAGAAGTTAGGTTTCTTTGGGTTAGGATATACAACGTTATAGACGTATATAACGTCCCCATCGAGAAGCAGGCGACGACACGCCAGGAATGTTGTAAAATATTACATCCTAGGTGTTAGGTTCCCTTAGGATAGGATATACAACGTTATAGACGTATATAATGTCCCCTTCGAGAAGCAGGCGACGACACGCCAGAATGTTGTAAAATATTACATCCGAGATGTTCGGTTGCCTCAGGCTAGGATATACAACGTTATAGACGTATAGAATGTTCCCACCGAGATGTAGGGACCGACATGCCAGGAATGTTGTAAAATATTACATCCGAGTTGTTAGGTTGCTTTAGGTTAGGATATATATCGTTATAGACTTATATAATGTTCCCACCGAGACGTGGGGACCGACATGCCAGGAATGTTGTAAAATATTACGTACGAGATGTTAGGTTGCTTTGGGTTAGGATATACAACGTTATAGACGTATATAATGTCCCCAACGAGAAGCAGGCGACGACTCGTCAGGAATGTTGTAAAATATTACACCCGAGATGTTAGGTTCCCTTAGGTTAGGATATACAACGTTATAGACGTATAGAATGTTCCCACCGAGAAATTGGAGCCGACGGGTCCGGAATGTTGTAAAATATTACACCCGAGATGTTAGGTTCCCTTAGGTTAGGATATACAACGTTATAGACGTATGGAAAGTTCCCAGCGAGATGTAGGGGCAGACATGCCAGGAATGTTGTAAAATATTACATCCCAGAAGTTAGGTTGCTTTGGGTTAGGATATACAACGTTATAGACGTATACAATGTCCCCATCGAGAAGCAGGCGACGACACGCCAGGAATGATGTAAAATATTACATCCGAGATGTTAGGTTGCCTTAGGCTAGGATATACAACGTTATAGACGTATAGAATGTCCCCTTCGAGAAGCAGGCGACGACACGCCAGAATGTTGTAAAATATTACATTCGACATGTTAGGTTGCCTTAGGCTAGGATATACAACGTTATAGACGTATATAATATTCCCACCGAGAAATAGGGACCGACATGCCAGGAATGTTGTGAACTATTACATCCGAGATGTTAGGTTGCCTTAGGTTAGGATATATATCGTTATAGACGTATATAATGTTCCCACCGAGACGTATGGACCGACATGCCAGGAACGTTTTAAACTATTACATCCCAGACGTTAGGTTGCGTTAGGTTAGGACACACAACGTCATAGACGTATATAATGTACCCACCGAGACGTAGGGACCGACATGCCACGAATGTTGTAAAATATTATATCCGAGATGTTAGGTTGCCTTAGATTACGATATACAACATTATAGACGTATAGAATGTTCCCACCGAGATGTAGGTACCGACATGCCAGGAATGTTGTAAAATATTACACCCGAGATGTTAGGTTGCTTTAGGTTAGGATATACAACGTTATAGACGTATGTAATTTCCCCATCGAGACGCAGGCGACGACACACCAGGA
The DNA here is from genome assembly GCA_963969225.1 of Xylocopa violacea. NCBI lineage: Eukaryota > Metazoa > Arthropoda > Insecta > Hymenoptera > Apidae > Xylocopa > Xylocopa violacea. The sequence continues at coordinate 55,371,572 of CAXAJV010000001.1, forward strand.
ATGTTGTAAAATATTACATCCGAGATGTTAGGTTGCCTTAGGTTAGGATATACAACCTTATAGATGTATATAATGTCCACATCGAGAAGCAGGCGACGACACGCCAGGAATGTTATCAACTATTACATCCGAGATGTTCGGTTGCCTTAGGTTATGATATATAACGTTATAGACGTTTATAATGTTACCACCGAGAAGTAGGGACTGACATGCTAGGAATGTTGTAAAATATTTCACCCGAGATGTTAGGTTCCCTTAGGTTAGGATATACAACGTTATAGACGTACAGAATGTTCCCACCAAGAAATAGGGGCCGACGCGTCAGGAATGTTGTAAAATATTACACCCGAGATGTTAGGTTCCCTTAGGTTAGGATATACAACGTTATAGACATATAGAATGTTCTCACCGAGAAATAGGGGCCGACGGGTCAGGAATGTTGTAAAATATTACACCCGAGATGTTAGGTTCCCTTAGGTTAGGATATACAACATTATAGACGTATAGAAAGTTCCCACGGAGATGTAGGGACCGACATGCCAGGAATGTTGTAAAATATTACATCCGAGATGTTACGTTGCTTTAGGTTAGGATATATATCGTTATAGACGTATATAATGTCCCCATCGAGAAGCAGGCGACGACACGCCAGGAATGTTGTAAAATATTACATCCTAGATGTTAGGTTCCCTTAGGATAGGATATACAACGTTATAGACGTATCTATTGTCCCCATCGAGAAGCAGGCGACGACACGCCAGAATGTTGTGAAATGTTACATCCGATATGTTAGGTTGCCTTAGGCTAGGATATATAACGTGATAGACGTATATAATGTTCCCACCGAGAAATAGGGGCCGACGCGTCAGGAATGTTGTAAAATATGACATCCCAGATGTTACTTTGCGTTAGGTTAGGATATACAACGTTATAGGCGGATAGAAAGTTCCCACGGAGATGTAGGGACCGACATGCCATGAATGTTGTAAAATATTACATCCGAGATGTTACGTTGCTTTAGGTTAGGATATATATCGTTATAGACTAATATAATGTTCCCACCGAGAAGTAGGGACCGACATGCCAGGAATGTTGTAAAATATTACATACGAGATGTTAGGTTGCTTTGGGTTAGGATATACAACGTTATAGACGTATATAATGTCCCCATCGAGAAGCAGGCGACGACGCGTCAGGAATGTTGTAAAATATTACACCCGAGATGTTAGGTTCCCTTAGGTTAGGATATACAACGTTATAGACATATAGAATGTTCCCACCGAGAAATAGGGGCCGACGGGACAGGAATGTTGTAAAATATTACACCCGAGATGTTAGATTCCCTTAGGTTAGGATATACAACGTTATAGACGTATAGAAAGTTCCCACGGAGATGTAGGGGCCGACATGCCAGGAATGTTGTAAAATATTACATCCGAGATGTTACGTTGCTTTAGGTTAGGATATATATCGTTATAGACTTATATAATGTTCCCACCGAGACGTGGGGACCGACATGCCAGGAATGTTGTAAAATATTACACCCGAGATGTTAGGTTCCCTTAGGTTAGGATATACAACGTTATAGACGTATAGAATGTTCCCACCGAGAAATTGGGGCCGACGGGTCAGGAATGTTGTAAAATATTACTCCCGAGATGTTAGGTTCCCTTAGGTTAGGATATACAACGTTATAGACGGATAGAAAGTTCCCACGGAGATGTAGGGACCGACATGCCAGGAATGTTGTAAAATATTACATCCGAGATGTTACGTTGCTTTAGGTTAGGATATATATCGTTATAGACTAATATAATGTTCCCACCGAGATGTAGGGACTGAAATGCCAGGAATGTTGTAAAATATTACATCCGAGATGTTATTTTGCCTTAGGCTAGGACATATATCGTTATAGACGTATACAATGTTCCCACCGAGTAGTAGGGACGGACGCGTCAGGAATGTTGTAATATATTACATCCCAGATGTTAGGTTGCGTTAGGTTAGGATATACAGCGTTATAGACGTATATAATGTCCCCATCGAGAAGCAGGCGACGACACGCCAGAATGTTGTAAAACATTACATCCCATATGTTAGGTTGCCTTAGGCTAGGATATATAACGTGAGAGACGTATATAATGTTCCCACCGAGAAGTAGGGACCGAAATGCCAGGAATGTTGTAAAATATTACACCCGAGATGTTAGGTTCCCTTAGGTTAGGATATACAACGTTATAGACGTATAGAATGTTCCCAACGAGAAATTGGGGCCGACGGGTCAGGAATGTTGTAAAATATTACACCCGAGATGTTAGGTTCCCTTAGGTTAGGATATACAACGTTATAGACGTATAGAAAGTTCCCAGCGAGATGTAGCGACCGACATGCCAGGAATTTTGTAAAATATTACATCCCAGAAGTTAGGTTGCTTTGGGTTAGGATATACAACGTTATAGACGTATATAATGTCCCCATCGAGAAGCAGGCGACGACATGCCAGGAATGTTGTAAAATATTACATCCGAGATGTTAGGTTGCCTTAGGCTAGGATATACAACGTTATAGACGTATAGAATGTTCCCACCGAGATGTAGGGACCGACATGCCAGGAATGTTGTAAAACATTACAACCGAGTTGTTAGGTTGCTTTAGGTTAGGATATATATCGTTATAGACTTATATAATGTTCCCACCGAGACGTGGGGACCGACATGAAAGGAATGTTGTAAAATATTACATCCCAGAAGTTAGGTTTCTTTGGGTTAGGATATACAACGTTATAGACGTATATAATGTCCCCATCGAGAAGCAGGCGACGACACGCCATGAATGTTGTAAAGTATTACATCCTAGATGTTAGGTTCCCTTAGGATAGGATATACAACGTTATAGACGTATCTAAAGTCCCCATCGAGAAGCAGGCGACGACACGCCAGAATGTTGTAAAATATTACATCCGATATATTAGGTTCCCTTAGGATAGGATATACAACGTTATAGACGTATATAATGTCCCCATCGAGAAGCAGGCGACGACACGCCAGGAATGTGTTAAAATATTACATGCGAGATGTTAGGTTGCCTTAGGCTAGGATATACAACGTTATAGACGTATAGAATGTTCCCACCGAGAAGAAGGGACCGACATGCCAGGAATGTTGTAAAATATTACATCCGAGTTATTAGGTTGCTTTAGGTGAGGATATATATCGTTATAGACTTATATAATGTTTCCACCGAGACGTGGGGACCGACATGCCAGGAATGTTGTAAAATATTACATCCCAGAAGTTAGGTTTCTTTGGGTTAGGATATACAACGTTATAGACGTATATAATTTCCCCATCGAGAAGCAGGCGACGACACGCCAGGAATGTTGTAAAATATTACATCCTAGATGTTAGGTTCCCTTAGGATAGGATATACAACGTTATAGACGTATATAATGTCCCCTTCGGGAAGCAGGCGACGACACGGCAGAATGTTGTAAAAAATTACATCCGCGATGTTCGGTTGCCTCAGGCTAGGATATACAACGTTATAGACGTATAGAATGTTCCCACCGAGATGTAGGGACCGACATGCCAGGAATGTTGTAAAATATTACATCCGAGTTGTTAGGTTGCTTTAGGTTAGGATATATATCGTTATAGACTTATATAATGTTCCCACCGAGACGTGGGGACCGACATGCCAGGAATGTTGTAAAATATTACATACGAGATGTTAGGTTGCTTTGGGTTAGGATATACAACGTTATAGACGTATAGAATGTTCCCACCGAGAAATTGGTGACGACAGGTCAGGAATGTTGTAAAATATTACACCCGAGATGTTAGGTTCCCTTAGGTTAGGATATACAACGTTATAGACGTATAGAAAGTTCCCAGCGAGATGTAGGGACCGAAATGCCAGGAATTTTGTAAAATATTACATCCCAGAAGTTAGGTTGCTCTGGGTTAGGATATACAACGTTATAGAGGTATATAATGTCCCCATCGAGAAGCAGGCGCCGACACGCCAGGAATGTTGTAAAATATTACATCCGAGATGTTAGGTCGCCTTAGGCTAGGATATACAACGTTATAGACGTATAGAATGTTCCCACCGAGATGTAGGGACCGACATGCCAGGAATGTTGTAAAATATTACAACCGAGTTGTTAGGTTGCTTTAGGTTAGGATATATATCGTTATAGACTTATATAATGTTCCCACCGAGACGTGGGGACCGACATGAAAGGAATGTTGTAAAATATTACATCCCAGAAGTTAGGTTTCTTTGGGTTAGGATATACAACGTTATAGACGTATATAATGTCCCCATCGAGAAGCACGCGACGACACGCCATGAATGTTGTAAAATATTACATCCTAGATATTAGGTTCCCTTAGGTTAGGATATACAACGTTATAGACGTATATAATGTCCCCATCGAGAAGCAGGCGACGACACGCCAGGAATGTGTTAAAATATTACATCCGAGATGTTAGGTTGCCTTAGGCTAGGATATACAACGTTATAGACGTATAGAATGTTCCCACCGAGATGTAGGGACCGACATGCCAGGAATGTTGTAAAATATTACATCCGAGTTGTTAGGTTGCTTTAGGTTAGGATATATATCGTTATAGACTTATATAATGTTCCCACCGAGACGTGGGGACCGACATGCCAGGAATGTTGTAAAATATTACATACGAGATGTTAGGTTGCTTTGGGTTAGGATATACAACGTTATAGACGTATATAATGTCCCCAACGAGAAGCAGGCGACGACGCGTCAGGAATGTTGTAAAATATTACACCCGAGATGTTAGGTTCCCTTAGGTTAGGATATACAACGTTATAGACGTATAGAATGTTCCCACCGAGAAATTGGGGCCGACGGGTCCGGAATGTTGTAAAATATTACACCCGAGATGTTAGGTTCCCTTAGGTTAGGATATACAACGTTATAGACGTATGGAAAGTTCCCAGCGAGATGTAGGGGCAGACATGCCAGGAGTGTTGTAAAATATTACATCCCAGAAGTTAGGTTGCTTTGGGTTAGGATATACAACGTTATAGACGTATACAATGTCCCCATCGAGAAGCAGGCGACGACACGCCAGGAATGATGTAAAATATTACATCCGAGATGTTAGGTTGCCTTAGGCTAGGATATACAACGTTATAGACGTATAGAATGTTCCCACCGAGATGTAGGGACCGACATGCCAGGACTGTTGTAAAATATTACATCCCAGAAGTTAGGTTTCTTTGGGTTAGGATATACAACGTTATAGACATATAGAATGTTCCCACCGAGAAATAGGGGCCGACGGGACAGGAATGTTGTAAAATATTACACCCGAGATGTTAGGTTCCCTTAGGTTAGGATATACAAAGTTATAGGCGGATAGAAAGTTCCCACGGAGATGTAGGGACCGACATGCCAGGAATGTTGTAAAATATTACATCCGAGATGTTACGTTGCTTTAGGTTAGGATATATATCGTTATAGACTAATATAATGTTCCCACCGAGATGTAGGGACCGAAATGCCAGGAATGTTGTAAAATATTACATCCGAGATGTTATTTTGCCTTAGGCTAGGACATATATCGTTATAGACGTATACAATGTTCCCACCGAGTAGTAGGGACGGACGCGTCAGGAATGTTGTAATATATTACATCCCAGATGTTAGGTTGCGTTAGGTTAGGATATACAGCGTTATAGACGTATATAATGCCCCCATCGAGAAGCAAGCGACGACACGCCAGAATGTTGTAAAACATTACATCCGATATGTTAGGTTGCCTTAGGCTAGGATATATAACGTGAGAGACGTATATAATGTTCCCCCCGAGAAGTAGGGACCGAAATGCCAGGAATGTTGTAAAATATTACACCCGAGATGTTAGGTTCCCTTAGGTTAGGATATACAACGTTATAGACGTATAGAATGTTCCCACCGAGAAATTGGTGCCGACGGGTCAGGAATGTTGTAAAATATTACACCCGAGATGTTAGGTTCCCTTAGGTTAGATATACAACGTTAAAGACGTATAGAAAGTTCCCAGCGAGATGTAGGGACCAACATGCCAGGAATTTTGTAAAATATTACATCCCAGAGGTTATGTTGCTTTGGGTTAGGATATACAACGTTATAGACGTATATAATGTCCCCATCGAGAAGCAGGCGACGACACGCCAGGAATGTTGTAAAATATTACATCCGAGATGTTAGGTCGCCTTAGGCTAGGATATACAACGTTATAGACGTATAGAATGTTCCCACCGAGATGTAGGGACCCACATGCCAGGAATGTTGTAAAATATTACAACCGAGTTGTTAGGTTGCTTTAGGTTAGGATATATATCGTTATAGACTTATATAATGTTCCCACCGAGACGTGGGGACCGACATGAAAGGAATGTTGTAAAATATTACATCCCAGAAGTTAGGTTTCTTTGGGTTAGGATATACAACGTTATAGACGTATATAATGTCCCCATCGAGAAGCAGGCGACGACACGCCAGGAATGTTGTAAAATATTACATCCTAGATGTTAGGTTCCCTTAGGATAGGATATACAACGTTATAGACGTATATAATGTCCCCTTCGAGAAGCAGGCGACGACACGCCAGAATGTTGTAAAATATTACATCCGAGATGTTCGGTTGCCTCAGGCTAGGATATACAACGTTATAGACGTATAGAATGTTCCCACCGAGATGTAGGGACCGACATGCCAGGAATGTTGTAAAATATTACAACCGAGTTGTTAGGTTGCTTTAGGTTAGGATATATATCGTTATAGACTTATATAATGTTCCCACCGAGACGTGGGGACCGACATGCCAGGAATGTTGTAAAATATTACATCCCAGAAGTTAGGTTTCTTTGGGTTAGGATATACAACGTTATAGACGTATATAACGTCCCCATCGAGAAGCAGGCGACGACACGCCAGGAATGTTGTAAAATATTACATCCTAGGTGTTAGGTTCCCTTAGGATAGGATATACAACGTTATAGACGTATATAATGTCCCCTTCGAGAAGCAGGCGACGACACGCCAGAATGTTGTAAAATATTACATCCGAGATGTTCGGTTGCCTCAGGCTAGGATATACAACGTTATAGACGTATAGAATGTTCCCACCGAGATGTAGGGACCGACATGCCAGGAATGTTGTAAAATATTACATCCGAGTTGTTAGGTTGCTTTAGGTTAGGATATATATCGTTATAGACTTATATAATGTTCCCACCGAGACGTGGGGACCGACATGCCAGGAATGTTGTAAAATATTACGTACGAGATGTTAGGTTGCTTTGGGTTAGGATATACAACGTTATAGACGTATATAATGTCCCCAACGAGAAGCAGGCGACGACTCGTCAGGAATGTTGTAAAATATTACACCCGAGATGTTAGGTTCCCTTAGGTTAGGATATACAACGTTATAGACGTATAGAATGTTCCCACCGAGAAATTGGAGCCGACGGGTCCGGAATGTTGTAAAATATTACACCCGAGATGTTAGGTTCCCTTAGGTTAGGATATACAACGTTATAGACGTATGGAAAGTTCCCAGCGAGATGTAGGGGCAGACATGCCAGGAATGTTGTAAAATATTACATCCCAGAAGTTAGGTTGCTTTGGGTTAGGATATACAACGTTATAGACGTATACAATGTCCCCATCGAGAAGCAGGCGACGACACGCCAGGAATGATGTAAAATATTACATCCGAGATGTTAGGTTGCCTTAGGCTAGGATATACAACGTTATAGACGTATAGAATGTCCCCTTCGAGAAGCAGGCGACGACACGCCAGAATGTTGTAAAATATTACATTCGACATGTTAGGTTGCCTTAGGCTAGGATATACAACGTTATAGACGTATATAATATTCCCACCGAGAAATAGGGACCGACATGCCAGGAATGTTGTGAACTATTACATCCGAGATGTTAGGTTGCCTTAGGTTAGGATATATATCGTTATAGACGTATATAATGTTCCCACCGAGACGTATGGACCGACATGCCAGGAACGTTTTAAACTATTACATCCCAGACGTTAGGTTGCGTTAGGTTAGGACACACAACGTCATAGACGTATATAATGTACCCACCGAGACGTAGGGACCGACATGCCACGAATGTTGTAAAATATTATATCCGAGATGTTAGGTTGCCTTAGATTACGATATACAACATTATAGACGTATAGAATGTTCCCACCGAGATGTAGGTACCGACATGCCAGGAATGTTGTAAAATATTACACCCGAGATGTTAGGTTGCTTTAGGTTAGGATATACAACGTTATAGACGTATGTAATTTCCCCATCGAGACGCAGGCGACGACACACCAGGAATGTTGTAAAATATTACATCCGAGATGTTAGGTTGCCTTAGGTTAGGATATACAACCTTATAGATGTATATAATGTCCACATCGAGAAGCAGGCGACGACACGCCAGGAATGTTATCAACTATTACATCCGAGATGTTCGGTTGCCTTAGGTTATGATATATAACGTTATAGACGTTTATAATGTTACCACCGAGAAGTAGGGACTGACATGCTAGGAATGTTGTAAAATATTTCACCCGAGATGTTAGGTTCCCTTAGGTTAGGATATACAACGTTATAGACGTACAGAATGTTCCCACCAAGAAATAGGGGCCGACGCGTCAGGAATGTTGTAAAATATTACACCCGAGATGTTAGGTTCCCTTAGGTTAGGATATACAACGTTATAGACATATAGAATGTTCTCACCGAGAAATAGGGGCCGACGGGTCAGGAATGTTGTAAAATATTACACCCGAGATGTTAGGTTCCCTTAGGTTAGGATATACAACATTATAGACGTATAGAAAGTTCCCACGGAGATGTAGGGACCGACATGCCAGGAATGTTGTAAAATATTACATCCGAGATGTTACGTTGCTTTAGGTTAGGATATATATCGTTATAGACGTATATAATGTCCCCATCGAGAAGCAGGCGACGACACGCCAGGAATGTTGTAAAATATTACATCCTAGATGTTAGGTTCCCTTAGGATAGGATATACAACGTTATAGACGTATCTATTGTCCCCATCGAGAAGCAGGCGACGACACGCCAGAATGTTGTGAAATGTTACATCCGATATGTTAGGTTGCCTTAGGCTAGGATATATAACGTGATAGACGTATATAATGTTCCCACCGAGAAATAGGGGCCGACGCGTCAGGAATGTTGTAAAATATGACATCCCAGATGTTACTTTGCGTTAGGTTAGGATATACAACGTTATAGGCGGATAGAAAGTTCCCACGGAGATGTAGGGACCGACATGCCATGAATGTTGTAAAATATTACATCCGAGATGTTACGTTGCTTTAGGTTAGGATATATATCGTTATAGACTAATATAATGTTCCCACCGAGAAGTAGGGACCGACATGCCAGGAATGTTGTAAAATATTACATACGAGATGTTAGGTTGCTTTGGGTTAGGATATACAACGTTATAGACGTATATAATGTCCCCATCGAGAAGCAGGCGACGACGCGTCAGGAATGTTGTAAAATATTACACCCGAGATGTTAGGTTCCCTTAGGTTAGGATATACAACGTTATAGACATATAGAATGTTCCCACCGAGAAATAGGGGCCGACGGGACAGGAATGTTGTAAAATATTACACCCGAGATGTTAGATTCCCTTAGGTTAGGATATACAACGTTATAGACGTATAGAAAGTTCCCACGGAGATGTAGGGGCCGACATGCCAGGAATGTTGTAAAATATTACATCCGAGATGTTACGTTGCTTTAGGTTAGGATATATATCGTTATAGACTTATATAATGTTCCCACCGAGACGTGGGGACCGACATGCCAGGAATGTTGTAAAATATTACACCCGAGATGTTAGGTTCCCTTAGGTTAGGATATACAACGTTATAGACGTATAGAATGTTCCCACCGAGAAATTGGGGCCGACGGGTCAGGAATGTTGTAAAATATTACTCCCGAGATGTTAGGTTCCCTTAGGTTAGGATATACAACGTTATAGACGGATAGAAAGTTCCCACGGAGATGTAGGGACCGACATGCCAGGAATGTTGTAAAATATTACATCCGAGATGTTACGTTGCTTTAGGTTAGGATATATATCGTTATAGACTAATATAATGTTCCCACCGAGATGTAGGGACTGAAATGCCAGGAATGTTGTAAAATATTACATCCGAGATGTTATTTTGCCTTAGGCTAGGACATATATCGTTATAGACGTATACAATGTTCCCACCGAGTAGTAGGGACGGACGCGTCAGGAATGTTGTAATATATTACATCCCAGATGTTAGGTTGCGTTAGGTTAGGATATACAGCGTTATAGACGTATATAATGTCCCCATCGAGAAGCAGGCGACGACACGCCAGAATGTTGTAAAACATTACATCCCATATGTTAGGTTGCCTTAGGCTAGGATATATAACGTGAGAGACGTATATAATGTTCCCACCGAGAAGTAGGGACCGAAATGCCAGGAATGTTGTAAAATATTACACCCGAGATGTTAGGTTCCCTTAGGTTAGGATATACAACGTTATAGACGTATAGAATGTTCCCAACGAGAAATTGGGGCCGACGGGTCAGGAATGTTGTAAAATATTACACCCGAGATGTTAGGTTCCCTTAGGTTAGGATATACAACGTTATAGACGTATAGAAAGTTCCCAGCGAGATGTAGCGACCGACATGCCAGGAATTTTGTAAAATATTACATCCCAGAAGTTAGGTTGCTTTGGGTTAGGATATACAACGTTATAGACGTATATAATGTCCCCATCGAGAAGCAGGCGACGACATGCCAGGAATGTTGTAAAATATTACATCCGAGATGTTAGGTTGCCTTAGGCTAGGATATACAACGTTATAGACGTATAGAATGTTCCCACCGAGATGTAGGGACCGACATGCCAGGAATGTTGTAAAACATTACAACCGAGTTGTTAGGTTGCTTTAGGTTAGGATATATATCGTTATAGACTTATATAATGTTCCCACCGAGACGTGGGGACCGACATGAAAGGAATGTTGTAAAATATTACATCCCAGAAGTTAGGTTTCTTTGGGTTAGGATATACAACGTTATAGACGTATATAATGTCCCCATCGAGAAGCAGGCGACGACACGCCATGAATGTTGTAAAGTATTACATCCTAGATGTTAGGTTCCCTTAGGATAGGATATACAACGTTATAGACGTATCTAATGTCCCCATCGAGAAGCAGGCGACGACACGCCAGAATGTTGTAAAATATTACATCCGATATATTAGGTTCCCTTAGGATAGGATATACAACGTTATAGACGTATATAATGTCCCCATCGAGAAGCAGGCGACGACACGCCAGGAATGTGTTAAAATATTACATGCGAGATGTTAGGTTGCCTTAGGCTAGGATATACAACGTTATAGACGTATAGAATGTTCCCACCGAGAAGAAGGGACCGACATGCCAGGAATGTTGTAAAATATTACATCCGAGTTATTAGGTCGCTTTAGGTGAGGATATATATCGTTATAGACTTATATAATGTTTCCACCGAGACGTGGGGACCGACATGCCAGGAATGATGTAAAATAATACATCCCAGAAATTAGGTTTCTTTGGGTTAGGATATACAACGTTATAGACGTATATAATTTCCCCATCGAGAAGCAGGCGACGACACGCCAGGAATGTTGTAAAATATTACATCCTAGATGTTAGGTTCCCTTAGGATAGGATATACAACGTTATAGACGTATATAATGTCCCCTTCGGGAAGCAGGCGACGACACGGCAGAATGTTGTAAAAAATTACATCCGAGATGTTCGGTTGCCTCAGGCTAGGATATACAACGTTATAGACGTATAGAATGTTCCCACCGAGATGTAGGGACCGACATGCCAGGAATGTTGTAAAATATTACATCCGAGTTGTTAGGTTGCTTTAGGTTAGGATATATATCGTTATAGACTTATATAATGTTCCCACCGAGACGTGGGGACCGACATGCCAGGAATGTTGTAAAATATTACATACGAGATGTTAGGTTGCTTTGGGTTAGGATATACAACGTTATAGACGTATAGACTGTTCCCACCGAGAAATTGGTGACGACAGGTCAGGAATGTTGTAAAATATTACACCCGAGATGTTAGGTTCCCTTAGGTTAGGATATACAACGTTATAGACGTATAGAAAGTTCCCAGCGAGATGTAGGGTCCGAAATGCCAGGAATTTTGTAAAATATTACATCCCAGAAGTTAGGTTGCTCTGGGTTAGGATATACAACGTTATAGAGTTATATAATGTCCCCATGGAGAAGCAGGCGCCGACACGCCAGGAATGTTGTAAAATATTACATCCGAGATGTTAGGTCGCCTTAGGCTAGGATATACAACGTTATAGACGTATAGAATGTTCCCACCGAGATGTAGGGACCGACATGCCAGGAATGTTGTAAAATATTACAACCGAGTTGTTAGGTTGCTTTAGGTTAGGATATATATCGTTATAGACTTATATAATGTTCCCACCGAGACGTGGGGACCGACATGAAAGGAATGTTGTAAAATATTACATCCCAGAAGTTAGGTTTCTTTGGGTTAGGATATACAACGTTATAGACGTATATAACGTCCCCATCGAGAAGCAGGCGACGACACGCCAGGAATGTTGCAAAATATTACATCCTAGATGTTAGGTTCCCTTAGGATAGGATATACAACGTTATAGACGTATATAATGTCCCCTTCGAGAAGCAGGCGACGACACGCCAGAATGTTGTAAAATATTACATCCGAGATGTTCGGTTGCCTCAGGCTAGGATATACAACGTTATAGACGTATAGAATGTTCCCACCGAGATGTAGGGACCGACATGCCAGGAATGTTGTAAAATATTACATCCGAGTTGTTAGGTTGCTTTAGGTTAGGATATATATCGTTATAGACTTATATAATGTTCCCACCGAGACGTGGGGACCGACATGCCAGGAATGTTGTAAAATATTACATACGAGATGTTAGGTTGCTTTGGGTTAGGATATACAACGTTATAGACGTATATAATGTCCCCAACGAGAAGCAGGCGACGACTCGTCAGGAATGTTGTAAAATATTACACCCGAGATGTTAGGTTCCCTTAGGTTAGGATATACAACGTTATAGACGTATAGAATGTTCCCACCGAGAAATTGGAGCCGACGGGTCCGGAATGTTGTAAAATATTACACCCGAGATGTTAGGTTCCCTTAGGTTAGGATATACAACGTTATAGACGTATGGAAAGTTCCCAGCGAGATGTAGGGGCAGACATGCCAGGAATGTTGTAAAATATTACATCCCAGAAGTTAGGTTGCTTTGGGTTAGGATATACAACGTTATAGACGTATACAATGTCCCCATCGAGAAGCAGGCGACGACACGCCAGGAATGATGTAAAATATTACATCCGAGATGTTAGGTTGCCTTAGGCTAGGATATACAACGTTATAGACGTATAGAATGTTCCCACCGAGATGTAGGGACCGACATGCCAGGAATGTTGTAAAATATTACATCCCAGAAGTTAGGTTTCTTTGGGTTAGGATATACAACGTTATAGACATATAGAATGTTCCCACCGAGAAATAGGGGCCGACGGGACAGGAATGTTGTAAAATATTACACCCGAGATGTTAGGTTCCCTTAGGTTAGGATATACAAAGTTATAGGCGGATAGAAAGTTCCCACGGAGATGTAGGGACCGACATGCCAGGAATGTTGTAAAATATTACATCCGAGATGTTACGTTGCTTTAGGTTAGGATATATATATCGTTATAGACTAATATAATGTTCCCACCGAGGTGTAGGGACCGAAATGCCAGGAATGTTGTAAAATATTACATCCGAGATGTTATTTTGCCTTAGGCTAGGACATATATCGTTATAGACGTATACAATGTTCCCACCGAGTAGTAGGGACGGACGCGTCAGGAATGTTGTAATATATTACATCCCAGATGTTAGGTTGCGTTAGGTTAGGATATACAGCGTTATAGACGTATATAATGTCCCCATCGAGAAGCAAGCGACGACACGCCAGAATGTTGTAAAACATTACATCCGATATGTTAGGTTGCCTTAGGCTAGGACATATAACGTGAGAGACGTATATAATGTTCCCACCGAGAAGTAGGGACCGAAATGCCAGGAATGTTGTAAAATATTACACCCGAGATGTTAGGTTCCCTTAGGTTAGGATATACAACGTTATAGACGTATAGAATGTTCCCACCGAGAAATTGGTGCCGACGGGTCAGGAATGTTGTAAAATATTACACCCGAGATGTTAGGTTCCCTTAGGTTAGGATATACAACGTTATAGACGTATAGAAAGTTCCCAGCGAGATGTAGGGACCGACATGCCAGGAATTTTGTAAAATATTACATCCCAGAAGTTAGGTTGCTTTGGGTTAGGATATACAACGTTATAGACGTACATAATGTCCCCATCGAGAAGCAGGCGACGACACGCCAGGAATGTTGTAAAATATTACATCCGAGATGTTAGGTTAGCTTAGGCTAGGATATACAACGTTATAGACGTATAGAATGTTCCCACCGAGATGTAGGGACCGACATGCCAGGAATGTTGTAAAATATTACAACCGAGTTGTTAGGTTGCTTTAGGTTAGGATATATATCGTTATAGACTTATATAATGTTCCCTCCGAGACGTGGGGACCGACATGAAAGGAATGTTGTAAAATATTACATCCCAGAAGTTAGGTTTCTTTGGGTTAGGATATACAACGTTATAGACGTATATAATGTCCCCATCGAGAAGCAGGCGACGACACGCCATGAATGTTGTAAAATATTACATCCGAGATATTAGGTTCCCTTAGGTTAGGATATACAACGTTATAGACGTATATAATGACCCCATCGAGAAGCAGGCGACGACACGCCAGGAATGTGTTAAAATATTACATCCGAGATGTTAGGTTGCCTTAGGCTAGGATATACAACGTTATAGACGTATAGAATGTTCCCACCGAGAAGAAGGGACCGACATGCCAGAAATGTTGTAAAATATTACATCCGAGTTATTAGGTTCCCTTAGGTTAGGATATACAACGTTATAGACGTATAGAAAGTTCCCAGCGAGATGTGGGGACCGACATGCCAGGAATTTTGTAAAATATTACATCTCAGAAGTTAGGTTTATTTGGGTTAGGATATACAACGTTATAGACGTATATAATGTCCCCATCGAGAAGCAGGCGACGACACGCCAGGAATGTTGTAAAATATTACATCCTAGATGTTAGGTTCCCTTAGGATAGGATATACAACGTTATAGACGTATATAATGTCCCCATCGAGAAGCAGGCGACGACACGCCAGAATGTTGTAAAACATTACATCCGAAATGTTAGGTTGCCTTAGGCTAGGATATACAACGTGAGAGCCGTATATAATGTTCCCTCCGAGAAGTAGGGACCGAAATGCCAGGAATGTTGTAAAATATTACACCCGAGATGTTAGGTTCCCCTAGGTTAGGATATACAATGTTATAGACGTATAGAATGTTCCCACCGAGAAATTGGGGCCGACGGGTCCGGAATGTTGTAAAATATTACACCCGAGATGTTAGGTTCCCTTAGGTTAGGATATACAACGTTATAGACGTATAGTAAGTTCCCAGCGAGATGTAGGGACCGACATGCCAGGAATGTTATAAAATATTACATCCCAGAAGTTAGGTTTCTTTGGGTTAGGATATACAACGTTATAGACATATAGAATGTTCCCACCGAGAAATAGGGGCCGACGGGACAGGAATGTTGTAAAATATTACACCCTAGATGTTAGGTTCCCTTAGGTTAGGATATACAACGTTATAGGCGTATAGAAAGTTCCCACGGAGATGTAGGGACCGACATGCCAGGAATGTTGTAAAATATTACATCCGAGATGTTACGTTGCTTTAGGTTAGGATATATATCGTTATAGACTAACATAATGTTCCCACCGAGATGTAGGGACCGACATGCCAGGAATGTTGTAAAATATTACATCCGAGATGTTATTTTGCCTTAGGCTAGGACATATATCGTGATAGACGTATACAATGTTCCCACCGAGTAGTAGGGACGGACGCGTCAGGAATGTTGTAATATATTACATCCCAGATGTTAGGTTGCGTTAGGTTAGGATATACAACGTTATAGACGTATATAATGTCCCCATCGAGAAGCAGGCGACGACACGCCAGAATGTTGTAAAACATTACATCCGATATGTTAGGTTGCCTTAGGCTAGGATATACAACGTGAGAGACGTATATAATGTTCCCACCGAGAAGTAGGGACCGAAATGCCAGGAATGTTGTAAAATATTACACCCGAGATGTTAGGTTCCCTTAGGTTAGGATATACAACGTTATAGACGTATAGAATGTTCCCACCGAGAAATTGGGGCCGACGGGTCAGGAATGTTGTAAAATATTACACCCGAGATGTTAGGTTCCCTTAGGTTAGGATATACAACGTTATAGACGTATAGAATGTTCCCACCGAGAAGTAGGGACCGACATGACAGGAATGTTGTAAAATATTACATCCGAGATGTTAGGTTGCCTTACATTAGGATATACAGCGTTATAGAGGTATATAATGTCCCCTTCGAGAAGCAGGCGACGACACGCCAGAATGTTGTAAAATATTACATTCGACATGTTAGGTTGCCTTAGGCTAGGATATATAACGTTATAGACGTATATAATAATCCCACCGAGAAATAGGCTTCGACGCGTCAGGAATGTTGTAAAATATTACATCCTAGATGTTAAGTTCCCTTAGGTTAGGATATACAACGTTATAGGCGTATAGAATGTTCCCACCGAGAAATAGGGGCCGACGCGTCAGGAATGTTGTAAAATATTACACCCGAGATGTTAGGTTCCCTTAGGTTAGGATATACAACGTTATAGACGTATCTAATGTCCCCATCGAGAAGCAGGCGACGACACGCCAGAATGTTGTAAAACATTACATCCGATATGTTAGGTTGCCTTAGGCTAGGATATATAACGTGATATACGTATATAATGTTCCCATCGAGAAGCAGGCGACGACACGCCAGGAATGTGTTAAAATATTACATCCGAGATGTTAGGTTGCCTTAGGCTAGGATATACAACGTTATAGACGTATAGAATGTTCCCACCGAGAAGAAGGGACCGACATGCCAGGAATGTTGTAAAATATTACATCCGAGTTATTAGGTTGCTTTAGGTGAGGATATATATCGTTATAGACTTATATAATGTTTCCACCGAGACGTGGGGACCGACATGCCAGGAATGTTGTAAAATATTACATCCGAGATGTTAGGTTCCCTTAGGTTAGGATATACAACGTTATAGACGTATCTAATGTCCCCATCGAGAAGCAGGCGACGACACGCCAGAATGTTGTAAAACATTACATCCGATATGTTAGGTTGCCTTAGGCTAGGATATATAACGTGATATACGTATATAATGTTCCCATCGGGAAGCAGGCGACGACACGCCAGGAATGTTGTAAAATATTACATCCTAGATGTTAGGTTCCCTTAGGATAGGATATACAACGTTATAGACGTATCTAATGTCCCCATCGAGAAGCAGGCGACGACACGCCAGAATGTTGTGAAATGTTACATCCGATATGTTAGGTTGCCTTAGGCTAGGATATATAACGTGATAGACGTATATAATGTTCCCACCGAGAAATAGGGGCCGAAGCGTCAGGAATGTTGTAAAATATGACATCCCAGAAGATAGGTTGCGTTAGGTTAAGATATACAACGTTATAGACGTATATAATGTCCCCTTCGAGAAGCAGGCGACGACACGCCAGAATTTTGTAAAATATTACATCCGAGATGTTAGGCTCCCTTAGGTTAGGATATACAACGTTATAGACGTATCTAATGTCCCCATCGAGAAGCAGGCGACGACACGCCAGAATGTTGTAAAACATTACATCCGATATGTTAGGTTGCCTTAGGCTAGGATATATAACGTGAGAGACGTATATAATGTTCCCACCGAGAAGTAGGGACCGAAATGCCAGGAATGTTGTAAAATATTACACCCGAGATGTTAGGTTCCCTTAGGTTAGGATATACAACGTTATAGACGTATATAATATCCCCATCGAGAAGCAGGCGACGACACGCCAGGAATGTTGTAAAATATTACATCCGAGATGTTAGGTTGCCTTAGGCTAGGATATACAACGTTATAGACGTATAGAATGTTCCCACCGAGATGTAGGGACCGACATGCCAGGAATTTTGTAAAATATTACATCCGAGATGTTAGGTTCCCTTAGGTTAGGATATACAACGTTATAGACGTATCTAATGTCCCCATCGAGAAGCAGGCGACGACACGCCAGAATGTTGTAAAACATTACATCCGATATGTTAGGTTGCCTTAGGCTAGGATATATAACGTGATATACGTATATAATGTTCCCACCGAGAAGTAGGGACCGAAATGCCAGGAATGTTGTAAAATATTACACCCGAGATGTTAGGTTGCCTTAGGCTAGGATATACAACGTTATAGACGTATAGAATGTTCCCACCGAGAAGCAGGGACCGACATGCCAGGAATTTTGTAAAAAATTACATCCCAGAAGTTAGGTTGCTTTGGGTTAGGATATACAACGTTATAGACGTATATAATATCCCCATCGAGAAGCAGGCGACGACACGCCAGGAATGTTGTAAAATATTACATCCGAGATGTTAGGTTGCCTTAGGATAGGATATACAACGTTATAGACGTATCTAATGTCCCCATCTAGAAGCAGGCGACGACACGCCAGAATGTTGTAAAATATTACATCCGAGATATTAGGTTCCCTTAGGTTAGGATATACAACGTTATAGACGTATATAATGTCCCCATCGAGAAGCAGGCGACGACACGCCAGGAATGTGTTAAGATATTACATCCGAGATGTTAGGTTGCCTTGGGCTAGGATATACAACGTTATAGACGTATAGAATGTTCCCACCGAGAAATAGGGGCCGAAGCGTCAGGAATGTTGTAAAATATGACATCCCAGAAGATAGGTTGCGTTAGGTTAAGATATACAACGTTATAGACGTATATAATGTCCCCTTCGAGAAGCAGGCGACGACACGCCAGAATGTTGTAAAATATTACATTCGACATGTTAGGTTGCCTTAGGCTAGGATATATAACGTGAGAGACGTATATAATGTTCCCACCGAGAAGTAGGGACCGAAATGCCAGGAATGTTGTAAAATATTACACCCGAGATGTTAGGTTCCCTTAGGTTAGGATATACAACGTTATAGACGTATAGAATGTTCCCACCGAGAAATTGGGGCCGACGGGACAGGAATCTTGTAAAATATTACACCGGAGATGTTAGGTTCCCTTAGGTTAGGATATACAACGTTATAGACGTATAGAAAGTTCCCAGCGAGATGTAGGGACCGACATGCCAGGAATTTTGTAAAAAATTACATCCCAGAAGTTAGGTTGCTTTGGGTTAGGATATACAACGTTATAGACGTATATAATATCCCCATCGAGAAGCAGGCGACGACACGCCAGGAATGTTGTAAAATATTACATCCGAGATGTTAGGTTGCCTTAGGCTAGGATATACAACGTTATAGACGTATAGAATGTTCCCACCGAGATGTAGGGACCGACACGCCAGGAATGTTGTAAAATATTACATCCTAGATGTTAGGTTCCCTTAGGTTAGGATATACAACGTTATAGACGTATCTAATGTCCCCATCGAGAAGCAGGCGACGACACGCCAGAATGTTGTAAAACATTACATCCGATATGTTAGGTTGCCTTAGGCTAGGATATATAACGTGATAGACGTATATAATGTTCCCACCGAGAAGTAGGGACCGAAATGCCAGGAATGTTGTAAAATATTACACCCGAGATGTTAGGTTCCCTTAGGTTAGGATATACAACGTTATAGACGTATATAATGTTCCCACCGAGAAATTGGAGCCGGCGGGTCAGGATTGTTGTAAAATATTACACCCGAGATGTTAGGTTCCCTTAGGTTAGGATATGCAACTTTATAGACGTATATAGTGTTCCCACCGAGAAATTGGAGCCGGCGGGTCAGGATTGTTGTAAAATATTACACCCGAGATGTTAGGTTCCCTTAGGTTAGGATATACAACGTTATAAACGTATAGAAAGTTCCCAGCGAGATGTAGGGACCGACATGCCAGGAATTTTGTAAAATATTACATCCCGGAAGTTAGGTTGCTTTGGGTTAGGATATACAACGTTATAGACGTATATAATATCCCCATCGAGAAGCAGGCGACGACACGCCAGGAATGTTGTAAAATATTACATCCGAGATGTTAGGTTGCCTTAGGCTAGGATATACAACGTTATAGACGTATAGAATGTTCCCACCGAGATGTAGGGACCGACATGCCAGGAATGTTGTAAAATATTACATACGAGATGTTAGGTTGCTTTGGGTTAGGATATACAACGTTATAGACGTATATAATGTCCCCATCGAGAAGCAGGCGACGACACGCCAGAATTTTGTAAAATATTACATCCGAGATGTTAGGTTCCCTTAGGTTAGGATATACAACGTTATAGACGTATCTAATGTCCCCATCGAGAAGCAGGCGACGACACGCCAGAATGTTGTAAAATATTACATCCGATATGTTAGGTTGCCTTAGGCTAGGATATATAACGTGATATACGTATATAATGTTCCCACCGAGAAGTAGGGACCGAAATGCCAGGAATGTTGTAAAATATTACACCCGAGATGTTAGGTTGCCTTAGGCTAGGATATACAACGTTATAGACGTATAGAATGTTCCCACCGAGAAGCAGGGACCGACATGCCAGGAATGTTGTAAAATATTACATCCGAGATGTTAAGTTGCTTTAGGTTTGGATATACATCGTTATAGACTTATATAATGTTCCCACCGAGACGTGGGGACCGACATGCCAGGAATGATGTAAAATATTACATCCCAGAAATTAGGTTTCTTTGGGTTACGATATACAACGTTATAGACGTATATAATGTCCCCATCGAGAAGCAGGCGACGACACGCCAGGAATGTTGTAAAATATTACATCGTAGATGTTAGGTTCCCTTAGGATAGGATATACAACGTTATAGACGTATATAATGTCCCCATCGAGAAGCAGGCGACGACACGCCAGAATTTTGTAAAATATTACATCCGAGATGTTAGGTTCCCTTAGGTTAGGATATACAACGTTATAGACGTATCTAATGTCCCCATCGAGAAGCAGGCGACGACACGCCAGAATGTTGTAAAACATTACATCCGATATGTTAGGTTGCCTTAGGCTAGGATATATAACGTGATATACGTATATAATGTTCCCACCGAGAAGTAGGGACCGAAATGCCGGGAATGTTGTAAAATATTACACCCGAGATGTTAGGTTGCCTTAGGCTAGGATATACAACGTTATAGACGTATAGAATGTTCCCACCGAGAAGCAGGGACCGACATGCCAGGAATTTTGTAAAAAATTAGATCCCAGAAGTTAGGTTGCTTTGGGTTAGGATATACAACGTTATAGACGTATATAATATCCCCATCGAGAAGCAGGCGACGACACGCCAGGAATGTTGTAAAATATTACATCCGAGATGTTAGGTTGCCTTAGGATAGGATATACAACGTTATAGACGTATCTAATGTCCCCATCTAGAAGCAGGCGACGACACGCCAGAATGTTGTAAAATTTTACATCCGAGATATTAGGTTCCCTTAGGTTAGGATATACAACGTTATAGACGTATATAATGTCCCCATCGAGAAGCAGGCGACGACACGCCATGAATGTTGTAAAATATTACATCCTAGATGTTAGGTTCCCTTAGGATAGGATATACAACGTTATAGACGTATCTAATGTCCCCATCGAGAAGCAGGCGACGACACGCCAGAATGTTGTGAAATGTTACATCCGATATGTTAGGTTGCCTTAGGCTAGGATATATAACGTGATAGACGTATATAATGTTCCCACCGAGAAATAGGGGCCGAAGCGTCAGGAATGTTGTAAAATATGACATCCCAGAAGTTAGGTTGCGTTAGGTTAAGATATACAACGTTATAGACGTATATAATGTCCCCTTCGAGAAGCAGGCGACGACACGCCAGAATGTTGTAAAATATTACATTCGACATGTTAGGTTGCCTTAGGCTAGGATATATAACGTGAGAGACGTATATAATGTTCCCACCGGGAAGTAGGGACCGAAATGCCAGGAATGTTGTAAAATATTACACCCGAGATGTTACGTTCCCTTAGGTTAGGATATACAACGTTATAGACGTATAGAATGTTCCCACCGAGAAATTGGGGCCGACGGTTCAGGAATGTTGTAAAATATTACACCGGAGATGTTAGGTTCCCTTAGGTTAGGGTATACAACGTTATAGACGTATAGAAAGTTCCCAGCGAGATGTAGGGACCGACATGCCAGGAATTTTGTAAAATATTACATCCCAGAAGTTAGGTTGCTTTGGGTTAGGATATACAACGTTATAGACGTATATAATGTCCCCATCGAGAAGCAGGCGACGACACGCCAGGAATGTTGTAAAATATTACATCCGAGATGTTAGGTTGCCTTAGGCTAGGATGTACAACGTTATAGACGTATAGAATGTTCCCACCGAGATGTAGGGACCGACATGCCTGGAATGTTGTAAAATATTACAACCGAGTTGTTAGGTTGCTTTAGGTTAGGATATATATCGTTATAGACTTATATAATGTTCCCACCGAGACGTGGGGACCGACATGAAAGGAATGTTGTAAAATATTACATCCCAGAAGTTAGGTTTCTTTGGGTTAGGATATACAACGTTATAGACGTATATAATGTCCCCATCGAGAAGCAGGCGACGACACGCCATGAATGTTGTAAAATATTACATCCTAGATGTTAGGTTCCCTTAGGATAGGATATACAACGTTATAGACGTATCTAATGTCCCCATCGAGAAGCAGGCGACGACACGCCAGAATGTTGTAAAATATTACATCCGAGATATTAGGTTCCCTTAGGTTAGGATATACAACGTTATAGACGTATATAATGTCCCCATCGAGAAGCAGGCGACGACACGCCAGGAATGTGTTAAGATATTACATCCGAGATGTTAGGTTGCCTTGGGCTAGGATATACAACGTTATTCGACGTATAGAATGTTCCCACCGAGAAGAAGGGACCGACATGCCAGGAATGTTGTAAAATATTACATCCGAGTTATTAGGTTGCTTTAGGTGAGGATATATATCGTTATAGACTTATATAATGTTTCCACCGAGACGTGGGGACCGACATGCCAGGAATGTTGTAAAATATTACATCCCAGAAGTTAGGTTTCTTTGGGTTTGGATATACAACGTTATAGACGTATATAATGTTCCCACCGAGAAATTGGAGCCGACGGGTCAGGATTGTTGTAAAGTATTACACCCGAGATGTTAGGTTCCCTTAGGTTAGGATATACAACGTTATAAACGTATAGAAAGTTGCCAGCGAGATGTAGGGACCGACATGCCAGGAATGTTGTAAAATATTACATCCCAGAAGTTAGGTTGCTTTGGGTTAGGATATACAACGTTATAGACGTATATAATGTCCCCATCGAGAAGCAGGCGACGAGACGAAAGGAATGTTGTAAAATATTACATCCGAGATGTTAGGTTGCCTTAGGCTAGGATATACAACGTTATAGACGTATAGAATGTTCCCACCGAGATGTAGGGTCCGACATGACAGGAATGTTGTAAAATATTACATCCGAGTTGTTAGGTTGCTTTAGGTTTGGATATACATCGTTATAGACTTATATAATGTTCCTACCGAGACGTGGGGACCGACATGCCAGGAATGTTGTAATATATTACATCCCAGATGTTAGGTTGCGTTAGGTTAGGATATACAACTTTATAGACGTATATAATGTCCTCTTCGAGAAGCAGGCGACGACACGCCAGAATGTTGTAAAATATTACATTCGACATGTTACGTTGCCTTAGGCTAGGATATACAACGTTATAGACGTATAGAATGTTCCCACCGACAAATAGGGGCCGAAGCGTCAGGAATGTTGTAAAATATGACATCCCAGAAGTTAGGTTGCGTTAGGTTAAGATATACAACGTTATAGACTTATATAATGTCCCCTTCGAGAAGCAGGCGACGACACGCCAGAATGTTGTAAAACATTACATTCGACATGTTAGGTTGCCTTAGGCTAGGATATATAACGTTATAGACGTATATAATAATCCCACCGAGAAATAGGCGTCGACGCGTCAGGAATGTTGTAAAATATTACACCCGAGTTGTTAAGTTGCCTTAGGTTTGGATATACATCGTTATAGACTTATATAATGTTCCCACCGAGACGTGGGGACCGACATGCCAGGAATGATGTAAAATAATACATCCCAGAAATTAGGTTTCTTTGGGTTACGATATACAACGTTATAGACGTATATAATGTCCCCATCGAGAAGCAGGCGACGACACGCCAGGAATGTTGTAAAATATTACATCCTAGATGTTAGGTTCCCTTAGGATAGGATATACAACGTTATAGACGTATCTAATGTCCCCATCGAGAAGCAGGCGACGACACGCCAGAATGTTGTGAAATGTTACATCCGATATGTTAGGTTGCCTTAGGCTAGGATATATAACGTGAGAGACGTATATAATGTTCCCACCGGGAAGTAGGGACCGAAATGCCAGGAATGTTGTAAAATATTACACCCGAGATGTTACGTTCCCTTAGGTTAGGATATACAACGTTATAGACGTATAGAATGTTCCCACCGAGAAATTGGGGCCGACGGGTCAGGAATGTTGTAAAATATTACACCGGAGATGTTAGGTTCCCTTAGGTTAGGGTATACAACGTTATAGACGTATAGAAAGTTCCCAGCGAGATGTAGGGACCGACATGCCAGGAATTTTGTAAAATATTACATCCCAGAAGTTAGGTTGCTTTGGGTTAGGATATACAACGTTATAGACGTATATAATGTCCCCATCGAGAAGCAGGCGACGACACGCCAGGAATGTTGTAAAATATTACATCCGAGATGTTAGGTTGCCTTAGGCTAGGATGTACAACGTTATAGACGTATAGAATGTTCCCACCGAGATGTAGGGACCGACATGCCTGGAATGTTGTAAAATATTACAACCGAGTTGTTAGGTTGCTTTAGGTTAGGATATATATCGTTATAGACTTATATAATGTTCCCACCGAGACGTGGGGACCGACATGAAAGGAATGTTGTAAAATATTACATCCCAGAAGTTAGGTTTCTTTGGGTTAGGATATACAACGTTATAGACGTATATAATGTCCCCATCGAGAAGCAGGCGACGACACGCCATGAATGTTGTAAAATATTACATCCTAGATGTTAGGTTCCCTTAGGATAGGATATACAACGTTATAGACGTATCTAATGTCCCCATCGAGAAGCAGGCGACGACACGCCAGAATGTTGTAAAATATTACATCCGAGACATTAGGTTCCCTTAGGTTAGGATATACAACGTTATAGACGTATATAATGTCCCCATCGAGAAGCAGGCGACGACACGCCAGGAATGTGTTAAGATATTACATCCGAGATGTTAGGTTGCCTTGGGCTAGGATATACAACGTTATTCGAGGTATAGAATGATCCCACCGAGAAGAAGGGACCGACATGCCAGGAATGTTGTAAAATATTACATCCGAGTTATTAGGTTGCTTTAGGTGAGGATATATATCGTTATAGACTTATATAATGTTTCCATCGAGACGTGGGGACCGACATGCCAGGAATGTTGTAAAATATTACATCCCAGAAGTTAGGTTTCTTTGGGTTTGGATATACAACGTTATAGACGTATATAATGTTCCCACCGAGAAATTGGAGCCGACGGGTCAGGATTGTTGTAAAGTATTACACCCGAGATGTTAGGTTCCCTTAGGTTAGGATATACAACGTTATAAACGTATAGAAAGTTGCCAGCGAGATGTAGGGACCGACATGCCAGGAATGTTGTAAAATATTACATCCCAGAAGTTAGGTTGCTTTGGGTTAGGATATACAACGTTATAGACGTATATAATGTCCCCATCGAGAAGCAGGCGACGAGACGAAAGGAATGTTGTAAAATATTACATCCGAGATGTTAGGTTGCCTTAGGCTAGGATATACAACGTTATAGACGTATAGAATGTTCCCACCGAGATGTAGGGTCCGACATGACAGGAATGTTGTAAAATATTACATCCGAGTTGTTAGGTTGCTTTAGGTTTGGATATACATCGTTATAGACTTATATAATGTTCCTACCGAGACGTGGGGACCGACATGCCAGGAATGTTGTAATATATTACATCCCAGATGTTAGGTTGCGTTAGGTTAGGATATACAACGTTATAGACGTATATAATGTCCTCTTCGAGAAGCAGGCGACGACACGCCAGAATGTTGTAAAATATTACATTCGACATGTTACGTTGCCTTAGGCTAGGATATACAACGTTATAGACGTATAGAATGTTCCCACCGACAAATAGGGGCCGAAGCGTCAGGAATGTTGTAAAATATGACATCCCAGAAGTTAGGTTGCGTTAGGTTAAGATATACAACGTTATAGACTTATATAATGTCCCCTTCGAGAAGCAGGCGACGACACGCCAGAATGTTGTAAAACATTACATTCGACATGTTAGGTTGCCTTAGGCTAGGATATATAACGTTATAGACGTATATAATAATCCCACCGAGAAATAGGCGTCGACGCGTCAGGAATGTTGTAAAATATTACACCCGAGTTGTTAAGTTGCCTTAGGTTTGGATATACATCGTTATAGACTTATATAATGTTCCCACCGAGACGTGGGGACCGACATGCCAGGAATGATGTAAAATAATACATCCCAGAAATTAGGTTTCTTTGGGTTACGATATACAACGTTATAGACGTATATAATGTCCCCATCGAGAAGCAGGCGACGACACGCCAGGAATGTTGTAAAATATTACATCCTAGATGTTAGGTTCCCTTAGGATAGGATATACAACGTTATAGACGTATCTAATGTCCCCATCGAGAAGCAGGCGACGACACGCCAGAATGTTGTGAAATGTTACATCCGATATGTTAGGTTGCCTTAGGCTAGGATATATAACGTGATAGACGTATATAATGTTCCCACCGAGAAATAGGGGCCGAAGCGTCAGGAATGTTGTAAAATATGACATCCCAGAAGTTAGGTTGCGTTAGGTTAAGATATACAACGTTATAGACGTATATAATGTCCCCTTCGAGAAGCAGGCGACGACACGCCAGAATGTTGTAAAATATTACATTCGACATGTTAGGTTGCCTTAGGCTAGGATATATAACGTGAGAGACGTATATAATGTTCCCACCGGGAAGTAGGGACCGAAATGCCAGGAATGTTGTAAAATATTACACCCGAGATGTTACGTTCCCTTAGGTTAGGATATACAACGTTATAGACGTATAGAATGTTCCCACCGAGAAATTGGGGCCGACGGGTCAGGAATGTTGTAAAATATTACACCGGAGATGTTAGGTTCCCTTAGGTTAGGGTATACAACGTTATAGACGTATAGAAAGTTCCCAGCGAGATGTAGGGACCGACATGCCAGGAATTTTGTAAAATATTACATCCCAGAAGTTAGGTTGCTTTGGGTTAGGATATACAACGTTATAGACGTATATAATGTCCCCATCGAGAAGCAGGCGACGACACGCCAGGAATGTTGTAAAATATTACACCCGAGATGTTAGGTTCCCTTAGGTTAGGATATACAACGTTATAGACATATAGAAAGTTCCCAGCGAGATGTAGGGACCGACATGCCAGGAATTTTGTAAAATATTACATCCCAGAAGTTAGGTTGCTTTGGGTTAGGATATACAACGTTATAGACGTATATAATGTCCCCATCGAGAAGCAGGCGACGACACGCCAGGAATGTTGTAAAATATTACATCCGAGATGTTAGGTTGCCTTAGGCTAGGATATACAACGTTATAGACGTATAGAATGTTCCCAGCGAGATGTAGGGACCGACATGCCAGGAATGTTGTAAAATATTACAACCGAGTTGTTAGGTTGCTTTAGGTTAGGATATATATCGTTATAGACTTATATAATGTTCCCACCGAGACGTGGGGACCGACATGCCAGGAATGTTGTAAAATATTACATCCCAGAAGTTAGGTTTCTTTGGGTTAGGATATACAACGTTATAGACGTATATAATGTCCCCATCGAGAAGCAGGCGACGACACGCCAGGAATGTTGTAAAATATTACATCCTAGATGTTAGGTTCCCTTAGGATAGGATATACAACGTTATAGACGTATCTAATGTCCCCATCGTGAAGCAGGCGACGACACGCCAGAATGTTGTGAAATGTTACATCCGATATGTTAGGTTGCCTTAGGCTAGGATATATAACGTGATAGACGTATATAATGTTCCCACCGAGAAGTAGGGACCGAAATGCCAGGAATGTTGTAAAATATTACACCCGAGATGTTAGGTTCCCTTAGGTTAGGATATACAACGTTATAGACGTATAGAATGTTCCCACCGAGAAATTGGGGCCGACGGGTCAGGAATGTTGTAAAATATTACACCGGAGGTGTTAGGTTCCCTTAGGTTAGGATATACAACGTTATAGACGTATAGAAAGTTCCCAGCGAGATGTAGGGACCGACATGATAGGAATTTTGTAAAATATTACATCCCAGAAGTTAGGTTGCTTTGGGTTAGGATATACAACGTTATAGACGTATATAATATCCCCATCGAGAAGCAGGCGTCGACACGCCAGGAATGTTGTAAAATATTACATCCGAGATGTTAGGTTGCCTTAGGCTAGGATATACAACGTTATAGACGTATAGAATGTTCCCACCGAGATGTAGGGTCCGACATGCCAGGAATGTTGTAAAATATTACAACCGAGTTGTTAGGTTGCTTTAGGTTAGGATATATGTCGTTATAGAATTATATAATGTTCCCACCGAGACGCGGGGACCGACATGAAAGGAATGTTGTAAAATATTACATCCCAGAAGTTAGGTTTCTTTGGGTTTGGATATACAACGTTATAGACGTATATAATGTTCCCACCGAGAAATTGGAGCCGACGGGTCAGGATTGTTGTAAAATATTACACCCGAGATGTTAGGTTCCCTTAGGTTAGGATATACAACGTTATAAACGTATAGAAAGTTCCCAGCGAGATGTAGGGACCGACATGCCAGGAATGTTGTAAAATATTACATCCCAGAAGTTAGGTTGCTTTGGGTTAGGATATACAACGTTATAGACGTATATAATGTCCCCATCGAGAAGCAGGCGACGACACGAAAGGAATGTTGTAAAATATTACATCCGAGATGTTAGGTTGCCTTAGGCTAGGATATACAACGTTATAGACGTATAGAATGTTCCCACCGAGATGTAGGGTCCGACATGACAGGAATGTTGTAAAATATTACATCCGAGTTGTTAGGTTGCTTTAGGTTTTGGATATACATCGTTATAGACTTATATAATGTTCCCACCGAGATGTAGGGACCGACATGCCAGGAATGTTGTAAACTATTACATCCCAGAAGTTAGGTTGCTTTGGGTTAGGATATACAACGTTATAGACGTATATAATGTCCCCATCGAGAAGCAGGCGACGACACGCCAGAATGTTGTAAAACATTACATCCGATATGTTAGGTTGCCTTAGGCTAGGATATATAACGTGAGAGACATATATAATGTTCCCACCGAGAAGTAGGGACCGAAATGCCAGGAATGTTGTAAAATATTACACCCGAGATGTTAGGTTCCCTTAGGTTAGGATATACAACGTTATAGACGTATAGAATGTTCCCACCGAGAAATTGGGGCCGACGGGTCAGGAATGTTGTAAAATATTACACCCGAGATGTTAGGTTCCCTTACGTTAGGATATACAACGTTATAGACATATAGAAGGTTCCCAGCGAGATGTAGGGACCGACATGCCAGGAATTTTGTAAAATATTACATCCCAGAAGTTAGGTTGCTTTGGGTTAGGATATACAACTTTATAGACGTATATAATGTCCCCATCGAGAAGCAGGCGACGACACGCCAGGAATGTTGTAAAATATTACATCCGAGATGTTAGGTTGCCTTAGGCTAGGATATACAACGTTATAGACGTATAGAATGTTCCCACCGAGATGTAGGGACCGACATGCCAGGAATGTTGTAAAATATTACACCGGAGATGTTAGGTTCCCTTAGGTTAGGATATACAACGTTATAGACGTATAGAAAGTTCCCAGCGAGATGTAGGGACCGACATGCCAGGAATTTTGTAAAATATTACATCCCAGAAGTTAGGTTGCTTTGGGTTAGGATATACAACGTTATAGACGTATATAATGTCCCCATCGAGAAGCAGGCGACGACACGCCAGGAATGTGTTAAGATATTACATCCGAGATGTTAGGTTGCCTTAGGCTAGGATATACAACGTTATAGACGTATAGAATGTTCCCACCGAGAAGAAGGGACCGACATGCCAGGAATGTTGTAAAATATTACATCCGAGTTATTAGGTTGCTTTAGGTGAGGATATATATCGTTATAGACTTATATAATATTTCCACCGAGACGAGGGGACCGACATGCCAGGAATGTTGTAAAATTTTACATCCCAGAAGTTAGGTTTCTTTGGGTTTGGATATACAACGTTATAGACGTATATAATGTTCCCACCGAGAAATTGGAGCCGACGGGTCAGGATTGTTGTAAAATATTACACCCGAGATGTTAGGTTCCCTTAGGTTAGGATATACAACGTTTTAAACGTATAGAAAGTTCCCAGCGAGATGTAGGGACCGACATGACAGGAATGTTGTAAAATATTACATCCCAGAAGTTAGGTTGCTTTGGGTTAGGATATACAACGTTATAGACGTATATAATGTCCCCATCGAGAAGCAGGCGACGACACGCCAGAATGTTGTAAAACATTACATCCGATATGTTAGGTTGCCTTAGGTTAGGATATACAACGTTATAGACGTATAGAATGTTCCCACCGAGAAATTGGGGCCGACGGGTCAGGAATGTTGTAAAATATTACACCCGAGATGTTAGGTTCCCTTAGGTTAGGATATACAACGTTATAGACATATAGAAAGTTCCCAGCGAGATGTAGGGACCGACATGCCAGGAATTTTGTAAAATATTACATCCCAGAAGTTAGGTTGCTTTGGGTTAGGATATACAACGTTATAGACGTATATAATGTTCCCACCGAGAAATTGGGGCCGACGGGTCAGGAATGTTGTAAAATATTACACCCGAGATGTTAGGTTCCCTTAGGTTAGGATATACAACGTTATAGACGTATAGAAAGTTCCCAGCGAGATGTAGGGACCGACATGACAGGAATTTTGTAAAATATTACATCCCAGAAGCAGGTTGCTTTGGGTTAGGATATACAACGTTATAGACGTATATAATATCCCGATCGAGAAGCAGGCGACGACACGCCAGGAATGTTGTAAAATATTACATCCGAGATGTTAGGTTGCCTTAGGCTAGGATATACAACGTTATAGACGTATAGAATGTTCCCACCGAGATGTAGGGACCGACATGCCAGGAATGTTGTAAAATATTACAACTGAGTTGTTAGGTTGCTTTAGGTTAGGATATATGTCGTTATAGACTTATATAATGTTCCCACCGAGACGTGGGGAGCGACATGAAAGGAATGTTGTAAAATATTACATCCCAGAAGTTAGGTTTCTTTGGGTTTGGATATACAACGTTATAGACGTATATAATGTTCCCACCGAGAAATTGGAGCCGAC
Source organism: Xylocopa violacea (assembly GCA_963969225.1). NCBI lineage: Eukaryota > Metazoa > Arthropoda > Insecta > Hymenoptera > Apidae > Xylocopa > Xylocopa violacea. The sequence goes on from CAXAJV010000001.1 coordinate 55,403,676, forward strand.
GGGTCAGGATTGTTGTAAAATATTACACCCGAGATGTTAGGTTCCCTTAGGTTAGGATATACAACGTTATAAACGTATAGAAAGTTCCCAGCGAGATGTAGGGACCGACATGCCAGGAATGTTGTAAAATATTACATCCCAGAAGTTAGGTTGCTTTGGGTTAGGATATACAACGTTATAGACGTATATAATGTTCCCATCGAGAAGCAGGCGACGACACGAAAGGAATGTTGTAAAATATTACATCCGAGATGTTAGGTTGCCTTAGGCTAGGATATACAACGTTATAGACGTATAGAATGTTCCCACCGAGATGTAGGGTCCGACATGACAGGAATGTTGTAAAATATTACATCCGAGTTGTTAGGTTGCTTTAGGTTTGGATATACATCGTTATAGACTTATATAATGTTCCCACCGAGATGTAGGGACCGACATGCCAGGAATGTTGTAAAATATTACATCCCAGAAGTTAGGTTGCTTTGGGTTAGGATATACAACGTTATAGACGTATATAATGTCCCCATCGAGAAGCAGGCGACGACACGCCAGAATGTTGTAAAACATTACATCCGATATGTTAGGTTGCCTTAGGCTAGGATATATAACGTGAGAGACATATATAATGTTCCCACCGAGAAGTAGGGACCGAAATGCCAGGAATGTTGTAAAATATTACACCCGAGATGTTAGGTTCCCTTAGGTTAGGATATACAACGTTATAGACGTATAGAATGTTCCCACCGAGAAATTGGGGCCGACGGGTCAGGAATGTTGTAAAATATTACACCCGAGATGTTAGGTTCCCTTAGGTTAGGATATACAACGTTATAGACATATAGAAGGTTCCCAGCGAGATGTAGGGACCGACATGCCAGGAATTTTGTAAAATATTACATCCCAGAAGTTAGGTTGCTTTGGGTTAGGATATACAACGTTATAGACGTATATAATGTCCCCATCGAGAAGCAGGCGACGACACGCCAGGAATGTTGTAAAATATTACATCCGAGATGTTAGGTTGCCTTAGGCTAGGATATACAACGTTATAGACGTATAGAATGTTCCCACCGAGATGTAGGGACCGACATGCCAGGAATGTTGTAAAATATTACACCGGAGATGTTAGGTTCCCTTAGGTTAGGATATACAACGTTATAGACGTATAGAAAGTTCCCAGCGAGATGTAGGGACCGACATGCCAGGAATTTTGTAAAATATTACATCCCAGAAGTTAGGTTGCTTTGGGTTAGGATATACAACGTTATAGACGTATATAATATCCCCATCGAGAAGCAGGCGACGACACGCCAGGAATGTTGTAAAATATTACATCCGAGATGTTATGTTGCCTTAGGCTAGGATATACAACGTTATAGACGTATAGAATGTTCCCACCGAGATTGTAGGGACCGACATTCCAGGAATGTTGTAAAATATTACAACCGAGTTGTTAGGTTGCTTTAGGTTAGGATATATGTCGTTATAGACTTATATAATGTTCCCACCGAGACGTGGGGCCGACATGAAAGGAATGTTGTAAAATATTACATCCCAGAAGTTAGGTTTCTTTGGGTTTGGATATACAACGTTATAGACGTATATAATGTTCCCACCGAGAAATTGGAGCCGACGGGTCAGGATTGTTGTAAAATATTACACCCGAGATGTTAGGTTCCCTTAGGTTAGGATATACAACGTTATAAACGTATAGAAAGTTCCCAGCGAGATGTAGGGACCGACATGCCAGGAATGTTGTAAAATATTACATCCCAGAAGTTAGGTTGCTTTGGGTTAGGATATACAACGTTATAGACGTATATAATGTCCCCATCGAGAAGCAGGCGACGACACGAAAGGAATGTTGTAAAATATTACATCCGAGATGTTAGGTTGCCTTAGGCTAGGATATACAACGTTATAGACGTATAGAATGTTCCCACCGAGATGTAGGGTCCGACATGACAGGAATGTTGTAAAATATTACATCCGAGTTGTTAGGTTGCTTTAGGTTTTGGATATACATCGTTATAGACTTATATAATGTTCCCACCGAGATGTAGGGACCGACATGCCAGGAATGTTGTAAACTATTACATCCCAGAAGTTAGGTTGCTTTGGGTTAGGATATACAACGTTATAGACGTATATAATGTCCCCATCGAGAAGCAGGCGACGACACGCCAGAATGTTGTAAAACATTACATCCGATATGTTAGGTTGCCTTAGGCTAGGATATATAACGTGAGAGACATATATAATGTTCCCACCGAGAAGTAGGGACCGAAATGCCAGGAATGTTGTAAAATATTACACCCGAGATGTTAGGTTCCCTTAGGTTAGGATATACAACGTTATAGACGTATAGAATGTTCCCACCGAGAAATTGGGGCCGACGGGTCAGGAATGTTGTAAAATATTACACCCGAGATGTTAGGTTCCCTTACGTTAGGATATACAACGTTATAGACATATAGAAGGTTCCCAGCGAGATGTAGGGACCGACATGCCAGGAATTTTGTAAAATATTACATCCCAGAAGTTAGGTTGCTTTGGGTTAGGATATACAACTTTATAGACGTATATAATGTCCCCATCGAGAAGCAGGCGACGACACGCCAGGAATGTTGTAAAATATTACATCCGAGATGTTAGGTTGCCTTAGGCTAGGATATACAACGTTATAGACGTATAGAATGTTCCCACCGAGATGTAGGGACCGACATGCCAGGAATGTTGTAAAATATTACACCGGAGATGTTAGATTCCCTTAGGTTAGGATATACAACGTTATAGACGTATAGAAAGTTCCCAGCGAGATGTAGGGACCGACATGCCAGGAATTTTGTAAAATATTACATCCCAGAAGTTAGGTTGCTTTGGGTTAGGATATACAACGTTATAGACGTATATAATGTCCCCATCGAGAAGCAGGCGACGACACGCCAGGAATGTGTTAAGATATTACATCCGAGATGTTAGGTTGCCTTAGGCTAGGATATACAACGTTATAGACGTATAGAATGTTCCCACCGAGAAGAAGGGACCGACATGCCAGGAATGTTGTAAAATATTACATCCGAGTTATTAGGTTGCTTTAGGTGAGGATATATATCGTTATAGACTTATATAATGTTTCCACCGAGACGAGGGGACCGACATGCCAGGAATGTTGTAAAATTTTACATCCCAGAAGTTAGGTTTCTTTGGGTTTGGATATACAACGTTATAGACGTATATAATGTTCCCACCGAGAAATTGGAGCCGACGGGTCAGGATTGTTGTAAAATATTACACCCGAGATGTTAGGTTCCCTTAGGTTAGGATATACAACGTTTTAAACGTATAGAAAGTTCCCAGCGAGATGTAGGGACCGACATGACAGGAATGTTGTAAAATATTACATCCCAGAAGTTAGGTTGCTTTGGGTTAGGATATACAACGTTATAGACGTATATAATGTCCCCATCGAGAAGCAGGCGACGACACGCCAGAATGTTGTAAAACATTACATCCGATATGTTAGGTTGCCTTAGGTTAGGATATACAACGTTATAGACGTATAGAATGTTCCCACCGAGAAATTGGGGCCGACGGGTCAGGAATGTTGTAAAATATTACACCCGAGATGTTAGGTTCCCTTAGGTTAGGATATACAACGTTATAGACATATAGAAAGTTCCCAGCGAGATGTAGGGACCGACATGCCAGGAATTTTGTAAAATATTACATCCCAGAAGTTAGGTTGCTTTGGGTTAGGATATACAACGTTATAGACGTATATAATGTTCCCACCGAGAAATTGGGGCCGACGGGTCAGGAATGTTGTAAAATATTACACCCGAGATGTTAGGTTCCCTTAGGTTAGGATATACAACGTTATAGACGTATAGAAAGTTCCCAGCGAGATGTAGGGACCGACATGACAGGAATTTTGTAAAATATTACATCCCAGAAGCAGGTTGCTTTGGGTTAGGATATACAACGTTATAGACGTATATAATATCCCGATCGAGAAGCAGGCGACGACACGCCAGGAATGTTGTAAAATATTACATCCGAGATGTTAGGTTCCCTTAGGTTAGGATATACAACGTTATAGACGTATAGAATGTTCCCACCGAGAAATTGGGGCCGACGGGTCAGGAATGTTGTAAAATATTACACCCGAGATGTTAGGTTCCCTTAGGTTAGGATATACAACGTTATAGACGTATAGAATGTTCCCACCGAGAAGTAGGGACCGACATGACAGGAATGTTGTAAAATATTACATCCGAGATGTTAGGTTGCCTTACATTAGGATATACAGCGTTATAGAGGTATATAATGTCCCCTTCGAGAAGCAGGCGACGACACGCCAGAATGTTGTAAAATATTACATTCGACATGTTAGGTTGCCTTAGGCTAGGATATATAACGTTATAGACGTATATAATAATCCCACCGAGAAATAGGCTTCGACGCGTCAGGAATGTTGTAAAATATTACATCCTAGATGTTAAGTTCCCTTAGGTTAGGATATACAACGTTATAGGCGTATAGAATGTTCCCACCGAGAAATAGGGGCCGACGCGTCAGGAATGTTGTAAAATATTACACCCGAGATGTTAGGTTCCCTTAGGTTAGGATATACAACGTTATAGACGTATCTAATGTCCCCATCGAGAAGCAGGCGACGACACGCCAGAATGTTGTAAAACATTACATCCGATATGTTAGGTTGCCTTAGGCTAGGATATATAACGTGATATACGTATATAATGTTCCCATCGAGAAGCAGGCGACGACACGCCAGGAATGTGTTAAAATATTACATCCGAGATGTTAGGTTGCCTTAGGCTAGGATATACAACGTTATAGACGTATAGAATGTTCCCACCGAGAAGAAGGGACCGACATGCCAGGAATGTTGTAAAATATTACATCCGAGTTATTAGGTTGCTTTAGGTGAGGATATATATCGTTATAGACTTATATAATGTTTCCACCGAGACGTGGGGACCGACATGCCAGGAATGTTGTAAAATATTACATCCGAGATGTTAGGTTCCCTTAGGTTAGGATATACAACGTTATAGACGTATCTAATGTCCCCATCGAGAAGCAGGCGACGACACGCCAGAATGTTGTAAAACATTACATCCGATATGTTAGGTTGCCTTAGGCTAGGATATATAACGTGATATACGTATATAATGTTCCCATCGGGAAGCAGGCGACGACACGCCAGGAATGTTGTAAAATATTACATCCTAGATGTTAGGTTCCCTTAGGATAGGATATACAACGTTATAGACGTATCTAATGTCCCCATCGAGAAGCAGGCGACGACACGCCAGAATGTTGTGAAATGTTACATCCGATATGTTAGGTTGCCTTAGGCTAGGATATATAACGTGATAGACGTATATAATGTTCCCACCGAGAAATAGGGGCCGAAGCGTCAGGAATGTTGTAAAATATGACATCCCAGAAGATAGGTTGCGTTAGGTTAAGATATACAACGTTATAGACGTATATAATGTCCCCTTCGAGAAGCAGGCGACGACACGCCAGAATTTTGTAAAATATTACATCCGAGATGTTAGGCTCCCTTAGGTTAGGATATACAACGTTATAGACGTATCTAATGTCCCCATCGAGAAGCAGGCGACGACACGCCAGAATGTTGTAAAACATTACATCCGATATGTTAGGTTGCCTTAGGCTAGGATATATAACGTGATATACGTATATAATGTTCCCACCGAGAAGTAGGGACCGAAATGCCAGGAATGTTGTAAAATATTACACCCGAGATGTTAGGTTGCCTTAGGCTAGGATATACAACGTTATAGACGTATAGAATGTTCCCACCGAGAAGCAGGGACCGACATGCCAGGAATGTTGTAAAATATTACATCCGAGATGTTAAGTTGCTTTAGGTTTGGATATACATCGTTATAGACTTATATAATGTTCCCACCGAGACGTGGGGACCGACATGCCAGGAATGATGTAAAATATTACATCCCAGAAATTAGGTTTCTTTGGGTTACGATATACAACGTTATAGACGTATATAATGTCCCCATCGAGAAGCAGGCGACGACACGCCAGGAATGTTGTAAAATATTACATCCTAGATGTTAGGTTCCCTTAGGATAGGATATACAACGTTATAGACGTATCTAATGTCCCCATCGAGAAGCAGGCGACGACACGCCAGAATGTTGTGAAATGTTACATCCGATATGTTAGGTTGCCTTAGGCTAGGATATATAACGTGATAGACGTATATAATGTTCCCACCGAGAAATAGGGGCCGAAGCGTCAGGAATGTTGTAAAATATGACATCCCAGAAGATAGGTTGCGTTAGGTTAAGATATACAACGTTATAGACGTATATAATGTCCCCTTCGAGAAGCAGGCGACGACACGCCAGAATGTTGTAAAATATTACATCGTAGATGTTAGGTTCCCTTAGGATAGGATATACAACGTTATAGACGTATATAATGTCCCCATCGAGAAGCAGGCGACGACACGCCAGAATTTTGTAAAATATTACATCCGAGATGTTAGGTTCCCTTAGGTTAGGATATACAACGTTATAGACGTATCTAATGTCCCCATCGAGAAGCAGGCGACGACACGCCAGAATGTTGTAAAACATTACATCCGATATGTTAGGTTGCCTTAGGCTAGGATATATAACGTGATATACGTATATAATGTTCCCACCGAGAAGTAGGGACCGAAATGCCAGGAATGTTGTAAAATATTACACCCGAGATGTTAGGTTGCCTTAGGCTAGGATATACAACGTTATAGACGTATAGAATGTTCCCACCGAGAAGCAGGGACCGACATGCCAGGAATTTTGTAAAAAATTACATCCCAGAAGTTAGGTTGCTTTGGGTTAGGATATACAACGTTATAGACGTATATAATATCCCCATCGAGAAGCAGGCGACGACACGCCAGGAATGTTGTAAAATATTACATCCGAGATGTTAGGTTGCCTTAGGATAGGATATACAACGTTATAGACGTATCTAATGTCCCCATCTAGAAGCAGGCGACGACACGCCAGAATGTTGTAAAATATTACATCCGAGATATTAGGTTCCCTTAGGTTAGGATATACAACGTTATAGACGTATATAATGTCCCCATCGAGAAGCAGGCGACGACACGCCAGGAATGTGTTAAGATATTACATCCGAGATGTTAGGTTGCCTTGGGCTAGGATATACAACGTTATAGACGTATAGAATGTTCCCACCGAGAAATAGGGGCCGAAGCGTCAGGAATGTTGTAAAATATGACATCCCAGAAGATAGGTTGCGTTAGGTTAAGATATACAACGTTATAGACGTATATAATGTCCCCTTCGAGAAGCAGGCGACGACACGCCAGAATGTTGTAAAATATTACATTCGACATGTTAGGTTGCCTTAGGCTAGGATATATAACGTGAGAGACGTATATAATGTTCCCACCGAGAAGTAGGGACCGAAATGCCAGGAATGTTGTAAAATATTACACCCGAGATGTTAGGTTCCCTTAGGTTAGGATATACAACGTTATAGACGTATATAATATCCCCATCGAGAAGCAGGCGACGACACGCCAGGAATGTTGTAAAATATTACATCCGAGATGTTAGGTTGCCTTAGGCTAGGATATACAACGTTATAGACGTATAGAATGTTCCCACCGAGATGTAGGGACCGACATGCCAGGAATGTTGTAAAATATTACATACGAGATGTTAGGTTGCTTTGGGTTAGGATATACAACGTTATAGACGTATATAATGTCCCCATCGAGAAGCAGGCGACGACACGCCAGAATGTTGTAAAACATTACATCCGATATGTTAGGTTGCCTTAGGCTAGGATATATAACGTGATATACGTATATAATGTTCCCACCGAGAAGTAGGGACCGAAATGCCAGGAATGTTGTAAAATATTACACCCGAGATGTTAGGTTGCCTTAGGCTAGGATATACAACGTTATAGACGTATAGAATGTTCCCACCGAGAAGCAGGGACCGACATGCCAGGAATGTTGTAAAATATTACATCCGAGATGTTAAGTTGCTTTAGGTTTGGATATACGTCGTTATAGACTTATATAATGTTCCCACCGAGACGTGGGGACCGACATGCCAGGAATGATGTAAAATATTACATCCCAGAAATTAGGTTTCTTTGGGTTACGATATACAACGTTATAGACGTATATAATGTCCCCATCGAGAAGCAGGCGACGACACGCCAGGAATGTTGTAAAATATTACATCGTAGATGTTAGGTTCCCTTAGGATAGGATATACAACGTTATAGACGTATATAATGTCCCCATCGAGAAGCAGGCGACGACACGCCAGAATTTTGTAAAATATTACATCCGAGATGTTAGGCTCCCTTAGGTTAGGATATACAACGTTATAGACGTATCTAATGTCCCCATCGAGAAGCAGGCGACGACACGCCAGAATGTTGTAAAACATTACATCCGATATGTTAGGTTGCCTTAGGCTAGGATATATAACGTGATATACGTATATAATGTTCCCACCGAGAAGTAGGGACCGAAATGCCAGGAATGTTGTAAAATATTACACCCGAGATGTTAGGTTGCCTTAGGCTAGGATATACAACGTTATAGACGTATAGAATGTTCCCACCGAGAAGCAGGGACCGACATGCCAGGAATTTTGTAAAAAATTACATCCCAGAAGTTAGGTTGCTTTGGGTTAGGATATACAACGTTATAGACGTATATAATATCCCCATCGAGAAGCAGGCGACGACACGCCAGGAATGTTGTAAAATATTACATCCCAGAAATTAGGTTTCTTTGGGTTACGATATACAACGTTATAGACGTATATAATGTCCCCATCGAGAAGCAGGCGACGACACGCCAGGAATGTTGTAAAATATTACATCCTAGATGTTAGGTTCCCTTAGGATAGGATATACAACGTTATAGACGTATCTAATGTCCCCATCGAGAAGCAGGCGACGACACGCCAGAATGTTGTGAAATGTTACATCCGATATGTTAGGTTGCCTTAGGCTAGGATATATAACGTGATAGACGTATATAATGTTCCCACCGAGAAATAGGGGCCGAAGCGTCAGGAATGTTGTAAAATATGACATCCCAGAAGATAGGTTCCCTTAGGTTAGGATATACAACGTTATAGACGTATAGAAAGTTCCCAGCGAGATGTAGGGACCGACATGCCAGGAATTTTGTAAAAAATTACATCCCAGAAGTTAGGTTGCTTTGGGTTAGGATATACAACGTTATAGACGTATATAATATCCCCATCGAGAAGCAGGCGACGACACGCCAGGAATGTTGTAAAATATTACATCCGAGATGTTAGGTTGCCTTAGGCTAGGATATACAACGTTATAGACGTATAGAATGTTCCCACCGAGATGTAGGGACCGACACGCCAGGAATGTTGTAAAATATTACATCCTAGATGTTAGGTTCCCTTAGGTTAGGATATACAACGTTATAGACGTATCTAATGTCCCCATCGAGAAGCAGGCGACGACACGCCAGAATGTTGTAAAACATTACATCCGATATGTTAGGTTGCCTTAGGCTAGGATATATAACGTGATAGACGTATATAATGTTCCCACCGAGAAGTAGGGACCGAAATGCCAGGAATGTTGTAAAATATTACACCCGAGATGTTAGGTTCCCTTAGGTTAGGATATACAACGTTATAGACGTATATAATGTTCCCACCGAGAAATTGGAGCCGGCGGGTCAGGATTGTTGTAAAATATTACACCCGAGATGTTAGGTTCCCTTAGGTTAGGATATGCAACTTTATAGACGTATATAGTGTTCCCACCGAGAAATTGGAGCCGGCGGGTCAGGATTGTTGTAAAATATTACACCCGAGATGTTAGGTTCCCTTAGGTTAGGATATACAACGTTATAAACGTATAGAAAGTTCCCAGCGAGATGTAGGGACCGACATGCCAGGAATTTTGTAAAATATTACATCCCGGAAGTTAGGTTGCTTTGGGTTAGGATATACAACGTTATAGACGTATATAATATCCCCATCGAGAAGCAGGCGACGACACGCCAGGAATGTTGTAAAATATTACATCCGAGATGTTAGGTTGCCTTAGGCTAGGATATACAACGTTATAGACGTATAGAATGTTCCCACCGAGATGTAGGGACCGACATGCCAGGAATGTTGTAAAATATTACATACGAGATGTTAGGTTGCTTTGGGTTAGGATATACAACGTTATAGACGTATATAATGTCCCCATCGAGAAGCAGGCGACGACACGCCAGAATTTTGTAAAATATTACATCCGAGATGTTAGGTTCCCTTAGGTTAGGATATACAACGTTATAGACGTATCTAATGTCCCCATCGAGAAGCAGGCGACGACACGCCAGAATGTTGTAAAACATTACATCCGATATGTTAGGTTGCCTTAGGCTAGGATATATAACGTGATATACGTATATAATGTTCCCACCGAGAAGTAGGGACCGAAATGCCAGGAATGTTGTAAAATATTACACCCGAGATGTTAGGTTGCCTTAGGCTAGGATATACAACGTTATAGACGTATAGAATGTTCCCACCGAGAAGCAGGGACCGACATGCCAGGAATGTTGTAAAATATTACATCCGAGATGTTAAGTTGCTTTAGGTTTGGATATACATCGTTATAGACTTATATAATGTTCCCACCGAGACGTGGGGACCGACATGCCAGGAATGATGTAAAATATTACATCCCAGAAATTAGGTTTCTTTGGGTTACGATATACAACGTTATAGACGTATATAATGTCCCCATCGAGAAGCAGGCGACGACACGCCAGGAATGTTGTAAAATATTACATCGTAGATGTTAGGTTCCCTTAGGATAGGATATACAACGTTATAGACGTATATAATGTCCCCATCGAGAAGCAGGCGACGACACGCCAGAATTTTGTAAAATATTACATCCGAGATGTTAGGTTCCCTTAGGTTAGGATATACAACGTTATAGACGTATCTAATGTCCCCATCGAGAAGCAGGCGACGACACGCCAGAATGTTGTAAAACATTACATCCGATATGTTAGGTTGCCTTAGGCTAGGATATATAACGTGATATACGTATATAATGTTCCCACCGAGAAGTAGGGACCGAAATGCCAGGAATGTTGTAAAATATTACACCCGAGATGTTAGGTTGCCTTAGGCTAGGATATACAACGTTATAGACGTATAGAATGTTCCCACCGAGAAGCAGGGACCGACATGCCAGGAATTTTGTAAAAAATTACATCCCAGAAGTTAGGTTGCTTTGGGTTAGGATATACAACGTTATAGACGTATATAATATCCCCATCGAGAAGCAGGCGACGACACGCCAGGAATGTTGTAAAATATTACATCCGAGATGTTAGGTTGCCTTAGGATAGGATATACAACGTTATAGACGTATCTAATGTCCCCATCTAGAAGCAGGCGACGACACGCCAGAATGTTGTAAAATTTTACATCCGAGATATTAGGTTCCCTTAGGTTAGGATATACAACGTTATAGACGTATATAATGTCCCCATCGAGAAGCAGGCGACGACACGCCATGAATGTTGTAAAATATTACATCCTAGATGTTAGGTTCCCTTAGGATAGGATATACAACGTTATAGACGTATCTAATGTCCCCATCGAGAAGCAGGCGACGACACGCCAGAATGTTGTGAAATGTTACATCCGATATGTTAGGTTGCCTTAGGCTAGGATATATAACGTGATAGACGTATATAATGTTCCCACCGAGAAATAGGGGCCGAAGCGTCAGGAATGTTGTAAAATATGACATCCCAGAAGTTAGGTTGCGTTAGGTTAAGATATACAACGTTATAGACGTATATAATGTCCCCTTCGAGAAGCAGGCGACGACACGCCAGAATGTTGTAAAATATTACATTCGACATGTTAGGTTGCCTTAGGCTAGGATATATAACGTGAGAGACGTATATAATGTTCCCACCGGGAAGTAGGGACCGAAATGCCAGGAATGTTGTAAAATATTACACCCGAGATGTTACGTTCCCTTAGGTTAGGATATACAACGTTATAGACGTATAGAATGTTCCCACCGAGAAATTGGGGCCGACGGTTCAGGAATGTTGTAAAATATTACACCGGAGATGTTAGGTTCCCTTAGGTTAGGGTATACAACGTTATAGACGTATAGAAAGTTCCCAGCGAGATGTAGGGACCGACATGCCAGGAATTTTGTAAAATATTACATCCCAGAAGTTAGGTTGCTTTGGGTTAGGATATACAACGTTATAGACGTATATAATGTCCCCATCGAGAAGCAGGCGACGACACGCCAGGAATGTTGTAAAATATTACATCCGAGATGTTAGGTTGCCTTAGGCTAGGATGTACAACGTTATAGACGTATAGAATGTTCCCACCGAGATGTAGGGACCGACATGCCTGGAATGTTGTAAAATATTACAACCGAGTTGTTAGGTTGCTTTAGGTTAGGATATATATCGTTATAGACTTATATAATGTTCCCACCGAGACGTGGGGACCGACATGAAAGGAATGTTGTAAAATATTACATCCCAGAAGTTAGGTTTCTTTGGGTTAGGATATACAACGTTATAGACGTATATAATGTCCCCATCGAGAAGCAGGCGACGACACGCCATGAATGTTGTAAAATATTACATCCTAGATGTTAGGTTCCCTTAGGATAGGATATACAACGTTATAGACGTATCTAATGTCCCCATCGAGAAGCAGGCGACGACACGCCAGAATGTTGTAAAATATTACATCCGAGATATTAGGTTCCCTTAGGTTAGGATATACAACGTTATAGACGTATATAATGTCCCCATCGAGAAGCAGGCGACGACACGCCAGGAATGTGTTAAGATATTACATCCGAGATGTTAGGTTGCCTTGGGCTAGGATATACAACGTTATTCGACGTATAGAATGTTCCCACCGAGAAGAAGGGACCGACATGCCAGGAATGTTGTAAAATATTACATCCGAGTTATTAGGTTGCTTTAGGTGAGGATATATATCGTTATAGACTTATATAATGTTTCCACCGAGACGTGGGGATCGACATGCCAGGAATGTTGTAAAATATTACATCCCAGAAGTTAGGTTTCTTTGGGTTTGGATATACAACGTTATAGACGTATATAATGTTCCCACCGAGAAATTGGAGCCGACGGGTCAGGATTGTTGTAAAGTATTACACCCGAGATGTTAGGTTCCCTTAGGTTAGGATATACAACGTTATAAACGTATAGAAAGTTGCCAGCGAGATGTAGGGACCGACATGCCAGGAATGTTGTAAAATATTACATCCCAGAAGTTAGGTTGCTTTGGGTTAGGATATACAACGTTATAGACGTATATAATGTCCCCATCGAGAAGCAGGCGACGAGACGAAAGGAATGTTGTAAAATATTACATCCGAGATGTTAGGTTGCCTTAGGCTAGGATATACAACGTTATAGACGTATAGAATGTTCCCACCGAGATGTAGGGTCCGACATGACAGGAATGTTGTAAAATATTACATCCGAGTTGTTAGGTTGCTTTAGGTTTGGATATACATCGTTATAGACTTATATAATGTTCCTACCGAGACGTGGGGACCGACATGCCAGGAATGTTGTAATATATTACATCCCAGATGTTAGGTTGCGTTAGGTTAGGATATACAACTTTATAGACGTATATAATGTCCTCTTCGAGAAGCAGGCGACGACACGCCAGAATGTTGTAAAATATTACATTCGACATGTTACGTTGCCTTAGGCTAGGATATACAACGTTATAGACGTATAGAATGTTCCCACCGACAAATAGGGGCCGAAGCGTCAGGAATGTTGTAAAATATGACATCCCAGAAGTTAGGTTGCGTTAGGTTAAGATATACAACGTTATAGACTTATATAATGTCCCCTTCGAGAAGCAGGCGACGACACGCCAGAATGTTGTAAAACATTACATTCGACATGTTAGGTTGCCTTAGGCTAGGATATATAACGTTATAGACGTATATAATAATCCCACCGAGAAATAGGCGTCGACGCGTCAGGAATGTTGTAAAATATTACACCCGAGTTGTTAAGTTGCCTTAGGTTTGGATATACATCGTTATAGACTTATATAATGTTCCCACCGAGACGTGGGGACCGACATGCCAGGAATGATGTAAAATAATACATCCCAGAAATTAGGTTTCTTTGGGTTACGATATACAACGTTATAGACGTATATAATGTCCCCATCGAGAAGCAGGCGACGACACGCCAGGAATGTTGTAAAATATTACATCCTAGATGTTAGGTTCCCTTAGGATAGGATATACAACGTTATAGACGTATCTAATGTCCCCATCGAGAAGCAGGCGACGACACGCCAGAATGTTGTGAAATGTTACATCCGATATGTTAGGTTGCCTTAGGCTAGGATATATAACGTGAGAGACGTATATAATGTTCCCACCGGGAAGTAGGGACCGAAATGCCAGGAATGTTGTAAAATATTACACCCGAGATGTTACGTTCCCTTAGGTTAGGATATACAACGTTATAGACGTATAGAATGTTCCCACCGAGAAATTGGGGCCGACGGGTCAGGAATGTTGTAAAATATTACACCGGAGATGTTAGGTTCCCTTAGGTTAGGGTATACAACGTTATAGACGTATAGAAAGTTCCCAGCGAGATGTAGGGACCGACATGCCAGGAATTTTGTAAAATATTACATCCCAGAAGTTAGGTTGCTTTGGGTTAGGATATACAACGTTATAGACGTATATAATGTCCCCATCGAGAAGCAGGCGACGACACGCCAGGAATGTTGTAAAATATTACATCCGAGATGTTAGGTTGCCTTAGGCTAGGATGTACAACGTTATAGACGTATAGAATGTTCCCACCGAGATGTAGGGACCGACATGCCTGGAATGTTGTAAAATATTACAACCGAGTTGTTAGGTTGCTTTAGGTTAGGATATATATCGTTATAGACTTATATAATGTTCCCACCGAGACGTGGGGACCGACATGAAAGGAATGTTGTATAATATTACATCCCAGAAGTTAGGTTTCTTTGGGTTAGGATATACAACGTTATAGACGTATATAATGTCCCCATCGAGAAGCAGGCGACGACACGCCATGAATGTTGTAAAATATTACATCCTAGATGTTAGGTTCCCTTAGGATAGGATATACAACGTTATAGACGTATCTAATGTCCCCATCGAGAAGCAGGCGACGACACGCCAGAATGTTGTAAAATATTACATCCGAGACATTAGGTTCCCTTAGGTTAGGATATACAACGTTATAGACGTATATAATGTCCCCATCGAGAAGCAGGCGACGACACGCCAGGAATGTGTTAAGATATTACATCCGAGATGTTAGGTTGCCTTGGGCTAGGATATACAACGTTATTCGAGGTATAGAATGATCCCACCGAGAAGAAGGGACCGACATGCCAGGAATGTTGTAAAATATTACATCCGAGTTATTAGGTTGCTTTAGGTGAGGATATATATCGTTATAGACTTATATAATGTTTCCATCGAGACGTGGGGACCGACATGCCAGGAATGTTGTAAAATATTACATCCCAGAAGTTAGGTTTCTTTGGGTTTGGATATACAACGTTATAGACGTATATAATGTTCCCACCGAGAAATTGGAGCCGACGGGTCAGGATTGTTGTAAAGTATTACACCCGAGATGTTAGGTTCCCTTAGGTTAGGATATACAACGTTATAAACGTATAGAAAGTTGCCAGCGAGATGTAGGGACCGACATGCCAGGAATGTTGTAAAATATTACATCCCAGAAGTTAGGTTGCTTTGGGTTAGGATATACAACGTTATAGACGTATATAATGTCCCCATCGAGAAGCAGGCGACGAGACGAAAGGAATGTTGTAAAATATTACATCCGAGATGTTAGGTTGCCTTAGGCTAGGATATACAACGTTATAGACGTATAGAATGTTCCCACCGAGATGTAGGGTCCGACATGACAGGAATGTTGTAAAATATTACATCCGAGTTGTTAGGTTGCTTTAGGTTTGGATATACATCGTTATAGACTTATATAATGTTCCTACCGAGACGTGGGGACCGACATGCCAGGAATGTTGTAATATATTACATCCCAGATGTTAGGTTGCGTTAGGTTAGGATATACAACGTTATAGACGTATATAATGTCCTCTTCGAGAAGCAGGCGACGACACGCCAGAATGTTGTAAAATATTACATTCGACATGTTACGTTGCCTTAGGCTAGGATATACAACGTTATAGACGTATAGAATGTTCCCACCGACAAATAGGGGCCGAAGCGTCAGGAATGTTGTAAAATATGACATCCCAGAAGTTAGGTTGCGTTAGGTTAAGATATACAACGTTATAGACTTATATAATGTCCCCTTCGAGAAGCAGGCGACGACACGCCAGAATGTTGTAAAACATTACATTCGACATGTTAGGTTGCCTTAGGCTAGGATATATAACGTTATAGACGTATATAATAATCCCACCGAGAAATAGGCGTCGACGCGTCAGGAATGTTGTAAAATATTACACCCGAGTTGTTAAGTTGCCTTAGGTTTGGATATACATCGTTATAGACTTATATAATGTTCCCACCGAGACGTGGGGACCGACATGCCAGGAATGATGTAAAATAATACATCCCAGAAATTAGGTTTCTTTGGGTTACGATATACAACGTTATAGACGTATATAATGTCCCCATCGAGAAGCAGGCGACGACACGCCAGGAATGTTGTAAAATATTACATCCTAGATGTTAGGTTCCCTTAGGATAGGATATACAACGTTATAGACGTATCTAATGTCCCCATCGAGAAGCAGGCGACGACACGCCAGAATGTTGTGAAATGTTACATCCGATATGTTAGGTTGCCTTAGGCTAGGATATATAACGTGATAGACGTATATAATGTTCCCACCGAGAAATAGGGGCCGAAGCGTCAGGAATGTTGTAAAATATGACATCCCAGAAGTTAGGTTGCGTTAGGTTAAGATATACAACGTTATAGACGTATATAATGTCCCCTTCGAGAAGCAGGCGACGACACGCCAGAATGTTGTAAAATATTACATTCGACATGTTAGGTTGCCTTAGGCTAGGATATATAACGTGAGAGACGTATATAATGTTCCCACCGGGAAGTAGGGACCGAAATGCCAGGAATGTTGTAAAATATTACACCCGAGATGTTACGTTCCCTTAGGTTAGGATATACAACGTTATAGACGTATAGAATGTTCCCACCGAGAAATTGGGGCCGACGGGTCAGGAATGTTGTAAAATATTACACCGGAGATGTTAGGTTCCCTTAGGTTAGGGTATACAACGTTATAGACGTATAGAAAGTTCCCAGCGAGATGTAGGGACCGACATGCCAGGAATTTTGTAAAATATTACATCCCAGAAGTTAGGTTGCTTTGGGTTAGGATATACAACGTTATAGACGTATATAATGTCCCCATCGAGAAGCAGGCGACGACACGCCAGGAATGTTGTAAAATATTACACCCGAGATGTTAGGTTCCCTTAGGTTAGGATATACAACGTTATAGACATATAGAAAGTTCCCAGCGAGATGTAGGGACCGACATGCCAGGAATTTTGTAAAATATTACATCCCAGAAGTTAGGTTGCTTTGGGTTAGGATATACAACGTTATAGACGTATATAATGTCCCCATCGAGAAGCAGGCGACGACACGCCAGGAATGTTGTAAAATATTACATCCGAGATGTTAGGTTGCCTTAGGCTAGGATATACAACGTTATAGACGTATAGAATGTTCCCAGCGAGATGTAGGGACCGACATGCCAGGAATGTTGTAAAATATTACAACCGAGTTGTTAGGTTGCTTTAGGTTAGGATATATATCGTTATAGAATTATATAATGTTCCCACCGAGACGTGGGGACCGACATGCCAGGAATGTTGTAAAATATTACATCCCAGAAGTTAGGTTTCTTTGGGTTAGGATATACAACGTTATAGACGTATATAATGTCCCCATCGAGAAGCAGGCGACGACACGCCAGGAATGTTGTAAAATATTACATCCTAGATGTTAGGTTCCCTTAGGATAGGATATACAACGTTATAGACGTATCTAATGTCCCCATCGTGAAGCAGGCGACGACACGCCAGAATGTTGTGAAATGTTACATCCGATATGTTAGGTTGCCTTAGGCTAGGATATATAACGTGATAGACGTATATAATGTTCCCACCGAGAAGTAGGGACCGAAATGCCAGGAATGTTGTAAAATATTACACCCGAGATGTTAGGTTCCCTTAGGTTAGGATATACAACGTTATAGACGTATAGAATGTTCCCACCGAGAAATTGGGGCCGACGGGTCAGGAATGTTGTAAAATATTACACCGGAGGTGTTAGGTTCCCTTAGGTTAGGATATACAACGTTATAGACGTATAGAAAGTTCCCAGCGAGATGTAGGGACCGACATGATAGGAATTTTGTAAAATATTACATCCCAGAAGTTAGGTTGCTTTGGGTTAGGATATACAACGTTATAGACGTATATAATATCCCCATCGAGAAGCAGGCGTCGACACGCCAGGAATGTTGTAAAATATTACATCCGAGATGTTAGGTTGCCTTAGGCTAGGATATACAACGTTATAGACGTATAGAATGTTCCCACCGAGATGTAGGGTCCGACATGCCAGGAATGTTGTAAAATATTACAACCGAGTTGTTAGGTTGCTTTAGGTTAGGATATATGTCGTTATAGAATTATATAATGTTCCCACCGAGACGCGGGGACCGACATGAAAGGAATGTTGTAAAATATTACATCCCAGAAGTTAGGTTTCTTTGGGTTTGGATATACAACGTTATAGACGTATATAATGTTCCCACCGAGAAATTGGAGCCGACGGGTCAGGATTGTTGTAAAATATTACACCCGAGATGTTAGGTTCCCTTAGGTTAGGATATACAACGTTATAAACGTATAGAAAGTTCCCAGCGAGATGTAGGGACCGACATGCCAGGAATGTTGTAAAATATTACATCCCAGAAGTTAGGTTGCTTTGGGTTAGGATATACAACGTTATAGACGTATATAATGTCCCCATCGAGAAGCAGGCGACGACACGAAAGGAATGTTGTAAAATATTACATCCGAGATGTTAGGTTGCCTTAGGCTAGGATATACAACGTTATAGACGTATAGAATGTTCCCACCGAGATGTAGGGTCCGACATGACAGGAATGTTGTAAAATATTACATCCGAGTTGTTAGGTTGCTTTAGGTTTTGGATATACATCGTTATAGACTTATATAATGTTCCCACCGAGATGTAGGGACCGACATGCCAGGAATGTTGTAAACTATTACATCCCAGAAGTTAGGTTGCTTTGGGTTAGGATATACAACGTTATAGACGTATATAATGTCCCCATCGAGAAGCAGGCGACGACACGCCAGAATGTTGTAAAACATTACATCCGATATGTTAGGTTGCCTTAGGCTAGGATATATAACGTGAGAGACATATATAATGTTCCCACCGAGAAGTAGGGACCGAAATGCCAGGAATGTTGTAAAATATTACACCCGAGATGTTAGGTTCCCTTAGGTTAGGATATACAACGTTATAGACGTATAGAATGTTCCCACCGAGAAATTGGGGCCGACGGGTCAGGAATGTTGTAAAATATTACACCCGAGATGTTAGGTTCCCTTACGTTAGGATATACAACGTTATAGACATATAGAAGGTTCCCAGCGAGATGTAGGGACCGACATGCCAGGAATTTTGTAAAATATTACATCCCAGAAGTTAGGTTGCTTTGGGTTAGGATATACAACTTTATAGACGTATATAATGTCCCCATCGAGAAGCAGGCGACGACACGCCAGGAATGTTGTAAAATATTACATCCGAGATGTTAGGTTGCCTTAGGCTAGGATATACAACGTTATAGACGTATAGAATGTTCCCACCGAGATGTAGGGACCGACATGCCAGGAATGTTGTAAAATATTACACCGGAGATGTTAGGTTCCCTTAGGTTAGGATATACAACGTTATAGACGTATAGAAAGTTCCCAGCGAGATGTAGGGACCGACATGCCAGGAATTTTGTAAAATATTACATCCCAGAAGTTAGGTTGCTTTGGGTTAGGATATACAACGTTATAGACGTATATAATGTCCCCATCGAGAAGCAGGCGACGACACGCCAGGAATGTGTTAAGATATTACATCCGAGATGTTAGGTTGCCTTAGGCTAGGATATACAACGTTATAGACGTATAGAATGTTCCCACCGAGAAGAAGGGACCGACATGCCAGGAATGTTGTAAAATATTACATCCGAGTTATTAGGTTGCTTTAGGTGAGGATATATATCGTTATAGACTTATATAATGTTTCCACCGAGACGAGGGGACCGACATGCCAGGAATGTTGTAAAATTTTACATCCCAGAAGTTAGGTTTCTTTGGGTTTGGATATACAACGTTATAGACGTATATAATGTTCCCACCGAGAAATTGGAGCCGACGGGTCAGGATTGTTGTAAAATATTACACCCGAGATGTTAGGTTCCCTTAGGTTAGGATATACAACGTTTTAAACGTATAGAAAGTTCCCAGCGAGATGTAGGGACCGACATGACAGGAATGTTGTAAAATATTACATCCCAGAAGTTAGGTTGCTTTGGGTTAGGATATACAACGTTATAGACGTATATAATGTCCCCATCGAGAAGCAGGCGACGACACGCCAGAATGTTGTAAAACATTACATCCGATATGTTAGGTTGCCTTAGGTTAGGATATACAACGTTATAGACGTATAGAATGTTCCCACCGAGAAATTGGGGCCGACGGGTCAGGAATGTTGTAAAATATTACACCCGAGATGTTAGGTTCCCTTAGGTTAGGATATACAACGTTATAGACATATAGAAAGTTCCCAGCGAGATGTAGGGACCGACATGCCAGGAATTTTGTAAAATATTACATCCCAGAAGTTAGGTTGCTTTGGGTTAGGATATACAACGTTATAGACGTATATAATGTTCCCACCGAGAAATTGGGGCCGACGGGTCAGGAATGTTGTAAAATATTACACCCGAGATGTTAGGTTCCCTTAGGTTAGGATATACAACGTTATAGACGTATAGAAAGTTCCCAGCGAGATGTAGGGACCGACATGACAGGAATTTTGTAAAATATTACATCCCAGAAGCAGGTTGCTTTGGGTTAGGATATACAACGTTATAGACGTATATAATATCCCGATCGAGAAGCAGGCGACGACACGCCAGGAATGTTGTAAAATATTACATCCGAGATGTTAGGTTGCCTTAGGCTAGGATATACAACGTTATAGACGTATAGAATGTTCCCACCGAGATGTAGGGACCGACATGCCAGGAATGTTGTAAAATATTACAACTGAGTTGTTAGGTTGCTTTAGGTTAGGATATATGTCGTTATAGACTTATATAATGTTCCCACCGAGACGTGGGGAGCGACATGAAAGGAATGTTGTAAAATATTACATCCCAGAAGTTAGGTTTCTTTGGGTTTGGATATACAACGTTATAGACGTATATAATGTTCCCACCGAGAAATTGGAGCCGACGGGTCAGGATTGTTGTAAAATATTACACCCGAGATGTTAGGTTCCCTTAGGTTAGGATATACAACGTTATAAACGTATAGAAAGTTCCCAGCGAGATGTAGGGACCGACATGCCAGGAATGTTGTAAAATATTACATCCCAGAAGTTAGGTTGCTTTGGGTTAGGATATACAACGTTATAGACGTATATAATGTTCCCATCGAGAAGCAGGCGACGACACGAAAGGAATGTTGTAAAATATTACATCCGAGATGTTAGGTTGCCTTAGGCTAGGATATACAACGTTATAGACGTATAGAATGTTCCCACCGAGATGTAGGGTCCGACATGACAGGAATGTTGTAAAATATTACATCCGAGTTGTTAGGTTGCTTTAGGTTTGGATATACATCGTTATAGACTTATATAATGTTCCCACCGAGATGTAGGGACCGACATGCCAGGAATGTTGTAAAATATTACATCCCAGAAGTTAGGTTGCTTTGGGTTAGGATATACAACGTTATAGACGTATATAATGTCCCCATCGAGAAGCAGGCGACGACACGCCAGAATGTTGTAAAACATTACATCCGATATGTTAGGTTGCCTTAGGCTAGGATATATAACGTGAGAGACATATATAATGTTCCCACCGAGAAGTAGGGACCGAAATGCCAGGAATGTTGTAAAATATTACACCCGAGATGTTAGGTTCCCTTAGGTTAGGATATACAACGTTATAGACGTATAGAATGTTCCCACCGAGAAATTGGGGCCGACGGGTCAGGAATGTTGTAAAATATTACACCCGAGATGTTAGGTTCCCTTAGGTTAGGATATACAACGTTATAGACATATAGAAGGTTCCCAGCGAGATGTAGGGACCGACATGCCAGGAATTTTGTAAAATATTACATCCCAGAAGTTAGGTTGCTTTGGGTTAGGATATACAACGTTATAGACGTATATAATGTCCCCATCGAGAAGCAGGCGACGACACGCCAGGAATGTTGTAAAATATTACATCCGAGATGTTAGGTTGCCTTAGGCTAGGATATACAACGTTATAGACGTATAGAATGTTCCCACCGAGATGTAGGGACCGACATGCCAGGAATGTTGTAAAATATTACACCGGAGATGTTAGGTTCCCTTAGGTTAGGATATACAACGTTATAGACGTATAGAAAGTTCCCAGCGAGATGTAGGGACCGACATGCCAGGAATTTTGTAAAATATTACATCCCAGAAGTTAGGTTGCTTTGGGTTAGGATATACAACGTTATAGACGTATATAATATCCCCATCGAGAAGCAGGCGACGACACGCCAGGAATGTTGTAAAATATTACATCCGAGATGTTATGTTGCCTTAGGCTAGGATATACAACGTTATAGACGTATAGAATGTTCCCACCGAGATTGTAGGGACCGACATTCCAGGAATGTTGTAAAATATTACAACCGAGTTGTTAGGTTGCTTTAGGTTAGGATATATGTCGTTATAGACTTATATAATGTTCCCACCGAGACGTGGGGCCGACATGAAAGGAATGTTGTAAAATATTACATCCCAGAAGTTAGGTTTCTTTGGGTTTGGATATACAACGTTATAGACGTATATAATGTTCCCACCGAGAAATTGGAGCCGACGGGTCAGGATTGTTGTAAAATATTACACCCGAGATGTTAGGTTCCCTTAGGTTAGGATATACAACGTTATAAACGTATAGAAAGTTCCCAGCGAGATGTAGGGACCGACATGCCAGGAATGTTGTAAAATATTACATCCCAGAAGTTAGGTTGCTTTGGGTTAGGATATACAACGTTATAGACGTATATAATGTCCCCATCGAGAAGCAGGCGACGACACGAAAGGAATGTTGTAAAATATTACATCCGAGATGTTAGGTTGCCTTAGGCTAGGATATACAACGTTATAGACGTATAGAATGTTCCCACCGAGATGTAGGGTCCGACATGACAGGAATGTTGTAAAATATTACATCCGAGTTGTTAGGTTGCTTTAGGTTTTGGATATACATCGTTATAGACTTATATAATGTTCCCACCGAGATGTAGGGACCGACATGCCAGGAATGTTGTAAACTATTACATCCCAGAAGTTAGGTTGCTTTGGGTTAGGATATACAACGTTATAGACGTATATAATGTCCCCATCGAGAAGCAGGCGACGACACGCCAGAATGTTGTAAAACATTACATCCGATATGTTAGGTTGCCTTAGGCTAGGATATATAACGTGAGAGACATATATAATGTTCCCACCGAGAAGTAGGGACCGAAATGCCAGGAATGTTGTAAAATATTACACCCGAGATGTTAGGTTCCCTTAGGTTAGGATATACAACGTTATAGACGTATAGAATGTTCCCACCGAGAAATTGGGGCCGACGGGTCAGGAATGTTGTAAAATATTACACCCGAGATGTTAGGTTCCCTTACGTTAGGATATACAACGTTATAGACATATAGAAGGTTCCCAGCGAGATGTAGGGACCGACATGCCAGGAATTTTGTAAAATATTACATCCCAGAAGTTAGGTTGCTTTGGGTTAGGATATACAACTTTATAGACGTATATAATGTCCCCATCGAGAAGCAGGCGACGACACGCCAGGAATGTTGTAAAATATTACATCCGAGATGTTAGGTTGCCTTAGGCTAGGATATACAACGTTATAGACGTATAGAATGTTCCCACCGAGATGTAGGGACCGACATGCCAGGAATGTTGTAAAATATTACACCGGAGATGTTAGATTCCCTTAGGTTAGGATATACAACGTTATAGACGTATAGAAAGTTCCCAGCGAGATGTAGGGACCGACATGCCAGGAATTTTGTAAAATATTACATCCCAGAAGTTAGGTTGCTTTGGGTTAGGATATACAACGTTATAGACGTATATAATGTCCCCATCGAGAAGCAGGCGACGACACGCCAGGAATGTGTTAAGATATTACATCCGAGATGTTAGGTTGCCTTAGGCTAGGATATACAACGTTATAGACGTATAGAATGTTCCCACCGAGAAGAAGGGACCGACATGCCAGGAATGTTGTAAAATATTACATCCGAGTTATTAGGTTGCTTTAGGTGAGGATATATATCGTTATAGACTTATATAATGTTTCCACCGAGACGAGGGGACCGACATGCCAGGAATGTTGTAAAATTTTACATCCCAGAAGTTAGGTTTCTTTGGGTTTGGATATACAACGTTATAGACGTATATAATGTTCCCACCGAGAAATTGGAGCCGACGGGTCAGGATTGTTGTAAAATATTACACCCGAGATGTTAGGTTCCCTTAGGTTAGGATATACAACGTTTTAAACGTATAGAAAGTTCCCAGCGAGATGTAGGGACCGACATGACAGGAATGTTGTAAAATATTACATCCCAGAAGTTAGGTTGCTTTGGGTTAGGATATACAACGTTATAGACGTATATAATGTCCCCATCGAGAAGCAGGCGACGACACGCCAGAATGTTGTAAAACATTACATCCGATATGTTAGGTTGCCTTAGGTTAGGATATACAACGTTATAGACGTATAGAATGTTCCCACCGAGAAATTGGGGCCGACGGGTCAGGAATGTTGTAAAATATTACACCCGAGATGTTAGGTTCCCTTAGGTTAGGATATACAACGTTATAGACATATAGAAAGTTCCCAGCGTGATGTAGGGACCGACATGCCAGGAATTTTGTAAAATATTACATCCCAGAAGTTAGGTTGCTTTGGGTTAGGATATACAACGTTATAGACGTATATAATGTTCCCACCGAGAAATTGGGGCCGACGGGTCAGGAATGTTGTAAAATATTACACCCGAGATGTTAGGTTCCCTTAGGTTAGGATATACAACGTTATAGACGTATAGAAAGTTCCCAGCGAGATGTAGGGACCGACATGACAGGAATTTTGTAAAATATTACATCCCAGAAGCAGGTTGCTTTGGGTTAGGATATACAACGTTATAGACGTATATAATATCCCGATCGAGAAGCAGGCGACGACACGCCAGGAATGTTGTAAAATATTACATCCGAGATGTTAGGTTGCCTTAGGCTAGGATATACAACGTTATAGACGTATAGAATGTTCCCACCGAGATGTAGGGACCGACATGCCAGGAATGTTGTAAAATATTACAACTGAGTTGTTAGGTTGCTTTAGGTTAGGATATATGTCGTTATAGACTTATATAATGTTCCCACCGAGACGTGGGGAGCGACATGAAAGGAATGTTGTAAAATATTACATCCCAGAAGTTAGGTTTCTTTGGGTTTGGATATACAACGTTATAGACGTATATAATGTTCCCACCGAGAAATTGGAGCCGACGGGTCAGGATTGTTGTAAAATATTACACCCGAGATGTTAGGTTCCCTTAGGTTAGGATATACAACGTTATAAACGTATAGAAAGTTCCCAGCGAGATGTAGGGACCGACATGCCAGGAATGTTGTAAAATATTACATCCCAGAAGTTAGGTTGCTTTGGGTTAGGATATACAACGTTATAGACGTATATAATGTTCCCATCGAGAAGCAGGCGACGACACGAAAGGAATGTTGTAAAATATTACATCCGAGATGTTAGGTTGCCTTAGGCTAGGATATACAACGTTATAGACGTATAGAATGTTCCCACCGAGATGTAGGGTCCGACATGACAGGAATGTTGTAAAATATTACATCCGAGTTGTTAGGTTGCTTTAGGTTTGGATATACATCGTTATAGACTTATATAATGTTCCCACCGAGATGTAGGGACCGACATGCCAGGAATGTTGTAAAATATTACATCCCAGAAGTTAGGTTGCTTTGGGTTAGGATATACAACGTTATAGACGTATATAATGTCCCCATCGAGAAGCAGGCGACGACACGCCAGGAATGTTGTAAAATATTACATCCGAGATGTTAGGTTGCCTTAGGCTAGGATATACAACGTTATAGACGTATAGAATGTTCCCACCGAGATGTAGGGACCGACATGCCAGGAATGTTGTAAAATATTACACCGGAGATGTTAGGTTCCCTTAGGTTAGGATATACAACGTTATAGACGTATAGAAAGTTCCCAGCGAGATGTAGGGACCGACATTCCAGGAATGTTGTAAAATATTACAACCGAGTTGTTAGGTTGCTTTAGGTTAGGATATATGTCGTTATAGACTTATATAATGTTCCCACCGAGACGTGGGGCCGACATGAAAGGAATGTTGTAAAATATTACATCCCAGAAGTTAGGTTTCTTTGGGTTTGGATATACAACGTTATAGACGTATATAATGTTCCCACCGAGAAATTGGAGCCGACGGGTCAGGATTGTTGTAAAATATTACACCCGAGATGTTAGGTTCCCTTAGGTTAGGATATACAACGTTATAAACGTATAGAAAGTTCCCAGCGAGATGTAGGGACCGACATGCCAGGAATGTTGTAAAATATTACATCCCAGAAGTTAGGTTGCTTTGGGTTAGGATATACAACGTTATAGACGTATATAATGTCCCCATCGAGAAGCAGGCGACGACACGAAAGGAATGTTGTAAAATATTACATCCGAGATGTTAGGTTGCCTTAGGCTAGGATATACAACGTTATAGACGTATAGAATGTTCCCACCGAGATGTAGGGTCCGACATGACAGGAATGTTGTAAAATATTACATCCGAGTTGTTAGGTTGCTTTAGGTTTTGGATATACATCGTTATAGACTTATATAATGTTCCCACCGAGATGTAGGGACCGACATGCCAGGAATGTTGTAAACTATTACATCCCAGAAGTTAGGTTGCTTTTGGTTAGGATATACAACGTTATAGACGTATATAATGTCCCCATCGAGAAGCAGGCGACGACACGCCAGAATGTTGTAAAACATTACATCCGATATGTTAGGTTGCCTTAGGCTAGGATATATAACGTGAGAGACATATATAATGTTCCCACCGAGAAGTAGGGACCGAAATGCCAGGAATGTCGTAAAATATTACACCCGAGATGTTAGGTTCCCTTAGGTTAGGATATACAACGTTATAGACGTATAGAATGTTCCCACCGAGAAATTGGGGCCGACGGGTCAGGAATGTTGTAAAATATTACACCCGAGATGTTAGGTTCCCTTACGTTAGGATATACAACGTTATAGACATATAGAAGGTTCCCAGCGAGATGTAGGGACCGACATGCCAGGAATTTTGTAAAATATTACATCCCAGAAGTTAGGTTGCTTTGGGTTAGGATATACAACTTTATAGACGTATATAATGTCCCCATCGAGAAGCAGGCGACGACACGCCAGGAATGTTGTAAAATATTACATCCGAGATGTTAGGTTGCCTTAGGCTAGGATATACAACGTTATAGACGTATAGAATGTTCCCACCGAGATGTAGGGACCGACATGCCAGGAATGTTGTAAAATATTACACCGGAGATGTTAGATTCCCTTAGGTTAGGATATACAACGTTATAGACGTATAGAAAGTTCCCAGCGAGATGTAGGGACCGACATGCCAGGAATTTTGTAAAATATTACATCCCAGAAGTTAGGTTGCTTTGGGTTAGGATATACAACGTTATAGACGTATATAATGTCCCCATCGAGAAGCAGGCGACGACACGCCAGGAATGTGTTAAGATATTACATCCGAGATGTTAGGTTGCCTTAGGCTAGGATATACAACGTTATAGACGTATAGAATGTTCCCACCGAGAAGAAGGGACCGACATGCCAGGAATGTTGTAAAATATTACATCCGAGTTATTAGGTTGCTTTAGGTGAGGATATATATCGTTATAGACTTATATAATGTTTCCACCGAGACGAGGGGACCGACATGCCAGGAATGTTGTAAAATTTTACATCCCAGAAGTTAGGTTTCTTTGGGTTTGGATATACAACGTTATAGACGTATATAATGTTCCCACCGAGAAATTGGAGCCGACGTGTCAGGATTGTTGTAAAATATTACACCCGAGATGTTAGGTTCCCTTAGGTTAGGATATACAACGTTTTAAACGTATAGAAAGTTCCCAGCGAGATGTAGGGACCGACATGGCAGGAATGTTGTAAAATATTACATCCCAGAAGTTAGGTTGCTTTGGGTTAGGATATACAACGTTATAGACGTATATAATGTCCCCATCGAGAAGCAGGCGACGACACGCCAGAATGTTGTAAAACATTACATCCGATATGTTAGGTTGCCTTAGGTTAGGATATACAACGTTATAGACGTATAGAATGTTCCCACCGAGAAATTGGGGCCGACGGGTCAGGAATGTTGTAAAATATTACACCCGAGATGTTAGGTTCCCTTAGGTTAGGATATACAACGTTATAGACATATAGAAAGTTCCCAGCGAGATGTAGGGACCGACATGCCAGGAATTTTGTAAAATATTACATCCCAGAAGTTAGGTTGCTTTGGGTTAGGATATACAACGTTATAGACGTATATAATGTTCCCACCGAGAAATTGGGGCCGACGGGTCAGGAATGTTGTAAAATATTACACCCGAGATGTTAGGTTCCCTTAGGTTAGGATATACAACGTTATAGACGTATAGAAAGTTCCCAGCGAGATGTAGGGACCGACATGACAGGAATTTTGTAAAATATTACATCCCAGAAGCAGGTTGCTTTGGGTTAGGATATACAACGTTATAGACGTATATAATATCCCGATCGAGAAGCAGGCGACGACACGCCAGGAATGTTGTAAAATATTACATCCGAGATGTTAGGTTGCCTTAGGCTAGGATATACAACGTTATAGACGTATAGAATGTTCCCACCGAGATGTAGGGACCGACATGCCAGGAATGTTGTAAAATA
This sequence comes from Xylocopa violacea, assembly GCA_963969225.1. Lineage (NCBI taxonomy): Eukaryota > Metazoa > Arthropoda > Insecta > Hymenoptera > Apidae > Xylocopa > Xylocopa violacea. The sequence continues at coordinate 55,433,303 of CAXAJV010000001.1, forward strand.
TTACAACTGAGTTGTTAGGTTGCTTTAGGTTAGGATATATGTCGTTATAGACTTATATAATGTTCCCACCGAGACGTGGGGAGCGACATGAAAGGAATGTTGTAAAATATTACATCCCAGAAGTTAGGTTTCTTTGGGTTTGGATATACAACGTTATAGACGTATATAATGTTCCCACCGAGAAATTGGAGCCGACGGGTCAGGATTGTTGTAAAATATTACACCCGAGATGTTAGGTTCCCTTAGGTTAGGATATACAACGTTATAAACGTATAGAAAGTTCCCAGCGAGATGTAGGGACCGACATGCCAGGAATGTTGTAAAATATTACATCCCAGAAGTTAGGTTGCTTTGGGTTAGGATACACAACGTTATAGACGTATATAATGTTCCCATCGAGAAGCAGGCGACGACACGAAAGGAATGTTGTAAAATATTACATCCGAGATGTTAGGTTGCCTTAGGCTAGGATATACAACGTTATAGACGTATAGAATGTTCCCACCGAGATGTAGGGTCCGACATGACAGGAATGTTGTAAAATATTACATCCGAGTTGTTAGGTTGCTTTAGGTTTGGATATACATCGTTATAGACTTATATAATGTTCCCACCGAGATGTAGGGACCGACATGCCAGGAATGTTGTAAAATATTACATCCCAGAAGTTAGGTTGCTTTGGGTTAGGATATACAACGTTATAGACGTATATAATGTCCCCATCGAGAAGCAGGCGACGACACGCCAGGAATGTTGTAAAATATTACATCCGAGATGTTAGGTTGCCTTAGGCTAGGATATACAACGTTATAGACGTATAGAATGTTCCCACCGAGATGTAGGGACCGACATGCCAGGAATGTTGTAAAATATTACACCGGAGATGTTAGGTTCCCTTAGGTTAGGATATACAACGTTATAGACGTATAGAAAGTTCCCAGCGAGATGTAGGGACCGACATGCCAGGAATTTTGTAAAATATTACATCCCAGAAGTTAGGTTGCTTTGGGTTAGGATATACAACGTTATAGACGTATATAATATCCCCATCGAGAAGCAGGCGACGACACGCCAGGAATGTTGTAAAATATTACATCCGAGATGTTATGTTGCCTTAGGCTAGGATATACAACGTTATAGACGTATAGAATGTTCCCACCGAGATGTAGGGACCGACATTCCAGGAATGTTGTAAAATATTACAACCGAGTTGTTAGGTTGCTTTAGGTTAGGATATATGTCGTTATAGACTTATATAATGTTCCCACCGAGACGTGGGGCCGACATGAAAGGAATGTTGTAAAATATTACATCCCAGAAGTTAGGTTTCTTTGGGTTTGGATATACAACGTTATAGACGTATATAATGTTCCCACCGAGAAATTGGAGCCGACGGGTCAGGATTGTTGTAAAATATTACACCCGAGATGTTAGGTTCCCTTAGGTTAGGATATACAACGTTTTAAACGTATAGAAAGTTCCCAGCGAGATGTAGGGACCGACATGACAGGAATGTTGTAAAATATTACATCCCAGAAGTTAGGTTGCTTTGGGTTAGGATATACAACGTTATAGACGTATATAATGTCCCCATCGAGAAGCAGGCGACGACACGCCAGAATGTTGTAAAACATTACATCCGATATGTTAGGTTGCCTTAGGTTAGGATATACAACGTTATAGACGTATAGAATGTTCCCACCGAGAAATTGGGGCCGACGGGTCAGGAATGTTGTAAAATATTACACCCGAGATGTTAGGTTCCCTTAGGTTAGGATATACAACGTTATAGACATATAGAAAGTTCCCAGCGAGATGTAGGGACCGACATGCCAGGAATTTTGTAAAATATTACATCCCAGAAGTTAGGTTGCTTTGGGTTAGGATATACAACGTTATAGACGTATATAATGTTCCCACCGAGAAATTGGGGCCGACGGGTCAGGAATGTTGTAAAATATTACACCCGAGATGTTAGGTTCCCTTAGGTTAGGATATACAACGTTATAGACGTATAGAAAGTTCCCAGCGAGATGTAGGGACCGACATGACAGGAATTTTGTAAAATATTACATCCCAGAAGCAGGTTGCTTTGGGTTAGGATATACAACGTTGTAGACGTATATAATATCCCGATCGAGAAGCAGGCGACGACACGCCAGGAATGTTGTAAAATATTACATCCGAGATGTTAGGTTGCCTTAGGCTAGGATATACAACGTTATAGACGTATAGAATGTTCCCACCGAGATGTAGGGACCGACATGCCAGGAATGTTGTAAAATATTACAACTGAGTTGTTAGGTTGCTTTAGGTTAGGATATATGTCGTTATAGACTTATATAATGTTCCCACCGAGACGTGGGGAGCGACATGAAAGGAATGTTGTAAAATATTACATCCCAGAAGTTAGGTTTCTTTGGGTTTGGATATACAACGTTATAGACGTATATAATGTTCCCACCGAGAAATTGGAGCCGACGGGTCAGGATTGTTGTAAAATATTACACCCGAGATGTTAGGTTCCCTTAGGTTAGGATATACAACGTTATAAACGTATAGAAAGTTCCCAGCGAGATGTAGGGACCGACATGCCAGGAATGTTGTAAAATATTACATCCCAGAAGTTAGGTTGCTTTGGGTTAGGATATACAACGTTATAGACGTATATAATGTTCCCATCGAGAAGCAGGCGACGACACGAAAGGAATGTTGTAAAATATTACATCCGAGATGTTAGGTTGCCTTAGGCTAGGATATACAACGTTATAGACGTATAGAATGTTCCCACCGAGATGTAGGGTCCGACATGACAGGAATGTTGTAAAATATTACATCCGAGTTGTTAGGTTGCTTTAGGTTTGGATATACATCGTTATAGACTTATATAATGTTCCCACCGAGATGTAGGGACCGACATGCCAGGAATGTTGTAAAATATTACATCCCAGAAGTTAGGTTGCTTTGGGTTAGGATATACAACGTTATAGACGTATATAATGTCCCCATCGAGAAGCAGGCGACGACACGCCAGAATGTTGTAAAACATTACATCCGATATGTTAGGTTGCCTTAGGCTAGGATATATAACGTGAGAGACATATATAATGTTCCCACCGAGAAGTAGGGACCGAAATGCCAGGAATGTTGTAAAATATTACACCCGAGATGTTAGGTTCCCTTAGGTTAGGATATACAACGTTATAGACGTATAGAATGTTCCCACCGAGAAATTGGGGCCGACGGGTCAGGAATGTTGTAAAATATTACACCCGAGATGTTAGGTTCCCTTAGGTTAGGATATACAACGTTATAGACATATAGAAGGTTCCCAGCGAGATGTAGGGACCGACATGCCAGGAATTTTGTAAAATATTACATCCCAGAAGTTAGGTTGCTTTGGGTTAGGATATACAACGTTATAGACGTATATAATGTCCCCATCGAGAAGCAGGCGACGACACGCCAGGAATGTTGTAAAATATTACATCCGAGATGTTAGGTTGCCTTAGGCTAGGATATACAACGTTATAGACGTATAGAATGTTCCCACCGAGATGTAGGGACCGACATGCCAGGAATGTTGTAAAATATTACACCGGAGATGTTAGGTTCCCTTAGGTTAGGATATACAACGTTATAGACGTATAGAAAGTTCCCAGCGAGATGTAGGGACCGACATGCCAGGAATTTTGTAAAATATTACATCCCAGAAGTTAGGTTGCTTTGGGTTAGGATATACAACGTTATAGACGTATATAATATCCCCATCGAGAAGCAGGCGACGACACGCCAGGAATGTTGTAAAATATTACATCCGAGATGTTATGTTGCCTTAGGCTAGGATATACAACGTTATAGACGTATAGAATGTTCCCACCGAGATGTAGGGACCGACATTCCAGGAATGTTGTAAAATATTACAACCGAGTTGTTAGGTTGCTTTAGGTTAGGATATATGTCGTTATAGACTTATATAATGTTCCCACCGAGACGTGGGGCCGACATGAAAGGAATGTTGTAAAATATTACATCCCAGAAGTTAGGTTTCTTTGGGTTTGGATATACAACGTTATAGACGTATATAATGTTCCCACCGAGAAATTGGAGCCGACGGGTCAGGATTGTTGTAAAGTATTACACCCGAGATGTTAGGTTCCCTTAGGTTAGGATATACAACGTTATAAACGTATAGATAGTTCCCAGCGAGATTTAGGTACCGACATGCCAGGAATGTTGTAAAATATTACATCCCAGAAGTTAGGTTGCTTTGGGTTAGGATATACAACGTTATAGACGTATATAATGTCCTCTTCGAGAAGCAGGCGACGACACGCCAGAATGTTGTAAAATATTACATTCGACATGTTAGGTTGCCTTAGGCTAGGATATACAACGTTATAGACGTATAGAATGTTCCCACCGAGAAATAGGGGCCGAAGCGTCAGGAATGTTGTAAAATATGACATACCAGAAGTTAGGTTGCGTTAGGTTAAGATATACAACGTTATAGACTTATATAATGTCCCCTTCGAGAAGCAGGCGACGACACGCCAGAATGTTGTAAAACATTACATTCGACATGTTAGGTTGCCCTAGGCTAGGATATATAACGTTATAGACGTATATAATAATCCCACCGAGAAATAGGCGTCGACGCGTCAGGAATGTTGTAAAATATTACACCCGAGATGTTAGGTTCCCTTAGGTTAGGATATACAACGTTATAGACGTATAGAAAGTTCCCAGCGAGATGTAGGACCGACATGCCAGGAATGTTGTAAAATATTACATCCCAGAAGTTAGGTTGCTTTGGGTTAGGATATACAACGTTATAGACGCATATAATGTCCCCATCGAGAAGCAGGCGACGACACGCCAGGAATGTGTTAAGATATTACATCCGAGATGTTAGGTTGCCTTAGGCTAGGATATACAACGTTATAGACGTATAGAATGTTCCCACCGAGAAGAAGGGACCGACATGCCAGGAATGTTGTAAAATATTACATCCGAGTTATTAGGTTGCTTTAGGTGAGGATATATATCGTTATAGACTTATATAATGTTTCCACCGAGACGTGGGGACCGACATGCCAGGAATGTTGTAAAATTTTACATCCCAGAAGTTAGGTTTCTTTGGGTTTGGATATACAACGTTATAGACGTATATAATGTTCCCACCGAGAAATTGGAGCCGACGGGTCAGGATTGTTGGAAAATATTACACCCGAGATGTTAGGTTCCCTTAGGTTAGGATATAAAACGTTATAAACGTATAGAAAGTTCCCAGCGAGATGTAGGGACCGACATGACAGGAATGTTGTAAAATATTACATCCCAGAAGTTAGGTTGCTTTGGGTTAGGATATACAACGTTATAGACGTATATAATGTCCCCATCGAGAAGCAGGCGACGACACGCCAGAATGTTGTAAAACATTACATCCGATATGTTAGGTTGCCTTAGGTTAGGATATACAACGTTATAGACGTATAGAATGTTCCCACCGAGAAATTGGGGCCGACGGGTCAGGAATGTTGTAAAATATTACACCCGAGATGTTAGGTTCCCTTAGGTTAGGATATACAACGTTATAGACATATAGAAAGTTCCCAGCGAGATGTAGGGACCGACATGCCAGGAATTTTGTAAAATATTACATCCCAGAAGTTAGGTTGCTTTGGGTTAGGATATACAACGTTATAGACGTATATAATGTCCCCATCGAGAAGCAGGCGACGACACGCCAGGAATGTTGTAAAATATTACATCCTAGATGTTAGGTTCCCTTAGGATAGGATATACAACGTTATAGACGTATCTAATGTCCCCATCGTGAAGCAGGGTACGACACGCCAGAATGTTGTGAAATTTAACATCCGATATGTTAGGTTGCCTTAGGCTAGGATATATAACGTGATAGACGTATATAATGTTCCCACCGAGAAGTAGGGACCGAAATGCCAGGAATGTTGTAAAATATCACACCCGAGATGTTAGGTTCCCTTAGGTTATGATATACAACGTTATATACGTATAGAATGTTCCCACCGAGAAATTGGGGCCGACGGGTCAGGAATGTTGTAAAATATTACACCGGAGGTGTTAGGTTCCCTTAGGTTAGGATATACAACGTTATAGACGTATAGAAAGTTCCCAGCGAGATGTAGGGACCGACATGACAGGAATTTTGTAAAATATTACATCCCAGAAGCAGGTTGCTTTGGGTTAGGATATACAACGTTATAGACGTATATAATATCCCCATCGAGAAGCAGGCGTCGACACGCCAGGAATGTTGTAAAATATTACATCCGAGATGTTAGGTTGCCTTAGGCTAGGATATACAACGTTATAGACGTATAGAATGTTCCCACCGAGATGTAGGGACCGACATGCCAGGAATGTTGTAAAATATTACAACTGAGTAGTTAGGTTGCTTTAGGTTAGGATATATGTCGTTATAGACTTATATAATGTTCCCAGCGAGACGTGGGGAGCGACATGAAAGGAATGTTGTAAAATATTACATCCCAGAAGTTAGGTTTCTTTGGGTTTGGATATACAACGTTATAGACGTATATAATGTTCCCACCGAGAAATTGGAGCCGACGGGTCAGGATTGTTGTAAAATATTACACCCGAGATGTTAGGTTCCCTTAGGTTAGGATATACAACGTTATAAACGTATAGAAAGTTCCCAGCGAGATGTAGGGACCGACATGCCAGGAATGTTGTAAAATATTACATCCCAGAAGTTAGGTTGCTTTGGGTTAGGATATACAACGTTATAGACGTATATAATGTCCCCATCGAGAAGCAGGCGACGACACGAAAGGAATGTTGTAAAATATTACATCCGAGATGTTAGGTTGCCTTAGGCTAGGATATACAACGTTATAGACGTATAGAATGTTCCCACCGAGATGTAGGGTCCGACATGACAGGAATGTTGTAAAATATTACATCCGAGTTGTTAGGTTGCTTTAGGTTTGGATATACATCGTTATAGACTTATATAATGTTCCCACCGAGATGTAGGGACCGACATGCCAGGAATGTTGTAAACTATTACATCCCAGAAGTTAGGTTGCTTTGGGTTAGGATATACAACGTTATAGACGTATATAATGTCCCCATCGAGAAGCAGGCGACGACACGCCAGAATGTTGTAAAACATTACATCCGATATGTTAGGTTGCCTTAGGCTAGGATATATAACGTGAAAGACATATATAATGTTCCCACCGAGAAGTAGGGACCGAAATGCCAGGAATGTTGTAAAATATTACACCCGAGATGTTAGGTTCCCTTAGGTTAGGATATACAACGTTATAGACGTATAGAATGTTCCCACCGAGAAATTGGGGCCGACGGGTCAGGAATGTTGTAAAATATTACACCCGAGATGTTAGGTTCCCTTACGTTAGGATATACAACGTTATAGACATATAGAAGGTTCCCAGCGAGATGTAGGGACCGACATGCCAGGAATTTTGTAAAATATTACATCCCAGAAGTTAGGTTGCTTTGGGTTAGGATATACAACTTTATAGACGTATATAATGTCCCCATCGAGAAGCAGGCGACGACACGCCAGGAATGTTGTAAAATATTACATCCGAGATGTTAGGTTGCCTTAGGCTAGGATATACAACGTTATAGACGTATAGAATGTTCCCACCGAGATGTAGGGACCGACATGCCAGGAATGTTGTAAAATATTACACCGGAGATGTTAAGTTCCCTTAGGTTAGGATATACAACGTTATAGACGTATAGAAAGTTCCCAGCGAGATGTAGGGACCGACATGCCAGGAATTTTGTAAAATATTACATCCCAGAAGTTAGGTTGCTTTGGGTTAGGATATACAACGTTATAGACGTATATAATGTCCCCATCGAGAAGCAGGCGACGACACGCCAGGAATGTTGTAAAATATTACATCCGAGATGTTATGTTGCCTTAGGCTAGGATATACAACGTTATAGACGTATAGAATGTTCCCACCGAGATGTAGGGACCGACATGCCAGGAATGTTGTAAAATATTACAACCGAGTTGTTAGGTTGCTTTAGGTTAGGATATATGTCGTTATAGACTTATATAATGTTCCCACCGAGACGTGGGGCCGACATGAAAGGAATGTTGTAAAATATTACATCCCAGAAGTTAGGTTTCTTTGGGTTTGGATATACAACGTTATAGACGTATATAATGTTCCCACCGAGAAATTGGAGCCGACGGGTCAGGAATGTTGTAAAATATTACACCCGAGATGTTAGGTTCCCTTAGGTTAGGATATACAACGTTATAGACATATAGAAAGTTCCCAGCGAGATGTAGGGACCGACATGCCAGGAATTTTGTAAAATATTACATCCCAGAAGTTAGGTTGCTTTGGGTTAGGATATACAACGTTATAGACGTATATAATGTCCCCATCGAGAAGCAGGCGACGACACGCCAGGAATGTTGTAAAATATTACATCCGAGATGTTAGGTTGCCTTAGGCTAGGATATACAACGTTATAGACGTATAGAATGTTCCCAGCGAGATGTAGGGACCGACATGCCAGGAATGTTGTAAAATATTACAACCGAGTTGTTAGGTTGCTTTAGGTTAGGATATATATCGTTATAGACTTATATAATGTTCCCACCGAGACGTGGGGACCGACATGCCAGGAATGTTGTAAAATATTACATCCCAGAAGTTAGGTTTCTTTGGGTTAGGATATACAACGTTATAGACGTATATAATGTCCCCATCGAGAAGCAGGCGACGACACGCCAGGAATGTTGTAAAATATTACATCCTAGATGTTAGGTTCCCTTAGGATAGGATATACAACGTTATAGACGTATCTAATGTCCCCATCGTGAAGCAGGGTACGACACGCCAGAATGTTGTGAAATTTAACATCCGATATGTTAGGTTGCCTTAGGCTAGGATATATAACGTGATAGACGTATATAATGTTCCCACCGAGAAGTAGGGACCGAAATGCCAGGAATGTTGTAAAATATCACACCCGAGATGTTAGGTTCCCTTAGGTTATGATATACAACGTTATATACGTATAGAATGTTCCCACCGAGAAATTGGGGCCGACGGGTCAGGAATGTTGTAAAATATTACACCGGAGGTGTTAGGTTCCCTTAGGTTAGGATATACAACGTTATAGACGTATAGAAAGTTCCCAGCGAGATGTAGGGACCGACATGACAGGAATTTTGTAAAATATTACATCCCAGAAGCAGGTTGCTTTGGGTTAGGATATACAACGTTATAGACGTATATAATATCCCCATCGAGAAGCAGGCGTCGACACGCCAGGAATGTTGTAAAATATTACATCCGAGATGTTAGGTTGCCTTAGGCTAGGATATACAACGTTATAGACGTATAGAATGTTCCCACCGAGATGTAGGGACCGACATGCCAGGAATGTTGTAAAATATTACAACTGAGTTGTTAGGTTGCTTTAGGTTAGGATATATGTCGTTATAGACTTATATAATGTTCCCACCGAGACGTGGGGAGCGACATGAAAGGAATGTTGTAAAATATTACATCCCAGAAGTTAGGTTTCTTTGGGTTTGGATATACAACGTTATAGACGTATATAATGTTCCCACCGAGAAATTGGAGCCGACGGGTCAGGATTGTTGTAAAATATTACACCCGAGATGTTAGGTTCCCTTAGGTTAGGATATACAACGTTATAAACGTATAGAAAGTTCCCAGCGAGATGTAGGGACCGACATGCCAGGAATGTTGTAAAATATTACATCCCAGAAGTTAGGTTGCTTTGGGTTAGGATATACAACGTTATAGACGTATATAATGTCCCCATCGAGAAGCAGGCGACGACACGCCAGAATGTTGTAAAACATTACATCCGATATGTTAGGTTGCCTTAGGCTAGGATATATAACGTGAGAGACATATATAATGTTCCCACCGAGAAGTAGGGACCGAAATGCCAGGAATGTTGTAAAATATTACACCCGAGATGTTAGGTTCCCTTAGGTTAGGATATACAACGTTATAGACGTATAGAATGTTCCCACCGAGAAATTGGGGCCGACGGGTCAGGAATGTTGTAAAATATTACACCCGAGATGTTAGGTTCCCTTACGTTAGGATATACAACGTTATAGACATATAGAAGGTTCCCAGCGAGATGTAGGGACCGACATGCCAGGAATTTTGTAAAATATTACATCCCAGAAGTTAGGTTGCTTTGGGTTAGGATATACAACTTTATAGACGTATATAATGTCCCCATCGAGAAGCAGGCGACGACACGCCAGGAATGTTGTAAAATATTACATCCGAGATGTTAGGTTGCCTTAGGCTAGGATATACAACGTTATAGACGTATAGAATGTTCCCACCGAGATGTAGGGACCGACATGCCAGGAATGTTGTAAAATATTACACCGGAGATGTTAAGTTCCCTTAGGTTAGGATATACAACGTTATAGACGTATAGAAAGTTCCCAGCGAGATGTAGGGACCGACATGCCAGGAATTTTGTAAAATATTACATCCCAGAAGTTAGGTTGCTTTGGGTTAGGATATACAACGTTATAGACGTATATAATGTCCCCATCGAGAAGCAGGCGACGACACGCCAGGAATGTTGTAAAATATTACATCCGAGATGTTATGTTGCCTTAGGCTAGGATATACAACGTTATAGACGTATAGAATGTTCCCACCGAGATGTAGGGACCGACATGCCAGGAATGTTGTAAAATATTACAACCGAGTTGTTAGGTTGCTTTAGGTTAGGATATATGTCGTTATAGACTTATATAATGTTCCCACCGAGACGTGGGGCCGACATGAAAGGAATGTTGTAAAATATTACATCCCAGAAGTTAGGTTTCTTTGGGTTTGGATATACAACGTTATAGACGTATATAATGTTCCCACCGAGAAATTGGAGCCGACGGGTCAGGATTGTTGTAAAGTATTACACCCGAGATGTTAGGTTCCCTTAGGTTAGGATATACAACGTTATAAAAGTATAGAAAGTTCCCAGCGAGATGTAGGGACCGACATGCCAGGAATGTTGTAAAATATTACATCCCAGAAGTTAGGTTGCTTTGGGTTAGGATATACAACGTTATAGACGTATATAATGTCCTCTTCGAGAAGCAGGCGACGACACGCCAGAATGTTGTAAAATATTACATTCGACATGTTAGGTTGCCTTAGGCTAGGATGTACAACGTTATAGACGTATAGAATGTTCCCACCGAGAAATAGGGGCCGAAGCGTCAGGAATGTTGTAAAATATGACATCCCAGAAGTTAGGTTGCGTTAGGTTAAGATATACAACGTTATAGACTTATATAATGTCCCCTTCGAGAAGCAGGCGACGACACGCCAGAATGTTGTAAAACATTACATTCGACATGTTAGGTTGCCCTAGGCTAGGATATATAACGTTATAGACGTATATAATAATCCCACCGAGAAATAGGCGTCGACGCGTCAGGAATGTTGTAAAATATTACACCCGAGATGTTAGGTTCCCTTAGGTTAGGATATACAACGTTATAGACGTATAGAAAGTTCCCAGCGAGATGTAGGACCGACATGCCAGGAATGTTGTAAAATATTACATCCCAGAAGTTAGGTTGCTTTGGGTTAGGATATACAACGTTATAGACGTATATAATGTCCCCATCGAGAAGCAGGCGACGACACGCCAGGAATGTTGTAAAATATTACATCCGAGATGTTAGGTTGCCTTAGGCTAGGATATACAACGTTATAGACGTATAGAATGTTCCCACCGAGATGTAGGGACCGACATGCCAGGAATGTTGTAAAATATTACATCCGAGTTGTTAAGTTGCTTTAGGTTTGGATATACATCGTTATAGACTTATATAATGTTCCCACCGAGACGTGGGGACCGACATGCCAGGAATGATGTAAAATATTACATCCCAGAAATTAGGTTTCTTTGGGTTACGATATACAACGTTATAGACGTATATAATGTCCCCATCGAGAAGCAGGCGACGACACGCCAGGAATGTTGTAAAATATTACATCCTAGATGTTAGGTTCCCTTAGGATAGGATATACAACGTTATAGACGTATCTAATGTCCCCATCGAGAAGCAGGCGACGACACGCCAGAATGTTGTGAAATGTTACATCCGATATGTTAGGTTGCCTTAGGCTAGGATATATAACGTGATAGACGTATATAATGTTCCCAACGAGAAATAGGGGCCGAAGCGTCAGGAATGTTGTAAAATATGACATCCCAGAAGATAGGTTGCGTTAGGTTAAGATATACAACGTTATAGACGTATATAATGTCCCCTTCGAGAAGCAGGCGACGACACGCCAGAATGTTGTAAAATATTACATTCGACATGTTAGGTTGCCTTAGGCTAGGATATATAACGTGAGAGACGTATATAATGTTCCCACCGAGAAGTAGGGACCGAAATGCCAGGAATGTTGTAAAATATTACACCCGAGATGTTAGGTTCCCTTAGGTTAGGATATACAACGTTATAGACGTATAGAATGTTCCCACCGAGAAATTGGGGCCGACGGGTCAGGAATGTTGTAAAATATTACACCGGAGGTGTTAGGTTCCCTTAGGTTAGGATATACAACGTTATAGACGTATAGAAAGTTCCCAGCGAGATGTAGGGACCGACATGCCAGGAATTTTGCAAAATATTACATCCCAGAAGTTAGGTTGCTTTGGGTTAGGATATACAACGTTATAGACGTATATAATATCCCCATCGAGAAGCAGGCGACGACACGCCAGTAATGTGGTAAAATATTACATCCGAGATGTTAGGTTGCCTTAGGCTAGGATATACAACGTTATAGACGTATAGAATGTTCCCACCGAGATGTAGGGACCGACATGCCAGGAATATTGTAAAATATTACAACCCAGTTGTTAGGTTGCTTTAGGTTAGGATATATGTCGTTATAGACTTATATAATGTTCCCACCGAGACGTGGGGACCGACATGAAAGGAATGTTGTAAAATATTACATCCCAGAAGTTAGGTTTCTTTGGGTTAGGATATACAACGTTATAGACGTATATAATGTCCCCATCGAGAAGCAGGCGACGACACGCCATGAATGTTGTAAAATATTACATCCTAGATGTTAGGTTCCCTTAGGATAGGATATACAACGTTATAGACGTATCTAATGTCCCCATCGAGAAGCAGGCGACGACACGCCAGAATGTTGTAAAATATTACATCCGAGATATTAGGTTCCCTTAGGTTAGGATATACAACGTTATAGACGTATATAATGTCCCCATCGAGAAGCAGGCGACGACACGCCAGGAATGTGTTAAAATATTACATCCGAGATGTTAGGTTGCCTTAGGCTAGGATATACAACGTTATAGACGTATAGAATGTTCCCACCGAGAAGAAGGGACCGACATGCCAGGAATGTTGTAAAATATTACATCCGAGTTATTAGGTTGCTTTAGGTGAGGATATATATCGTTATAGACTTATATAATGTTTCCACCGAGACGTGGGGACCGACATGCCAGGAATGTTGTAAAATATTACATCCCAGAAGTTAGGTTTCTTTGGGTTTGGATATACAACGTTATAGACGTATATAATGTTCCCACCGAGACGTGGGGACCGACATGCCAGGAATGTTGTAATATATTACATCCCAGATGTTAGGTTGCGTTAGGTTAGGATATACAACGTTATAGACGTATATAATGTCCTCTTCGAGAAGCAGGCGACGACACGCCAGAATGTTGTAAAATATTACATTCGACATGTTAGGTTGCCTTAGGCTAGGATATACAACGTTATAGACGTATAGAATGTTCCCACCGAGAAATAGGGGCCGAAGCGTCAGGAATGTTGTAAAATATGACATCCCAGAAGTTAGGTTGCGTTAGGTTAAGATATACAACGTTATAGACTTATATAATGTCCCCTTCGAGAAGCAGGCGACGACACGCCAGAATGTTGTAAAACATTACATTCGACATGTTAGGTTGCCTTAGGCTAGGATATATAACATTATAGACGTATATAATAATCCCACCGAGAAATAGGCGTCGACGCGTCAGGAATGTTGTAAAATATTACACCCGAGATGTTAGGTTCCCTTAGGTTAGGATATACAACGTTATAGACGTATAGAAAGTTCCCAGCGAGAAGCAGGCGACGACACGCCAGAATGTTGTAAAATATTACATCCCAGATATTAGGTTCCCTTAGGTTAGGATATACAACGTTATAGACGTATATAATGTCCCCATCGAGAAGCAGGCGACGACACGCCAGGAATGTTGTAAAATATTACATCCGAGATGTTAGGTTGCCTTAGGCTAGGATATACAACGTTATAGACGTATAGAATGTTCCCACCGAGATGTAGGGACCGACATGCCAGGAATGTTGTAAAATATTACACCGGAGATGTTAGGTTCCCTTAGGTTAGGATATACAACGTTATAGACGTATAGAAAGTTCCCAGCGAGATGTAGGGACCGACATGCCAGGAATTTTGTAAAATATTACATCCCAGAAATTAGGTTGCTTTGGGTTAGGATATACAACGTTATAGACGTATATAATATCCCCATCGAGAAGCAGGCGACGACACGCCAGGAATGTTGTAAAATATTACATCCGAGATGTTATGTTGCCTTAGGCTAGGATATACAACGTTATAGACGTATAGAATGTTCCCACCGAGATGTAGGGACCGACATGCCAGGAATGTTGTAAAATATTACAACCGAGTTGTTAGGTTGCTTTAGGTTAGGATATATGTCGTTATAGACTTATATAATGTTCCCACCGAGACGTGGGGACCGACATGAAAGGAATGTTGTAAAATATTACATCCCAGAAGTTAGGTTTCTTTGGGTTTGGATATACAACGTTATAGACGTATATAATGTTCCCACCGAGAAATTGGAGCCGACGGGTCAGGATTGTTGTAAAGTATTACACCCGAGATGTTAGGTTCCCTTAGGTTAGGATATACAACGTTATAAACGTATAGAAAGTTCCCAGCGAGATGTAGGACCGACATGCCAGGAATGTTGTAAAATATTACATCCCAGAAGTTAGGTTGCTTTGGGTTAGGATATACAACGTTATAGACGTATATAATGTCCTCTTCGAGAAGCAGGCGACGACACGCCAGAATGTTGTAAAATATTACATTCGACATGTTAGGTTGCCTTAGGCTAGGATATACAACGTTATAGACGTATAGAATGTTCCCACCGAGAAATAGGGGCCGAAGCGTCAGGAATGTTGTAAAATATGACATCCCAGAAGTTAGGTTGCGTTAGGTTAAGATATACAACGTTATAGACTTATATAATGTCCCCTTCGAGAAGCAGGCGACGACACGCCAGAATGTTGTAAAACATTACATTCGACATGTTAGGTTGCCTTAGGCTAGGATATATAACATTATAGACGTATATAATAATCCCACCGAGAAATAGGCGTCGACGCGTCAGGAATGTTGTAAAATATTACACCCGAGATGTTAGGTTCCCTTAGGTTAGGATATACAACGTTATAGACGTATAGAAAGTTCCCAGCGAGAAGCAGGCGACGACACGCCAGAATGTTGTAAAATATTACATCCGAGATATTAGGTTCCCTTAGGTTAGGATATACAACGTTATAGACGTATATAATGTCCCCATCGAGAAGCAGGCGACGACACGCCAGGAATGTGTTAAGATATTACATCCGAGATGTTAGGTTGCCTTGGGCTAGGATATACAACGTTATAGACGTATAGAATGTTCCCACCGAGAAGAAGGGACCGACATGCCAGGAATGTTGTAAAATATTACATCCGAGTTATTAGGTTGCTTTAGGTGAGGATATATATCGTTATAGACTTATATAATGTTTCCACCGAGACGTGGGGACCGACATGCCAGGAATGTGGTAAAATATTACATCCCAGAAGTTAGGTTTCTTTGGGTTTGGATATACAACGTTATAGACGTATATAATGTTCCCACCGAGAAATTGGAGCCGACGGGTCAGGATTGTTGTAAAGTATTACACCCGAGATGTTAGGTTCCCTTAAGTTAGGATATACAACGTTATAAACGTATAGAAAGTTCCCAGCGAGATGTAGGGACCGACATGCCAGGAATGTTGTAAAATATTACATCCCAGAAGTTAGGTTGCTTTGGGTTAGGATATACAACGTTATAGACGTATATAATGTCCCCATCGAGAAGCAGGCGACGAGACGAAAGGAATGTCGTAAAATATTACATCCGAGATGTTAGGTTGCCTTAGGCTAGGATATACAACGTTATAGACGTATAGAATTTTCCCACCGAGATGTAGGGTCCGACATGACAGGAATGATGTAAAATATTACATCCGAGTTGTTAGGTTGCTTTAGGTTTGGATATAAATCGTTATAGACTTATATAATGTTCCTACCGAGACGTGGGGACCGACATGCCAGGAATGTTGTAATATATTACATCCCAGATGTTAGGTTGCGTTAGGTTAGGATATACAACGTTATAGACGTATATAATGTCCTCTTCGAGAAGCAGGCGACGACACGCCAGAATGTTGTAAAATATTACATTCGACATGTTAGGTTGCCTTAGGCTAGGATATACAACGTTATAGACGTATAGAATGTTCCCACCGAGAAATAGGGGCCGAAGCGTCAGGAATGTTGTGAAATATGACATCCCAGAAGTTAGGTTGCGTTAGGTTAAGATATACAACGTTATAGACTTATATAATGTCCCCTTCGAGAAGCAGGCGACGACACGCCAGAATGTTGTAAAACATTACATTCGACATGTTAGGTTGCCTTAGGCTAGGATATATAACGTTATAGACGTATATAATAATCCCACCGAGAAATAGGCGTCGACGCGTCAGGAATGTTGTAAAATATTACACCCGAGATGTTAGGTTCCCTTAGGTTAGGATATACAACGTTATAGACGTATAGAAAGTTCCCAGCGAGATGTAGGACCGACATGCCAGGAATGTTGTAAAATATTACATCCCAGAAGTTAGGTTGCTTTGGGTTAGGATATACAACGTTATAGACGTATATAATGTCCCCATCGAGAAGCAGGCGACGACACGCCAGGAATGTTGTAAAATATTACATCCGAGATGTTAGGTTGCCTTAGGCTAGGATATACAACGTTATAGACGTATAGAATGTTCCGACCGAACTGTAGGGACCGACATGCCAGGAATGTTGTAAAATATTACATCCGAGTTGTTAAGTTGCTTTAGGTTTGGATATACATCGTTATAGACTTATATAATGTTCCCACCGAGACGTGGGGACCGACATGCCAGGAATGTTGTAAAATATTACATCCCAGAAATTAGGTTTCTTAGGGTTAGGATATACAACGTTATAGACGTATATAATGTCCCCATCGAGAAGCAGGCGACGACACGCCAGGAATGTTGTAAAATATTACATCCGAGATGTTAGGTTCCCTTAGGTTAGGATATACAACGTTATAGACGTATCTAATGTCCCCATCGAGAAGCAGGCGACAACACGCCAGAATGTTGTAAAACATTACATCCGTTATGTTAGGTTGCCTTAGGCTAGGATATATAACGTGATAGACGTATATAATGTTCCCACCGAGAAATAGGGGCCGACACGTCAGGAATGTTGTAAAATATGACACCCCAGATGTTAGGTTGCGTTAGGTTAAGATATACAACGTTATAGACGTATCTAATGTCCCCATCGAGAAGCAGGCGACGACACGCCAGAATGTTGTAAAACAATACATCCGATATGTTAGTTTGCCTTAGGCTAGGATATATAACGTGATAGACGTATATAATGTTCCCACCGAGAAGTAGGGACCGAAATGCCAGGAATGTTGTAAAATATTACACCCGAGATGTTAGGTTCCCTTAGGTTAGGATATACAACGTTATAGACGTATATAATGTTCCCACCGAAAAATTGGAGCCGGCGGGTCAGGATTGCTGTAAAATATTACATCCGAGATGTTAGGTTCCCTTAGGTTAGGATATACAACGTTATAGACGTATATAATGTTCCCACCGAGAAATTGGAGCCGGCGGATCAGGATTGTTGTAAAATATTACATCCGAGATGTTAGGTTCCCTTAGGTTAGGATATACAACGTTATAGACGTATATAATGTTCCCACCGAGAAATTGGAGCCGGCGGGTCAGGATTGTTGTAAAATATTAGACCCGAGATGTTAGGTTCCCTTAGGTTAGGATATACAACGTTATAGACGTATCTAATGTCCCCATCGAGAAGCAGGCGACGACACGCCAGAATGTTGTAAAACATTACATCCGATATGTTAGGTTGCCCTAGGCTAGGATATACAACGTTATAGACGTGTAGAATGTTCCCACCGAGAAATTGGGGCCGACGGGTCAGGAATGTTGTAAAATATTACACCGGAGATGTTAGGTTCCCTTAGGTTAGGATATACAACGTTATAGACGTATAGAAAGTTCCCAGCGAGATGTAGGGACCGACATGCCAGGAATTTTGTAAAATATTACATCCCAGAATTAGGTTGCTTTGGGTTAGGATATACAACGTTATAGACGTATATAATATCCCCATCGAGAAGCAGGCGACGACACGCCAGGAATGTTGTAAAATATTATATCCGAGATGTTAGGTTGCCTTAGGCTAGGATATACAACGTTATAGACGTATAGAATGTTCCCACCGAGATGTAGGGACCGACATGCCAGGAATGTTGTAAAATATTACAACCGAGTTGTTAGGTTGCTTTAGGTTAGGATATATGTCGTTATAGACTTATATAATGTTCCCACCGAGACGTGGGGACCGACATGAAAGGAATGTTGTACAATATTACATCCCAGAAGTTAGGTTTCTTTCGGTTAGGATATACAACGTTATAGACGTATATAATGTCCCCATCGAGAAGCAGGCGACGACACGAAAGGAATGTTGTAAAATATTACATCCGAGATGTTAGGTTGCCTTAGGCTAGGATATACAACGTTATAGACGTATAGAATGTTCCCACCGAGATGTAGGGTCCGACATGACAGGAATTTTGTAAAATATTACATCCGATTTCTTAGGTTGCTTTAGGTTTGGATATACATCGTTATAGACTTATATAATGTTCCTACCGAGACGTGGGGACCGACATGCCAGGAATGTTGTAATATATTACATCCCAGATGTTAGGTTGCGTTAGGTTAGGATATACAACGTTATAGAAGTATATAATGTCCTCTTCGAGAAGCAGGCGATGACACGTGAGAATGTTGTAAAATATTACATTCGACATGTTAGGTTGCCTTAGGCTAGGATATACAACGTTATAGACGTATAGAATGTTCCCACCGAGAAATAGGGGCCGAAGCGTCAGGAATGCTGTAAAATATTACACCCGAGATGTTAGGTTCCCTTAGGTTAGGATATACAACGTTATAGACGTATAGAAAGTTCCCAGCGAGATGTATGACCGACATGCCAGGAATGTTGTAAAATATTACATCCCAGATGTTAGGTTGCTTTGGGTTGGGATATACAACGTTATAGACGTATACAATGTCCCCATCGAGAAGCAGGCGACGGCACGCCAGGAATGTTGTAAAATATTACATCCGAGATGTTAGGTTGCCTCAGGCTAGGATATACAACGTTAAAGACGAATAGAATGTTCCCACCGAGATGTAGGGACCGACATGCCAGGAATGTTGTAAAATATTACATCCGAGTTGTTAGGTTGCTTTAGGATAGGATATACATCGGTATAGACTTATATAATGTTCCCACCGAGACGTGCGGACCGACATGCCAGGAATGTTGTAAAATATTACATCCCAGAAGTTAGGTTTCTTTGGGTTAGGATATACAACGTTATAGACGTATATAATGTCCCCATCGAGAAGTAGGGACCGACGTGTCAGGAATGTTGTAATATATTACATCCCAGATGTTAGGTTGCGTTAGGTTAGGATATACAACGTTATAGACGTATCTAATGTCCCCATCGAGAAGCAGGCGACGACACGCCAGAATGTTGTAAAATATTACACCCGAGATGTTAGGTTCCCTTAGGTTAGGATATACAACGTTATAGACGTATAGAATGTTCCCACCGAGAAATTGGAGCCGACGGGTCAGGATTGTTGTAAAATATTACACCCGAGATGTTAGGTTCCCTTAGGTTAGGATATACAACGTTATAGACGTATAGAAAGTTCCCAGTGAGATGTAGGGACCGACATGCCAGGAATGTTGTAAAATATTACATCCCAGAAGTTAGGTTGCTTTGGGTTAGGATATACAACGTTATAGACGTATATAATGTCCCCATCGAGAAGCAGGCGACGACACGCCAGGAATTTTGTAAAATATTACATCCGAGATGTTAGGTTGCCTTAGGCTAGGATATACAACGTTATAGACGTATAGAATTTTCCCACCGAGATGTAGGTTCCGACATGACAGGAATGTTGTAAAATATTACATCCGAGTTGTTAGGTTGCTTTAGGTTTGGATATACATCGTTATAGACTTATATAATGTTCCTACCGAGACGTGGGGACCGACATGCCAGGAATGTTGTAATATATTACATCCCAGATGTTAGGTTGCGTTAGGTTAGGATATACAACGTTATAGACGTATATAATGTCCCCATCGAGAAGCAGGCGACGACACGCCAGAATGTTGTAAAATATTACATTCGACATGTTAGGTTGCCTTACGCTAGGATATATAACGTGATAGACGTATATAATGTTCCCACCGAGAAATAGGGGCCGACACGTCAGGAATGTTGTAAAATATGACATCCCAGATGTTAGGTTGCGTTAGGTTAAGATATACAACGTTATAGACGTATATAATGTCCTCTTCGAGAAGCAGGCGACGACACGCCAGAATGTTGTAAAATATTACATTCGACATGTTAGGTTGCCTTAGGCTAGGATATACAACGTCATAGACGTATAGAATGTTCCCACCGAGATGTAGGGACCGACATGCCAGGAATGTTGTAAAATATTACATCCGAGATATTAGGTTGCCTTAGGCTAGGACATATATCGTTATAGACGTATACAATGTTCCCACCGAGAAATTGGGGCCGACGGGTCAGGAATGTTGTAAAATATTACACCCGAGATGTTAGGTTCCCTTAGGTTAGGATATACAACGTTATAGACGTATAGAGTGTTCCCACCGAGAAATAGGGGCCGAGGGGTCAGGAATGTTGTAAAATATTACACCCGAGATGTTATGTTCCCTTAGGTTAGGATATACAACGTTATAGACGTATATAATGTCCCCATCGAGAAGCAGGCGACGACACGCCAGGAATGTTGTAAAATATTACATCCTGGATGTTAGGTTCCCTTAGGTTAGGATATACAACGTTATAGACGTATCTAATGTCCCCATCGAGAAGCAGGCGACGACACGCCAGAATGTTGTAAAACAATACATCCGATATGTTAGGTTGCCTTAGGCTAGGATATATAACGTGATAGACGTATATAATGTTCCCACCGAGAAGTAGGGACCGAAATGCCAGGAATGTTGTAAAATATTACACCCGAGATGTTAGGTTCCCTTAGGTTAGGATATACAACGTTATAGACGTATATAATGTTCCCACCGAAAAATTGGAGCCGGCGGGTCAGGATTGCTGTAAAATATTACATCCGAGATGTTAGGTTCCCTTAGGTTAGGATATACAACGTTATAGACGTATATAATGTTCCCACCGAGAAATTGGAGCCGGCGGGTCAGGATTGTTGTAAAATATTACATCCGAGATGTTAGGTTCCCTTAGGTTAGGATATACAACGTTATAGACGTATATAATGTTCCCACCGAGAAATTGGAGCCGGCGGGTCAGGATTGTTGTAAAATATTACACCCGAGATGTTAGGTTCCCTTAGGTTAGGATATACAACGTTATAGACGTATCTAATGTCCCCATCGAGAAGCAGGCGACGACACGCCAGAATGTTGTAAAACATTACATCCGATATGTTAGGTTGCCTTAGGCTAGGATATACAACGTTATAGACGTGTAGAATGTTCCCACCGAGAAATTGGGGCCGACGGGTCAGGAATATTGTAAAATATTACACCGGAGATGTTAGGTTCCCTTAGGTTAGGATATACAACGTTATAGACGTATAGAAAGTTCCCAGCGAGATGTAGGGACCGACATGCCAGGAATTTTGTAAAATATTACATCCCAGAAGTTAGGTTGCTTTGGGTTAGGATATACAACGTTATAGACGTATATAATATCCCCATCGAGAAGCAGGCGACGACACGCCAGGAATGTTGTAAAATATTACATCCGAGATGTTAGGTTGCCTTAGGCTAGGATATACAACGTTATAGACGTATAGAATGTTCCCACCGAGATGTAGGGACCGACATGCCAGGAATGTTGTAAAATATTACAACCGAGTTGTTAGGTTGCTTTAGGTTAGGATATATGTCGTTATAGACTTATATAATGTTCCCACCGAGACGTGGGGACCGACATGAAAGGAATGTTGTAAAATATTACATCCCAGAAGTTAGGTTTCTTTCGGTTAGGATATACAACGTTATAGACGTATATAATGTCCCCATCGAGAAGCAGGCGACGACACGAAAGGAATGTTGTAAAATATTACATCCGAGATGTTAGGTTGCCTTAGGCTAGGATATACAACGTTATAGACGTATAGAATGTTCCCACCGAGAAATAGGGGCCGAAGCGTCAGGAATGCTGTAAAATATGACATCCCAGAAGTTAGGTTGCGTTAGGTTAAGATATACAACGTTATAGACTTTTATAATGTCCCCTTCGAGAAGCAGGCGACGACACGCCAGAATGTTGTAAAACATTACATTCGACATGTTAGGTTGCCTTAGGCTAGGATATATAACGTTATAGACGTATATAATAATCCCACCGAGAAATAGGCGTCGACGCGTCAGGAATGTTGTAAAATATTACACCCGAGATGTTAGGTTCCCTTAGGTTAGGATATACAACGTTATAGACGTATAGAAAGTTCCCAGCGAGATGTATGACCGACATGCCAGGAATGTTGTAAAATATTACATCCCAGATGTTAGGTTGCTTTGGGTTGGGATATACAACGTTATAGACGTATACAATGTCCCCATCGAGAAGCAGGCGACGGCACGCCAGGAATGTTGTAAAATATTACATCCGAGATGTTAGGTTGCCTCAGGCTAGGATATACAACGTTAAAGACGAATAGAATGTTCCCACCGAGATGTAGGGACCGACATGCCAGGAATGTTGTAAAATATTACATCCGAGTTGTTAGGTTGCTTTAGGATAGGATATACATCGGTATAGACTTATATAATGTTCCCACCGAGACGTGCGGACCGACATGCCAGGAATGTTGTAAAATATTACATCCCAGAAGTTAGGTTTCTTTGGGTTAGGATATACAACGTTATAGACGTATATAATGTCCCCATCGAGAAGTAGGGACCGACGTGTCAGGAATGTTGTAATATATTACATCCCAGATGTTAGGTTGCGTTAGGTTAGGATATACAACGTTATAGACGTATCTAATGTCCCCATCGAGAAGCAGGCGACGACACGCCAGAATGTTGTAAAACATTACATCCGATATGTTAGGTTGCCTTAGGCTAGGATATATAACGTGATAGACGTATATAATTTTCCCACCGAGAAGTAGGGACCGAAATGCCAGGAATGTTGTAAAATATTACACCCGAGATGTTAGGTTCCCTTAGGTTAGGATATACAACGTTATAGACGTATAGAATGTTCCCACCGAGAAATTGGAGCCGACGGGTCAGGATTGTTGTAAAATATTACACCCGAGATGTTAGGTTCCCTTAGGTTAGGATATACAACGTTATAGACGTATAGAAAGTTCCCAGCGAGATGTAGGGACCGACATGCCAGGAATGATGTAAAATATTACATCCCAGAAGTTAGGTTGCTTTGGGTTAGGATATACAACGTTATAGACGTATATAATGTCCCCATCGAGAAGCAGGCGACGACACGCCAGGAATTTTGTAAAATATTACATCCTAGATGTTAGGTTGCCTTAGGCTAGGATATACAACGTTATAGACGTATAGAATTTTCCCACCGAGATGTAGGTTCCGACATGACAGGAATGTTGTAAAATATTTCATCCGAGTTGTTAGGTTGCTTTAGGTTTGGATATACATCGTTATAGACTTATATAATGTTCCTACCGAGACGTGGGGACCGACATGCCAGGAATGTTGTAATATATTACATCCCAGATGTTAGGTTGCGTTAGGTTAGGATATACAACGTTATAGACGTATATAATGTCCCCATCGAGAAGCAGGCGACGACACGCCAGAATGTTGTACAATATTACATTCGACATGTTAGGTTGCCTTACGCTAGGATATACAACGTTATAGACGTATAGAATGTTCCCACCGAGAAATAGGGGCCGAAGCGTCAGGAATGTTGTAAAATATGACATCCCAGAAGTTAGGTTCCCTTAGGTTAGGATATACAACGTTATAGACGTATCTAATGTCCCCATCGAGAAGCAGGCGACGACACGCCAGAATGTTGTAAAATATTATATCCGATATGTTAGGTTGCCTTAGGCTAGGATATATAACGTGATAGACGTATATAATGTTCCCACCGAGAAGTAGGGACCGAAATGCCAGGAATGTTGTAAAATATTACACCCGAGATGTTAGGTTCCCTTAGGTTAGGATATACAACGTTATAGACGTATAGAATGTTCCCACCGAGAAATTGGTGCCGACGGGTCAGGAATGTTGTGAAATATTACACCCGAGATGTTAGGTTCCCTTAGGTTAGGATATACAACGTTATAAAGTATAGAAAGTTCCCAGCGAGATGTAGGGACCGACATGCCAGGAATGTTGTAAAATATTACATCCCAGGAGTTAGGTTGCTTTGGGTTAGGATATACAACGTTATAGACGTATATAATGTCCCCATCGAGAAGCAGGCGACGACACGCCAGAATGTTGTAAAATATTACATCCGAGATGTTAGGTTCCCTTAGCTTAGGATATACAACGTTATAGACGTATCTAATGTCCCCATCGAGAAGCAGGCGACGACACGCCAGAATGTTGTAAAACATTACATCCGATATGTTAGGTTGCCTTAGGCTAGGATATATAACGTGATAGACGTATATAATGTTCCCACCGAGAAGTAGGGACCGAAATGCCAGGAATGTTGTAAAATATTACACCCGAGATGTTAGGTTCCCTTAGGTTAGGATATACAACGTTATAGACGTATAGAATGTTCCCACCCAGAAATTGGAGCCGACGGGTCAGGATTGTTGTAAAATATTACACCCGAGATGTTAGGTTCCCATGGGTTAGGATATACAACGTTATAGACGTATAGAAAGTTCCCAGCGAGATGCAGGGACCGACATGCCAGGAATGTTGTAAAATATTACATCCCAGAAGTTAGGTTGCTTTGGGTTAGGATATACAACGTTATAGACGTATATAATGTCCCCATCGAGAAGCAGGCGACGACACGCCAGGAATGTTGTAAAATATTACATCCGAGATGTTAGGTTGCCTTAGGCTAGGATATACAACGTTATAGACGTATAGAATTTTCCCACCGAGATGTAGGTTCCGACATGACAGGAATGTTGTAAAATATTACATCCGAGTTGTTAGGTTGCTTTAGGTTTGGATATACATCGTTATAGACTTATATAATGTTCCTACCGAGACGTGGGGACCGACATGCCAGGAATGTTGTAATATATTACATCCCAGATGTTACGTTGCGTTAGGTTAGGATATACAACGTTATAGACGTATATAATGTCCCCATCGAGAAGCAGGCGACGACACGCCAGAATGTTGTACAATATTACATTCGACATGTTAGGTTGCCTTACGCTAGGATATACAACGTTATAGACGTATAGAATGTTCCCACCGAGAAATAGGGGCCGAAGCGTCAGGAATGTTGTAAAATATGACATCCCAGAAGTTAGGTTCCCTTAGGTTAGGATATACAACGTTATAGACGTATCTAATGTCCCCATCGAGAAGCAGGCGACGACACGCCAGAATGTTGTAAAATATTATATCCGATATGTTAGGTTGCCTTAGGCTAGGATATATAACGTGATAGACGTATATAATGTTCCCACCGAGAAGTAGGGACCGAAATGCCAGGAATGTTGTAAAATATTACACCCGAGATGTTAGGTTCCCTTAGGTTAGGATATACAACGTTATAGACGTATAGAATGTTCCCACCGAGAAATTGGTGCCGACGGGTCAGGAATGTTGTGAAATATTACACCCGAGATGTTAGGTTCCCTTAGGTTAGGATATACAACGTTATAAAGTATAGAAAGTTCCCAGCGAGATGTAGGGACCGACATGCCAGGAATGTTGTAAAATATTACATCCCAGAAGTTAGGTTGCTTTGGGCTAGGATATACAACGTTATAGACGTATATAATGTCCCCATCGAGAAGCAGGCGACGACACGCCAGAATGTTGTAAAATATTACATCCGAGATGTTAGGTTCCCTTAGGTTAGGATATACAACGTTATAGACGTATCTAATGTCCCCATCGAGAAGCAGGCGACGACACGCCAGAATGTTGTAAAACATTACATCCGATATGTTAGGTTGCCTTAGGCTAGGATATATAACGTGATAGACGTATATAATGTTCCCACCGAGAAGTAGGGACCGAAATGCCAGGAATGTTGTAAAATATTACACCCGAGATGTTAGGTTCCCTTAGGTTAGGATATACAACGTTATAGACGTATAGAATGTTCCCACCGAGAAATTGGAGCCGACGGGTCAGGATTGTTGTAAAATATTACACCCGAGATGTTAGGTTCCCTTAGGTTAGGATATACAACGTTATAGACGTATAGAAAGTTCCCAGCGAGATGTAGGGACCGACATGCCAGGAATGTTGTAAAATATTACATCCCAGAAGTTAGGTTGCTTTGGGTTAGGATATACAACGTTATAGACGTATATAATGTCCCCATCGAGAAGCAGGCGACGACACGCCAGGAATGTTGTAAAATATTACATCCGAGATGTTAGGTTGCCTTAGGCTAGGATATACAACGTTATAGACGTATAGAATTTTCCCACCGAGATGTAGGTTCCGACATGACAGGAATGTTTTAAAATATTACATCCGAGTTGTTAGGTTGCTTTAGGTTTGGATATACATCGTTATAGACTTATATAATGTTCCTACCGAGACGTGGGGACCGACATGCCAGGAATGTTGTAATATATTACATCCCAGATGTTAGGTTGCGTTAGGTTAGGATATACAACGTTATAGACGTATATAATGTCCCCATCGAGAAGCAGGCGACGACACGCCAGAATGTTGTACAATATTACATTCGACATGTTAGGTTGCCTTACGCTAGGATATACAACGTTATAGACGTATAGAATGTTCCCACCGAGAAATAGGGGCCGAAGCGTCAGGAATGTTGTAAAATATGACATCCCAGAAGTTAGGTTCAATTAGGTTAGGATATACAACGTTATAGACGTATCTAATGTCCCCATCGAGAAGCAGGCGACGACACGCCAGAATGTTGTAAAATATTATATCCGATATGTTAGGTTGCCTTAGGCTAGGATATATAACGTGATAGACGTATATAATGTTCCCACCGAGAAGTAGGGACCGAAATGCCAGGAATGTTGTAAAATATTACACCCGAGATGTTAGGTTCCCTTAGGTTAGGATATACAACGTTATAGACGTATAGAATGTTCCCACCGAGAAATTGGTGCCGACGGGTCAGGAATGTTGTGAAATATTACACCCGAGATGTTACGTTCCCTTAGGTTAGGATATACAACGTTATAAAGTATAGAAAGTTCCCAGCGAGATGTAGGGACCGACATGCCAGGAATGTTGTAAAATATTACATCCCAGAAGTTAGGTTGCTTTGGGTTAGGATATACAACGTTTTAGACGTATATAATGTCCCCATCGAGAAGCAGGCGACGACACGCCAGGAATGCTGTAAAATATTACATCCTAGATGTTAGGTTCCCTTAGGATAGGATATACAACGTTATAGACGTATCTATTGTCCCCATCGAGAAGCAGGCGACGACACGCCAGAATGTTGTGAAATATTACATCCGATATGTTAGGTTGCCTTAGGCTAGGATATATAACGTGATAGACGTATATAATGTTCCCACCGAGAAATAGGGGTCGACGCGTCAGGAATGTTGTAAAATATGACATCCCAGATGTTAGGTTGCGTTAGGTTAAGATATACAACGTTATAGACGTATATAATGTCCCCTTCGAGAAGCAGGCGACGACACGCCAGAAGGCTGTAAAACATTACATCCGATATGTTAGGTTGCCTTAGGCTAGGATATATAACGTGATAGACGTATATAATGTTCCCACCGAGAAGTAGGGACCGAAATGCCAGGAATGTTGTAAAATATTACACCCGAGATGTTAGGTTCCCTTAGGTTAGGATATACAACGTTATAGACGTATAGAAAGTTCCCACGGTGATGTAGGGACCGACATGCCAGGAATGTTGTAAAATATTACACCCGAGATGTTAGGTTCCCTTAGGTTAGGATATACAACGTTATAGACGTATAGAATGTTCCCACCGAGAAATAGGGGCAGACGCGTCAGGAATGTTGTAAAATATTACACCCGAGATGTTAGGTTCCCTTAGGTTAGGATATACAACGTTATAGACGAATAGAATGTTCCCACCGAGAAATAGGGGCCGACGCGTCAGGAATGATGTAAAATATTACACCCGAGATCATAGGCTCTCTTAGGTTAGGATATACAACGTTATAGACATATAGAATGTTCCCACCGAGAAATAGGGGCCGACGGGTCAGGAATGTTGTAAAATATTACATCCCAGATGTTAGGTTGCGTTAGGTTAGGATATACAACGTTATAGACGTATATAATGTCCCCATCGAGGAGCAGGCGACGACGCGCCAGAATGTTGTAAAATATTACATCCGATGTGTTAGGTTGCCTTAGGCTAGGATACATAACGTGATAGACGTATATAATGTTCCCACCGAGAAATAGGGGCCGACGAGTCAGGAATGTTGTAAAATATTACATCCCAGATGTTCGGTTGCCTTGGGTTATGATATACAACGTTATAGACGTATATAATGTTACCACGGAGATGTAGGGACCGACATGCCAGGAATGTTGTAAAATATTACATCCGAGATGTTATGTTGCTTTAGGTTAGGATATATTTCGTTATAGACTAATATAATGTTCCCACCGAGACGTGGGGACCGACATGCCAGGAATCTTGTAAAATATTACATCCCAGATGTTAGGTTGCGTTAGGTTAGGATATACAACGTTATAGACGTATCTAATGTCCCCATCGAGAAGCAGTCGACGACACGCGAGAATGTTGTAAAATATTACATCCGATATGTTAGGTTGCCTTAGGCTAGGATATATAACGTGATAGACGTATATAATGTACCCACCGAGAAATAGGGGCCGACGCGTCAGGAATGTTGTAAAATATTACATCCCAGATGTTAGGTTGCGTTAGGTTAAGATATACAACGTTATAGACGTATATAATGTCCCCTTCGAGAAGCAGGCGACGACACGCCAGAATGTTGTAAAATATTACATTCGACATGTTAGGTTGCCTTAAGCTAGGATATATAACGTTATAGACGTATATAATATTCCCACCGAGAAATAGGGGCCGACGCGTCAGGAATGTTGTAAAATATTACACCCGAGATGTTAGGTTCCCTTAGGTTAGCATATACAACGTTATAGACGTATATAATGTTCCCACCGAGATGTAGGGACCGACATGCCAGGAATGTTGTAAAATATTACATCCGAGTTGTTAAGTTGCTTTAGGCTAGGATATGTAACGTTATAGACGATTATAATATTCCCACCGAGAAATAGGGGCCGACGCGTCAGGAACGTTGTAAAATATTACACCCGAAATGTTAGGTTCCCTTAGGTTAGGATATACAACGTTATAGACGTATAGAATGTTCCCACCGAGATGTAGGGACCGACATGCCAGGAATGTTATAAAATATTACATCCGAGATGTTAGGTTGCTTTAGGTTAGGATATACAACGATATACGTATATAATGTCTCCATCGATAAGCAGGCGACGACACGCCAGAATGTTGTAAAATATTACATCCGAGATGTTAGGTTCCCTTAGGTTAGGATATACAACGTTATAGACGTATCTGATGTCCCCATCGAGAAGCAGGCGACGACACGCCAGAATGTTGTAAAATATTACATCCGATATGTTAGGTTCCCTTAGGTTAGGATATACAACGTTAGAGATGTATATAATGTCCCCATCGAGAAGCAGGCGACGACACGCCAGAATGTTGTAAAATATTACATCCTAGATGTTAGGTTCCCTTAGGTTACGATATACAACGTTATAGACGTATCTAATGTCCCCATCGAGAAGCAGGCGACGACACGCCAGAATGTTGTAAAATATTACATCCGATATGTTAGGTTGCCTTAGGCTAGGATATATAACGTGATAGACGTATATAATTTTCCCACCGAGAAGTAGGGACCGAAATGCCAGGAATGTTGTAAAATATTACACCCGAGATGTTAGGTTCCCTTAGGTTAGGATATACAACGTTATAGACGTATAGAATGTTCCCACCGAGAAATTGGAGCCGACGGGTCAGGATTGTTGTAAAATATTACACCCGAGATGTTAGGTTCCCTTAGGTTAGGATATACAACGTTATAGACGTACAGAAAGTTCCCAGCGAGATGTAGGGACCGACATGCCAGGAATGATGTAAAATATTACATCCCAGAAGTTAGGTTGCTTTGGGTTAGGATATACAACGTTATAGACGTATATAATGTCCCCATAGAAAAGCAGGCGACGACACGCCAGGAATGTTGTAAAATATTACATCCGAGATGTTATGTTGCCTTGCGTTAGGCTATATAACGTTATAGACGTATATAATGTTACCACCGAGATGTAGGGACCGACATGCCAGGAATGTTGTAAAATATTACATCCGAGATGTTAGGTTGCTTTAGGTTAGGATATATAACGTTATAGACGTATATAATGTTACCACCGAGAAGTAGGGACTGACATGCTAGGAATGTTGTAAAATATTACATCCGAGATGTTAGGTTGCGTTAGGTTAGGATATACAACGTTATAGACGTATAGAATGTTCTCACCGAGAAGTAGGGACCGACATGCCAGGAATGTTGTAAAACATTACACCCGAGATGTTAGGTTCCCTTCGGTTAGGATATACAACGTTATAGACGTATAGAATGTTCCCACCGAGATGTAGGGACCGACGCGTCAGGAATGTTGTAAAATATTACATCCCAGATGTTAGGTTGCGTTAGGTTAGGATATACAACGTTTACAGACGTATATAATGTCCCCTTCGAGAAGCAGGCGACGATACGCCAGAATGTTGTAAAATATTACATTCGACATGCTAGGTTGCCTTAGGCTAGGATATATAACGTTATAGACGTATATAATATTCCCACCGAGAAATAGGGGCCGACGCGTCAGGAATGTTGTAAAATATTACACCCGAGATGTTAGGTTCCCTTAGGTTAGCATATACAACGTTATAGACGTATATAATGTTCCCACCGAGAAGTAGGGACCGACATGCCAGGAATGTTGTGAAATATTACATACGAAATGTTAGGTTGCTTTAGGTTAGGATATATATCGTTATAGACGTATACAATGTTCCCACCGAGAAGTAGGGACTGACGCGTCAGGAATGTTGTAAAATATTACATCCCAGATGTTAGGTTGCGTCAGGTTAGGATATACAACGTTATAGACGTATATAATGTCCCCTTCGAGAAGCAGGCGACGACACGCCAGAATGTTGTAAAATATTACATTCGACATGTTAGGTTGCCTTAGGCTAGGATATATAACGTTATAGACGTATGTAATATTCCCACCGATGAATAGGGGCCGATGCGTCAGGAATGTTGTAAAATATTACACCCGAGATGTTAGGTTCCCTTAGGTTAGCATATACAACGTTATAGACGCATAGAATGTTCCCACCGAGATGTAGGGACCGACATGCCAGGAATGTTGTAAAATATTACATCCGAGATGTTAAGTTGCCTTAGGCTAGGACATATATCGTTATAGACGTATACAATGTTCCCACCGAGAAGTAGGGACCGACGCGTCAGGAATGTTGTAAAATATTACATCCCAGATGTTAGGTTGCGTTAGGTTAGGATATACAACGTTTATAGACGTATATAATGTCCCCTTCGAGAAGCAGGCGACGACACGCCAGAATGTTGTAAAATATTACATTCGACATGTTAGGTTGCCTTAGGCTAGGATATATAACGTTATAGACGTATATAATATTCCCACCGAGAAATAGGGGCCGACGCGTCAGGAATGTTGTCAAATATTACACCCGAGATGTTAGGTTCCCTTAGGTTAGCATATACAACGTTATAGACGTATATAATGTTCCCACCGAGAAGTAGGGACCGACATGCCAGGAATGTTGTAAAATATTACATACGAAATGTTAGGTTGCTTTAGGTTAGGATATATATCGTTATAGACGTATACAATGTTCCCACCGAGAAGTAGGGGCTGACGCCTCAGGAATGTTGTAAAATATTACGCCCGAGATGTTAGGTTCCCTTAGGTTAGCATATACAACGTTATAGACGTATATAATGGTCCCACCGAGAAGTAGGGACCGACATGCCAGGAATGTTGTAAAATATTACATACGAGATGTTAGGTTGCTTTAGGTTAGGATATATTTCGTTATAGACGTATATATTGTCCCCTTCGAGAAGCAGGCAACGACACGCCAGAATGTTGTAAAATATTACATCCGAGATGTTAGGTTCCTTTAGGTAAGGATATACAACGTTATAGACGTATATAATGTCCCCTTCGAGAAGCAGGCGACGACACGCCAGAATGTTGTAAAATATTACATTCGACATGTTAGGTTGCCTTAGGCTAGGATATGTAACATTATAGACGAATATAATATTCCCACCGAGAAATAGGGGCCGACGCGTCAGGAACGTTGTAAAATATTACACCCGAAATGTTAGGTTCCCTTAGGTTAGGATATACAACGTTATAGACGTATAGAATGTTCCCACCGATATGTAGGGACCGACATGCCAGGAATGTTGTAAAATATTACATCCGAGATGTTAGGTTGCCTTAAGCTAGGACATATATCGTTATAGACGTATATAATGTTCCCACCGAGAACTAGGGACCGACGCGTCAGGAATGTTGTAAAATATTACATCCCAGATGTTAGGTTGCGTTAGGTTAGGATATACAACGTTATAGACGTATATATTGTCCCCTTCGAGAAGCAGGCAACGACACGCCAGAGTGTTGTAAAATATTACATTCGACATGCTAGGTTGCCTTCGGCTAGGATATATAACGTTATAGACGTATATAATACTCTCACCGAGAAATAGGGGCCGACGCGTCGGGAATGTTGTAAAATATTACACCCGAAATGTTAGGTACCCATAGGTTAGGATATACAACGTTATAGACGTATATAATGTTCCCACCGAGAAATAGGGGCCGACGCGTCAGGAATGTTGTAAAATATGACATCCCATATGTTAGGTTGCGTTAGGTTAAGATATACAACGTTATAGACGTATATAATGTCCCCTTCGAGAAGCAGGCGACGACACGCCAGAATGTTGTAAAATATTACATTCGACATGTTAGGTTGCCTTAGGCTAGGATATATAACGTTATAGACGTATGTAATATTCCCACCGATAAATAGCGCCGATGCGTCAGGAATGTTGTAAAATATTACACCCGAGATGTTAGGTTCCCTTAGGTTAGCATATACAACGTTATAGACGCATAGAATGTTCCCACCGAGATGTAGGGACCGACATGCCAGGAATGTTGTAAAATATTACATCCGAGATGTTAAGTTGCCTTAGGCTAGGACATATATCGTTATAGACGTATACAATGTTCCCACCGAGAAGTAGGGACCGACGCGTCAGGAATGTTGTAAAATATTACATCCCAGATGTTAGGTTGCGTTAGGTTAGGATATACAACGTTTATAGACGTATATAATGTCCCCTTCGAGAAGCAGGCGACGACACGCCAGAATGTTGTAAAATATTACATTCGACATGTTAGGTTGCCTTAGGCTAGGATATATAACGTTATAGACGTATATAATATTCCCACCGAGAAATAGGGGCCGACGCGTCAGGAATGTTGTCAAATATTACACCCGAGATGTTAGGTTCCCTTAGGTTAGCATATACAACGTTATAGACGTATATAATGTTCCCACCGAGAAGTAGGGACCGACATGCCAGGAATGTTGTAAAATATTACATACGAAATGTTAGGTTGCTTTAGGTTAGGATATATATCGTTATAGACGTATACAATGTTCCCACCGAGAAGTAGGGGCTGACGCCTCAGGAATGTTGTAAAATATTACGCCCGAGATGTTAGGTTCCCTTAGGTTAGCATATACAACGTTATAGACGTATATAATGGTCCCACCGAGAAGTAGGGACCGACATGCCAGGAATGTTGTAAAATATTACATACGAGATGTTAGGTTGCTTTAGGTTAGGATATATTTCGTTATAGACGTATATATTGTCCCCTTCGAGAAGCAGGCAACGACACGCCAGAATGTTGTAAAATATTACATCCGAGATGTTAGGTTCCTTTAGGTAAGGATATACAACGTTATAGACGTATATAATGTCCCCTTCGAGAAGCAGGCGACGACACGCCAGAATGTTGTAAAATATTACATTCGACATGTTAGGTTGCCTTAGGCTAGGATATGTAACATTATAGACGAATATAATATTCCCACCGAGAAATAGGGGCCGACGCGTCAGGAACGTTGTAAAATATTACACCCGAAATGTTAGGTTCCCTTAGGTTAGGATATACAACGTTATAGACGTATAGAATGTTCCCACCGATATGTAGGGACCGACATGCCAGGAATGTTGTAAAATATTACATCCGAGATGTTAGGTTGCCTTAAGCTAGGACATATATCGTTATAGACGTATATAATGTTCCCACCGAGAACTAGGGACCGACGCGTCAGGAATGTTGTAAAATATTACATCCCAGATGTTAGGTTGCGTTAGGTTAGGATATACAACGTTATAGACGTATATATTGTCCCCTTCGAGAAGCAGGCAACGACACGCCAGAGTGTTGTAAAATATTACATTCGACATGCTAGGTTGCCTTCGGCTAGGATATATAACGTTATAGACGTATATAATACTCTCACCGAGAAATAGGGGCCGACGCGTCGGGAATGTTGTAAAATATTACACCCGAAATGTTAGGTACCCATAGGTTAGGATATACAACGTTATAGACGTATATAATGTTCCCACCGAGAAATAGGGGCCGACGCGTCAGGAATGTTGTAAAATATGACATCCCATATGTTAGGTTGCGTTAGGTTAAGATATACAACGTTATAGACGTATATAATGTCCCCTTCGAGAAGCAGGCGACGACACGCCAGAATGTTGTAAAATATTACATTCGACATGTTAGGTTGCCTTAGGCTAGGATATATAACGTTATAGACGTATGTAATATTCCCACCGATAAATAGCGCCGATGCGTCAGGAATGTTGTAAAATATTACACCCGAGATGTTAGGTTCCCTTAGGTTAGCATATACAACGTTATAGACGCATAGAATGTTCCCACCGAGATGTAGGGACCGACATGCCAGGAATGTTGTAAAATATTACATCCGAGATGTTAAGTTGCCTTAGGCTAGGACATATATCGTTATAGACGTATACAATGTTCCCACCGAGAAGTAGGGACCGACGCGTCAGGAATGTTGTAAAATATTACACCCCAGATGTTAGGTTGCGTTAGGTTAGGCTATACAAAGTTTATAGACGTATATAATGTCCCCTTCGAGAAGCAGGCGACGACACGCCAGAATGTTGTAAAATATTACATTCGACATGTTAGGTTGCCTTAGGCTAGGATATATAACGTTATAGACGTATATAATATTCCCACCGAGAAATAGGGACCGACATGCCAGGAGTGTTGTAAAATATTACATCCGAGATGTTAAGTTGCCTTAGGCTAGGACATATATCGTTATAGACGTATACAATGTTCCCACCGAGAAGTAGGGACCGACGCGTCAGGAATGTTGTAAAATATTACATCTCAGATGTTAGGTTGCGTTAGGTTAGGATATACAACGTTTTTAGACGTATATAATGTCCCCTTCGAGAAGCAGGCGACGACACGCCAGAATGTTGTAAAATATTACATTCGACATGTTAGGTTGCCTTAGGCTAGGATATATAACGTTATAGACGTATATAATGTTCCCACCGATAAATAGGGGCCGATGCGTCAGGAATGTTGTAAAATATTACACCCGAGATGTTAGGTTCCCTTAGGTTAGCATATACAACGTTATAGACTTATAGAATGTTCCCACCGAGATGTAGGGACCGACATGCCAGGAATGATGTAAAATATTACATCCGAGATGTTAGGTTGCCTTAGGCTAGGACATATATCGTTATAGACGTATACAATGTTCCCACCGAGAAGTAGGGACCGACGCGTCAGGAATGTTGTAAAATATTACATCCCAGATGTTAGGTTGCGTTAGGTTAGGATATACAACGTTTTTAGACGTATATAATGTCCCCTTCGAGAAGCAGGCGACGACACGCCACAATGTTGTAAAATATTACATTCGACATGTTAGGTTGCCTTAGGCTAGGATATATAACGTTATAGACGTATATAATGTTCCCACCGATAAATAGGGGCCGATGCGTCAGGAATGTTGTAAAATATTACACCCGAGATGTTAGGTTCCCTTAGGTTAGCATATACAACGTTATAGACGTATAGAATGTTCCCACCGAGATGTAGGGACCGACATGCCAGGAATGTTGTAAAATATTACATCCGAGATGTTAGGTTGCCTTAGGCTAGGACATATATCGTTATAGACGTATACAATGTTCCCACCGAGAAGTAGGGACAGACGCGTCAGGAATGTTGTAAAATATTACATCCCAGATGTTAGGTTGCGTTAGGTTAGGATATACAACGTTTATAGACGTATATAATGTCCCCTTCGAGAAGCAGGCGACGACACGCCAGAATGTTGTAAAATATTACATTCGACATGTTAGGTTGCCTTAGGCTAGGATATATAACGTTATAGACGTATATAATGTTCCCACCGGTAAATAGGGGCCGATGCGTCAGGAATGTTGTAAAATATTACACCCGAGATGTTAGGTTCCCTTAGGTTAGCATATACAACGTTATAGACGTACAGAATGTTCCCACCGATATGTAGGGACCGACATGCCAGGAATGTTGTAAAATATTACATCCGAGATGTTAGGTTGCCTTAAGCTAGGACATATATCGTTATAGACGTATGTAATGTTCCCACCGAGAAGTAGGGACCGACGCGTCAGGAATGTTGTAAAATATTACATCCCAGATGTTAGGTTGCGTTAGGTTAGGATATACAACGTTATAGACGTATATATTGTCCCCTTCGAGAAGCAGGCAACGACACGCCAGAGTGTTGTAAAATATTACATTCGACATGCTAGGTTGCCTTCGGCTAGGATATATAACGTTATAGACGTATATAATACTCTCACCGAGAAATAGGGGCCGACGCGTCGGGAATGTTGTAAAATATTACACCCGAAATGTTAGGTACCCATAGGTTAGGATATACAACGTTATAGACGTATATAATGTTCCCACCGAGAAATAGGGGCCGACGCGTCAGGAATGTTGTAAAATATGACATCCCATATGTTAGGTTGCGTTAGGTTAAGATATACAACGTTATAGACGTATATAATGTCCCCTTCGAGAAGCAGGCGACGACACGCCAGAATGTTGTAAAATATTACATTCGACATGTTAGGTTGCCTTAGGCTAGGATATATAACGTTATAGACGTATGTAATATTCCCACAGATAAATAGGGCCGATGCGTCAGGAATGTTGTAAAATATTACACCCGAGATGTTAGGTTCCCTTAGGTTAGCATATACAACGTTATAGACGCATAGAATGTTCCCACCGATATGTAGGGACCGACATGCCAGGAATGTTGTAAAATATTACATCCGAGATGTTAAGTTGCCTTAGGCTAGGACATATATCGTTATAGACGTATACAATGTTCCCACCGAGAAGTAGGGACCGACGCGTCAGGAATGTTGTAAAATATTACATCCCAGATGTTAGGTTGCGTTAGGTTAGGCTATACAACGTTTATAGACGTATATAATGTCCCCTTCGAGAAGCAGGCGACGATACGCCAGAATGTTGTAAAATATTACATTCGACATGCTAGGTTGCCTTAGGCTAGGATATATAACGTTATAGACGTATATAATATTCCCACCGAGAAATAGGGGCCGACGCGTCAGGAATGTTGTAAAATATTACACCCGAGATGTTAGGTTCCCTTAGGTTAGGATATACAACGTTATAGACGTATAGAATTTTCCCACCGAGATGTAGGGACCGACATGCCAGGAATGTTGTAAAATATTACATCCGAGATGTTAGGTTGCCTTAAGCTAGGACATATATCGTTATAGACGTATATAATGTTCCCACCGAGAAGTAGGGACCGACATGCCAGGAATGTTGTAAAATATTACATCCCAGATTGTAGGTTGCTTTGGGTTAGGATATACAACGTTATAGACGTATATAATGTCCCCATCGAGAAGCAGGCGACGACACGCCAGGAATGTTGTAAAATATTACATCCGAGATGGTATATTGCCTTGCGTTAGGATATATTACGTTATAGACGTATATAATGTTACCACCGAGATGTACGAGCCGACACGCCAGGAATGTTATCAACTATTACATCCGAGATGTTCGGTTGCCTTAGGTTATGATATATAACGTTATAGACGTATATAATGTTACCACCGAGAAGTAGGGACTGACATGCTAGGAATGTTGTAAAATATTACATCCGAGATGTTAGGTTGCGTTAGGTTAGGATATACAACGTTATAGACGTATAGAATGTTCTCACCGAGAAGTAGGGACCGACATGCCAGGAATGTTGTAAAACATTACACCCGAGATGTTAGGTTCCCTTAGGTTAGGATATACAACGTTATAGACGTATAGAATGTTCCCACCGAGATGTAGGGACCGACATGCCAGGAATGTTGTAAAATATTACATCCGCGATGTTAGGTTGCCTTAGGCTAGGACATATATCGTTATAGACGTATACAATGTTCCCACCGAGAAGTAGGGACCGACGCGTCAGGAATGTTGTAAAATATTACATCCCAGATGTTAGGTTGCGTTAGGTTAGGATATACAACGTTTACAGACGTATATAATGTCCCCTTCGAGAAGCAGGCGACGATACGGCAGAATGTTGTAAAATATTACATTCGACATGCTAGGTTGCCTTAGGCTAGGATATATAACGTTATAGACGTATATAATATTCCCACCGAGAAATAGGGGCCGACGGGTCAGGAATGTTGTAAAATATACACCCGAGATGTTAGGTTCCCTTAGGTTAGGATATACAACGTTATAGACTTATAGAAAGTTCCCACCGAGATGTAGGGACCGACATGCCAGGAATCTTGTAAAATATTACATCCGAGACGTTAGGTTGCGTTAGGTTAGGACCTACAACGTTAAAGACGTATCTAATGTCCCCATCGAGAAGCAGGCGACGACACGCCAGAATGTTGTAAAATATTACATCCGATATGTTAGGTTGCCTTATGCTACGATATATATCGTTATAGACGTATACAATGTTCCCACCGAGAAGTAGGGACCGAAATGCCAGGAATGTTGTAAAATATTACATCCGAGATGTTAGGTTGCTTTAGATGAGGATATATATCGTTATAGACTTATATAATGTTACCACCGAGAAGTAGGGACTGACATGCCAGGAATGTTTTAAAATATTACATCCCATATGTTAGGTTGCGTTAGGTTAGGATATACAACGTTTATAGACGTATATAATGTCCCCTTCGAGAAGCAGGCGACGACACGCCAGAATGTTGTAAAATATTACATTCGACATGCTAGGTTGCCTTCGGCTAGGATATATAACGTTATAGACGTATATAATATTCCCACCGAGAAATAGGGGCCGACGCGTCAGGAATGTTGAAAAATATTACACCCGAGATGTTAGGTTCCCTTAGGTTAGCATATACAACGTTATAGACGTATATAATGTTCCCACCGAGAAGTAGGGACCGACATGCCAGGAATGTTGTAAAATATTACATACGAGACGTTAGGTTGCTTTAGGTTAGGATATATATCGTTATAGACTAATATAATGTTCCCACCGAGACGTGGGGACCGACATGCCAGGAATGTTGTAAAATGTTACATCCCAGAAGTTAGATTGCTTTGGGTTAGAATATACAACGTTATCGACGTATATAATGTCCCCATCGAGAAGCAGTCGACGACACGCCAGAATGTTGTAAAATATTACATCCGAGATGTTAGGTTCCCTTAGGTTAGGATATACAACGTTATAGACGTATCTAATGTCCCCTTCGAGAAGCAGGCGACGACACGCCAGAATGTTGTAAAATATTACATTCGACATGTTAGGTTGCCTTAGGCTAGGATATGTAACGTTATAGACGAATATAATATTCCCACCGAGAAATAGGGGCCGACGCGTCAGGAACGTTGTAAAATATTACACCCGAAATGTTAGGTTCCCTTAGGTTAGGATATACAACGTTATAGACGTATAGAATTTTCCCACCGAGATGTAGGGACCGACATGCCAGGAATGTTGTAAAATATTACATCCGAGATGTTAGGTTGCCTTAAGCTAGGACATATATCGTTATAGACGTATATAATGTTCCCACCGAGAAGTAGGGACCGACGCGTCAGGAATGTTGTAAAATATTACACCCGAGATGTTAGGTTCCCTTAGGTTAGCATATACAACGTTATAGACGTATATAATGTTCCCACCGAGAAGTAGGGACCGACATGCCAGGAATGTTGTAAAATATTACATACGAGACGTTAGGTTGCTTTAGGTTAGGATATATATCGTTATAGACTTACATAATGTTCCCACCGAGACGTGGGGACCGACATGCCAGGAATGTTGTAAAATGTTACATCCCAGAAGTTAGATTGCTTTGGGTTAGAATATACAACGTTATCGACGTATATAATGTCCCCATCGAGAAGCAGTCGACGACACGCCAGAATGTAGTAAAATATTACATCCGAGATGTTAGGTTCCCTTAGGTTAGGATATACAACGTTATAGACGTATCTAATGTCCCCTTCGAGAAGCAGGCGACGACACGCCAGAATGTTGTAAAATATTACATTCGACATGTTAGGTTGCCTTAGGCTAGGATATGTAACGTTATAGACGAATATAATATTCCCACCGAGAAATAGAGGCCGACGCGTCAGGAACGTTGTAAAATATTACACCCGAAATGTTAGGTTCCCTTAGGTTAGGATATACAACGTTATAGACGTATAGAATTTTCCCACCGAGATGTAGGGACCGACATGCCAGGAATGTTGTAAAATATTACATCCGAGATGTTAGGTTGCCTTAAGCTAGGACATATATCGTTATAGACGTATATAATGTTCCCACCGAGAAGTAGGGACCGACGCGTCAGGAATGTTGTAAAATATTACACCCGAGATGTTAGGTTCCCTTAGGTTAGCATATACAACGTTATAGACGTATATAATGTTCCCACCGAGAAGTAGGGACGGACATGCCAGGAATGTTGTAAAATATTACATACGAGACGTTAGGTTGCTTTAGGTTAGGATATATATCGTTATAGACTTACATAATGTTCCCACCGAGACGTGGGGACCGACATGCCAGGAATGTTGTAAAATGTTACATCCCAGAAGTTAGATTGCTTTGGGTTAGGATATACAACGTTGTCGACGTATATAATGTCCCCATCGAGAAGCAGGCGACGACACGCCAGAATGTTGTAAAATATTACATCCGAGATGTTAGGTTCCCTTAGGTTAGGATATACAACGTTATAGACGTATCTAATGTCCCCTTCGAGAAGCAGGCGACGACACGCCAGAATGTTGTAAAGTATTACATTCGACATGTTAGGTTGCCTTAGGCTAGGATATGTAACGTTATAGAAGAATATAATATTCCCACCGAGAAATAGGGGCCGACGCGTCAGGAACGTTGTAAAATATTACACCCGAAATGTTAGGTTCCCTTAGGTTAGGATATACAACGTTATAGACGTATATAATGTTCCCATCGAGAAATAGGGGCCGACGCGTCAGGAATGTTGTAAAATATGACATCCCAGATGTTAGGTTGCGTTAGGTTAAGATATACAACGTTATACACGTATATAATGTCCCCTTCGAGAAGCAGGCGACGACACGCCAGAATGTTGTAAAATATTACATTCGACATGTTAGGTTGCCTTAGGCTAGGATATATAACGCGATAGACGTATATAATGTTCCCACCAAGAAATAGGGGCCGACGCGTCAGGAATGTTGTAAAATAGTACATCCGAGATGTTAGGTTGCCTTAGGTTAGGATATACAACGTTATAGACGTATATAATGCCCCATCGGGAAGTAAGTGCCGTCAAGCCAGGAATGCTGTAAAATATTACAGTAGAGAGGTTAGGTTGCCTTAGGTTATGATATATAACCTTGCAGACGTATATAATGTTCCCACCGAGATGTAGGGACCGACATGCCAGGAATGTTGTAAAATATTACATCCGAGATGTTAGGTTGCTTTAGGTTAGGATATATATCGTTATAGACATATATAATGTTCCCACCGAGACGTGGGGACCGACATGCCAGGAATGTTGTAAAATATTACATCCCAGATTGTAGGTTGCTTTGGGTTAGGATATACAACGTTATAGACGTATATAATGTCCCCATCGAGAAGCAGGCGACGACACGCCAGGAATGTTGTAAAATATTGCATCCGAGATGGTATATTGCCTTGCGTTAGGATATATTACGTTATAGACGTATATAATGTTACCACCGAGATGTACGAGCCGACACGCCAGGAATGTTATCAACTATTACATCCGAGATGTTCGGTTGCCTTAGGTTATGATATATAACGTTATAGACGTATACAATGTTACCACCGAGAAGTAGGGACTGACATGCTAGGAATGTTGTAAAATATTACATCCGAGATGTTAGGTTGCGTTAGGTTAGGATATACAACGTTATAGACGTATAGAATGTCCCCATCGAGAAGCAGGCGACGACACGCCAGAATGTTGTAAAATATTACATCCGAGATGTTAGGTTCCCTTAGGTTAGGATATACAACGTTATAGACGTATCTAATGTCCCCATCGAGAAGCAGGCGACGACACGCCAGAATGTTGTAAAATATTACATCCGATATGTTAGGTTGCCGTAGGCTAGGATATATAACGTGATAGACGTATATAATGTTCCCACCGAGAAATAGGGGCCGACGCGTCAGGAATGTTGTTAAATATTACATCCGAGATGTTAGGTTGCCTTAGGTTAGGATATACAACGTTATAGACGTATATAATGCCCCATCGGGAAGTAAGTGCCGTCAAGCCAGGAATGCTGTAAAATATTACAGTAGAGAGGTTAGGTTGCCTTAGGTTATGATATATAACCTTGCAGACGTATATAATGTTCCCACCGAGATGTAGGGACCGACATGCCAGGAATGTTGTAAAATATTACATCCGAGATGTTAGGTTGCTTTAG
Source organism: Xylocopa violacea (assembly GCA_963969225.1). Lineage (NCBI taxonomy): Eukaryota > Metazoa > Arthropoda > Insecta > Hymenoptera > Apidae > Xylocopa > Xylocopa violacea. The sequence continues at coordinate 55,477,378 of CAXAJV010000001.1, forward strand.
GTTAGGATATATATCGTTATAGACATATATAATGTTCCCACCGAGACGTGGGGACCGACATGCCAGGAATGTTGTAAAATATTACATCCCAGATTGTAGGTTGCTTTGGGTTAGGATATACAACGTTATAGACGTATATAATGTCCCCATCGAGAAGCAGGCGACGACACGCCAGGAATGTTGTAAAATATTACATCCGAGATGGTATATTGCCTTGCGTTAGGATATATTACGTTATAGACGTATATAATGTTACCACCGAGATGTACGGGCCGACAGGCCAGGAATGTTATCAGCTATTACATCCGAGATGTTCGGTTGCCTTAGGTTATGATATATAACGTTATAGACGTATATAATGTTACCACCGGGAAGTAGGGACCGACGCGTCAGGAATGTTGTAAAATATTACATCCCAGATGTTAGGTTGCGTTAGGTTAGGATGTACAACGTTTACAGACGTATATAATGTCCCCTTCGAGAAGCAGGCAACGATACGCCAGAATGTTGTAAAATATTACATTCGACATGCTAGGTTGCCTTAGGCTAGGATATATAACGTTATAGACGTATATAATATTCCCACCGAGAAATAGGGGCCGACGCGTCAGGAATGTTGTAAAATATTACACCCGAGATGTTAGGTTCCCTTAGGTTAACATATACAACGTTATAGACGTATATAATGTTCCCACCGAGAAGTAGGGACCGACATGCCAGGAATGTTGTAAAATATTACATACGAAATGTTAGGTTGCTTTAGGTTAGGATATATATCGTTATAGACGTATACAATGTTCCCACCGAGAAGTAGGGACTGACGCGTCAGGAATGTTGTAAAATATCACATCCCAGATGTTAGGTTGCGTTAGGTTAGGATATACAACGTTTTTAGACGTATATAATGTCCCCTTCGAGAAGCAGGCGACGACACGCCAGAATGTTGTAAAATATTACATTCGACATGTTAGGTTGCCTTAGGCTAGGATATATAACGTTATAGACGTATATAATATTCCCACCGAGAAATAGGGGCCGACGCGTCAGGAATGTTGTAAAATATTACACCCGAGATGTTAGGTTCCCTTAGGTTAGCATATACAACGTTATAGACGTATATAATGTTCCCACCGAGAAGTAGGGACCGACATGCCAGGAATGTTGTAAAATATTACATACGAAATGTTAGGTTGCTTTAGGTTAGGATATATATCGTTATAGACGTATACAATGTTCCCACCGAGAAGTAGGGGCTGACGCGTCAGGAATGTTGTAAAATATTACATCCCAGATGTTAGGTTGCGTTAGGTTAGGATATACAACGTTATAGACGGATATAATGTCCCCTTCGAGAAGCAGGCGACGACACGCCAGAATGTTGTAAAATATTACATTCGACATGTTAGGTTGCCTTAGGCTAGGATATATAACGTTATAGACGTATATAATATTCCCACCGATAAATAGGGGCCCATGCGTCAGGAATGTTGTAAAATATTACACCCGAGATGTTAGGTTCCCTTAGGTTAGCATATACAACGTTATAGACGTATAGAATGTTCCCACCGAGATGTAGGGACCGACATGCCAGGAATGTTGTAAAATATTACATCCGAGATGTTAGGTTGCCTTAGGCTAGGACATATATCGTTATAGACGTATACAATGTTCCCACCGAGAAGTAGGGACCGACGCGTCAGGAATGTTGTAAAATATTACATCCCAGATGTTAGGTTGCGTTAGGTTAGGATATACAACGTTTACAGACGTATATAATGTCCCCTTCGAGAAGCAGGCAACGATACGCCAGAATGTTGTAAAATATTACATTCGACATGCTAGGTTGCCTTAGGCTAGGATATATAACGTTATAGACGTATATAATATTCCCACCGAGAAATAGGGGCCGACGCGTCAGGAATGTTGTAAAATATTACACCCGAGATGTTAGGTTCCCTTAGGTTAGCATATACAACGTTATAGACGTATATAATGTTCCCACCGAGAAGTAGGGACCGACATGCCAGGAATGTTGTAAAATATTACATACGAAATGTTAGGTTGCTTTAGGTTAGGATATATATCGTTATAGACTTATATAATGTTACCACCGAGAAGTAGGGACTGACATGCCAGGAATGTTTTAAAATATTACATCCCATATGTTAGGTTGCGTTAGGTTAGGATATACAACGTTATAGACGTATAGAATGTTCCCACCGAGATGTGGGGACCGACATGCCAGGAATGTTGTAAAATATTACATCCGAGATGTTAGGTTGCCTTAGGCTAAGACATATATCGTTATAGACGTATACAATGTTCCCACCGAGAAGTAGGGACCGACGCGTCAGGAATGTTGTAAAATATTACATCCCAGATGTTAGGTTGCGTTAGGTTAGGATATACAACGTTTACAGACGTATATAATGTCCCCTTCGAGAAGCAGGCGACGATACGCCAGAATGTTGTAAAATATTACATTCGACATGCTAGGTTGCCTTAGGCTAGGATATATAACGTTATAGACGTATATAATATTCCCACCGAGAAATAGGGGCCGACGCGTCAGGAATGTTGTAAAATATTACGCCCGAGATGTTAGGTTCCCTTAGGTTAGCATATACAACGTTATAGACGTATATAATGGTCCCACCGAGAAGTAGGGACCGACATGCCAGGAATGTTGTAAAATATTACATACGAGATGTTAGGTTGCTTTAGGTTAGGATATATTTCGTTATAGACTTATATAATGTTCCCACCGAGACGTGGGGACCGACATGCCAGGAATGTTGTAAAATGTTACATCCCAGAAGTTAGATTGCTTTGGGTTAGGATATACAACGTTATCGACGTATATAATGTCCCCATCGAGAAGCAGGCGACGACACGCCAGAATGTTGTAAAATATTACATCCGAGATGTTAGGTTCCCTTAGGTTAGGATATACAACGTTATAGACGTATCTAATGTCCCCTTCGAGAAGCAGGCGACGACACGCCAGAATGTTGTAAAATATTACATTCGACATGTTATGTTGCCTTAGGCTAGGATATGTAACGTTATAGACGAATATAATATTCCCACCGAGAAATAGGGGCCGACGCGTCAGGAGCGTTGTAAAATATTACACCCGAAATGTTAGGTTCCCTTAGGTTAGGATATACAACGTTATAGACGTATAGAATGTTCCCACCGAGATGTAGGGACCGACATCCCAGGAATGTTGTAAAATATTACATCCGAGATGTTAGGTTGCCTTAAGCTAGGACATATATCGTTATAGACGTATATAATGTTCCCACCGAGAGGTAGGGACCGACGCGTCAGGAATGTTCTAAAATATTACATCCCAGATGTTAGGTTGCGTTAGGTTAGGATATACAACGTTATAGACGTATATAATGTCCCCTTCGAGAAGCAGGCGACGACACGCCAGAATGTTGTAAAATATTACATTGGACATGTTAGATTGCCTTAGGCTAGGATATGCAACGTTATAGACGTATAGAATGTTCCCACCGAGAAATAGGGGCCGACGGGTCAGGAATGTTGTAAAATATACACCCGAGATGTTAGGTTCCCTTAGGTTAGAATATACAACGTTATAGACTTATAGAAAGTTCCCACCGAGATGTAGGGACCGACATGCCAGGAATCTTGTAAAATATTACATCCGAGACGTTAGGTTGCGTTAGGTTAGGACCTACAACGTTAAAGACGTATCTAATGTCCCCATCGAGAAGCAGGCGACGACACGCCAGAATGTTGTAAAATATTACATCCGATATGTTAGGTTGCCTTATGCTACGATATATATCGTTATAGACGTATAAAATGTTCCCACCGAGAAGTAGGGACCGAAATGCCAGGAATGTTGTAAAATATTACATCCGAGATGTTAGGTTGCCTTAGGTTAGGATATACAACGTATTAGACGTATATAATGTCCCCATCGAAAAGCAGGCGACGACACGCCAGGAATGTTGTAAAAAATTACATCCGAGATGTTATGTTGCCTTGCGTTAGGCTATATAACGTTATAGACGTATATAATGTTACCACCGAGATGTACGGGCCGACACGCCAGGAATGTTATCAACTATTACATCCGAGATGTTCGGTTGCCGTGGGTTATGATATATAACGTTATAGACGTATATAATGTTACCACCGAGAAGTAGGGACTGACATGCCAGGAATGTTGTAAAATATTACATCCGAGATGTTAGGTTCCCTTAGGTTAGGATATACAACGTTATAGACGTATCTAATGTCCCCTTCGAGAAGCAGGCGACGACACGCCAGAATGTTGTAAAATATTACATTCGACATGTTAGGTTGCCTTAGGCTAGGATATGTAACGTTATAGACGAATATAATATTCCCACCGAGAAATAGGGGCCGACGCGTCAGGAACGTTGTAAAATATTACACCCGAAATGTTAGGTTCCCTTAGGTTAGGATATACAACGTTATAGACGTATAGAATGTTCCCACCGAGATGTAGGGACCGACATGCCAGGAATGTTGTAAAATATTACATACGAGATGTTAGGTTGCTTTAGGTTAGGATATATTTCGTTATAGACTTATATAATGTTCCCACCGAGACGTGGGGACCGACATGCCAGGAATGTTGTAAAATGTTACATCCCAGAAGTTAGATTGCTTTGGGTTAGGATATACAACGTTATAGACGTATATAATGTTCCCACCGAGAAGTAGGGACCGACGCGTCAGGAATGTTGTAAAATATTACACCCGAGATGTTAGGTTCCCTTAGGTTAGCATATACAACGTTATAGACGTACATAATGTTCCCACCGAGAAGTAGGGACCGACATGCCAGGAATGTTGTAAAATATTACATACGAGACGTTAGGTTGCTTTAAGTTAGGATATATACCGTTATAGACTTACATAATGTTCCCACCGAGACGTGGGGACCGACATGCCAGGAATGTTGTAAAATGTTACATCCCAGAAGTTAGATTGCTTTGGGTTAGGATATACAACGTTGTCGACGTATATAATGTCCCCATCGAGAAGCAGGCGACGACACGCCAGAATGTTGTAAAATATTACATCCGATATGTTAGGTTGCCTTATGCTACGATATATATCGTTATAGACGTATAAAATGTTCCCACCGAGAAGTAGGGACCGAAATGCCAGGAATGTTGTAAAATATTACATCCGAGATGTTAGGTTGCCTTAGGTTAGGATATACAACGTTATAGACGTATATAATGTCCCCATCGAAAAGCAGGCGACGACACGCCAGGAATGTTGTAAAAAATTACATCCGAGATGTTATGTTGCCTTGCGTTAGGCTATATAACGTTATAGACGTATATAATGTTACCACCGAGATGTACGGGCCGACACGCCAGGAATGTTATCAACTATTACATCCGAGATGTTCGGTTGCCGTGGGTTATGATATATAACGTTATAGACGTATATAATGTTACCACCGAGAAGTAGGGACTGACATGCCAGGAATGTTGTAAAATATTACATCCGAGATGTTAGGTTCCCTTAGGTTAGGATATACAACGTTATAGACGTATCTAATGTCCCCTTCGAGAAGCAGGCGACGACACGCCAGAATGTTGTAAAATATTACATTCGACATGTTAGGTTGCCTTAGGCTAGGATATGTAACGTTATAGACGAATATAATATTCCCACCGAGAAATAGGGGCCGACGCGTCAGGAACGTTGTAAAATATTACACCCGAAATGTTAGGTTCCCTTAGGTTAGGATATACAACGTTATAGACGTATAGAATGTTCCCACCGAGATGTAGGGACCGACATGCCAGGAATGTTGTAAAATATTACATACGAGATGTTAGGTTGCTTTAGGTTAGGATATATTTCGTTATAGACTTATATAATGTTCCCACCGAGACGTGGGGACCGACATGCCAGGAATGTTGTAAAATGTTACATCCCAGAAGTTAGATTGCTTTGGGTTAGGATATACAACGTTATAGACGTATATAATGTTCCCACCGAGAAGTAGGGACCGACGCGTCAGGAATGTTGTAAAATATTACACCCGAGATGTTAGGTTCCCTTAGGTTAGCATATACAACGTTATAGACGTACATAATGTTCCCACCGAGAAGTAGGGACCGACATGCCAGGAATGTTGTAAAATATTACATACGAGACGTTAGGTTGCTTTAAGTTAGGATATATATCGTTATAGACTTACATAATGTTCCCACCGAGACGTGGGGACCGACATGCCAGGAATGTTGTAAAATGTTACATCCCAGAAGTTAGATTGCTTTGGGTTAGGATATACAACGTTGTCGACGTATATAATGTCCCCATCGAGAAGCAGGCGACGACACGCCAGAATGTTGTAAAATATTACATCCGAGATGTTAGGTTCCCTTAGGTTAGGATATACAACGTTATAGACGTATCTAATGTCCCCTTCGAGAAGCAGGCGACGACACGCCAGAATGTTGTAAAATATTACATTCGACATGTTAGGTTGCCTTAGGCTAGGATATGTAACGTTATAGACGAATATAATATTCCCACCGAGAAATAGGGGCCGACGCGTCAGGAACGTTGTAAAATATTACACCCGAAATGTTAGGTTCCCTTAGGTTAGGATATACAACGTTATAGACGTATAGAATGTTCCCACCGAGATGTAGGGACCGACATGCCAGGAATGTTGTAAAATATTACATACGAGATGTTAGGTTGCTTTAGGTTAGGATATATTTCGTTATAGACTTATATAATGTTCCCACCGAGACGTGGGGACCGACATGCCAGGAATGTTGTAAAATGTTACATCCCAGAAGTTAGATTGCTTTGGGTTAGGATATACAACGTTATAGACGTATATAATGTTCCCACCGAGAAGTAGGGACCGACGCGTCAGGAATGTTGTAAAATATTACACCCGAGATGTTAGGTTCCCTTAGGTTAGCATATACAACGTTATAGACGTACATAATGTTCCCACCGAGAAGTAGGGACCGACATGCCAGGAATGTTGTAAAATATTACATACGAGACGTTAGGTTGCTTTAAGTTAGGATATATATCGTTATAGACTTACATAATGTTCCCACCGAGACGTGGGGACCGACATGCCAGGAATGTTGTAAAATGTTACATCCCAGAAGTTAGATTGCTTTGGGTTAGGATATACAACGTTGTCGACGTATATAATGTCCCCATCGAGAAGCAGGCGACGACACGCCAGAATGTTGTAAAATATTACATCCGAGATGTTAGGTTCCCTTAGGTTAGGATATACAACGTTATAGACGTATCTAATGTCCCCTTCGAGAAGCAGGCGACGACACGCCAGAATGTTGTAAAATATTACATTCGACATGTTAGGTTGCCTTAGGCTAGGATATGTAACGTTATAGACGAATATAATATTCCCACCGAGAAATAGGGGCCGACGCGTCAGGAACGTTGTAAAATATTACACCCGAAATGTTAGGTTCCCTTAGGTTAGGATATACAACGTTATAGACGTATAGAATGTTCCCACCGAGATGTAGGGACCGACATGCCAGGAATGTTGTAAAATATTACATACGAGATGTTAGGTTGCTTTAGGTTAGGATATATTTCGTTATAGACTTATATAATGTTCCCACCGAGACGTGGGGACCGACATGCCAGGAATGTTGTAAAATGTTACATCCCAGAAGTTAGATTGCTTTGGGTTAGGATATACAACGTTATCGACGTATATAATGTCCCCATCGAGAAGCAGGCGACGACACGCCAGAATGTTGTAAAATATTACATCCGAGATGTTAGGTTCCCTTAGGTTAGGATATACAACGTTATAGACGTATCTAATGTCCCCTTTGAGAAGCAGGCGACGACACGCCAGAATGTTGAAAAATATTACATTCGACATGTTAGGTTGCCTTAGGCTAGGATATGTAACGTTATAGATGAATATAATATTCCCACCGAGAAATAGGGGCCGACGCGTCAGGAACGTTGTAAAATATTACACCCGAAATGTTAGGTTCCCTTAGGTTAGGATATACAACGTTATAGACGTATAGAATGTTCCCACCGTGATGTAGGGACCGACATGCCAGGAATGTTGTAAAATATTACATCTGAGATGTTAGGTTGCCTTAAGCTAGGACATATATCGTTATAGACGTATATAATGTTCCCACCGAGAAGTAGGGACCGACGCGTCAGGAATGTTGTAAAATATTACATCCGATATGTTAGGTTGCGTTAGGTTAGGATATACAACGTTATAGACGTATATAATGTCCCCTTCGAGAAGCAGGCGACGACACGCCAGAATGTTGTAAAATATTACATTCGACATGTCAGATTGCCTTAGGCTAGGATATATATCGTTATAGACGAATATAATATTCCCACCGAGAAATAGGGGCCGACGCGTCAGGAACGTTGTAAAATATTACACCCGAAATGTTAGGTTGCCTTAGGCTAGGAGATGCAACGTTATAGACGTATAGAATGTTCCCACCGAGAAATAGGGGCCGACGGGTCAGGAATGTTGTAAAATATACACCCGAGATGTTAGGTTCCCTTAGGTTAGGATATACAACGTTATAGACTTATAGAAAGTTCCCACCGAGATGTAGGGACCGACATGCCAGGAATCTTGTAAAATATTACATCCGAGACGTTAGGTTGTGTTAGGTTAGGACCTACAACGTTAAAGACGTATCTAATGTCCCCATCGAGAAGCAGGCGACGACACGCCAGAATCTTGTAAAATATTACATCCGATATGTTAGGTTGCCTTATGCTACGATATATATCGTTATAGACGTATACAATGTTCCCACCGAGAAGTAGGGACCGAAATGCCAGGAATGTTGTAAAATATTACATCCGAGATGTTAGGTTGCCTTAGGTTAGGATATACAATGTTATAGACGTATATAATGTCCCCTTCGAAAAGCAGGCGACGACACGCCAGGAATGTTGTAAAATATTACATCCGAGATGTTATGTTGCCTTGCGTTAGGCTATATAACGTTATAGACGTATATAATGTTACCACCGAGATGTACGGGCCGACACGCCAGGAATGTTATCAACTATTACATCCGAGATGTTCGGTTGCCTTGGGTTATGATATATAACGTTATAGACGTATATAATGTTACCACCGAGAAGTAGGGACTGACATGCCAGGAATGTTGTAAAATATTACATACGAGACGTTAGGTTGCTTTAGGTTAGGATATATATCGTTATAGACTTATATAATGTTACCACCGAGAAGTAGGGACTGACATGCCAGGAATGTTTTAAAATATTACATCCCAGATGTTAGGTTGCGTTAGGTTAGGATATACAACGTTTATAGACGTATATAATGTCCCCTTCGAGAAGCAGGCGACGACACGCCAGAATGTTGTAAAATATTGCATTCGACATGCTAGGTTGCCTTAGGCTAGGATATGTAACGTTATAGACGAATATAATATTCCCACCGAGAAATAGGGGCCGACGCGTCAGGAATGTTGTAAAATATTACACCCGAGATGTTAGGTTCCCTTAGGTTAGGATGTACAACGTTATAGACGTATAGAATTTTCCCACCGAGATGTAGGGACCGACATGCCAGGAATGTTGTAAAATATTACATCCCATATGTTAGGTTGCGTTAGGTTAGGATATACAACGTTATAGACGTATAGAATGTTCCCACCGAGATGTGGGGACCGACATGCCAGGAATGTTGTAAAATATTACATCCGAGATGTTAGGTTGCCTTAGGCTAAGACATATATCGTTATAGACGTATACAATGTTCCCACCGAGAAGTAGGGACCGACGCGTCAGGAATGTTGTAAAATATTACATCCCAGATGTTAGGTTGCGTTAGGTTAGGATATACAACGTTTACAGACGTATATAATGTCCCCTTCGAGAAGCAGGCGACGATACGCCAGAATGTTGTAAAATATTACATTCGACATGCTAGGTTGCCTTAGGCTAGGATATATAACGTTATAGACGTATATAATATTCCCACCGAGAAATAGGGGCCGACGCGTCAGGAATGTTGTAAAATATTACGCCCGAGATGTTAGGTTCCCTTAGGTTAGCATATACAACGTTATAGACGTATATAATGGTCCCACCGAGAAGTAGGGACCGACATGCCAGGAATGTTGTAAAATATTACATACGAGATGTTAGGTTGCTTTAGGTTAGGATATATTTCGTTATAGACTTATATAATGTTCCCACCGAGAAATAGGGGCCGACGCGTCAGGAGCGTTGTAAAATATTACACCCGAAATGTTAGGTTCCCTTAGGTTAGGATATACAACGTTATAGACGTATAGAATGTTCCCACCGAGATGTAGGGACCGACATCCCAGGAATGTTGTAAAATATTACATCCGAGATGTTAGGTTGCCTTAAGCTAGGACATATATCGTTATAGACGTATATAATGTTCCCACCGAGAGGTAGGGACCGACGCGTCAGGAATGTTCTAAAATATTACATCCCAGATGTTAGGTTGCGTTAGGTTAGGATATACAAGGTTATAGACGTATATAATGTCCCCTTTGAGAAGCAGGCGACGACACGCCAGAATGTTGTAAAATATTATATTCGACATGTTAGGTTGCCTTAGGCTAGGATATATATCGTTATAGACGAATATAATATTCCCACCGAGAAATAGGGGCCGACGCGTCAGGAACGTTGTAAAATATTACACCCGAAATGATACGTACCCATAGGTTAGGATATACAACGTTATAGACGTATATAATGTTCCAACCGAGAAATAGGGGCCGACGCGTCAGGAATGTGGTAAAATATGACATCCCAGATGTTAGGTTGCGTTAGGTTAAGATATACGACGTTATAGACGTATATAATGTCCCCTTCGACAAGCAGGCGACGACACGCCAGAATGATGTAAAATATGACATTCGACATGTTAGGTTGCCTTAGGCTAGGATATGTAACGTTATAGACGAATATAATATTCCCACCGAGAAATAGGGGCCGACGCGTCAGGAACGTTGTAAAATATTACATCCGAGATGTTAGGTTGCCTTAAGCTAGGACATATATCGTTATAGACGTATATAATGTTCCCACCGAGAGGTAGGGACCGACGCGTCAGGAATGTTCTAAAATATTACATCCCAGATGTTAGGTTGCGTTAGGTTAGGATATACAAGGTTATAGACGTATATAATGTCCCCTTTGAGAAGCAGGCGACGACACGCCAGAATGTTGTAAAATATTACATTCGACATGTTAGGTTGCCTTAGGCTAGGATATATAACGTTATAGACGTATATAATATTCCCACCGAGAAATAGGGGCCGACGCGTCAGGAATGTTGTAAAATATTACACCCGAGATGTTAGGTTGCTTTAGGTTAGGATATATATCGTTATAGACGTATACAATGTTCCCACCGAGAAGTAGGGGCTGACGCGTCAGGAATGTTGTAAAATATTACATCCCAGATGTTAGGTTGCGTTAGGTTAGGATATACAACGTTATAGACGGATATAATGTCCCCTTCGAGAAGCAGGCGACGACACGCCAGAATGTTGTAAAATATTACATACGAGACGTTAGGTTGCTTTAGGTTAGGATATATATCGTTATAGACTTACATAATGTTCCCACCGAGACGTGGGGACCGACATGCCAGGAATGTTGTAAAATGTTACATCCCAGAAGTTAGATTGCTTTGGGTTAGGATATACAACGTTATCGACGTATATAATGTCCCCATCGAGAAGCAGGCGACGACACGCCAGAATGTTGTAAAATATTACATCCGAGATGTTAGGTTCCCTTAGGTTAGGATATACAACGTTATAGACGTGTCTAATGTCCCCATCGAGAAGCAGGCGACGACACGCCAGAATGTTGTAAAATATTACATCCGATATGTTAGGTTGCCTTAGGCTAGGATATATAACGTGATAGACGTATATAATGTTCCCACCAAGAAATAGGGGCCGACGCGTCAGGAATGTTGTAAAATAGTACATCCGAGATGTTAGGTTGCCTTAGGTTAGGATATACAACGTTATAGACGTATATAATGCCCCATCGGGAAGTAAGTGCCGTCAAGCCAGGAATGCTGTAAAATATTACAGTAGAGAGGTTAGGTTGCCTTAGGTTATGATATATAACCTTGCAGACGTATATAATGTTCCCACCGAGATGTAGGGACCGACATGCCAGGAATGTTGTAAAATATTACATCCGAGATGTTAGGTTGCTTTAGGTTAGGATATATATCGTTATAGACATATATAATGTTCCCACCGAGACGTGGGGACCGACATGCCAGGAATGTTGTAAAATATTACATCCCAGATTGTAGGTTGCTTTGGGTTAGGATATACAACGTTATAGACGTATATAATGTCCCCATCGAGAAGCAGGCGACGACACGCCAGGAATGTTGTAAAATATTGCATCCGAGATGGTATATTGCCTTGCGTTAGGATATATTACGTTATAGACGTATATAATGTTACCACCGAGATGTACGAGCCGACACGCCAGGAATGTTATCAACTATTACATCCGAGATGTTCGGTTGCCTTAGGTTATGATATATAACGTTATAGACGTATACAATGTTACCACCGAGAAGCAGGGACTGACATGCTAGGAATGTTGTAAAATATTACATCCGAGATGTTAGGTTGCGTTAGGTTAGGATATACAACGTTATAGACGTATAGAATGTCCCCATCGAGAAGCAGGCGACGACACGCCAGAATGTTGTAAAATATTACATCCGAGATGTTAGGTTCCCTTAGGTTAGGATATACAACGTTATAGACGTATCTAATGTCCCCATCGAGAAGCAGGCGACGACACGCCAGAATGTTGTAAAATATTACATCCGATATGTTAGGTTGCCGTAGGCTAGGATATATAACGTGATAGACGTATATAATGTTCCCACCGAGAAATAGGGGCCGACGCGTCAGGAATGTTGTAAAATATTACATCCGAGATGTTAGGTTGCCTTAGGTTAGGATATACAACGTTATAGACGTATATAATGCCCCATCGGGAAGTAAGTGCCGTCAAGCCAGGAATGCTGTAAAATATTACAGTAGAGAGGTTAGGTTGCCTTAGGTTATGATATATAACCTTGCAGACGTATATAATGTTCCCACCGAGATGTAGGGACCGACATGCCAGGAATGTTGTAAAATATTACATCCGAGATGTTAGGTTGCTTTAGGTTAGGATATATATCGTTATAGACATATATAATGTTCCCACCGAGACGTGGGGACCGACATGCCAGGTATGTTGTAAAATATTACATCCCAGATTGTAGGTTGCTTTGGGTTAGGATATACAACGTTATAGACGTATATAATGTCCCCTTCGAGAAGCAGGCAACGATACGCCAGAATGTTGTAAAATATTACATTCGACATGCTAGGTTGCCTTAGGCTAGGATATATAACGTTATAGACGTATATAATATTCCCACCGAGAAATAGGGGCCGACGCGTCAGGAATGTTGTAAAATATTACACCCGAGATGTTAGGTTCCCTTAGGTTAACATATACAACGTTATAGACGTATATAATGTTCCCACCGAGAAGTAGGGACCGACATGCCAGGAATGTTGTAAAATATTACATACGAAATGTTAGGTTGCTTTAGGTTAGGATATATATCGTTATAGACGTATACAATGTTCCCACCGAGAAGTAGGGACTGACGCGTCAGGAATGTTGTAAAATATCACATCCCAGATGTTAGGTTGCGTTAGGTTAGGATATACAACGTTTTTAGACGTATGTAATGTCCCCTTCGAGAAGCAGGCGACGACACGCCAGAATGTTGTAAAATATTACATTCGACATGTTAGGTTGCCTTAGGCTAGGATATATAACGTTATAGACGTATATAATATTCCCACCGAGAAATAGGGGCCGACGCGTCAGGAATGTTGTAAAATATTACACCCGAGATGTTAGGTTGCTTTAGGTTAGGATATATATCGTTATAGACGTATACAATGTTCCCACCGAGAAGTAGGGGCTGACGCGTCAGGAATGTTGTAAAATATTACATCCCAGATGTTAGGTTGCGTTAGGTTAGGATATACAACGTTATAGACGGATATAATGTCCCCTTCGAGAAGCAGGCGACGACACGCCAGAATGTTGTAAAATATTACATTCGACATGTTAGGTTGCCTTAGGCTAGGATATATAACGTTATAGACGTATATAATATTCCCACCGATAAATAGGGGCCGATGCGTCAGGAATGTTGTAAAATATTACACCCGAGATGTTAGGTTGCCTTAGGTTATGATATATAACCTTGCAGACGTATATAATGTTCCCACCGAGATGTAGGGACCGACATGCCAGGAATGTTGTAAAATATTACATCCGAGATGTTAGGTTGCCTTAGGCTAGGACATATATCGTTATAGACGTATACAATGTTCCCACCGAGAAGTAGGGACCGACGCGTCAGGAATGTTGTAAAATATTACATCCCAGATGTTAGGTTGCGTTAGGTTAGGATATACAACGTTTACAGACGTATATAATGTCCCCCTCGAGAAGCAGGCAACGATACGCCAGAATGTTGTAAAATATTACATTCGACATGTTAGGTTGCCTTAGGCTAGGATATATAACGTTATAGACGTATATAATATTCCCACCGAGAAATAGGGGCCGACGCGTCAGGAATGTTGTAAAATATTACACCCGAGATGTTAGGTTCCCTTAGGTTAGCATATACAACGTTATAGACGTATATAATGTTCCCACCGAGAAGTAGGGACCGACAAGCCAGGAATGTTGTAACATATTACATACGAGATGTTAGGTTGCTTTAGGTTAGGATATATATCGTTATAGACGTATACAATGTTCCCACCGAGAAGTAGGGACTGACGCGTCAGGAATGTTGTAAAATATTACATCCCAGATGTTAGGTTGCGTTAGGTTAGGATATACAACGTTATAGACGTATATAATGTCCCCTTCGAGAAGCAGGCGACGACACGCCAAAATGTTGTAAAATATTACATTCGACATGTTAGGTTGCCTTAGGCTAGGATATATAACGTTATAGACGTATATAATATTCCCACCGATAAATAGGGGCCGATGCGTCAGGAATGTTGTAAAATATTACACCCGAGATGTTAGGTTCCCTTAGGTTAGCATATACAACGTTATAGACGTATAGAATGTTCCCACCGAGATGTAGGGACCGACATGCCAGGAATGTTGTAAAATATTACATCCGAGATGTTAGGTTGCCTTAGGCTAGGACATATATCGTTATAGACGTATACAATGTTCCCACCGAGAAGTAGGGACCGACGCGTCAGGAATGTTGTAAAATATTACATTCCAGATGTTAGGTTGCGTTAGGTTAGGATATACAACGTTTACAGACGTATATAATGTCCCCTTCGAGAAGCAGGCAACGATACGCCAGAATGTTGTAAAATATTACATTCGACATGCTAGGTTGCCTTAGGCTAGGATATATAACGTTATAGACGTATATAATATTCCCACCGAGAAATAGGGGCCGACGCGTCAGGAATGTTGTAAAATATTACACCCGAGATGTTAGGTTCCCTTAGGTTAGCATATACAACGTTATAGACGTATATAATGGTCCCACCGAGAAGTAGGGACCGACATGCCAGGAATGTTGTAAAATATTACATACGAGATGTTAGGTTGCTTTAGGTTAGGATATATTTCGTTATAGACTTATATAATGTTCCCACCGAGACGTGGGGACCGACATGCCAGGAATGTTGTAAAATGTTACATCCCAGAAGTTAGATTGCTTTGGGTTAGGATATACAACGTTATCGACGTATATAATGTCCCCATCGAGAAGCAGGCGACGACACGCCAGAATGTTGTAAAATATTACATCCGAGATGTTAGGTTCCCTTAGGTTAGGATATACAACGTTATAGACGTATCTAATGTCCCCTTCGAGAAGCAGGCGACGACACGCCAGAATGTTGTAAAATATTACATTCGACATGTTATGTTGCCTTAGGCTAGGATATGTAACGTTATAGACGAATATAATATTCCCACCGAGAAATAGGGGCCGACGCGTCAGGAGCGTTGTAAAATATTACACCCGAAATGTTAGGTTCCCTTAGGTTAGGATATACAACGTTATAGACGTATAGAATGTTCCCACCGAGATGTAGGGACCGACATCCCAGGAATGTTGTAAAATATTACATCCGAGATGTTAGGTTGCCTTAAGCTAGGACATATATCGTTATAGACGTATATAATGTTCCCACCGAGAGGTAGGGACCGACGCGTCAGGAATGTTCTAAAATATTACATCCCAGATGTTAGGTTGCGTTAGGTTAGGATATACAAGGTTATAGACGTATATAATGTCCCCTTTGAGAAGCAGGCGACGACACGCCAGAATGTTGTAAAATATTATATTCGACATGTTAGGTTGCCTTAGGCTAGGATATATATCGTTATAGACGAATATAATATTCCCACCGAGAAATAGGGGCCGACGCGTCAGGAACGTTGTAAAATATTACACCCGAAATGATACGTACCCATAGGTTAGGATATACAACGTTATAGACGTATATAATGTTCCAACCGAGAAATAGGGGCCGACGCGTCAGGAATGTGGTAAAATATGACATCCCAGATGTTAGGTTGCGTTAGGTTAAGATATACGACGTTATAGACGTATATAATGTCCCCTTCGACAAGCAGGCGACGACACGCCAGAATGATGTAAAATATGACATTCGACATGTTAGGTTGCCTTAGGCTAGGATATGTAACGTTATAGACGAATATAATATTCCCACCGAGAAATAGGGGCCGACGCGTCAGGAACGTTGTAAAATATTACATCCGAGATGTTAGGTTCCCTTAGGTTAGGATATACAACGTTATAGACGTATAGAATGTTCCCACCGTGATGTAGGGACCGACATGCCAGGAATGTTGTAAAATATTACATCCGAGATGTTAGGTTGCCTTAAGCTAGGACATATATCGTTATAGACGTATATAATGTTCCCACCGAGAAGTAGGGACCGACGCGTCAGGAATGTTGTAAAATATTACATCCGAGATGTTAGGTTGCGTTAGGTTAGGATATACAACGTTATAGACGTATATAATGTCCCCTTCGAGAAGCAGGCGACGACACGCCAGAATGTTGTAAAATATTACATTGGACATGTTAGATTGCCTTAGGCTAGGATATGCAACGTTATAGACGTATAGAATGTTCCCACCGAGAAATAGGGGCCGACGGGTCAGGAATGTTGTAAAATATACACCCGAGATGTTAGGTTCCCTTAGGTTAGAATATACAACGTTATAGACTTATAGAAAGTTCCCACCGAGATGTAGGGACCGACATGCCAGGAATCTTGTAAAATATTACATACGAGAGGTTAGGTTGCTTTAGGTTAGGATATATATCGTTATAGACGAATATAATATTCCCACCGAGAAATAGGGGCCGACGCGTCAGGAACGTTGTAAAATATTACACCCGAAATGATACGTACCCATAGGTTAGGATATACAACGTTATAGACGTATATAATGTTCCCACCGAGAAATAGGGGCCGACGCGTCAGGAATGTTGTAAAATATGACATCCCAGATGTTAGGTTGCGTTAGGTTAAGATATACAACGTTATAGACGTATATAATCTCCCCTTCGAGAAGCAGGTGACGACACGCCAGAATGTTGTAAAATATTACATTCGACATGTTAGGTTGCCTTAGGCTAGGATATGTAACGTTATAGACGAATATAATATTCCCACCGAGAAATAGGGGCCGACGCGTTAGGAACGTTGTAAAATATTACTCCCGAAATGTTAGGTTGCCTTAGGCTAGGATATGCAACGCTATAGACGTATAGAATGTCCCCACCGAGAAATAGGGGCCGATGGGTCAGGAATGTTGTAAAATATACACCCGCGATGTTAGGTTCCCTTAGGTTAGGATATACAACGTTATAGACTTATAGAAAGTTCCCACCGAGATGTAGGGACCGACATGCCAGGAATGTTGTAAAATATTATATCCGAGATGTTACGTTGCTTTAGGTTAGGATATACAACGTTATAGACGTATAGAATGTTCCCACCGAGAAATAGGAGCCGAGGGGTCAGGAATGTTGTAAAATATTAGACCCGAGATGTTAGGTTCCCTTAGGTTAGGATATACAACGTTATAGACGTATAGAAAGTTCCCACGGTGATGTAGGGACCGACATGTCAGGAATGTTGTAAAATATTACATCCGAGATGTTACGTTGCTTTAGGTTAGGATATATATCGTTATAGACTAATATAATGTTCCCACCGAGACGTGGGCACCGACATGCCAGGAATCTTGTAAAATATTACATCCGAGATGTTAGGTTCCCTTAGGTTAGGATATACAACGTTATAGACGTATCTAATGTCCCCTTCGAGAAGCAGGCGACGACACGCCAGAATGTTGTAAAATATTACATTCGACATGTTAGGTTGCCTTAAGCTAGAACATATATCGTTATAGACGTATATAATGTTCCCACCGAGCAGTAGGGACCGACGCGTCAGGAATGTTGTAAAATATTACACCCGAGATGTTAGGTTCCCTTAGGTTAGCATATACAACGTTATAGACGTATATAATGTTCCCACCGAGAAGTAGGGACCGACATGCCAGGAATGTTGTAAAATATTACATACGAGACGTTAGGTTGCTTTAGGTTAGGATATATATCGTTATAGACTTACATAATGTTCCCACCGAGACGTGGGGACCGACATGCCAGGAATGTTGTAAAATGTTACATCCCAGAAGTTAGATTGCTTTGGGTTAGGATATACAACGTTATCGACGTATATAATGTCCCCATCGAGAAGCAGGCGACGACACGCCAGAATGTTGTAAAATATTACATCCGAGATGTTAGGTTCCCTTAGGTTAGGATATACAACGTTATAGACGTGTCTAATGTCCCCATCGAGAAGCAGGCGACGACACGCCAGAATGTTGTAAAATATTACATCCGATATGTTAGGTTGCCTTAGGCTAGGATATATAACGTGA
Source organism: Xylocopa violacea (assembly GCA_963969225.1). Taxonomy (NCBI): domain Eukaryota; kingdom Metazoa; phylum Arthropoda; class Insecta; order Hymenoptera; family Apidae; genus Xylocopa; species Xylocopa violacea. The sequence continues at coordinate 55,496,539 of CAXAJV010000001.1, forward strand.
TAGACGTATATAATGTTCCCACCAAGAAATAGGGGCCGACGCGTCAGGAATGTTGTAAAATAGTACATCCGAGATGTTAGGTTGCCTTAGGTTAGGATATACAACGTTATAGACGTATATAATGCCCCATCGGGAAGTAAGTGCCGTCAAGCCAGGAATGCTGTAAAATATTACAGTAGAGAGGTTAGGTTGCCTTAGGTTATGATATATAACCTTGCAGACGTATATAATGTTCCCACCGAGATGTAGGGACCGACATGCCAGGAATGTTGTAAAATATTACATCCGAGATGTTAGGTTGCTTTAGGTTAGGATATATATCGTTATAGACATATATAATGTTCCCACCGAGACGTGGGGACCGACATGCCAGGAATGTTGTAAAATATTACATCCCAGATTGTAGGTTGCTTTGGGTTAGGATATACAACGTTATAGACGTATATAATGTCCCCATCGAGAAGCAGGCGACGACACGCCAGGAATGTTGTAAAATATTGCATCCGAGATGGTATATTGCCTTGCGTTAGGATATATTACGTTATAGACGTATATAATGTTACCACCGAGATGTACGAGCCGACACGCCAGGAATGTTATCAACTATTACATCCGAGATGTTCGGTTGCCTTAGGTTATGATATATAACGTTATAGACGTATACAATGTTACCACCGAGAAGCAGGGACTGACATGCTAGGAATGTTGTAAAATATTACATCCGAGATGTTAGGTTGCGTTAGGTTAGGATATACAACGTTATAGACGTATAGAATGTCCCCATCGAGAAGCAGGCGACGACACGCCAGAATGTTGTAAAATATTACATCCGAGATGTTAGGTTCCCTTAGGTTAGGATATACAACGTTATAGACGTATCTAATGTCCCCATCGAGAAGCAGGCGACGACACGCCAGAATGTTGTAAAATATTACATCCGATATGTTAGGTTGCCGTAGGCTAGGATATATAACGTGATAGACGTATATAATGTTCCCACCGAGAAATAGGGGCCGACGCGTCAGGAATGTTGTAAAATATTACATCCGAGATGTTAGGTTGCCTTAGGTTAGGATATACAACGTTATAGACGTATATAATGCCCCATCGGGAAGTAAGTGCCGTCAAGCCAGGAATGCTGTAAAATATTACAGTAGAGAGGTTAGGTTGCCTTAGGTTATGATATATAACCTTGCAGACGTATATAATGTTCCCACCGAGATGTAGGGACCGACATGCCAGGAATGTTGTAAAATATTACATCCGAGATGTTAGGTTGCTTTAGGTTAGGATATATATCGTTATAGACATATATAATGTTCCCACCGAGACGTGGGGACCGACATGCCAGGAATGTTGTAAAATATTACATCCCAGATTGTAGGTTGCTTTGGGTTAGGATATACAACGTTATAGACGTATATAATGTCCCCTTCGGGAAGCAGGCAACGATACGCCAGAATGTTGTAAAATATTACATTCGACATGCTAGGTTGCCTTAGGCTAGGATATATAACGTTATAGACGTATATAATATTCCCACCGAGAAATAGGGGCCGACGCGTCAGGAATGTTGTAAAATATTACACCCGAGATGTTAGGTTCCCTTAGGTTAACATATACAACGTTATAGACGTATATAATGTTCCCACCGAGAAGTAGGGACCGACATGCCAGGAATGTTGTAAAATATTACATACGAAATGTTAGGTTGCTTTAGGTTAGGATATATATCGTTATAGACGTATACAATGTTCCCACCGAGAAGTAGGGACTGACGCGTCAGGAATGTTGTAAAATATCACATCCCAGATGTTAGGTTGCGTTAGGTTAGGATATACAACGTTTTTAGACGTATATAATGTCCCCTTCGAGAAGCAGGCGACGACACGCCAGAATGTTGTAAAATATTACATTCGACATGTTAGGTTGCCTTAGGCTAGGATATATAACGTTATAGACGTATATAATATTCCCACCGAGAAATAGGGGCCGACGCGTCAGGAATGTTGTAAAATATTACACCCGAGATGTTAGGTTGCTTTAGGTTAGGATATATATCGTTATAGACGTATACAATGTTCCCACCGAGAAGTAGGGGCTGACGCGTCAGGAATGTTGTAAAATATTACATCCCAGATGTTAGGTTGCGTTAGGTTAGGATATACAACGTTATAGACGGATATAATGTCCCCTTCGAGAAGCAGGCGACGACACGCCAGAATGTTGTAAAATATTACATTCGACATGTTAGGTTGCCTTAGGCTAGGATATATAACGTTATAGACGTATATAATATTCCCACCGATAAATAGGGGCCGATGCGTCAGGAATGTTGTAAAATATTACACCCGAGATGTTAGGTTGCCTTAGGTTATGATATATAACCTTGCAGACGTATATAATGTTCCCACCGAGATGTAGGGACCGACATGCCAGGAATGTTGTAAAATATTACATCCGAGATGTTAGGTTGCCTTAGGCTAGGACATATATCGTTATAGACGTATACAATGTTCCCACCGAGAAGTAGGGACCGACGCGTCAGGAATGTTGTAAAATATTACATCCCAGATGTTAGGTTGCGTTAGGTTAGGATATACAACGTTTACAGACGTATATAATGTCCCCCTCGAGAAGCAGGCAACGATACGCCAGAATGTTGTAAAATATTACATTCGACATGTTAGGTTGCCTTAGGCTAGGATATATAACGTTATAGACGTATATAATATTCCCACCGAGAAATAGGGGCCGACGCGTCAGGAATGTTGTAAAATATTACACCCGAGATGTTAGGTTCCCTTAGGTTAGCATATACAACGTTATAGACGTATATAATGTTCCCACCGAGAAGTAGGGACCGACAAGCCAGGAATGTTGTAACATATTACATACGAGATGTTAGGTTGCTTTAGGTTAGGATATATATCGTTATAGACGTATACAATGTTCCCACCGAGAAGTAGGGACTGACGCGTCAGGAATGTTGTAAAATATTACATCCCAGATGTTAGGTTGCGTTAGGTTAGGATATACAACGTTATAGACGTATATAATGTCCCCTTCGAGAAGCAGGCGACGACACGCCAGGAATGTTGTAAAATATTGCATCCGAGATGGTATATTGCCTTGCGTTAGGATATATTACGTTATAGACGTATATAATGTTACCACCGAGATGTACGAGCCGACACGCCAGGAATGTTATCAACTATTACATCCGAGATGTTCGGTTGCCTTAGGTTATGATATATAACGTTATAGACGTATACAATGTTACCACCGAGAAGCAGGGACTGACATGCTAGGAATGTTGTAAAATATTACATCCGAGATGTTAGGTTGCGTTAGGTTAGGATATACAACGTTATAGACGTATAGAATGTCCCCATCGAGAAGCAGGCGACGACACGCCAGAATGTTGTAAAATATTACATCCGAGATGTTAGGTTCCCTTAGGTTAGGATATACAACGTTATAGACGTATCTAATGTCCCCATCGAGAAGCAGGCGACGACACGCCAGAATGTTGTAAAATATTACATCCGATATGTTAGGTTGCCGTAGGCTAGGATATATAACGTGATAGACGTATATAATGTTCCCACCGAGAAATAGGGGCCGACGCGTCAGGAATGTTGTAAAATATTACATCCGAGATGTTAGGTTGCCTTAGGTTAGGATATACAACGTTATAGACGTATATAATGCCCCATCGGGAAGTAAGTGCCGTCAAGCCAGGAATGCTGTAAAATATTACAGTAGAGAGGTTAGGTTGCCTTAGGTTATGATATATAACCTTGCAGACGTATATAATGTTCCCACCGAGATGTAGGGACCGACATGCCAGGAATGTTGTAAAATATTACATCCGAGATGTTAGGTTGCTTTAGGTTAGGATATATATCGTTATAGACATATATAATGTTCCCACCGAGACGTGGGGACCGACATGCCAGGAATGTTGTAAAATATTACATCCCAGATTGTAGGTTGCTTTGGGTTAGGATATACAACGTTATAGACGTATATAATGTCCCCTTCGAGAAGCAGGCAACGATACGCCAGAATGTTGTAAAATATTACATTCGACATGCTAGGTTGCCTTAGGCTAGGATATATAACGTTATAGACGTATATAATATTCCCACCGAGAAATAGGGGCCGACGCGTCAGGAATGTTGTAAAATATTACACCCGAGATGTTAGGTTCCCTTAGGTTAACATATACAACGTTATAGACGTATATAATGTTCCCACCGAGAAGTAGGGACCGACATGCCAGGAATGTTGTAAAATATTACATACGAAATGTTAGGTTGCTTTAGGTTAGGATATATATCGTTATAGACGTATACAATGTTCCCACCGAGAAGTAGGGACTGACGCGTCAGGAATGTTGTAAAATATCACATCCCAGATGTTAGGTTGCGTTAGGTTAGGATATACAACGTTTTTAGACGTATATAATGTCCCCTTCGAGAAGCAGGCGACGACACGCCAGAATGTTGTAAAATATTACATTCGACATGTTAGGTTGCCTTAGGCTAGGATATATAACGTTATAGACGTATATAATATTCCCACCGAGAAATAGGGGCCGACGCGTCAGGAATGTTGTAAAATATTACATCCGAGATGTTAGGTTGCTTTAGGTTAGGATATATATCGTTATAGACATATATAATGTTCCCACCGAGACGTGGGGACCGACATGCCAGGAATGTTGTAAAATATTACATCCCAGATTGTAGGTTGCTTTGGGTTAGGATATACAACGTTATAGACGTATATAATGTCCCCATCGAGAAGCAGGCGACGACACGCCAGGAATGTTGTAAAATATTGCATCCGAGATGGTATATTGCCTTGCGTTAGGATATATTACGTTATAGACGTATATAATGTTACCACCGAGATGTACGAGCCGACACGCCAGGAATGTTATCAACTATTACATCCGAGATGTTCGGTTGCCTTAGGTTAGGATATACAACGTTATAGACGTATATAATGCCCCATCGGGAAGTAAGTGCCGTCAAGCCAGGAATGCTGTAAAATATTACAGTAGAGAGGTTAGGTTGCCTTAGGTTATGATATATAACCTTGCAGACGTATATAATGTTCCCACCGAGATGTAGGGACCGACATGCCAGGAATGTTGTAAAATATTACATCCGAGATGTTAGGTTGCTTTAGGTTAGGATATATATCGTTATAGACATATATAATGTTCCCACCGAGACGTGGGGACCGACATGCCAGGAATGTTGTAAAATATTACATCCCAGATTGTAGGTTGCTTTGGGTTAGGATATACAACGTTATAGACGTATATAATGTCCCCTTCGGGAAGCAGGCAACGATACGCCAGAATGTTGTAAAATATTACATTCGACATGCTAGGTTGCCTTAGGCTAGGATATATAACGTTATAGACGTATATAATATTCCCACCGAGAAATAGGGGCCGACGCGTCAGGAATGTTGTAAAATATTACACCCGAGATGTTAGGTTCCCTTAGGTTAACATATACAACGTTATAGACGTATATAATGTTCCCACCGAGAAGTAGGGACCGACATGCCAGGAATGTTGTAAAATATTACATACGAAATGTTAGGTTGCTTTAGGTTAGGATATATATCGTTATAGACGGATACAATGTTCCCACCGAGAAGTAGGGACTGACGCGTCAGGAATGTTGTAAAATATCACATCCCAGATGTTAGGTTGCGTTAGGTTAGGATATACAACGTTTTTAGACGTATATAATGTCCCCTTCGAGAAGCAGGCGACGACACGCCAGAATGTTGTAAAATATTACATTCGACATGTTAGGTTGCCTTAGGCTAGGATATATAACGTTATAGACGTATATAATATTCCCACCGAGAAATAGGGGCCGACGCGTCAGGAATGTTGTAAAATATTACACCCGAGATGTTAGGTTGCTTTAGGTTAGGATATATATCGTTATAGACGTATACAATGTTCCCACCGAGAAGTAGGGGCTGACGCGTCAGGAATGTTGTAAAATATTACATCCCAGATGTTAGGTTGCGTTAGGTTAGGATATACAACGTTATAGACGGATATAATGTCCCCTTCGAGAAGCAGGCGACGACACGCCAGAATGTTGTAAAATATTACATTCGACATGTTAGGTTGCCTTAGGCTAGGATATATAACGTTATAGACGTATATAATATTCCCACCGATAAATAGGGGCCGATGCGTCAGGAATGTTGTAAAATATTACACCCGAGATGTTAGGTTGCCTTAGGTTATGATATATAACCTTGCAGACGTATATAATGTTCCCACCGAGATGTAGGGACCGACATGCCAGGAATGTTGTAAAATATTACATCCGAGATGTTAGGTTGCCTTAGGCTAGGACATATATCGTTATAGACGTATACAATGTTCCCACCGAGAAGTAGGGACCGACGCGTCAGGAATGTTGTAAAATATTACATCCCAGATGTTAGGTTGCGTTAGGTTAGGATATACAACGTTTACAGACGTATATAATGTCCCCCTCGAGAAGCAGGCAACGATACGCCAGAATGTTGTAAAATATTACATTCGACATGTTAGGTTGCCTTAGGCTAGGATATATAACGTTATAGACGTATATAATATTCCCACCGAGAAATAGGGGCCGACGCGTCAGGAATGTTGTAAAATATTACACCCGAGATGTTAGGTTCCCTTAGGTTAGCATATACAACGTTATAGACGTATATAATGTTCCCACCGAGAAGTAGGGACCGACAAGCCAGGAATGTTGTAACATATTACATACGAGATGTTAGGTTGCTTTAGGTTAGGATATATATCGTTATAGACGTATACAATGTTCCCACCGAGAAGTAGGGACTGACGCGTCAGGAATGTTGTAAAATATTACATCCCAGATGTTAGGTTGCGTTAGGTTAGGATATACAACGTTATAGACGTATATAATGTCCCCTTCGAGAAGCAGGCGACGACACGCCAAAATGTTGTAAAATATTACATTCGACATGTTAGGTTGCCTTAGGCTAGGATATATAACGTTATAGACGTATATAATATTCCCACCGATAAATAGGGGCCGATGCGTCAGGAATGTTGTAAAATATTACACCCGAGATGTTAGGTTCCCTTAGGTTAGCATATACAACGTTATAGACGTATAGAATGTTCCCACCGAGATGTAGGGACCGACATGCCAGGAATGTTGTAAAATATTACATCCGAGATGTTAGGTTGCCTTAGGCTAGGACATATATCGTTATAGACGTATACAATGTTCCCACCGAGAAGTAGGGACCGACGCGTCAGGAATGTTGTAAAATATTACATTCCAGATGTTAGGTTGCGTTAGGTTAGGATATACAACGTTTACAGACGTATATAATGTCCCCTTCGAGAAGCAGGCAACGATACGCCAGAATGTTGTAAAATATTACATTCGACATGCTAGGTTGCCTTAGGCTAGGATATATAACGTTATAGACGTATATAATATTCCCACCGAGAAATAGGGGCCGACGCGTCAGGAATGTTGTAAAATATTACACCCGAGATGTTAGGTTCCCTTAGGTTAGCATATACAACGTTATAGACGTATATAATGGTCCCACCGAGAAGTAGGGACCGACATGCCAGGAATGTTGTAAAATATTACATACGAGATGTTAGGTTGCTTTAGGTTAGGATATATTTCGTTATAGACTTATATAATGTTCCCACCGAGACGTGGGGACCGACATGCCAGGAATGTTGTAAAATGTTACATCCCAGAAGTTAGATTGCTTTGGGTTAGGATATACAACGTTATCGACGTATATAATGTCCCCATCGAGAAGCAGGCGACGACACGCCAGAATGTTGTAAAATATTACATCCGAGATGTTAGGTTCCCTTAGGTTAGGATATACAACGTTATAGACGTATCTAATGTCCCCTTCGAGAAGCAGGCGACGACACGCCAGAATGTTGTAAAATATTACATTCGACATGTCATGTTGCCTTAGGCTAGGATATGTAACGTTATAGACGAATATAATATTCCCACCGAGAAATAGGGGCCGACGCGTCAGGAGCGTTGTAAAATATTACACCCGAAATGTTAGGTTCCCTTAGGTTAGGATATACAACGTTATAGACGTATAGAATGTTCCCACCGAGATGTAGGGACCGACATCCCAGGAATGTTGTAAAATATTACATCCGAGATGTTAGGTTGCCTTAAGCTAGGACATATATCGTTATAGACGTATATAATGTTCCCACCGAGAGGTAGGGACCGACGCGTCAGGAATGTTCTAAAATATTACATCCCAGATGTTAGGTTGCGTTAGGTTAGGATATACAAGGTTATAGACGTATATAATGTCCCCTTTGAGAAGCAGGCGACGACACGCCAGAATGTTGTAAAATATTATATTCGACATGTTAGGTTGCCTTAGGCTAGGATATATATCGTTATAGACGAATATAATATTCCCACCGAGAAATAGGGGCCGACGCGTCAGGAACGTTGTAAAATATTACACCCGAAATGATACGTACCCATAGGTTAGGATATACAACGTTATAGACGTATATAATGTTCCAACCGAGAAATAGGGGCCGACGCGTCAGGAATGTGGTAAAATATGACATCCCAGATGTTAGGTTGCGTTAGGTTAAGATATACGACGTTATAGACGTATATAATGTCCCCTTCGACAAGCAGGCGACGACACGCCAGAATGATGTAAAATATGACATTCGACATGTTAGGTTGCCTTAGGCTAGGATATGTAACGTTATGGACGAATATAATATTCCCACCGAGAAATAGGGGCCGACGCGTCAGGAACGTTGTAAAATATTACATCCGAGATGTTAGGTTCCCTTAGGTTAGGATATACAACGTTATAGACGTATAGAATGTTCCCACCGTGATGTAGGGACCGACATGCCAGGAATGTTGTAAAATATTACATCCGAGATGTTAGGTTGCCTTAAGCTAGGACATATATCGTTATAGACGTATATAATGTTCCCACCGAGAAGTAGGGACCGACGCGTCAGGAATGTTGTAAAATATTACATCCGAGATGTTAGGTTGCGTTAGGTTAGGATATACAACGTTATAGACGTATATAATGTCCCCTTCGAGAAGCAGGCGACGACACGCCAGAATGTTGTAAAATATTACATTGGACATGTTAGATTGCCTTAGGCTAGGATATGCAACGTTATAGACGTATAGAATGTTCCCACCGAGAAATAGGGGCCGACGGGTCAGGAATGTTGTAAAATATACACCCGAGATGTTAGGTTCCCTTAGGTTAGAATATACAACGTTATAGACTTATAGAAAGTTCCCACCGAGATGTAGGGACCGACATGCCAGGAATCTTGTAAAATATTACATCCGAGACGTTAGGTTGCGTTAGGTTAGGACCTACAACGTTAAAGACGTATCTAATGTCCCCATCGAGAAGCAGGCGACGACACGCCAGAATGTTGTAAAATATTACATCCGATATGTTAGGTTGCCTTATGCTACGATATATATCGTTATAGACGTATAAAATGTTCCCACCGAGAAGTAGGGACCGAAATGCCAGGAATGTTGTAAAATATTACATCCGAGATGTTAGGTTGCCTTAGGTTAGGATATACAACGTTATAGACGTATATAATGTCCCCATCGAAAAGCAGGCGACGACACGCCAGGAATGTTGTAAAAAATTACATCCGAGATGTTATGTTGCCTTGCGTTAGGCTATATAACGTTATAGACGTATATAATGTTACCACCGAGATGTACGGGCCGACACGCCAGGAATGTTATCAACTATTACATCCGAGATGTTCGGTTGCCGTGGGTTATGATATATAACGTTATAGACGTATATAATGTTACCACCGAGAAGTAGGGACTGACATGCCAGGAATGTTGTAAAATATTACATCCGAGATGTTAGGTTCCCTTAGGTTAGGATATACAACGTTATAGACGTATCTAATGTCCCCTTCGAGAAGCAGGCCACGACACGCCAGAATGTTGTAAAATATTACATTCGACATGTTAGGTTGCCTTAGGGTAGGATATGTAACGTTATAGACGAATATAATATTCCCACCGAGAAATAGGGGCCGACGCGTCAGGAACGTTGTAAAATATTACACCCGAAATGTTAGGTTCCCTTAGGTTAGGATATACAACGTTATAGACGTATAGAATGTTCCCACCGAGATGTAGGGACCGACATGCCAGGAATGTTGTAAAATATTACATACGAGATGTTAGGTTGCTTTAGGTTAGGATATATTTCGTTATAGACTTATATAATGTTCCCACCGAGACGTGGGGACCGACATGCCAGGAATGTTGTAAAATGTTACATCCCAGAAGTTAGATTGCTTTGGGTTAGGATATACAACGTTATAGACGTATATAATGTTCCCACCGAGAAGTAGGGACCGACGCGTCAGGAATGTTGTAAAATATTACACCCGAGATGTTAGGTTCCCTTAGGTTAGCATATACAACGTTATAGACGTATATAATGTTCCCACCGAGAAGTAGGGACCGACATGCCAGGAATGTTGTAAAATATTACATACGAGACGTTAGGTTGCTTTAGGTTAGGATATATATCGTTATAGACTTACATAATGTTCCCACCGAGACGTGGGGACCGACATGCCAGGAATGTTGTAAAATGTTACATCCCAGAAGTTAGATTGCTTTGGGTTAGGATATACAACGTTGTCGACGTATATAATGTCCCCATCGAGAAGCAGGCGACGACACGCCAGAATGTTGTAAAATATTACATCCGAGATGTTAGGTTCCCTTAGGTTAGGATATACAACGTTATAGACGTATCTAATGTCCCCTTCGAGAAGCAGGCGACGACACGCCAGAATGTTGTAAAATATTACATTCGACATGTTAGGTTGCCTTAGGCTAGGATATGTAACGTTATAGACGAATATAATATTCCCACCGAGAAATAGGGGCCGACGCGTCAGGAACGTTGTAAAATATTACACCCGAAATGTTAGGTTCCCTTAGGTTAGGATATACAACGTTATAGACGTATAGAATGTTCCCACCGAGATGTAGGGACCGACATGCCAGGAATGTTGTAAAATATTACATACGAGATGTTAGGTTGCTTTAGGTTAGGATATATTTCGTTATAGACTTATATAATGTTCCCACCGAGACGTGGGGACCGACATGCCAGGAATGTTGTAAAATGTTACATCCCAGAAGTTAGATTGCTTTGGGTTAGGATATACAACGTTATCGACGTATATAATGTCCCCATCGAGAAGCAGGCGACGACACGCCAGAATGTTGTAAAATATTACATCCGAGATGTTAGGTTCCCTTAGGTTAGGATATACAACGTTATAGACGTATCTAATGTCCCCTTTGAGAAGCAGGCGACGACACGCCAGAATGTTGAAAAATATTACATTCGACATGTTAGGTTGCCTTAGGCTAGGATATGTAACGTTATAGATGAATATAATATTCCCACCGAGAAATAGGGGCCGACGCGTCAGGAACGTTGTAAAATATTACACCCGAAATGTTAGGTTCCCTTAGGTTAGGATATACAACGTTATAGACGTATAGAATGTTCCCACCGTGATGTAGGGACCGACATGCCAGGAATGTTGTAAAATATTACATCTGAGATGTTAGGTTGCCTTAAGCTAGGACATATATCGTTATAGACGTATATAATGTTCCCACCGAGAAGTAGGGACCGACGCGTCAGGAATGTTGTAAAATATTACATCCGATATGTTAGGTTCCGTTAGGTTAGGATATACAACGTTATAGACGTATATAATGTCCCCTTCGAGAAGCAGGCGACGACACGCCAGAATGTTGTAAAATATTACATTCGACATGTTAGATTGCCTTAGGCTAGGATATATATCGTTATAGACGAATATAATATTCCCACCGAGAAATAGGGGCCGACGCGTCAGGAACGTTGTAAAATATTACACCCGAAATGTTAGGTTGCCTTAGGCTAGGAGATGCAACGTTATAGACGTATAGAATGTTCCCACCGAGAAATAGGGGCCGACGGGTCAGGAATGTTGTAAAATATACACCCGAGATGTTAGGTTCCCTTAGGTTAGGATATACAACGTTATAGACTTATAGAAAGTTCCCACCGAGATGTAGGGACCGACATGCCAGGAATCTTGTAAAATATTACATCCGAGACGTTAGGTTGTGTTAGGTTAGGACCTACAACGTTAAAGACGTATCTAATGTCCCCATCGAGAAGCAGGCGACGACACGCCAGAATCTTGTAAAATATTACATCCGATATGTTAGGTTGCCTTATGCTACGATATATATCGTTATAGACGTATACAATGTTCCCACCGAGAAGTAGGGACCGAAATGCCAGGAATGTTGTAAAATATTACATCCGAGATGTTAGGTTGCCTTAGGTTAGGATATACAATGTTATAGACGTATATAATGTCCCCTTCGAAAAGCAGGCGACGACACGCCAGGAATGTTGTAAAATATTACATCCGAGATGTTATGTTGCCTTGCGTTAGGCTATATAACGTTATAGACGTATATAATGTTACCACCGAGATGTACGGGCCGACACGCCAGGAATGTTATCAACTATTACATCCGAGATGTTCGGTTGCCTTGGGTTATGATATATAACGTTATAGACGTATATAATGTTACCACCGAGAAGTAGGGACTGACATGCCAGGAATGTTGTAAAATATTACATACGAGATGTTAGGTTGCTTTAGGTTAGGATATATATCGTTATAGACTTATATAATGTTACCACCGAGAAGTAGGGACTGACATGCCAGGAATGTTTTAAAATATTACATCCCAGATGTTAGGTTGCGTTAGGTTAGGATATACAACGTTTATAGACGTATATAATGTCCCCTTCGAGAAGCAGGCGACGACACGCCAGAATGTTGTAAAATATTGCATTCGACATGCTAGGTTGCCTTAGGCTAGGATATGTAACGTTATAGACGAATATAATATTCCCACCGAGAAATAGGGGCCGACGCGTCAGGAATGTTGTAAAATATTACACCCGAGATGTTAGGTTCCCTTAGGTTAGGATGTACAACGTTATAGACGTATAGAATTTTCCCACCGAGATGTAGGGACCGACATGCCAGGAATGTTGTAAAATATTACATCCCATATGTTAGGTTGCGTTAGGTTAGGATATACAACGTTATAGACGTATAGAATGTTCCCACCGAGATGTGGGGACCGACATGCCAGGAATGTTGTAAAATATTACATCCGAGATGTTAGGTTGCCTTAGGCTAAGACATATATCGTTATAGACGTATACAATGTTCCCACCGAGAAGTAGGGACCGACGCGTCAGGAATGTTGTAAAATATTACATCCCAGATGTTAGGTTGCGTTAGGTTAGGATATACAACGTTTACAGACGTATATAATGTCCCCTTCGAGAAGCAGGCGACGATACGCCAGAATGTTGTAAAATATTACATTCGACATGCTAGGTTGCCTTAGGCTAGGATATATAACGTTATAGACGTATATAATATTCCCACCGAGAAATAGGGGCCGACGCGTCAGGAATGTTGTAAAATATTACGCCCGAGATGTTAGGTTCCCTTAGGTTAGCATATACAACGTTATAGACGTATATAATGGTCCCACCGAGAAGTAGGGACCGACATGCCAGGAATGTTGTAAAATATTACATACGAGATGTTAGGTTGCTTTAGGTTAGGATATATTTCGTTATAGACTTATATAATGTTCCCACCGATAAATAGGGGCCGACGCGTCAGGAGCGTTGTAAAATATTACACCCGAAATGTTAGGTTCCCTTAGGTTAGGATATACAACGTTATAGACGTATAGAATGTTCCCACCGAGATGTAGGGACCGACATCCCAGGAATGTTGTAAAATATTACATCCGAGATGTTAGGTTGCCTTAAGCTAGGACATATATCGTTATAGACGTATATAATGTTCCCACCGAGAGGTAGGGACCGACGCGTCAGGAATGTTCTAAAATATTACATCCCAGATGTTAGGTTGCGTTAGGTTAGGATATACAAGGTTATAGACGTATATAATGTCCCCTTTGAGAAGCAGGCGACGACACGCCAGAATGTTGTAAAATATTATATTCGACATGTTAGGTTGCCTTAGGCTAGGATATATATCGTTATAGACGAATATAATATTCCCACCGAGAAATAGGGGCCGACGCGTCAGGAACGTTGTAAAATATTACACCCGAAATGATACGTACCCATAGGTTAGGATATACAACGTTATAGACGTATATAATGTTCCAACCGAGAAATAGGGGCCGACGCGTCAGGAATGTGGTAAAATATGACATCCCAGATGTTAGGTTGCGTTAGGTTAAGATATACGACGTTATAGACGTATATAATGTCCCCTTCGACAAGCAGGCGACGACACGCCAGAATGATGTAAAATATGACATTCGACATGTTAGGTTGCCTTAGGCTAGGATATGTAACGTTATAGACGAATATAATATTCCCACCGAGAAATAGGGGCCGACGCGTCAGGAACGTTGTAAAATATTACATCCGAGATGTTAGGTTCCCTTAGGTTAGGATATACAACGTTATAGACGTATAGAATGTTCCCACCGTGATGTAGGGACCGACATGCCAGGAATGTTGTAAAATATTACATCCGAGATGTTAGGTTGCCTTAAGCTAGGACATATATCGTTATAGACGTATATAATGTTCCCACCGAGAAGTAGGGACCGACGCGTCAGGAATGTTGTAAAATATTACATCCGAGATGTTAGGTTGCGTTAGGTTAGGATATACAACGTTATAGACGTATATAATGTCCCCTTCGAGAAGCAGGCGACGACACGCCAGAATGTTGTAAAATATTACATTGGACATGTTAGATTGCCTTAGGCTAGGATATGCAACGTTATAGACGTATAGAATGTTCCCACCGAGAAATAGGGGCCGACGGGTCAGGAATGTTGTAAAATATACACCCGAGATGTTAGGTTCCCTTAGGTTAGAATATACAACGTTATAGACTTATAGAAAGTTCCCACCGAGATGTAGGGACCGACATGCCAGGAATCTTGTAAAATATTACATACGAGAGGTTAGGTTGCTTTAGGTTAGGATATATATCTTTATAGACGAATATAATATTCCCACCGAGAAATAGGGGCCGACGCGTCAGGAACGTTCTAAAATATTACACCCGAAATGATACGTACCCATAGGTTAGGATATACAACGTTATAGACGTATATAATGTTCCCACCGAGAAATAGGGGCCGACGCGTCAGGAATGTTGTAAAATATGACATCCCAGATGTTAGGTTGCGTTAGGTTAAGATATACAACGTTATAGACGTATATAATCTCCCCTTCGAGAAGCAGGTGACGACACGCCAGAATGTTGTAAAATATTACATTCGACATGTTAGGTTGCCTTAGGCTAGGATATGTAACGTTATAGACGAATATAATATTCCCACCGAGAAATAGGGGCCGACGCGTTAGGAACGTTGTAAAATATTACTCCCGAAATGTTAGGTTGCCTTAGGCTAGGATATGCAACGCTATAGACGTATAGAATGTCCCCACCGAGAAATAGGGGCCGACGGGTCAGGAATGTTGTAAAATATACACCCGCGATGTTAGGTTCCCTTAGGTTAGGATATACAACGTTATAGACTTATAGAAAGTTCCCACCGAGATGTAGGGACCGACATGCCAGGAATCTTGTAAAATATACACCCGAGATGTTAGGTTCCCTTAGGTTAGGATATACAACGTTATAGACTTATAGAAAGTTCCCACCGAGATGTAGGGACCGACATGCCAGGAATGTTGTAAAATATTATATCCGAGATGTTACGTTGCTTTAGGTTAGGATATACAACGTTATAGACGTATAGAATGTTCCCACCGAGAAATAGGAGCCGAGGGGTCAGGAATGTTGTAAAATATTAGACCCGAGATGTTAGGTTCCCTTAGGTTAGGATATACAACGTTATAGACGTATAGAAAGTTCCCACGGTGATGTAGGGACCGACATGTCAGGAATGTTGTAAAATATTACATCCGAGATGTTACGTTGCTTTAGGTTAGGATATATATCGTTATAGACTAATATAATGTTCCCACCGAGACGTGGGCACCGACATGCCAGGAATCTTGTAAAATATTACATCCGAGATGTTAGGTTCCCTTAGGTTAGGATATACAACGTTATAGACGTATCTAATGTCCCCTTCGAGAAGCAGGCGACGACACGCCAGAATGTTGTAAAATATTACATTCGACATGTTAGGTTGCCTTAAGCTAGAACATATATCGTTATAGACGTATATAATGTTCCCACCGAGCAGTAGGGACCGACGCGTCAGGAATGTTGTAAAATATTACACCCGAGATGTTAGGTTCCCTTAGGTTAGCATATACAACGTTATAGACGTATATAATGTTCCCACCGAGAAGTAGGGACCGACATGCCAGGAATGTTGTAAAATATTACATACGAGACGTTAGGTTGCTTTAGGTTAGGATATATATCGTTATAGACTTACATAATGTTCCCACCGAGACGTGGGGACCGACATGCCAGGAATGTTGTAAAATGTTACATCCCAGAAGTTAGATTGCTTTGGGTTAGGATATACAACGTTATCGACGTATATAATGTCCCCATCGAGAAGCAGGCGACGACACGCCAGAATGTTGTAAAATATTACATCCGAGATGTTAGGTTCCCTTAGGTTAGGATATACAACGTTATAGACGTGTCTAATGTCCCCATCGAGAAGCAGGCGACGACACGCCAGAATGTTGTAAAATATTACATCCGATATGTTAGGTTGCCTTAGGCTAGGATATATAACGTGATAGACGTATATAATGTTCCCACCAAGAAATAGGGGCCGACGCGTCAGGAATGTTGTAAAATAGTACATCCGAGATGTTAGGTTGCCTTAGGTTAGGATATACAACGTTATAGACGTATATAATGCCCCATCGGGAAGTAAGTGCCGTCAAGCCAGGAATGCTGTAAAATATTACAGTAGAGAGGTTAGGTTGCCTTAGGTTATGATATATAACCTTGCAGACGTATATAATGTTCCCACCGAGATGTAGGGACCGACATGCCAGGAATGTTGTAAAATATTACATCCGAGATGTTAGGTTGCTTTAGGTTAGGATATATATCGTTATAGACATATATAATGTTCCCACCGAGACGTGGGGACCGACATGCCAGGAATGTTGTAAAATATTACATCCCAGATTGTAGGTTGCTTTGGGTTAGGATATACAACGTTATAGACGTATATAATGTCCCCATCGAGAAGCAGGCGACGACACGCCAGGAATGTTGTAAAATATTGCATCCGAGATGGTATATTGCCTTGCGTTAGGATATATTACGTTATAGACGTATATAATGTTACCACCGAGATGTACGAGCCGACACGCCAGGAATGTTATCAACTATTACATCCGAGATGTTCGGTTGCCTTAGGTTATGATATATAACGTTATAGACGTATACAATGTTACCACCGAGAAGCAGGGACTGACATGCTAGGAATGTTGTAAAATATTACATCCGAGATGTTAGGTTGCGTTAGGTTAGGATATACAACGTTATAGACGTATAGAATGTCCCCATCGAGAAGCAGGCGACGACACGCCAGAATGTTGTAAAATATTACATCCGAGATGTTAGGTTCCCTTAGGTTAGGATATACAACGTTATAGACGTATCTAATGTCCCCATCGAGAAGCAGGCGACGACACGCCAGAATGTTGTAAAATATTACATCCGATATGTTAGGTTGCCGTAGGCTAGGATATATAACGTGATAGACGTATATAATGTTCCCACCGAGAAATAGGGGCCGACGCGTCAGGAATGTTGTAAAATATTACATCCGAGATGTTAGGTTGCCTTAGGTTAGGATATACAACGTTATAGACGTATATAATGCCCCATCGGGAAGTAAGTGCCGTCAAGCCAGGAATGCTGTAAAATATTACAGTAGAGAGGTTAGGTTGCCTTAGGTTATGATATATAACCTTGCAGACGTATATAATGTTCCCACCGAGATGTAGGGACCGACATGCCAGGAATGTTGTAAAATATTACATCCGAGATGTTAGGTTGCTTTAGGTTAGGATATATATCGTTATAGACATATATAATGTTCCCACCGAGACGTGGGGACCGACATGCCAGGAATGTTGTAAAATATTACATCCCAGATTGTAGGTTGCTTTGGGTTAGGATATACAACGTTATAGACGTATATAATGTCCCCATCGAGAAGCAGGCGACGACACGCCAGGAATGTTGTAAAATATTACATCCGAGATGGTATATTGCCTTGCGTTAGGATATATTACGTTATAGACGTATATAAAGTTACCACCGAGATGTACGGGCCGACAGGCCAGGAATGTTATCAGCTATTACATCCGAGATGTTCGGTTGCCTTAGGTTATGATATATAACGTTATAGACGTATATAATGTTACCACCGGGAAGTAGGGACCGACGCGTCAGGAATGTTGTAAAATATTACATCCCAGATGTTAGGTTGCGTTAGGTTAGGATGTACAACGTTTACAGACGTATATAATGTCCCCTTCGAGAAGCAGGCAACGATACGCCAGAATGTTGTAAAATATTACATTCGACATGCTAGGTTGCCTTAGGCTAGGATATATAACGTTATAGACGTATATAATATTCCCACCGAGAAATAGGGGCCGACGCGTCAGGAATGTTGTAAAATATTACACCCGAGATGTTAGGTTCCCTTAGGTTAACATATACAACGTTATAGACGTATATAATGTTCCCACCGAGAAGTAGGGACCGACATGCCAGGAATGTTGTAAAATATTACATACGAAATGTTAGGTTGCTTTAGGTTAGGATATATATCGTTATAGACGTATACAATGTTCCCACCGAGAAGTAGGGACTGACGCGTCAGGAATGTTGTAAAATATCACATCCCAGATGTTAGGTTGCGTTAGGTTAGGATATACAACGTTTTTAGACGTATATAATGTCCCCTTCGAGAAGCAGGCGACGACACGCCAGAATGTTGTAAAATATTACATTCGACATGTTAGGTTGCCTTAGGCTAGGATATATAACGTTATAGACGTATATAATATTCCCACCGAGAAATAGGGGCCGACGCGTCAGGAATGTTGTAAAATATTACACCCGAGATGTTAGGTTGCTTTAGGTTAGGATATATATCGTTATAGACGTATACAATGTTCCCACCGAGAAGTAGGGGCTGACGCGTCAGGAATGTTGTAAAATATTACATCCCAGATGTTAGGTTGCGTTAGGTTAGGATATACAACGTTATAGACGGATATAATGTCCCCTTCGAGAAGCAGGCGACGACACGCCAGAATGTTGTAAAATATTACATTCGACATGTTAGGTTGCCTTAGGCTAGGATATATAACGTTATAGACGTATATAATATTCCCACCGATAAATAGGGGCCGATGCGTCAGGAATGTTGTAAAATATTACACCCGAGATGTTAGGTTCCCTTAGGTTAGCATATACAACGTTATAGACGTATAGAATGTTCCCACCGAGATGTAGGGACCGACATGCCAGGAATGTTGTAAAATATTACATCCGAGATGTTAGGTTGCCTTAGGCTAGGACATATATCGTTATAGACGTATACAATGTTCCCACCGAGAAGTAGGGACCGACGCGTCAGGAATGTTGTAAAATATTACATCCCAGATGTTAGGTTGCGTTAGGTTAGGATATACAACGTTTACAGACGTATATAATGTCCCCCTCGAGAAGCAGGCAACGATACGCCAGAATGTTGTAAAATATTACATTCGACATGTTAGGTTGCCTTAGGCTAGGATATATAACGTTATAGACGTATATAATATTCCCACCGAGAAATAGGGGCCGACGCGTCAGGAATGTTGTAAAATATTACACCCGAGATGTTAGGTTGCTTTAGGTTAGGATATATATCGTTATAGACGTATACAATGTTCCCACCGAGAAGTAGGGGCTGACGCGTCAGGAATGTTGTAAAATATTACATCCCAGATGTTAGGTTGCGTTAGGTTAGGATATACAACGTTATAGACGGATATAATGTCCCCTTCGAGAAGCAGGCGACGACACGCCAGAATGTTGTAAAATATTACATTCGACATGTTAGGTTGCCTTAGGCTAGGATATATAACGTTATAGACGTATATAATATTCCCACCGATAAATAGGGGCCGATGCGTCAGGAATGTTGTAAAATATTACACCCGAGATGTTAGGTTCCCTTAGGTTAGCATATACAACGTTATAGACGTATAGAATGTTCCCACCGAGATGTAGGGACCGACATGCCAGGAATGTTGTAAAATATTACATCCGAGATGTTAGGTTGCCTTAGGCTAGGACATATATCGTTATAGACGTATACAATGTTCCCACCGAGAAGTAGGGACCGACGCGTCAGGAATGTTGTAAAATATTACATCCCAGATGTTAGGTTGCGTTAGGTTAGGATATACAACGTTTACAGACGTATATAATGTCCCCCTCGAGAAGCAGGCAACGATACGCCAGAATGTTGTAAAATATTACATTCGACATGTTAGGTTGCCTTAGGCTAGGATATATAACGTTATAGACGTATATAATATTCCCACCGAGAAATAGGGGCCGACGCGTCAGGAATGTTGTAAAATATTACACCCGAGATGTTAGGTTCCCTTAGGTTAGCATATACAACGTTATAGACGTATATAATGTTCCCACCGAGAAGTTGGGACCGACAAGCCAGGAATGTTGTAACATATTACATACGAGATGTTAGGTTGCTTTAGGTTAGGATATATATCGTTATAGACGTATACAATGTTCCCACCGAGAAGTAGGGACTGACGCGTCAGGAATGTTGTAAAATATTACATCCCAGATGTTAGGTTGCGTTAGGTTAGGATATACAACGTTATAGACGTATATAATGTCCCCTTCGAGAAGCAGGCGACGACACGCCAAAATGTTGTAAAATATTACATTCGACATGTTAGGTTGCCTTAGGCTAGGATATATAACGTTATAGACGTATATAATATTCCCACCGATAAATAGGGGCCGATGCGTCAGGAATGTTGTAAAATATTACACCCGAGATGTTAGGTTCCCTTAGGTTAGCATATACAACGTTATAGACGTATAGAATGTTCCCACCGAGATGTAGGGACCGACATGCCAGGAATGTTGTAAAATATTACATCCGAGATGTTAGGTTGCCTTAGGCTAGGACATATATCGTTATAGACGTATACAATGTTCCCACCGAGAAGTAGGGACCGACGCGTCAGGAATGTTGTAAAATATTACATTCCAGATGTTAGGTTGCGTTAGGTTAGGATATACAACGTTTACAGACGTATATAATGTCCCCTTCGAGAAGCAGGCAACGATACGCCAGAATGTTGTAAAATATTACATTCGACATGCTAGGTTGCCTTAGGCTAGGATATATAACGTTATAGACGTATATAATATTCCCACCGAGAAATAGGGGCCGACGCGTCAGGAATGTTGTAAAATATTACACCCGAGATGTTAGGTTCCCTTAGGTTAGCATATACAACGTTATAGACGTATATAATGGTCCCACCGAGAAGTAGGGACCGACATGCCAGGAATGTTGTAAAATATTACATACGAGATGTTAGGTTGCTTTAGGTTAGGATATATTTCGTTATAGACTTATATAATGTTCCCACCGAGACGTGGGGACCGACATGCCAGGAATGTTGTAAAATGTTACATCCCAGAAGTTAGATTGCTTTGGGTTAGGATATACAACGTTATCGACGTATATAATGTCCCCTTTGAGAAGCAGGCGACGACACGCCAGAATGTTGTAAAATATTATATTCGACATGTTAGGTTGCCTTAGGCTAGGATATATATCGTTATAGACGAATATAATATTCCCACCGAGAAATAGGGGCCGACGCGTCAGGAACGTTGTAAAATATTACACCCGAAATGATACGTACCCATAGGTTAGGATATACAACGTTATAGACGTATATAATGTTCCAACCGAGAAATAGGGGCCGACGCGTCAGGAATGTGGTAAAATATGACATCCCAGATGTTAGGTTGCGTTAGGTTAAGATATACGACGTTATAGACGTATATAATGTCCCCTTCGACAAGCAGGCGACGACACGCCAGAATGATGTAAAATATGACATTCGACATGTTAGGTTGCCTTAGGCTAGGATATGTAACGTTATAGACGAATATAATATTCCCACCGAGAAATAGGGGCCGACGCGTCAGGAACGTTGTAAAATATTACATCCGAGATGTTAGGTTCCCTTAGGTTAGGATATACAACGTTATAGACGTATAGAATGTTCCCACCGTGATGTAGGGACCGACATGCCAGGAATGTTGTAAAATATTACATCCGAGATGTTAGGTTGCCTTAAGCTAGGACATATATCGTTATAGACGTATATAATGTTCCCACCGAGAAGTAGGGACCGACGCGTCAGGAATGTTGTAAAATATTACATCCGAGATGTTAGGTTGCGTTAGGTTAGGATATACAACGTTATAGACGTATATAATGTCCCCTTCGAGAAGCAGGCGACGACACGCCAGAATGTTGTAAAATATTACATTGGACATGTTAGATTGCCTTAGGCTAGGATATGCAACGTTATAGACGTATAGAATGTTCCCACCGAGAAATAGGGGCCGACGGGTCAGGAATGTTGTAAAATATACACCCGAGATGTTAGGTTCCCTTAGGTTAGAATATACAACGTTATAGACTTATAGAAAGTTCCCACCGAGATGTAGGGACCGACATGCCAGGAATCTTGTAAAATATTACATCCGAGACGTTAGGTTGCGTTAGGTTAGGACCTACAACGTTAAAGACGTATCTAATGTCCCCATCGAGAAGCAGGCGACGACACGCCAGAATGTTGTAAAATATTACATCCGATATGTTAGGTTGCCTTATGCTACGATATATATCGTTATAGACGTATAAAATGTTCCCACCGAGAAGTAGGGACCGAAATGCCAGGAATGTTGTAAAATATTACATCCGAGATGTTAGGTTGCCTTAGGTTAGGATATACAACGTTATAGACGTATATAATGTCCCCATCGAAAAGCAGGCGACGACACGCCAGGAATGTTGTAAAAAATTACATCCGAGATGTTATGTTGCCTTGCGTTAGGCTATATAACGTTATAGACGTATATAATGTTACCACCGAGATGTACGGGCCGACACGCCAGGAATGTTATCAACTATTACATCCGAGATGTTCGGTTGCCGTGGGTTATGATATATAACGTTATAGACGTATATAATGTTACCACCGAGAAGTAGGGACTGACATGCCAGGAATGTTGTAAAATATTACATCCGAGATGTTAGGTTCCCTTAGGTTAGGATATACAACGTTATAGACGTATCTAATGTCCCCTTCGAGAAGCAGGCCACGACACGCCAGAATGTTGTAAAATATTACATTCGACATGTTAGGTTGCCTTAGGGTAGGATATGTAACGTTATAGACGAATATAATATTCCCACCGAGAAATAGGGGCCGACGCGTCAGGAACGTTGTAAAATATTACACCCGAAATGTTAGGTTCCCTTAGGTTAGGATATACAACGTTATAGACGTATAGAATGTTCCCACCGAGATGTAGGGACCGACATGCCAGGAATGTTGTAAAATATTACATACGAGATGTTAGGTTGCTTTAGGTTAGGATATATTTCGTTATAGACTTATATAATGTTCCCACCGAGACGTGGGGACCGACATGCCAGGAATGTTGTAAAATGTTACATCCCAGAAGTTAGATTGCTTTGGGTTAGGATATACAACGTTATAGACGTATATAATGTTCCCACCGAGAAGTAGGGACCGACGCGTCAGGAATGTTGTAAAATATTACACCCGAGATGTTAGGTTCCCTTAGGTTAGCATATACAACGTTATAGACGTATATAATGTTCCCACCGAGAAGTAGGGACCGACATGCCAGGAATGTTGTAAAATATTACATACGAGACGTTAGGTTGCTTTAGGTTAGGATATATATCGTTATAGACTTACATAATGTTCCCACCGAGACGTGGGGACCGACATGCCAGGAATGTTGTAAAATGTTACATCCCAGAAGTTAGATTGCTTTGGGTTAGGATATACAACGTTGTCGACGTATATAATGTCCCCATCGAGAAGCAGGCGACGACACGCCAGAATGTTGTAAAATATTACATCCGAGATGTTAGGTTCCCTTAGGTTAGGATATACAACGTTATAGACGTATCTAATGTCCCCTTCGAGAAGCAGGCGACGACACGCCAGAATGTTGTAAAATATTACATTCGACATGTTAGGTTGCCTTAGGCTAGGATATGTAACGTTATAGACGAATATAATATTCCCACCGAGAAATAGGGGCCGACGCGTCAGGAACGTTGTAAAATATTACACCCGAAATGTTAGGTTCCCTTAGGTTAGGATATACAACGTTATAGACGTATAGAATGTTCCCACCGAGATGTAGGGACCGACATGCCAGGAATGTTGTAAAATATTACATACGAGATGTTAGGTTGCTTTAGGTTAGGATATATTTCGTTATAGACTTATATAATGTTCCCACCGAGACGTGGGGACCGACATGCCAGGAATGTTGTAAAATGTTACATCCCAGAAGTTAGATTGCTTTGGGTTAGGATATACAACGTTATCGACGTATATAATGTCCCCATCGAGAAGCAGGCGACGACACGCCAGAATGTTGTAAAATATTACATCCGAGATGTTAGGTTCCCTTAGGTTAGGATATACAACGTTATAGACGTATCTAATGTCCCCTTTGAGAAGCAGGCGACGACACGCCAGAATGTTGAAAAATATTACATTCGACATGTTAGGTTGCCTTAGGCTAGGATATGTAACGTTATAGATGAATATAATATTCCCACCGAGAAATAGGGGCCGACGCGTCAGGAACGTTGTAAAATATTACACCCGAAATGTTAGGTTCCCTTAGGTTAGGATATACAACGTTATAGACGTATAGAATGTTCCCACCGTGATGTAGGGACCGACATGCCAGGAATGTTGTAAAATATTACATCTGAGATGTTAGGTTGCCTTAAGCTAGGACATATATCGTTATAGACGTATATAATGTTCCCACCGAGAAGTAGGGACCGACGCGTCAGGAATGTTGTAAAATATTACATCCGATATGTTAGGTTCCGTTAGGTTAGGATATACAACGTTATAGACGTATATAATGTCCCCTTCGAGAAGCAGGCGACGACACGCCAGAATGTTGTAAAATATTACATTCGACATGTTAGATTGCCTTAGGCTAGGATATATATCGTTATAGACGAATATAATATTCCCACCGAGAAATAGGGGCCGACGCGTCAGGAACGTTGTAAAATATTACACCCGAAATGTTAGGTTGCCTTAGGCTAGGAGATGCAACGTTATAGACGTATAGAATGTTCCCACCGAGAAATAGGGGCCGACGGGTCAGGAATGTTGTAAAATATACACCCGAGATGTTAGGTTCCCTTAGGTTAGGATATACAACGTTATAGACTTATAGAAAGTTCCCACCGAGATGTAGGGACCGACATGCCAGGAATCTTGTAAAATATTACATCCGAGACGTTAGGTTGTGTTAGGTTAGGACCTACAACGTTAAAGACGTATCTAATGTCCCCATCGAGAAGCAGGCGACGACACGCCAGAATCTTGTAAAATATTACATCCGATATGTTAGGTTGCCTTATGCTACGATATATATCGTTATAGACGTATACAATGTTCCCACCGAGAAGTAGGGACCGAAATGCCAGGAATGTTGTAAAATATTACATCCGAGATGTTAGGTTGCCTTAGGTTAGGATATACAATGTTATAGACGTATATAATGTCCCCTTCGAAAAGCAGGCGACGACACGCCAGGAATGTTGTAAAATATTACATCCGAGATGTTATGTTGCCTTGCGTTAGGCTATATAACGTTATAGACGTATATAATGTTACCACCGAGATGTACGGGCCGACACGCCAGGAATGTTATCAACTATTACATCCGAGATGTTCGGTTGCCTTGGGTTATGATATATAACGTTATAGACGTATATAATGTTACCACCGAGAAGTAGGGACTGACATGCCAGGAATGTTGTAAAATATTACATACGAGATGTTAGGTTGCTTTAGGTTAGGATATATATCGTTATAGACTTATATAATGTTACCACCGAGAAGTAGGGACTGACATGCCAGGAATGTTTTAAAATATTACATCCCAGATGTTAGGTTGCGTTAGGTTAGGATATACAACGTTTATAGACGTATATAATGTCCCCTTCGAGAAGCAGGCGACGACACGCCAGAATGTTGTAAAATATTGCATTCGACATGCTAGGTTGCCTTAGGCTAGGATATGTAACGTTATAGACGAATATAATATTCCCACCGAGAAATAGGGGCCGACGCGTCAGGAATGTTGTAAAATATTACACCCGAGATGTTAGGTTCCCTTAGGTTAGGATATACAACGTTATAGACGTATAGAATTTTCCCACCGAGATGTAGGGACCGACATGCCAGGAATGTTGTAAAATATTACATCCGAGATGTTAGGTTGCTTTAAGCTAGGACATATATCGTTATAGACGTATATAATGTTCCCACCGAGAAGTAGGGACCGACGCGTCAGGAATGTTGTAAAATATTACACCCGAGATGTTAGGTTCCCTTAGGTTAGCATATACAACGTCATAGACGTATATAATGTTCCCACCGAGAAGTAGGGACCGACATGCCAGGAATGTTGTAAAATATTACATACGAGAGGTTAGGTTGCTTTAGGTTAGGATATATATCGTTATAGACGAATATAATATTCCCACCGAGAAATAGGGGCCGACGCGTCAGGAACGTTGTAAAATATTACACCCGAAATGATACGTACCCATAGGTTAGGATATACAACGTTATAGACGTATATAATGTTCCCACCGAGAAATAGGGGCCGACGCGTCAGGAATGTTGTAAAATATGACATCCCAGATGTTAGGTTGCGTTAGGTTAAGATATACAACGTTATAGACGTATATAATCTCCCCTTCGAGAAGCAGGTGACGACACGCCAGAATGTTGTAAAATATTACATTCGACATGTTAGGTTGCCTTAGGCTAGGATATGTAACGTTATAGACGAATATAATATTCCCACCGAGAAATAGGGGCCGACGCGTCAGGAACGTTGTAAAATATTACTCCCGAAATGTTAGGTTGCCTTAGGCTAGGATATGCAACGCTATAGACGTATAGAATGTCCCCACCGAGAAATAGGGGCCGACGGGTCAGGAATGTTGTAAAATATACACCCGAGATGTTAGGTTCCCTTAGGTTAGGATATACAACGTTATAGACTTATAGAAAGTTCCCACCGAGATGTAGGGACCGACATGCCAGGAATGTTGTAAAATATTATATCCGAGATGTTACGTTGCTTTAGGTTAGGATATACAACGTTATAGACGTATAGAATGTTCCCACCGAGAAATAGGAGCCGAGGGGTCAGGAATGTTGTAAAATATTAGACCCGAGATGTTAGGTTCCCTTAGGTTAGGATATACAACGTTATAGACGTATAGAAAGTTCCCACGGTGATGTAGGGACCGACATGTCAGGAATGTTGTAAAATATTACATCCGAGATGTTACGTTGCTTTAGGTTAGGATATATATCGTTATAGACTAATATAATGTTCCCACCGAGACGTGGGCACCGACATGCCAGGAATCTTGTAAAATATTACATCCGAGATGTTAGGTTCCCTTAGGTTAGGATATACAACGTTATAGACGTATCTAATGTCCCCTTCGAGAAGCAGGCGACGACACGCCAGAATGTTGTAAAATATTACATTCGACATGTTAGGTTGCCTTAGGCTAGGATATGTAACGTTATAGACGAATATAATATTCCCACCGAGAAATAGGGGCCGACGCGTCAGGAACGTTGTAAAATATTACACCCGAAATGTTAGGTTCCCTTAGGTTAGGATATACAACGTTATAGACGTATAGAATTTTCCCACCGAGATGTAGGGACCGACATGCCAGGAATGTTGTAAAATATTACATCCGAGATGTTAGGTTGCCTTAAGCTAGGACATATATCGTTATAGACGTATATAATGTTCCCACCGAGCAGTAGGGACCGACGCGTCAGGAATGTTGTAAAATATTACACCCGAGATGTTAGGTTCCCTTAGGTTAGCATATACAACGTTATAGACGTATATAATGTTCCCACCGAGAAGTAGGGACCGACATGCCAGGAATGTTGTAAAATATTACATACGAGACGTTAGGTTGCTTTAGGTTAGGATATATATCGTTATAGACTTACATAATGTTCCCACCGAGACGTGGGGACCGACATGCCAGGAATGTTGTAAAATGTTACATCCCAGAAGTTAGATTGCTTTGGGTTAGGATATACAACGTTGTCGACGTATATAATGTCCCCATCGAGAAGCAGGCGACGACACGCCAGAATGTTGTAAAATATTACATCCGAGATGTTAGGTTCCCTTAGGTTAGGATATACAACGTTATAGACGTATCTAATGTCCCCTTCGAGAAGCAGGCGACGACACGCCAGAATGTTGTAAAATATTACATTCGACATGTTAGGTTGCCTTAGGCTAGGATATGTAACGTTATAGACGAATATAATATTCCCACCGAGAAATAGGGGCCGACGCGTCAGGAACGTTGTAAAATATTACACCCGAAATGTTAGGTTCCCTTAGGTTAGGATATACAACGTTATAGACGTATAGAATGTTCCCACCGAGATGTAGGGACCGACATGCCAGGAATGTTGTAAAATATTAAATACGAGATGTTAGGTTGCTTTAGGTTAGGATATATTTCGTTATAGACTTATATAATGTTCCCACCGAGACGTGGGGACCGACATGCCAGGAATGTTGTAAAATGTTACATCCCAGAAGTTAGATTGCTTTGGGTTAGGATATACAACGTTATCGACGTATATAATGTCCCCATCGGGAAGCAGGCGACGACACGCCAGAATGTTGTAAAATATTACATCCGAGATGTTAGGTTCCCTTAGGTTAGGATATACAACGTTATAGACGTATCTAATGTCCCCTTTGAGAAGCAGGCGACGACACGCCAGAATGTTGAAAAATATTACATTCGACATGTTAGGTTGCCTTAGGATAGGATATGTAACGTTATAGACGAATATAATATTCCCACCGAGAAATAGGGGCCGACGCGTCAGGAACGTTGTAAAATATTACACCCGAAATGTTAGGTTCCCTTAGGTTAGGATATACAACGTTATAGACGTATAGAATGTTCCCACCGTGATGTAGGGACCGACATGCCAGGAATGTTGTAAAATATTACATCCGAGATGTTAGGTTGCCTTAAGCTAGGACATATATCGTTATAGACGTATATAATGTTCCCACCGAGAAGTAGGGACCGACGCGTCAGGAATGTTGTAAAATATTACATCCGAGATGTTAGGTTGCGTTAGGTTAGGATATACAACGTTATAGACGTATATAATGTCCCCTTCGAGAAGCAGGCGACGACACGCCAGAATGTTGTAAAATATTACATTCGACATGTTAGATTGCCTTAGGCTAGGATATATATCGTTATAGACGAATATAATATTCCCACCGAGAAATAGGGGCCGACGCGTCAGGAACGTTGTAAAATATTACACCCGAAATGTTAGGTTGCCTTAGGCTATGAGATGCAACGTTATAGACGTATAGAATGTTCCCACCGAGAAATAGGGGCCGACGTGTCAGGAATGTTGTAAAATATACACCCGAGATGTTAGGTTCCCTTAGGTTAGGATATACAACGTTATAGACTTATAGAAAGTTCCCACCGAGATGTAGGGACCGACATGCCAGGAATCTTGTAAAATATTACATCCGAGACGTTAGGTTGTGTTAGGTTAGGACCTACAACGTTAAAGACGTATCTAATGTCCCCATCGAGAAGCAGGCGACGACACGCCAGAATCTTGTAAAATATTACATCCGATATGTTAGGTTGCCTTATGCTACGATATATATCGTTATAGACGTATACAATGTTCCCACCGAGAAGTAGGGACCGAAATGCCAGGAATGTTGTAAAATATTACATCCGAGATGTTAGGTTGCCTTAGGTTAGGATATACAATGTTATAGACGTATATAATGTCCCCTTCGAAAAGCAGGCGACGACACGCCAGGAATGTTGTAAAATATTACATCCGAGATGTTATGTTGCCTTGCGTTAGGCTATATAACGTTATAGACGTATATAATGTTACCACCGAGATGTACGGGCCGACACGCCAGGAATGTTATCAACTATTACATCCGAGATGTTCGGTTGCCTTGGGTTATGATATATAACGTTATAGACGTATATAATGTTACCACCGAGAAGTAGGGACTGACATGCCAGGAATGTTGTAAAATATTACATACGAGATGTTAGGTTGCTTTAGGTTAGGATATATATCGTTATAGACTTATATAATGTTACCACCGAGAAGTAGGGACTGACATGCCAGGAATGTTTTAAAATATTACATCCCAGATGTTAGGTTGCGTTAGGTTAGGATATACAACGTTTATAGACGTATATAATGTCCCCTTCGAGAAGCAGGCGACGACACGCCAGAATGTTGTAAAATATTACATTCGACACGCTAGGTTGCCTTAGGCTAGGATATGTAACGTTATAGACGAATATAATATTCCCACCGAGAAATAGGGGCCGACGCGTCAGGAATGTTGTAAAATATTACACCCGAGATGTTAGGTTCCCTTAGGTTAGGATATACAACGTTATAGACGTATATAATGTCCCCTTCGAGAAGCAGGCGACGACACGCCAGAATGTTGTAAAATATTACATTCGACATGTTAGATTGCCTTAGGCTAGGATATGCAACGTTATAGACGTATAGAATGTTCCCACCGAGAAATAGGGGCCGACGGGTCAGGAATGTTGTAAAATATACACCCGAGATGTTAGGTTCCCTTAGGTTAGGATATACAACGTTATAGACTTATAGAAAGTTCCCACCGAGATGTAGGGACCGACATGCCAGGAATCTTGTAAAATATTACATCCGAGATGTTAGGTTCCCTTAGGTTAGGATATACAACGTTATAGACGTATCTAATGTCCCCTTCGAGAAGCAGGCGACGACACGCCAGAATGTTGTAAAATATTACATTCGACATGTTAGGTTGCCTTAGGCTAGGATATGTAACGTTATAGACGAATATAATATTCCCACCGAGAAATAGGGGCCGACGCGTCAGGAACGTTGTAAAATATTACACCCGAAATGTTAGGTTCCCTTAGGTTAGGATATACAACGTTATAGACGTATAGAATGTTCCCACCGAGATGTAGGGACCGACATGCCAGGAATGTTGTAAAATATTAAATACGAGATGTTAGGTTGCTTTAGGTTAGGATATATTTCGTTATAGACTTATATAATGTTCCCACCGAGACGTGGGGACCGACATGCCAGGAATGTTGTAAAATGTTACATCCCAGAAGTTAGATTGCTTTGGGTTAGGTTATACAACGTTATCGACGTATATAATGTCCCCATCGAGAAGCAGGCGACGACACGCCAGAATGTTGTAAAATATTACATCCGAGATGTTAGGTTCCCTTAGGTTAGGATATACAACGTTATAGACGTATCTAATGTCCCCTTTGAGAAGCAGGCGACGACACGCCAGAATGTTGAAAAATATTACATTCGACATGTTAGGTTGCCTTAGGCTAGGATATGTAACGTTATAGACGAATATAATATTCCCACCGAGAAATAGGGGCCGACGCGTCAGGAACGTTGTAAAATATTACACCCGAAATGTTAGGTTCCCTTAGGTTAGGATATACAACGTTATAGACGTATAGAATGTTCCCACCGTGATGTAGGGACCGACATGCCAGGAATGTTGTAAAATATTACATCCGAGATGTTAGGTTGCCTTAAGCTAGGACATATATCGTTATAGACGTATATAATGTTCCCACCGAGAAGTAGGGACCGACGCGTCAGGAATGTTGTAAAATATTACATCCGAGATGTTAGGTTGCGTTAGGTTAGGATATACAACGTTATAGACGTATATAATGTCCCCTTCGAGAAGCAGGCGACGACACGCCAGAATGTTGTAAAATATTACATTCGACATGTTAGATTGCCTTAGGCTAGGATATATATCGTTATAGACGAATATAATATTCCCACCGAGAAATAGGGGCCGACGCGTCAGGAACGTTGTAAAATATTACACCCGAAATGTTTGGTTGCCTTAGGCTATGAGATGCAACGTTATAGACGTATAGAATGTTCCCACCGAGAAATAGGGGCCGACGGGTCAGGAATGTTGTAAAATATACACCCGAGATGTTAGGTTCCCTTAGGTTAGGATATACAACGTTATAGACTTATAGAAAGTTCCCACCGAGATGTAGGGACCGACATGCCAGGAATCTTGTAAAATATTACATCCGAGACGTTAGGTTGTGTTAGGTTAGGACCTACAACGTTAAAGACGTATCTAATGTCCCCATCGAGAAGCAGGCGACGACACGCCAGAATCTTGTAAAATATTACATCCGATATGTTAGGTTGCCTTATGCTACGATATATATCGTTATAGACGTATACAATGTTCCCACCGAGAAGTAGGGACCGAAATGCCAGGAATGTTGTAAAATATTACATCCGAGATGTTAGGTTGCCTTAGGTTAGGATATACAATGTTATAGACGTATATAATGTCCCCTTCGAAAAGCAGGCGACGACACGCCAGGAATGTTGTAAAATATTACATCCGAGATGTTATGTTGCCTTGCGTTAGGCTATATAACGTTATAGACGTATATAATGTTACCACCGAGATGTACGGGCCGACACGCCAGGAATGTTATCAACTATTACATCCGAGATGTTCGGTTGCCTTGGGTTATGATATATAACGTTATAGACGTATATAATGTTACCACCGAGAAGTAGGGACTGACATGCCAGGAATGTTGTAAAATATTACATACGAGATGTTAGGTTGCTTTAGGTTAGGATATATATCGTTATAGACTTATATAATGTTACCACCGAGAAGTAGGGACTGACATGCCAGGAATGTTTTAAAATATTACATCCCAGATGTTAGGTTGCGTTAGGTTAGGATATACAACGTTTATAGACGTATATAATGTCCCCTTCGAGAAGCAGGCGACGACACGCCAGAATGTTGTAAAATATTACATTCGACACGCTAGGTTGCCTTAGGCTAGGATATGTAACGTTATAGACGAATATAATATTCCCACCGAGAAATAGGGGCCGACGCGTCAGGAATGTTGTAAAATATTACACCCGAGATGTTAGGTTCCCTTAGGTTAGGATATACAACGTTATAGACGTATAGAATTTTCCCACCGAGATGTAGGGACCGACATGCCAGGAATGTTGTAAAATATTACATCCGAGATGTTAGGTTGCCTTAAGCTAGGACATATATCGTTATAGACGTATATAATGTTCCCACCGAGAAGTAGGGACCGACGCGTCAGGAATGTTGTAAAATATTACACCCGAGATGTTAGGTTCCCTTAGGTTAGCATATACAACGTTATAGACGTATATAATGTTCCCACCGAGAAGTAGGGACCGACATGCCAGGAATGTTGTAAAATATTACATACGAGAGGTTAGGTTGCTTTAGGTTAGGATATATATCGTTATAGACGAATATAATATTCCCACCGAGAAATAGGGGCCGACGCGTCAGGAACGTTGTAAAATATTACACCCGAAATGATACGTACCCATAGGTTAGGATATACAACGTTATAGACGTATATAATGTTCCCACCGAGAAATAGGGGCCGACGCGTCAGGAATGTTGTAAAATATGACATCCCAGATGTTAGGTTGCGTTAGGTTAAGATATACAACGTTATAGACGTATATAATGTCCCCTTCGAGAAGCAGGTGACGACACGCCAGAATGTTGTAAAATACTACATTCGACATGTTAGGTTGCCTTAGGCTAGGATATGTAACGTTATAGACGAATATAATATTCCCACCGAGAAATAGGGGCCGACGCGTCAGGAACGTTGTAAAATATTACTCCCGAAATCTTAGGTTGCCTTAGGCTAGGATATGCAACGCTATAGACGTATAGAATGTTCCCACCGAGAAATAGGGGCCGACGGGTCAGGAATGTTGTAAAATATACACCCGAGATGTTAGGTTCCCTTAGGTTAGGATATACAACGTTATAGACTTATAGAAAGTTCCCACCGAGATGTAGGGACCGACATGCCAGGAATCTTGTAAAATATTATATCCGAGATGTTACGTTGCTTTAGGTTAGGATATACAACGTTATAGACGTATAGAAAGTTCCCACGGTGATGTAGGGACCGACATGTCAGGAATGTTGTAAAATATTACATCCGAGATGTTACGTTGCTTTAGGTTAGGATATATATCGTTATAGACTAATATAATGTTCCCACCGAGACGTGGGCACCGACATGCCAGGAATCTTGTAAAATATTACATCCGAGACGTTAGGTTGCGTTAGGTTAGGACCTACAACGTTATAGACGTATCTAATGTCCCCATCGAGAAGCAGGCGACGACACGCCAGAATGTTGTAAAATATTACATCCGATATGTTAGGTTGCCTTATGCTACGATATATATCGTTATAGACGTATAAAATGTTCCCACCGAGAAGTAGGGACCGAAATGCCAGGAATGTTGTAAAATATTACATCCGAGATGTTAGGTTGCCTTAGGTTAGGATATACAACGTTATAGACGTATATAATGTCCCCATCGAAAAGCAGGCGACGACACGCCAGGAATGTTGTAAAAAATTACATCCGAGATATTATGTTGCCTTGCGTTAGGCTATATAACGTTATAGACGTATATAATGTTACCACCGAGATGCACGGGCCGACACGCCAGGAATGTTATCAACTATTACATCCGAGTGTTCGGTTGCCGTGGGTTATGATATATAACGTTATAGACGTATATAATGTTACCACCGAGAAGTAGGGACTGACATGCCAGGAATGTTGTAAAATATTACATACGAGATGTTAGGTTGCTTTAGGTTAGGATATATATCGTTATAGACTTATATAATGTTACCACCGAGAAGTAGGGACTGACATGCCAGGAATGTTTTAAAATATTACATCCCAGAAGTTAGATTGCTTTGGGTTAGGATATACAACGTTGTCGACGTATATAATGTCCCCATCGAGAAGCAGGCGACGACACGCCAGAATGTTGTAAAATATTACATTCGACATGCTAGGTTGCCTTCGGCTAGGATATATAACGTTATAGACGTATATAATATTCCCACCGAGAAATAGGGGCCGACGCGTCAGGAATGTTGAAAAATATTACACCCGAGATGTTAGGTTCCCTTGGGTTAGCATATACAACGTTATAGACGTATATAATGTTCCCACCGAGAAGTAGGGACCGACATGCCAGGAATGTTGTAAAATATTACATACGAGATGTTAGGTTGCTTTAGGTTAGGATATATATCGTTATAGACTAATATAATGTTCCCACCGAGACGTGGGGACCGACATGCCAGGAATGTTGTAAAATGTTACATCCCAGAAATTAGATTGCTTTGGGTTAGAATATACAACGTTATCGACGTATATAATGTCCCCATCGAGAAGCAGGCGACGACACGCCAGAATGTTGTAAAATATTACATCCGAGATGTTAGGTTCCCTTAGGTTAGGATATACAACGTTATAGACGTATCTAATGTCCCCTTCGAGAAGCAGGCGACGACACGCCAGAATGTTGTAAAATATTACATTCGACATGTTAGGTTGCCTTAGGCTAGGATATGTAACGTTATAGACGAATATAATATTCCCACCGAGAAATAGGGGCCGACGCGTCAGGAACGTTGTAAAATATTACACCCGAAATGTTAGGTTCCCTTAGGTTAGGATATACAACGTTATAGACGTATAGAATTTTCCCACCGAGATGTAGGGACCGACATGCCAGGGATGTTGTAAAATATTACATCCGAGATGTTAGGTTGCCTTAAGCTAGGACATATATCGTTATAGACGTATATAATGTTCCCACCGAGAAGTAGGGACCGACGCGTCAGGAATGTTGTAAAATATTACACCCGAGATGTTAGGTTCCCTTAGGTTAGCATATACAACGTTATAGACGTATATAATGTTCCCACCGAGAAGTAGGGACCGACATGCCAGGAATGTTGTAAAATATTACATACGAGACGTTAGGTTGCTTTAGGTTAGGATATATATCGTTATAGACTTACATAATGTTCCCACTGAGACGTGGGGACCGACATGCCAGGAATGTTGTAAAATGTTACATCCCAGAAGTTAGATTGCTTTGGGTTAGGATATACAACGTTGTCGACGTATATAATGTCCCCATCGAGAAGCAGGCGACGACACGCCAGAATGTTGTAAAATATTACATCCGAGATGTTAGGTTCCCTTAGGTTAGGATATACAACGTTGTAGACGTATCTAATGTCCCCTTCGAGAAGCAGGCGACGACACGCCAGAATGTTGTGAAATATGACATTCGACATGTTAGGTTGCCTTAGGCTAGGATATGTAACGTTATAGACGAATATAATATTCCCACCGAGAAATAGGGGCCGACGCGTCAGGAACGTTGTAAAATATTACACCCGAACTGTTAGGTTCCCTTAGGTTAGGATATACAACGTTATAGACGTATAGAATGTTCCCACCGAGATGTAGGGACCGACATGCCAGGAATGTTGTAAAATATTACATACGAGATGTTAGGTTGCTTTAGGTTAGGATATATTTCGTTATAGACTTATATAATGTTCCCACCGAGACGTGGGGACCGACATGCCAGGAATGTTGTAAAATGTTACATCCCAGAAGTTAGATTGCTTTGGGTTAGGATATACAACGTTATCGACGTATATAATGTCCCCATCGAGAAGCAGGCGACGACACGCCAGAATGTTGTAAAATATTACATCCGAGATGTTAGGTTCCCTTAGGTTAGGATATACAACGTTATAGACGTATCTAATGTCCCCTTTGAGAAGCAGGCGACGACACGCCAGAATGTTGAAAAATATTACATTCGACATGTTAGGTTGCCTTAGGCTAGGATATGTAACGTTATAGACGAATATAATATTCCCACCGAGAAATAGGGGCCGACGCGTCAGGAACGTTGTAAAATATTACACCCGAAATGTTAGGTTCCCTTAGGTTAGGATATACAACGTTATAGACGTATAGAATGTTCCCACCGTGATGTAGGGACCGACATGCCAGGAATGTTGTAAAATATTACATCCGAGATGTTAGGTTGCCTTATGCTACGATATATATCGTTATAGACGTATACAATGTTCCCACCGAGAAGTAGGGACCGAAATGCCAGGAATGTTGTAAAATATTACATCCGAGATGTTAGGTTGCCTTAGGTTAGGATATACAATGTTATAGACGTATATAATGTCCCCTTCGAAAAGCAGGCGACGACACGCCAGGAATGTTGTAAAATATTACATCCGAGATGTTATGTTGCCTTGCGTTAGGCTATATAACGTTATAGACGTATATAATGTTACCACCGAGATGTACGGGCCGACACGCCAGGAATGTTATCAACTATTACATCCGAGATGTTCGGTTGCCTTGGGTTATGATATATAACGTTATAGACGTATATAATGTTACCACCGAGAAGTAGGGACTGACATGCCCGGAATGTTGTAAAATATTACATACGAGATGTTAGGTTGCTTTAGGTTAGGATATATATCGTTATAGACTTATATAATGTTACCACCGAGAAGTAGGGACTGACATGCCAGGAATGTTTTAAAATATTACATCCCAGATGTTAGGTTGCGTTAGGTTAGGATATACAACGTTATAGACGTATATAATGTCCCCTTCGAGAAGCAGGCGACGACACGCCAGAATGTTGTAAAATATTACATTCGACATGCTAGGTTGCCTTAGGCTAGGATATGTAACGTTATAGACGAATATAATATTCCCACCGAGAAATAGGGGCCGACGCGTCAGGAATGTTGTAAAATATTACACCCGAGATGTTAGGTTCCCTTAGGTTAGGATATACAACGTTATAGACGTATAGAATTTTCCCACCGAGATGTAGGGACCGACATGCCAGGAATGTTGTAAAATATTACATCCGAGATGTTAGGTTGCCTTAAGCTAGGACATATATCGTTATAGACGTATATAATGTTCCCACCGAGAAGTAGGGACCGACGCGTCAGGAATGTTGTAAAATATTACACCCGAGATGTTAGGTTCCCTTAGGTTAGCATATACAACGTTATAGACGTATATAATGTTCCCACCGAGAAGTAGGGACCGACATGCCAGGAATGTTGTAAAATATTACATACGAGAGGTTAGGTTGCTTTAGGTTAGGATATATATCGTTATAGACGAATATAATATTCCCACCGAGAAATAGGGGCCGACGCGTCAGGACCGTTGTAAAATATTACACCCGAAATGATACGTACCCATAGGTTAGGATATACAACGTTATAGACGTATATAATGTTCCCACCGAGAAATAGGGGCCGACGCGTCAGGAATGTTGTAAAATATGACATCCCAGATGTTAGGTTGCGTTAGGTTAAGATATACAACGTTATAGACGTATATAATGTCCCCTTCGAGAAGCAGGTGACGACACGCCAGAATGTTGTAAAATATTACATTCGACATGTTAGGTTGCCTTAGGCTAGGATATGTAACGTTATAGACGAATATAATATTCCCACCGAGAAATAGGGGCCGACGCGTCAGGAACGTTGTAAAATATTACATCCGAGATGTTAGGTTCCCTTAGGTTAGGATATACAACGTTATAGACGTATAGAATGTTCCCACCGTGATGTAGGGACCGACATGCCAGGAATGTTGTAAAATATTACATCCGAGATGTTAGGTTGCCTTAAGCTAGGACATATATCGTTATAGACGTATATAATGTTCCCACCGAGAAGTAGGGACCGACGCGTCAGGAATGTTGTAAAATATTACATCCGAGATGTTAGGTTGCGTTAGGTTAGGATATACAACGTTATAGACGTATATAATGTCCCCTTCGAGAAGCAGGCGACGACACGCCAGAATGTTGTAAAATATTACATTCGACATGTTAGATTGCCTTAGGCTAGGATATGCAACGTTATAGACGTATAGAATGTTCCCACCGAGAAATAGGGGCCGACGGGTCAGGAATGTTGTAAAATATACACCCGAGATGTTAGGTTCCCTTAGGTTAGGATATACAACGTTATAGACTTATAGAAAGTTCCCACCGAGATGTAGGGACCGACATGCCAGGAATCTTGTAAAATATTACATCCGAGACGTTAGGTTGCGTTAGGTTAGGACCTACAACGTTAAAGACGTATCTAATGTCCCCATCGAGAAGCAGGCGACGACACGCCAGAATGTTGTAAAATATTACATCCGATATGTTAGGTTGCCTTATGCTACGATATATATCGTTATAGACGTATAAAATGTTCCCACCGAGAAGTAGGGACCGAAATGCCAGGAATGTTGTAAAATATTACATCCGAGATGTTAGGTTGCCTTAGGTTAGGATATACAACGTTATAGACGTATATAATGTCCCCATCGAAAAGCAGGCGACGACACGCCAGGAATGTTGTAAAAAATTACATCCGAGATATTATGTTGCCTTGCGTTAGGCTATATAACGTTATAGACGTATATAATGTTACCACCGAGATGTACGGGCCGACACGCCAGGAATGTTATCAACTATTACATCCGAGATGTTCGGTTGCCGTGGGTTATGATATATAACGTTATAGACGTATATAATGTTACCACCGAGAAGTAGGGACTGACATGCCAGGAATGTTGTAAAATATTACATACGAGATGTTAGGTTGCTTTAGGTTAGGATATATATCGTTATAGACTTATATAATGTTACCACCGAGAAGTAGGGACTGACATGCCAGGAATGTTTTAAAATATTACATCCCATATGTTAGGTTGCGTTCGGTTAGGATA
Organism: Xylocopa violacea; assembly: GCA_963969225.1. Classification (NCBI taxonomy): domain Eukaryota; kingdom Metazoa; phylum Arthropoda; class Insecta; order Hymenoptera; family Apidae; genus Xylocopa; species Xylocopa violacea. Next base: position 55,536,984 of record CAXAJV010000001.1, read on the forward strand.
TACAACGTTTATAGACGTATATAATGTCCCCTTCGAGAAGCAGGCGACGACACGCCAGAATGTTGTAAAATATTACATTCGACATGCTAGGTTGCCTTCGGCTAGGATATATAACGTTATAGACGTATATAATATTCCCACCGAGAAATAGGGGCCGACGCGTCAGGAACGTTGTAAAATATTACATCCGAGATGTTAGGTTCCCTTAGGTTAGGATATACAACGTTATAGACGTATAGAATGTTCCCACCGTGATGTAGGGACCGACATGCCAGGAATGTTGTAAAATATTACATCCGAGATGTTAGGTTGCCTTAAGCTAGGACATATATCGTTATAGACGTATATAATGTTCCCACCGAGAAGTAGGGACCGACGCGTCAGGAATGTTGTAAAATATTACACCCGAGATGTTAGGTTCCCTTAGGTTAGCATATACAACGTTATAGACGTATATAATGTTCCCACCGAGAAGTAGGGACCGACATGCCAGGAATGTTGTAAAATATTACATACGAGACGTTAGGTTGCTTTAGGTTAGGATATATATCGTTATAGACTTACATAATGTTCCCACTGAGACGTGGGGACCGACATGCCAGGAATGTTGTAAAATGTTACATCCCAGAAGTTAGATTGCTTTGGGTTAGGATATACAACGTTGTCGACGTATATAATGTCCCCATCGAGAAGCAGGCGACGACACGCCAGAATGTTGTAAAATATTACATCCGAGATGTTAGGTTCCCTTAGGTTAGGATATACAACGTTGTAGACGTATCTAATGTCCCCTTCGAGAAGCAGGCGACGACACGCCAGAATGTTGTGAAATATGACATTCGACATGTTAGGTTGCCTTAGGCTAGGATATGTAACGTTATAGACGAATATAATATTCCCACCGAGAAATAGGGGCCGACGCGTCAGGAACGTTGTAAAATATTACACCCGAACTGTTAGGTTCCCTTAGGTTAGGATATACAACGTTATAGACGTATAGAATGTTCCCACCGAGATGTAGGGACCGACATGCCAGGAATGTTGTAAAATATTACATACGAGATGTTAGGTTGCTTTAGGTTAGGATATATTTCGTTATAGACTTATATAATGTTCCCACCGAGACGTGGGGACCGACATGCCAGGAATGTTGTAAAATGTTACATCCCAGAAGTTAGATTGCTTTGGGTTAGGATATACAACGTTATCGACGTATATAATGTCCCCATCGAGAAGCAGGCGACGACACGCCAGAATGTTGTAAAATATTACATCCGAGATGTTAGGTTCCCTTAGGTTAGGATATACAACGTTATAGACGTATCTAATGTCCCCTTTGAGAAGCAGGCGACGACACGCCAGAATGTTGAAAAATATTACATTCGACATGTTAGGTTGCCTTAGGCTAGGATATGTAACGTTATAGACGAATATAATATTCCCACCGAGAAATAGGGGCCGACGCGTCAGGAACGTTGTAAAATATTACACCCGAAATGTTAGGTTCCCTTAGGTTAGGATATACAACGTTATAGACGTATAGAATGTTCCCACCGTGATGTAGGGACCGACATGCCAGGAATGTTGTAAAATATTACATCCGAGATGTTAGGTTGCCTTATGCTACGATATATATCGTTATAGACGTATACAATGTTCCCACCGAGAAGTAGGGACCGAAATGCCAGGAATGTTGTAAAATATTACATCCGAGATGTTAGGTTGCCTTAGGTTAGGATATACAATGTTATAGACGTATATAATGTCCCCTTCGAAAAGCAGGCGACGACACGCCAGGAATGTTGTAAAATATTACATCCGAGATGTTATGTTGCCTTGCGTTAGGCTATATAACGTTATAGACGTATATAATGTTACCACCGAGATGTACGGGCCGACACGCCAGGAATGTTATCAACTATTACATCCGAGATGTTCGGTTGCCTTGGGTTATGATATATAACGTTATAGACGTATATAATGTTACCACCGAGAAGTAGGGACTGACATGCCCGGAATGTTGTAAAATATTACATACGAGATGTTAGGTTGCTTTAGGTTAGGATATATATCGTTATAGACTTATATAATGTTACCACCGAGAAGTAGGGACTGACATGCCAGGAATGTTTTAAAATATTACATCCCAGATGTTAGGTTGCGTTAGGTTAGGATATACAACGTTATAGACGTATATAATGTCCCCTTCGAGAAGCAGGCGACGACACGCCAGAATGTTGTAAAATATTACATTCGACATGCTAGGTTGCCTTAGGCTAGGATATGTAACGTTATAGACGAATATAATATTCCCACCGAGAAATAGGGGCCGACGCGTCAGGAATGTTGTAAAATATTACACCCGAGATGTTAGGTTCCCTTAGGTTAGGATATACAACGTTATAGACGTATAGAATTTTCCCACCGAGATGTAGGGACCGACATGCCAGGAATGTTGTAAAATATTACATCCGAGATGTTAGGTTGCCTTAAGCTAGGACATATATCGTTATAGACGTATATAATGTTCCCACCGAGAAGTAGGGACCGACGCGTCAGGAATGTTGTAAAATATTACACCCGAGATGTTAGGTTCCCTTAGGTTAGCATATACAACGTTATAGACGTATATAATGTTCCCACCGAGAAGTAGGGACCGACATGCCAGGAATGTTGTAAAATATTACATACGAGAGGTTAGGTTGCTTTAGGTTAGGATATATATCGTTATAGACGAATATAATATTCCCACCGAGAAATAGGGGCCGACGCGTCAGGACCGTTGTAAAATATTACACCCGAAATGATACGTACCCATAGGTTAGGATATACAACGTTATAGACGTATATAATGTTCCCACCGAGAAATAGGGGCCGACGCGTCAGGAATGTTGTAAAATATGACATCCCAGATGTTAGGTTGCGTTAGGTTAAGATATACAACGTTATAGACGTATATAATGTCCCCTTCGAGAAGCAGGTGACGACACGCCAGAATGTTGTAAAATATTACATTCGACATGTTAGGTTGCCTTAGGCTAGGATATGTAACGTTATAGACGAATATAATATTCCCACCGAGAAATAGGGGCCGACGCGTCAGGAACGTTGTAAAATATTACATCCGAGATGTTAGGTTCCCTTAGGTTAGGATATACAACGTTATAGACGTATAGAATGTTCCCACCGTGATGTAGGGACCGACATGCCAGGAATGTTGTAAAATATTACATCCGAGATGTTAGGTTGCCTTAAGCTAGGACATATATCGTTATAGACGTATATAATGTTCCCACCGAGAAGTAGGGACCGACGCGTCAGGAATGTTGTAAAATATTACATCCGAGATGTTAGGTTGCGTTAGGTTAGGATATACAACGTTATAGACGTATATAATGTCCCCTTCGAGAAGCAGGCGACGACACGCCAGAATGTTGTAAAATATTACATTCGACATGTTAGATTGCCTTAGGCTAGGATATGCAACGTTATAGACGTATAGAATGTTCCCACCGAGAAATAGGGGCCGACGGGTCAGGAATGTTGTAAAATATACACCCGAGATGTTAGGTTCCCTTAGGTTAGGATATACAACGTTATAGACTTATAGAAAGTTCCCACCGAGATGTAGGGACCGACATGCCAGGAATCTTGTAAAATATTACATCCGAGACGTTAGGTTGCGTTAGGTTAGGACCTACAACGTTAAAGACGTATCTAATGTCCCCATCGAGAAGCAGGCGACGACACGCCAGAATGTTGTAAAATATTACATCCGATATGTTAGGTTGCCTTATGCTACGATATATATCGTTATAGACGTATAAAATGTTCCCACCGAGAAGTAGGGACCGAAATGCCAGGAATGTTGTAAAATATTACATCCGAGATGTTAGGTTGCCTTAGGTTAGGATATACAACGTTATAGACGTATATAATGTCCCCATCGAAAAGCAGGCGACGACACGCCAGGAATGTTGTAAAAAATTACATCCGAGATATTATGTTGCCTTGCGTTAGGCTATATAACGTTATAGACGTATATAATGTTACCACCGAGATGTACGGGCCGACACGCCAGGAATGTTATCAACTATTACATCCGAGATGTTCGGTTGCCGTGGGTTATGATATATAACGTTATAGACGTATATAATGTTACCACCGAGAAGTAGGGACTGACATGCCAGGAATGTTGTAAAATATTACATACGAGATGTTAGGTTGCTTTAGGTTAGGATATATATCGTTATAGACTTATATAATGTTACCACCGAGAAGTAGGGACTGACATGCCAGGAATGTTTTAAAATATTACATCCCATATGTTAGGTTGCGTTCGGTTAGGATATACAACGTTTATAGACGTATATAATGTCCCCTTCGAGAAGCAGGCGACGACACGCCAGAATGTTGTAAAATATTACATTCGACATGCTAGGTTGCCTTCGGCTAGGATATATAACGTTATAGACGTATATAATATTCCCACCGAGAAATAGGGGCCGACGCGTCAGGAACGTTGTAAAATATTACATCCGAGATGTTAGGTTCCCTTAGGTTAGGATATACAACGTTATAGACGTATAGAATGTTCCCACCGTGATGTAGGGACCGACATGCCAGGAATGTTGTAAAATATTACATCCGAGATGTTAGGTTGCCTTAAGCTAGGACATATATCGTTATAGACGTATATAATGTTCCCACCGAGAAGTAGGGACCGACGCGTCAGGAATGTTGTAAAATATTACATCCGAGATGTTAGGTTGCGTTAGGTTAGGATATACAACGTTATAGACGTATATAATGTCCCCTTCGAGAAGCAGGCGACGACACGCCAGAATGTTGTAAAATATTACATTCGACATGTTAGATTGCCTTAGGCTAGGATATGCAACGTTATAGACGTATAGGATGTTCCCACCGAGAAATAGGGGCCGACGGGTCAGGAATGTTGTAAAATATACACCCGAGATGTTAGGTTCCCTTAGGTTAGGATATACAACGTTATAGACTTATAGAAAGTTCCCACCGAGATGTAGGGACCGACATGCCAGGAATCTTGTAAAATATTACATCCGAGACGTTAGGTTGCGTTAGGTTAGGACCTACAACGTTAAAGACGTATCTAATGTCCCCATCGAGAAGCAGGCGACGACACGCCAGAATGTTGTAAAATATTACATCCGATATGTTAGGTTGCCTTATGCTACGATATATATCGTTATAGACGTATAAAATGTTCCCACCGAGAAGTAGGGACCGAAATGCCAGGAATGTTGTAAAATATTACATCCGAGATGTTAGGTTGCCTTAGGTTAGGATATACAACGTTATAGACGTATATAATGTCCCCATCGAAAAGCAGGCGACGACACGCCAGGAATGTTGTAAAAAATTACATCCGAGATATTATGTTGCCTTGCGTTAGGCTATATAACGTTATAGACGTATATAATGTTACCACCGAGATGTACGGGCCGACACGCCAGGAATGTTATCAACTATTACATCCGAGATGTTCGGTTGCCGTGGGTTATGATATATAACGTTATAGACGTATATAATGTTACCACCGAGAAGTAGGGACTGACATGCCAGGAATGTTGTAAAATATTACATACGAGATGTTAGGTTGCTTTAGGTTAGGATATATATCGTTATAGACTTATATAATGTTACCACCGAGATGTAGGGACTGACATGCCAGGAATGTTTTAAAATATTACATCCCATATGTTAGGTTGCGTTAGGTTAGGATATACAACGTTTATAGACGTATATAATGTCCCCTTCGAGAAGCAGGCGACGACACGCCAGAATGTTGTAAAATATTACATTCGACATGCTAGGTTGCCTTCGGCTAGGATATATAACGTTATAGACGTATATAATATTCCCACCGAGAAATAGGGGCCGACGCGTCAGGAATGTTGAAAAATATTACACCCGAGATGTTAGGTTCCCTTAGGTTAGCATATACAACGTTATAGACGTATATAATGTTCCCACCGAGAAGTAGGGACCGACATGCCAGGAATGTTGTAAAATATTACATACGAGATGTTAGGTTGCTTTAGGTTAGGATATATATCGTTATAGACTAATATAATGTTCCCACCGAGACGTGGGGACCGACATGCCAGGAATGTTGTAAAATGTTACATCCCAGAAATTAGATTGCTTTGGGTTAGAATATACAACGTTATCGACGTATATAATGTCCCCATCGAGAAGCAGGCGACGACACGCCAGAATGTTGTAAAATATTACATCCGAGATGTTAGGTTCCCTTAGGTTAGGATATACAACGTTATAGACGTATCTAATGTCCCCTTCGAGAAGCAGGCGACGACACGCCAGAATGTTGTAAAATATTACATTCGACATGTTAGGTTGCCTTAGGCTAGGATATGTAACGTTATAGACGAATATAATATTCCCACCGAGAAATAGGGGCCGACGCGTCAGGAACGTTGTAAAATATTACACCCGAAATGTTAGGTTCCCTTAGGTTAGGATATACAACGTTATAGACGTATAGAATTTTCCCACCGAGATGTAGGGACCGACATGCCAGGGATGTTGTAAAATATTACATCCGAGATGTTAGGTTGCCTTAAGCTAGGACATATATCGTTATAGACGTATATAATGTTCCCACCGAGAAGTAGGGACCGACGCGTCAGGAATGTTGTAAAATATTACACCCGAGATGTTAGGTTCCCTTAGGTTAGCATATACAACGTTATAGACGTATATAATGTTCCCACCGAGAAGTAGGGACCGACATGCCAGGAATGTTGTAAAATATTACATACGAGACGTTAGGTTGCTTTAGGTTAGGATATATATCGTTATAGACGAATATAATATTCCCACCGAGAAATAGGGGCCGACGCGTCAGGACCGTTGTAAAATATTACACCCGAAATGATACGTACCCATAGGTTAGGATATACAACGTTATAGACGTATATAATGTTCCCACCGAGAAATAGGGGCCGACGCGTCAGGAATGTTGTAAAATATGACATCCCAGATGTTAGGTTGCGTTAGGTTAAGATATACAACGTTATAGACGTATATAATGTCCCCTTCGAGAAGCAGGTGACGACACGCCAGAATGTTGTAAAATATTACATTCGACATGTTAGGTTGCCTTAGGCTAGGATATGTAACGTTATAGACGAATATAATATTCCCACCGAGAAATAGGGGCCGACGCGTCAGGAACGTTGTAAAATATTACATCCGAGATGTTAGGTTCCCTTAGGTTAGGATATACAACGTTATAGACGTATAGAATGTTCCCACCGTGATGTAGGGACCGACATGCCAGGAATGTTGTAAAATATTACATCCGAGATGTTAGGTTGCCTTAAGCTAGGACATATATCGTTATAGACGTATATAATGTTCCCACCGAGAAGTAGGGACCGACGCGTCAGGAATGTTGTAAAATATTACATCCGAGATGTTAGGTTGCGTTAGGTTAGGATATACAACGTTATAGACGTATATAATGTCCCCTTCGAGAAGCAGGCGACGACACGCCAGAATGTTGTAAAATATTACATTCGACATGTTAGATTGCCTTAGGCTAGGATATGCAACGTTATAGACGTATAGAATGTTCCCACCGAGAAATAGGGGCCGACGGGTCAGGAATGTTGTAAAATATACACCCGAGATGTTAGGTTCCCTTAGGTTAGGATATACAACGTTATAGACTTATAGAAAGTTCCCACCGAGATGTAGGGACCGACATGCCAGGAATCTTGTAAAATATTACATCCGAGACGTTAGGTTGCGTTAGGTTAGGACCTACAACGTTAAAGACGTATCTAATGTCCCCATCGAGAAGCAGGCGACGACACGCCAGAATGTTGTAAAATATTACATCCGATATGTTAGGTTGCCTTATGCTACGATATATATCGTTATAGACGTATAAAATGTTCCCACCGAGAAGTAGGGACCGAAATGCCAGGAATGTTGTAAAATATTACATCCGAGATGTTAGGTTGCCTTAGGTTAGGATATACAACGTTATAGACGTATATAATGTCCCCATCGAAAAGCAGGCGACGACACGCCAGGAATGTTGTAAAAAATTACATCCGAGATATTATGTTGCCTTGCGTTAGGCTATATAACGTTATAGACGTATATAATGTTACCACCGAGATGTACGGGCCGACACGCCAGGAATGTTATCAACTATTACATCCGAGATGTTCGGTTGCCGTGGGTTATGATATATAACGTTATAGACGTATATAATGTTACCACCGAGAAGTAGGGACTGACATGCCAGGAATGTTGTAAAATATTACATACGAGATGTTAGGTTGCTTTAGGTTAGGATATATATCGTTATAGACTTATATAATGTTACCACCGAGAAGTAGGGACTGACATGCCAGGAATGTTTTAAAATATTACATCCCATATGTTAGGTTGCGTTCGGTTAGGATATACAACGTTTATAGACGTATATAATGTCCCCTTCGAGAAGCAGGCGACGACACGCCAGAATGTTGTAAAATATTACATTCGACATGCTAGGTTGCCTTCGGCTAGGATATATAACGTTATAGACGTATATAATATTCCCACCGAGAAATAGGGGCCGACGCGTCAGGAACGTTGTAAAATATTACATCCGAGATGTTAGGTTCCCTTAGGTTAGGATATACAACGTTATAGACGTATAGAATGTTCCCACCGTGATGTAGGGACCGACATGCCAGGAATGTTGTAAAATATTACATCCGAGATGTTAGGTTGCCTTAAGCTAGGACATATATCGTTATAGACGTATATAATGTTCCCACCGAGAAGTAGGGACCGACGCGTCAGGAATGTTGTAAAATATTACACCCGAGATGTTAGGTTCCCTTAGGTTAGCATATACAACGTTATAGACGTATATAATGTTCCCACCGAGAAGTAGGGACCGACATGCCAGGAATGTTGTAAAATATTACATACGAGACGTTAGGTTGCTTTAGGTTAGGATATATATCGTTATAGACTTACATAATGTTCCCACTGAGACGTGGGGACCGACATGCCAGGAATGTTGTAAAATGTTACATCCCAGAAGTTAGATTGCTTTGGGTTAGGATATACAACGTTGTCGACGTATATAATGTCCCCATCGAGAAGCAGGCGACGACACGCCAGAATGTTGTAAAATATTACATCCGAGATGTTAGGTTCCCTTAGGTTAGGATATACAACGTTGTAGACGTATCTAATGTCCCCTTCGAGAAGCAGGCGACGACACGCCAGAATGTTGTGAAATATGACATTCGACATGTTAGGTTGCCTTAGGCTAGGATATGTAACGTTATAGACGAATATAATATTCCCACCGAGAAATAGGGGCCGACGCGTCAGGAACGTTGTAAAATATTACACCCGAACTGTTAGGTTCCCTTAGGTTAGGATATACAACGTTATAGACGTATAGAATGTTCCCACCGAGATGTAGGGACCGACATGCCAGGAATGTTGTAAAATATTACATACGAGATGTTAGGTTGCTTTAGGTTAGGATATATTTCGTTATAGACTTATATAATGTTCCCACCGAGACGTGGGGACCGACATGCCAGGAATGTTGTAAAATGTTACATCCCAGAAGTTAGATTGCTTTGGGTTAGGATATACAACGTTATCGACGTATATAATGTCCCCATCGAGAAGCAGGCGACGACACGCCAGAATGTTGTAAAATATTACATCCGAGATGTTAGGTTCCCTTAGGTTAGGATATACAACGTTATAGACGTATCTAATGTCCCCTTTGAGAAGCAGGCGACGACACGCCAGAATGTTGAAAAATATTACATTCGACATGTTAGGTTGCCTTAGGCTAGGATATGTAACGTTATAGACGAATATAATATTCCCACCGAGAAATAGGGGCCGACGCGTCAGGAACGTTGTAAAATATTACACCCGAAATGTTAGGTTCCCTTAGGTTAGGATATACAACGTTATAGACGTATAGAATGTTCCCACCGTGATGTAGGGACCGACATGCCAGGAATGTTGTAAAATATTACATCCGAGATGTTAGGTTGCCTTATGCTACGATATATATCGTTATAGACGTATACAATGTTCCCACCGAGAAGTAGGGACCGAAATGCCAGGAATGTTGTAAAATATTACATCCGAGATGTTAGGTTGCCTTAGGTTAGGATATACAATGTTATAGACGTATATAATGTCCCCTTCGAAAAGCAGGCGACGACACGCCAGGAATGTTGTAAAATATTACATCCGAGATGTTATGTTGCCTTGCGTTAGGCTATATAACGTTATAGACGTATATAATGTTACCACCGAGATGTACGGGCCGACACGCCAGGAATGTTATCAACTATTACATCCGAGATGTTCGGTTGCCTTGGGTTATGATATATAACGTTATAGACGTATATAATGTTACCACCGAGAAGTAGGGACTGACATGCCCGGAATGTTGTAAAATATTACATACGAGATGTTAGGTTGCTTTAGGTTAGGATATATATCGTTATAGACTTATATAATGTTACCACCGAGAAGTAGGGACTGACATGCCAGGAATGTTTTAAAATATTACATCCCAGATGTTAGGTTGCGTTAGGTTAGGATATACAACGTTATAGACGTATATAATGTCCCCTTCGAGAAGCAGGCGACGACACGCCAGAATGTTGTAAAATATTACATTCGACATGCTAGGTTGCCTTAGGCTAGGATATGTAACGTTATAGACGAATATAATATTCCCACCGAGAAATAGGGGCCGACGCGTCAGGAATGTTGTAAAATATTACACCCGAGATGTTAGGTTCCCTTAGGTTAGGATATACAACGTTATAGACGTATAGAATTTTCCCACCGAGATGTAGGGACCGACATGCCAGGAATGTTGTAAAATATTACATCCGAGATGTTAGGTTGCCTTAAGCTAGGACATATATCGTTATAGACGTATATAATGTTCCCACCGAGAAGTAGGGACCGACGCGTCAGGAATGTTGTAAAATATTACACCCGAGATGTTAGGTTCCCTTAGGTTAGCATATACAACGTTATAGACGTATATAATGTTCCCACCGAGAAGTAGGGACCGACATGCCAGGAATGTTGTAAAATATTACATACGAGAGGTTAGGTTGCTTTAGGTTAGGATATATATCGTTATAGACGAATATAATATTCCCACCGAGAAATAGGGGCCGACGCGTCAGGACCGTTGTAAAATATTACACCCGAAATGATACGTACCCATAGGTTAGGATATACAACGTTATAGACGTATATAATGTTCCCACCGAGAAATAGGGGCCGACGCGTCAGGAATGTTGTAAAATATGACATCCCAGATGTTAGGTTGCGTTAGGTTAAGATATACAACGTTATAGACGTATATAATGTCCCCTTCGAGAAGCAGGTGACGACACGCCAGAATGTTGTAAAATATTACATTCGACATGTTAGGTTGCCTTAGGCTAGGATATGTAACGTTATAGACGAATATAATATTCCCACCGAGAAATAGGGGCCGACGCGTCAGGAACGTTGTAAAATATTACATCCGAGATGTTAGGTTCCCTTAGGTTAGGATATACAACGTTATAGACGTATAGAATGTTCCCACCGTGATGTAGGGACCGACATGCCAGGAATGTTGTAAAATATTACATCCGAGATGTTAGGTTGCCTTAAGCTAGGACATATATCGTTATAGACGTATATAATGTTCCCACCGAGAAGTAGGGACCGACGCGTCAGGAATGTTGTAAAATATTACATCCGAGATGTTAGGTTGCGTTAGGTTAGGATATACAACGTTATAGACGTATATAATGTCCCCTTCGAGAAGCAGGCGACGACACGCCAGAATGTTGTAAAATATTACATTCGACATGTTAGATTGCCTTAGGCTAGGATATGCAACGTTATAGACGTATAGAATGTTCCCACCGAGAAATAGGGGCCGACGGGTCAGGAATGTTGTAAAATATACACCCGAGATGTTAGGTTCCCTTAGGTTAGGATATACAACGTTATAGACTTATAGAAAGTTCCCACCGAGATGTAGGGACCGACATGCCAGGAATCTTGTAAAATATTACATCCGAGACGTTAGGTTGCGTTAGGTTAGGACCTACAACGTTAAAGACGTATCTAATGTCCCCATCGAGAAGCAGGCGACGACACGCCAGAATGTTGTAAAATATTACATCCGATATGTTAGGTTGCCTTATGCTACGATATATATCGTTATAGACGTATAAAATGTTCCCACCGAGAAGTAGGGACCGAAATGCCAGGAATGTTGTAAAATATTACATCCGAGATGTTAGGTTGCCTTAGGTTAGGATATACAACGTTATAGACGTATATAATGTCCCCATCGAAAAGCAGGCGACGACACGCCAGGAATGTTGTAAAAAATTACATCCGAGATATTATGTTGCCTTGCGTTAGGCTATATAACGTTATAGACGTATATAATGTTACCACCGAGATGTACGGGCCGACACGCCAGGAATGTTATCAACTATTACATCCGAGATGTTCGGTTGCCGTGGGTTATGATATATAACGTTATAGACGTATATAATGTTACCACCGAGAAGTAGGGACTGACATGCCAGGAATGTTGTAAAATATTACATACGAGATGTTAGGTTGCTTTAGGTTAGGATATATATCGTTATAGACTTATATAATGTTACCACCGAGAAGTAGGGACTGACATGCCAGGAATGTTTTAAAATATTACATCCCATATGTTAGGTTGCGTTCGGTTAGGATATACAACGTTTATAGACGTATATAATGTCCCCTTCGAGAAGCAGGCGACGACACGCCAGAATGTTGTAAAATATTACATTCGACATGCTAGGTTGCCTTCGGCTAGGATATATAACGTTATAGACGTATATAATATTCCCACCGAGAAATAGGGGCCGACGCGTCAGGAACGTTGTAAAATATTACATCCGAGATGTTAGGTTCCCTTAGGTTAGGATATACAACGTTATAGACGTATAGAATGTTCCCACCGTGATGTAGGGACCGACATGCCAGGAATGTTGTAAAATATTACATCCGAGATGTTAGGTTGCCTTAAGCTAGGACATATATCGTTATAGACGTATATAATGTTCCCACCGAGAAGTAGGGACCGACGCGTCAGGAATGTTGTAAAATATTACATCCGAGATGTTAGGTTGCGTTAGGTTAGGATATACAACGTTATAGACGTATATAATGTCCCCTTCGAGAAGCAGGCGACGACACGCCAGAATGTTGTAAAATATTACATTCGACATGTTAGATTGCCTTAGGCTAGGATATGCAACGTTATAGACGTATAGGATGTTCCCACCGAGAAATAGGGGCCGACGGGTCAGGAATGTTGTAAAATATACACCCGAGATGTTAGGTTCCCTTAGGTTAGGATATACAACGTTATAGACTTATAGAAAGTTCCCACCGAGATGTAGGGACCGACATGCCAGGAATCTTGTAAAATATTACATCCGAGACGTTAGGTTGCGTTAGGTTAGGACCTACAACGTTAAAGACGTATCTAATGTCCCCATCGAGAAGCAGGCGACGACACGCCAGAATGTTGTAAAATATTACATCCGATATGTTAGGTTGCCTTATGCTACGATATATATCGTTATAGACGTATAAAATGTTCCCACCGAGAAGTAGGGACCGAAATGCCAGGAATGTTGTAAAATATTACATCCGAGATGTTAGGTTGCCTTAGGTTAGGATATACAACGTTATAGACGTATATAATGTCCCCATCGAAAAGCAGGCGACGACACGCCAGGAATGTTGTAAAAAATTACATCCGAGATATTATGTTGCCTTGCGTTAGGCTATATAACGTTATAGACGTATATAATGTTACCACCGAGATGTACGGGCCGACACGCCAGGAATGTTATCAACTATTACATCCGAGATGTTCGGTTGCCGTGGGTTATGATATATAACGTTATAGACGTATATAATGTTACCACCGAGAAGTAGGGACTGACATGCCAGGAATGTTGTAAAATATTACATACGAGATGTTAGGTTGCTTTAGGTTAGGATATATATCGTTATAGACTTATATAATGTTACCACCGAGAAGTAGGGACTGACATGCCAGGAATGTTTTAAAATATTACATCCCATATGTTAGGTTGCGTTAGGTTAGGATATACAACGTTTATAGACGTATATAATGTCCCCTTCGAGAAGCAGGCGACGACACGCCAGAATGTTGTAAAATATTACATTCGACATGCTAGGTTGCCTTCGGCTAGGATATATAACGTTATAGACGTATATAATATTCCCACCGAGAAATAGGGGCCGACGCGTCAGGAATGTTGAAAAATATTACACCCGAGATGTTAGGTTCCCTTAGGTTAGCATATACAACGTTATAGACGTATATAATGTTCCCACCGAGAAGTAGGGACCGACATGCCAGGAATGTTGTAAAATATTACATACGAGATGTTAGGTTGCTTTAGGTTAGGATATATATCGTTATAGACTAATATAATGTTCCCACCGAGACGTGGGGACCGACATGCCAGGAATGTTGTAAAATGTTACATCCCAGAAATTAGATTGCTTTGGGTTAGAATATACAACGTTATCGACGTATATAATGTCCCCATCGAGAAGCAGGCGACGACACGCCAGAATGTTGTAAAATATTACATCCGAGATGTTAGGTTCCCTTAGGTTAGGATATACAACGTTATAGACGTATCTAATGTCCCCTTCGAGAAGCAGGCGACGACACGCCAGAATGTTGTAAAATATTACATTCGACATGTTAGGTTGCCTTAGGCTAGGATATGTAACGTTATAGACGAATATAATATTCCCACCGAGAAATAGGGGCCGACGCGTCAGGAACGTTGTAAAATATTACACCCGAAATGTTAGGTTCCCTTAGGTTAGGATATACAACGTTATAGACGTATAGAATTTTCCCACCGAGATGTAGGGACCGACATGCCAGGGATGTTGTAAAATATTACATCCGAGATGTTAGGTTGCCTTAAGCTAGGACATATATCGTTATAGACGTATATAATGTTCCCACCGAGAAGTAGGGACCGACGCGTCAGGAATGTTGTAAAATATTACACCCGAGATGTTAGGTTCCCTTAGGTTAGCATATACAACGTTATAGACGTATATAATGTTCCCACCGAGAAGTAGGGACCGACATGCCAGGAATGTTGTAAAATATTACATACGAGACGTTAGGTTGCTTTAGGTTAGGATATATATCGTTATAGACTTACATAATGTTCCCACCGAGACGTGGGGACCGACATGCCAGGAATGTTGTAAAATGTTACATCCCAGAAGTTAGATTG
The DNA here is from genome assembly GCA_963969225.1 of Xylocopa violacea. Taxonomy (NCBI): domain Eukaryota; kingdom Metazoa; phylum Arthropoda; class Insecta; order Hymenoptera; family Apidae; genus Xylocopa; species Xylocopa violacea. The sequence goes on from CAXAJV010000001.1 coordinate 55,552,415, forward strand.
CTTTGGGTTAGGATATACAACGTTGTCGACGTATATAATGTCCCCATCGAGAAGCAGGCGACGACACGCCAGAATGTTGTAAAATATTACATCCGAGATGTTAGGTTCCCTTAGGTTAGGATATACAACGTTATAGACGTATCTAATGTCCCCTTCGAGAAGCAGGCGACGACACGCCAGAATGTTGTAAAATATTACATTCGACATGTTAGGTTGCCTTAGGCTAGGATATGTAACGTTATAGACGAATATAATATTCCCACCGAGAAATAGGGGCCGACGCGTCAGGAACGTTGTAAAATATTACACCCGAAATGTTAGGTTCCCTTAGGTTAGGATATACAACGTTATAGACGTATAGAATGTTCCCACCGAGATGTAGGGACCGACATGCCAGGAATGTTGTAAAATATTACATACGAGATGTTAGGTTGCTTTAGGTTAGGATATATTTCGTTATAGACTTATATAATGTTCCCACCGAGACGTGGGGACCGACATGCCAGGAATGTTGTAAAATGTTACATCCCAGAAGTTAGATTGCTTTGGGTTAGGATATACAACGTTATCGACGTATATAATGTCCCCATCGAGAAGCAGGCGACGACACGCCAGAATGTTGTAAAATATTACATCCGAGATGTTAGGTTCCCTTAGGTTAGGATATACAACGTTATAGACGTATCTAATGTCCCCTTTGAGAAGCAGGCGACGACACGCCAGAATGTTGAAAAATATTACATTCGACATGTTAGGTTGCCTTAGGCTAGGATATGTAACGTTATAGACGAATATAATATTCCCACCGAGAAATAGGGGCCGACGCGTCAGGAACGTTGTAAAATATTACACCCGAAATGTTAGGTTCCCTTAGGTTAGGATATACAACGTTATAGACGTATAGAATGTTCCCACCGTGATGTAGGGACCGACATGCCAGGAATGTTGTAAAATATTACATCCGAGATGTTAGGTTGCCTTATGCTACGATATATATCGTTATAGACGTATACAATGTTCCCACCGAGAAGTAGGGACCGAAATGCCAGGAATGTTGTAAAATATTACATCCGAGATGTTAGGTTGCCTTAGGTTAGGATATACAATGTTATAGACGTATATAATGTCCCCTTCGAAAAGCAGGCGACGACACGCCAGGAATGTTGTAAAATATTACATCCGAGATGTTATGTTGCCTTGCGTTAGGCTATATAACGTTATAGACGTATATAATGTTACCACCGAGATGTACGGGCCGACACGCCAGGAATGTTATCAACTATTACATCCGAGATGTTCGGTTGCCTTGGGTTATGATATATAACGTTATAGACGTATATAATGTTACCACCGAGAAGTAGGGACTGACATGCCAGGAATGTTGTAAAATATTACATACGAGATGTTAGGTTGCTTTAGGTTAGGATATATATCGTTATAGACTTATATAATGTTACCACCGAGAAGTTGGGACTGACATGCCAGGAATGTTTTAAAATATTACATCCCAGATGTTAGGTTGCGTTAGGTTAGGATATACAACGTTTATAGACGTATATAATGTCCCCTTCGAGAAGCAGGCGATGACACGCCAGAATGTTGTAAAATATTACATTCGACATGCTAGGTTGCCTTAGGCTAGGATATGTAACGTTATAGACGAATATAATATTCCCACCGAGAAATAGGGGCCGACGCGTCAGGAATGTTGTAAAATATTACACCCGAGATGTTAGGTTCCCTTAGGTTAGGATATACAACGTTATAGACGTATAGAGTTTTCCCACCGAGATGTAGGGACCGACATGCCAGGAATGTTGTAAAATATTACATCCGAGATGTTAGGTTGCCTTAAGCTAGGACATATATCGTTATAGACGTATATAATGTTCCCACCGAGAAGTAGGGACCGACGCGTCAGGAATGTTGTAAAATATTACACCCGAGATGTTAGGTTCCCTTAGGTTAGCATATACAACGTTATAGACGTATATAATGTTCCCACCGAGAAGTAGGGACCGACATGCCAGGAATGTTGTAAAATATTACATACGAGAGGTTAGGTTGCTTTAGGTTAGGATATATATCGTTATAGACGAATATAATATTCCCACCGAGAAATAGGGGCCGACGCGTCAGGAACGTTGTAAAATATTACACCCGAAATGATACGTACCCATAGGTTAGGATATACAACGTTATAGACGTATATAATGTTCCCACCGAGAAATAGGGGCCGACGCGTCAGGAATGTTGTAAAATATGACATCCCAGATGTTAGGTTGCGTTAGGTTAAGATATACAACGTTATAGACGTATATAATGTCCCCTTCGAGAAGCAGGTGACGACACGCCAGAATGTTGTAAAATATTACATTCGACATGTTAGGTTGCCTTAGGCTAGGATATGTAACGTTATAGACGAATATAATATTCCCACCGAGAAATAGGGGCCGACGCGTCAGGAACGTTGTAAAATATTACATCCGAGATGTTAGGTTCCCTTAGGTTAGGATATACAACGTTATAGACGTATAGAAAGTTCCCACGGTGATGTAGGGACCGACATGTCAGGAATGTTGTAAAATATTACATCCGAGATGTTACGTTGCTTTAGGTTAGGATATATATCGTTATAGACTAATATAATGTTCCCACCGAGACGTGGGCACCGACATGCCAGGAATCTTGTAAAATATTACATCCGAGACGTTAGGTTGCGTTAGGTTAGGACCTACAACGTTATAGACGTATCTAATGTCCCCATCGAGAAGCAGGCGACGACACGCCAGAATGTTGTAAAATATGACATTCGACATGTTAGGTTGCCTTAGGCTAGGATATGTAACGTTATAGACGAATATAATATTCCCACCGAGAAATAGGGGCCGACGCGTCAGGAACGTTGTAAAATATTACATCCGAGATGTTAGGTTCCCTTAGGTTAGGATATACAACGTTATAGACGTATAGAATGTTCCCACCGTGATGTAGGGACCGACATGCCAGGAATGTTGTAAAATATTACATCCGAGATGTTAGGTTGCCTTAAGCTAGGACATATATCGTTATAGACGTATATAATGTTCCCACCGAGAAGTAGGGACCGACGCGTCAGGAATGTTGTAAAATATTACATCCGAGATGTTAGGTTGCGTTAGGTTAGGATATACAACGTTATAGACGTATATAATGTCCCCTTCGAGAAGCAGGCGACGACACGCCAGAATGTTGTAAAATATTACATTCGACATGTTAGATTGCCTTAGGCTAGGATATGCAACGTTATAGACGTATAGAATGTTCCCACCGAGAAATAGGGGCCGACGGGTCAGGAATGTTGTAAAATATACACCCGAGATGTTAGGTTCCCTTAGGTTAGGATATACAACGTTATAGACTTATAGAAAGTTCCCACCGAGATGTAGGGACCGACATGCCAGGAATCTTGTAAAATATTACATCCGAGACGTTAGGTTGCGTTAGGTTAGGACCTACAACGTTAAAGACGTATCTAATGTCCCCATCGAGAAGCAGGCGACGACACGCCAGAATGTTGTAAAATATTACATCCGATATGTTAGGTTGCCTTATGCTACGATATATATCGTTATAGACGTATAAAATGTTCCCACCGAGAAGTAGGGACCGAAATGCCAGGAATGTTGTAAAATATTACATCCGAGATGTTAGGTTGCCTTAGGTTAGGATATACAACGTTATAGACGTATATAATGTCCCCATCGAAAAGCAGGCGACGACACGCCAGGAATGTTGTAAAAAATTACATCCGAGATATTATGTTGCCTTGCGTTAGGCTATATAACGTTATAGACGTATATAATGTTACCACCGAGATGTACGGGCCGACACGCCAGGAATGTTATCAACTATTACATCCGAGATGTTCGGTTGCCGTGGGTTATGATATATAACGTTATAGACGTATATAATGTTACCACCGAGAAGTAGGGACTGACATGCCAGGAATGTTGTAAAATATTACATACGAGATGTTAGGTTGCTTTAGGTTAGGATATATATCGTTATAGACTTATATAATGTTACCACCGAGAAGTAGGGACTGACATGCCAGGAATGTTTTAAAATATTACATCCCATATGTTAGGTTGCGTTAGGTTAGGATATACAACGTTTATAGACGTATATAATGTCCCCTTCGAGAAGCAGGCGACGACACGCCAGAATGTTGTAAAATATTACATTCGACATGCTAGGTTGCCTTCGGCTAGGATATATAACGTTATAGACGTATATAATATTCCCACCGAGAAATAGGGGCCGACGCGTCAGGAATGTTGAAAAATATTACACCCGAGATGTTAGGTTCCCTTAGGTTAGGATATACAACGTTATAGACGTATAGAATGTTCCCACCGAGATGTAGGGACCGACATGCCAGGAATGTTGTAAAATATTACATACGAGATGTTAGATTGCTTTAGGTTAGGATATATTTCGTTATAGACTTATATAATGTTCCCACCGAGACGTGGGGACCGACATGCCAGGAATGTTGTAAAATGTTACATCCCAGAAGTTAGATTGCTTTGGGTTAGGATATACAACGTTATCGACGTATATAATGTCCCCATCGAGAAGCAGGCGACGACACGCCAGAATGTTGTAAAATATTACATCCGAGATGTTAGGTTCCCTTAGGTTAGGATATACAACGTTATAGACGTATCTAATGTCCCCTTTGAGAAGCAGGCGACGACACGCCAGAATGTTGAAAAATATTACATTCGACATGTTAGGTTGCCTTAGGCTAGGATATGTAACGTTATAGACGAATATAATATTCCCACCGAGAAATAGGGGCCGACGCGTCAGGAACGTTGTAAAATATTACACCCGAAATGTTAGGTTCCCTTAGGTTAGGATATACAACGTTATAGACGTATAGAATGTTCCCACCGTGATGTAGGGACCGACATGCCAGGAATGTTGTAAAATATTACATCTGAGATGTTAGGTTGCCTTAAGCTAGGACATATATCGTTATAGACGTATATAATGTTCCCACCGAGAAGTAGGGACCGACGCGTCAGGAATGTTGTAAAATATTACATCCGAGATGTTATGTTGCGTTAGGTTAGGATATACAACGTTATAGACGTATATAATGTCCCCTTCGAGAAGCAGGCGACGACACGCCAGAATGTTGTAAAATATTACATTCGACATGTTAGATTGCCTTAGGCTAGGATATATATCGTTATAGACGAATATAATATTCCCACCGAGAAATAGGGGCCGACGCGTCAGGAACGTTGTAAAATATTGCACCCGAAATGTTAGGTTGCCTTAGGCTAGGAGATGCAACGTTATAGACGTATAGAATGTTCCCACCGAGAAATAGGGGCCGACGGGTCAGGAATGTTGTAAAATATACACCCGAGATGTTAGGTTCCCTTAGGTTAGGATATACAACGTTATAGACTTATAGAAAGTTCCCACCGAGATGTAGGGACCGACATGCCAGGAATCTTGTAAAATATTACATCCGAGACGTTAGGTTGTGTTAGGTTAGGACCTACAACGTTAAAGACGTATCTAATGTCCCCATCGAGAAGCAGGCGACGACACGCCAGAATCTTGTGAAATATTACATCCGATATGTTAGGTTGCCTTATGCTACGATATATATCGTTATAGACGTATACAATGTTCCCACCGAGAAGTAGGGACCGAAATGCCAGGAATGTTGTAAAATATTACATCCGAGATGTTAGGTTGCCTTAGGTTAGGATATACAATGTTATAGACGTATATAATGTCCCCTTCGAAAAGCAGGCGACGACACGCCAGGAATGTTGTAAAATATTACATCCGAGATGTTATGTTGCCTTGCGTTAGGCTATATAACGTTATAGACGTATATAATGTTACCACCGAGATGTACGGGCCGACACGCCAGGAATGTTATCAACTATTACATCCGAGATGTTCGGTTGCCTTGGGTTATGATATATAACGTTATAGACGTATATAATGTTACCACCGAGAAGTAGGGACTGACATGCCAGGAATGTTGTAAAATATTACATACGAGATGTTAGGTTGCTTTAGGTTAGGATATATATCGTTATAGACTTATATAATGTTACCACCGAGAAATAGGGGCCGACGCGTCAGGAACGTTGTAAAATATTACACCCGAAATGATACGTACCCATAGGTTAGGATATACAACGTTATAGACGTATATAATGTTCCCACCGAGAAATAGGGGCCGACGCGTCAGGAATGTTGTAAAATATGACATCCCAGATGTTAGGTTGCGTTAGGTTAAGATATACAACGTTATAGACGTATATAATGTCCCCTTCGAGAAGCAGGTGACGACACGCCAGAATGTTGTAAAATATTACATTCGACATGTTAGGTTGCCTTAGGCTAGGATATGTAACGTTATAGACGAATATAATATTCCCACCGAGAAATAGGGGCCGACGCGTCAGGAACGTTGTAAAATATTACTCCCGAAATGTTAGGTTGCCTTAGGCTAGGATATGCAACGCTATAGACGTATAGAATGTTCCCACCGAGAAATAGGGGCCGACGGGTCAGGAATGTTGTAAAATATACACCCGAGATGTTAGGTTCCCTTAGGTTAGGATATACAACGTTATAGACTTATAGAAAGTTCCCACCGAGATGTAGGGACCGACATGCCAGGAATGTTGTAAAATATTATATCCGAGATGTTACGTTGCTTTAGGTTAGGATATACTACGTTATAGACGTATAGAATGTTCCCACCGAGAAATAGGAGCCGAGGGGTCAGGAATGTTGTAAAATATTAGACCCGAGATGTTAGGTTCCCTTAGGTTAGGATATACAACGTTATAGACGTATAGAAAGTTCCCACGGTGATGTAGGGACCGACATGTCAGGAATGTTGTAAAATATTACATCCGAGATGTTACGTTGCTTTAGGTTAGGATATATATCGTTATAGACTAATATAATGTTCCCACCGAGACGTGGGCACCGACATGCCAGGAATCTTGTAAAATATTACATCCGAGACGTTAGGTTGCGTTAGGTTAGGACCTACAACGTTATAGACGTATCTAATGTCCCCATCGAGAAGCAGGCGACGACACGCCAGAATGTTGTAAAATATTACATTCGACATGCTAGGTTACCTTAGGCTAGGATATGTAACGTTATAGACGAATATAATATTCCCACCGAGAAATAGGGGCCGACGCGTCAGGAACGTTGTAAAATATTACACCCGAAATGTTAGGTTCCCTTAGGTTAGGATATACAACGTTATAGACGTATAGAATGTTCCCACCGAGATGTAGGGACCGACATGCCAGGAATGTTGTAAAATATTACATCCGAGATGTTAGGTTGCCTTAGGTTAGGATATACAACCTTATAGATGTATATAATATCCACATCGCGAAGCAGGCGACGACACGCCAGGAATGTTATCAACTATTACATCCAAAATTTTAGGTTGCCTTAGGTTAGGATATACAACGTTATAGACGTATATAGTGCCCCATCGGGAAGTAAGTGCCGTCACGCCAGGAATGCTGTAAAATATTACAGTAGAGAGGTTAGGTTGCCTTAGGTTATGATATATAACCTTGCAGACGTATATAATGTTCCCACCGAGATGTAGGGACCGACGTGCCAGGAATGTTGTAAAATATTACATCCGAGATGATAGGTTGCTTTAGGTTAGGATATATATCGTTATAGACATATATAATGTTCCCACCGAGACGTGGGGACCGACATGCCAGGAATGTTGTAAAATATTACATCCCAGATTGTAGGTTGCTTTGGGTTAGGATATACAACGTTATAGACGTATATAATGTCCCCATCGAGAAGCAGGCGACGACACGCCAGGAATGTTGTAAAATATTACATCCGAGATGGTATATTGCCTTGCGTTAGGATATATTACGTTATAGACGTATATAATGTTACCACCGAGATGTACGGGCCGACACGCCAGGAATGTTGTAAAACATTACATCCGAGATGTTAGGTTCCCTTAGGATAGGATATACAACGTTATAGACGTATCTAATGTCCCCTTCGAGAAGCAGGCGACGACACGCCAGAATGTTGTAAAATATTACATCCGATATGTTAGGTTGCCTTATGCTACGATATATATCGTTATAGACGTATAAAATGTTCCCACCGAGAAGTAGGGACCGAAATGCCAGGAATGTTGTAAAATATTACATCCGAGATGTTAGGTTGCCTTAGGTTAGGATATACAACGTTATAGACGTATATAATGTCCCCATCGAAAAGCAGGCGACGACACGCCAGGAATGTTGTAAAAAATTACATCCGAGATGTTATGTTGCCTTGCGTTAGGCTATATAACGTTATAGACGTATATAATGTTACCACCGAGATGTACGGGCCGACACGCCAGGAATGTTATCAACTATTACATCCGAGATGTTCGGTTGCCGTGGGTTATGATATATAACGTTATAGACGTATATAATGTTACCACCGAGAAGTAGGGACTGACATGCCAGGAATGTTGTAAAATATTACATACGAGATGTTAGGTTGCTTTAGGTTAGGATATATATCGTTATAGACTTATATAATGTTACCACCGAGAAGTAGGGACTGACATGCCAGGAATGTTTTAAAATATTACATCCCATATGTTAGGTTGCGTTAGGTTAGGATATACAGCGTTTATAGTCGTATATAATGTCCCCTTCGAGAAGCAGGCGACGACACGCCAGAATGTTGTAAAATATTACATTCGACATGCTAGGTTGCCTTCGGCTAGGATATATAACGTTATAGACGTATATAATATTCCCACCGAGAAATAGGGGCCGACGCGTCAGGAATGTTGAAAAATATTACACCCGAGATGTTAGGTTCCCTTAGGTTAGCATATACAACGTTATAGACGTATATAATGTTCCCACCGAGAAGTAGGGACCGACATGCCAGGAATGTTGTAAAATATTACATACGAGATGTTAGGTTGCTTTAGGTTAGGATATATATCGTTATAGACTAATATAATGTTCCCACCGAGACGTGGGGACCGACATGCCAGGAATGTTGTAAAATGTTACATCCCAGAAATTAGATTGCTTTGGGTTAGAATATACAACGTTATCGACGTATATAATGTCCCCATCGAGAAGCAGGCGACGACACGCCAGAATGTTGTAAAATATTACATCCGAGATGTTAGGTTCCCTTAGGTTAGGATATACAACGTTATAGACGTATCTAATGTCCCCTTCGAGAAGCAGGCGACGACACGCCAGAATGTTGTAAAATATTACATTCGACATGTTAGGTTGCCTTAGGCTAGGATATGTAACGTTATAGACGAATATAATATTCCCACCGAGAAATAGGGGCCGACGCGTCAGGAACGTTGTAAAATATTACACCCGAAATGTTAGGTTCCCTTAGGTTAGGATATACAACGTTATAGACGTATAGAATTTTCCCACCGAGATGTAGGGACCGACATGCCAGGAATGTTGTAAAATATTACATCCGAGATGTTAGGTTGCCTTAAGCTAGGACATATATCGTTATAGACGTATATAATGTTCCCACCGAGAAGTAGGGACCGACGCGTCAGGAATGTTGTAAAATATTACACCCGAGATGTTAGGTTCCCTTAGGTTAGCATATACAACGTTATAGACGTATATAATGTTCCCACCGAGAAGTAGGGACCGACATGCCAGGAATGTTGTAAAATATTACATACGAGACGTTAGGTTGCTTTAGGTTAGGATATATATCGTTATAGACTTACATAATGTTCCCACCGAGACGTGGGGACCGACATGCCAGGAATGTTGTAAAATGTTACATCCCAGAAGTTAGATTGCTTTGGGTTAGGATATACAACGTTGTCGACGTATATAATGTCCCCATCGAGAAGCAGGCGACGACACGCCAGAATGTTGTAAAATATTACATCCGAGATGTTAGGTTCCCTTAGGTTAGGATATACAACGTTATAGACGTATCTAATGTCCCCTTCGAGAAGCAGGCGACGACACGCCAGAATGTTGTAAAATATTACATTCGACATGTTAGGTTGCCTTAGGCTAGGATATGTAACGTTATAGACGAATATAATATTCCCACCGAGAAATAGGGGCCGACGCGTCAGGAACGTTGTAAAATATTACTCCCGAAATGTTAGGTTGCCTTAGGCTAGGATATGCAACGCTATAGACGTATAGAATGTTCCCACCGAGAAATAGGGGCCGACGGGTCAGGAATGTTGTAAAATATACACCCGAGATGTTAGGTTCCCTTAGGTTAGGATATACAACGTTATAGACTTATAGAAAGTTCCCACCGAGATGTAGGGACCGACATGCCAGGAATCTTGTAAAATATACACCCGAGATGTTAGGTTCCCTTAGGTTAGGATATACAACGTTATAGACTTATAGAAAGTTCCCACCGAGATGTAGGGACCGACATGCCAGGAATGTTGTAAAATATTATATCCGAGATGTTACGTTGCTTTAGGTTAGGATATACAACGTTATAGACGTATAGAATGTTCCCACCGAGAAATAGGAGCCGAGGGGTCAGGAATGTTGTAAAATATTAGACCCGAGATGTTAGGTTCCCTTAGGTTAGGATATACAACGTTATAGACGTATAGAAAGTTCCCACGGTGATGTAGGGACCGACATGTCAGGAATGTTGTAAAATATTACATCCGAGATGTTACGTTGCTTTAGGTTAGGATATATATCGTTATAGACTAATATAATGTTCCCACCGAGACGTGGGCACCGACATGCCAGGAATCTTGTAAAATATTACATCCGAGACGTTAGGTTGCGTTAGGTTAGGACCTACAACGTTATAGACGTATCTAATGTCCCCATCGAGAAGCAGGCGACGACACGCCAGAATGTTGTAAAATATTACATTCGACATGCTAGGTTACCTTAGGCTAGGATATGTAACGTTATAGACGAATATAATATTCCCACCGAGAAATAGGGGCCGACGCGTCAGGAACGTTGTAAAATATTACACCCGAAATGTTAGGTTCCCTTAGGTTAGGATATACAACGTTATAGACGTATAGAATGTTCCCACCGTGATGTAGGGACCGACATGCCAGGAATGTTGTAAAATATTACATCCGAGATGTTAGGTTGCCTTAAGCTAGGACATATATCGTTATAGACGTATATAATGTTCCCACCGAGAAGTAGGGACCGACGCGTCAGGAATGTTGTAAAATATTACATCCGAGATGTTAGGTTGCGTTAGGTTAGGATATAGAACGTTATAGACGTATATAATGTTCCCACCGAGAAGTAGGGATCGGCATGCCAGGAATGTTGTAAAATATTACATACGAGATGTTAGGTTGCTTTGGGTTAGGATATATATCGTTATAGACTTATATAATGTTCCCACCGAGACGTGGGGACCGACATGCCAGGAATGTTGTAAAATGTTACATCCCAGAAGTTAGATTGCTTTGGGTTAGAATATACAACGTTATCGACGTATATAATGTCCCCATCGAGAAGCAGGCGACGACACGCCAGAATGTTGTAAAATATTACATCCGAGATGTTAGGTTCCCTTAGGATAGGATATACAACGTTATAGACGTATCTAATGTCCCCTTCGAGAAGCAGGCGACGACACGCCAGAATGTTGTAAAATATTACATTCGACATGTTAGGTTGCCTTAGGCTAGGATATGTAACGTTATAGACGAATATAATATTCCCACCGAGAAATAGGGGCCGACGCGTCAGGAATGTTGTAAAATATTACACCCGAAATGTTAGGTTGCCTTAAGCTAGGACATATATCGTTATAGACGTATATAATGTTCCCACCGAGAAGTAGGGACCGACGCGTCAGGAATCTTGTAAAATATTACACCCGAGATGTTAGGTTCCCTTAGGTTAGCATATACAACGTTATAGACGTATATAATGTTCCCACCGAGAAGTAGGGACCGACATGCCAGGAATGTTGTAAAATATTACATACGAGAGGTTAGGTTGCTTTAGGTTAGGATATATATCGTTATAGACGAATATAATATTCCCACCGAGAAATAGGGGCCGACGCGTCAGGAACGTTGTAAAATATTACACCCGAAATGATACGTACCCATAGGTTAGGATATACAACGTTATAGACGTATATAATGTTCCCACCGAGAAATAGGGGCCGACGCGTCAGGAATGTTGTAAAATATGACATCCCAGATGTTAGGTTGCGTTAGGTTAAGATATACAACGTTATAGACGTATATAATGTCCCCTTCGAGAAGCAGGCGACGACACGCCAGAATGTTGTAAAATATTACATTCGACATGTTAGGTTGCCTTAGGCTAGGATATTTAACGTTATAGACGTATATAATATTCCCACCGAGAAATAGGGGCCGACGCGTAAGGAATGTTGTAAAATATTACACCCGAGATGTTAGATTCCCTTAGATTAGGATATACAACGTTATAGACGTATAGAATGTTCCCACCGAGATGTAGGGACCGACATGCCAGGAATGTTGTAAAATATTACATCCGAGATGTTAGGTTGCCTTAGGTTAGGATATACAACCTTATAGATGTATATAATATCCACATCGCGAAGCAGGCGACGACACGCCAGGAATGTTATCAACTATTACATCCAAAATTTTAGGTTGCCTTAGGTTAGGATATACAACGTTATAGACGTATATAGTGCCCCATCGGGAAGTAAGTGCCGTCACGCCAGGAATGCTGTAAAATATTACAGTAGAGAGGTTAGGTTGCCTTAGGTTATGATATATAACCTTGCAGACGTATATAATGTTCCCACCGAGATGTAGGGACCGACGTGCCAGGAATGTTGTAAAATATTACATCCGAGATGATAGGTTGCTTTAGGTTAGGATATATATCGTTATAGACATATATAATGTTCCCACCGAGACGTGGGGACCGACATGCCAGGAATGTTGTAAAATATTACATCCCAGATTGTAGGTTGCTTTGGGTTAGGATATACAACGTTATAGACGTATATAATGTCCCCATCGAGAAGCAGGCGACGACACGCCAGGAATGTTGTAAAATATTACATCCGAGATGGTATATTGCCTTGCGTTAGGATATATTACGTTATAGACGTATATAATGTTACCACCGAGATGTACGGGCCGACACGCCAGGAATGTTGTAAAACATTACACCCGAGATGTTAGGTTCCCTTAGGTTAGGATATACAACGCTATAGACGTATAGAATGTTCCCACCGAGATGTAGGGACCGACATGCCAGCAATGTTGTAAAATATTACATCCGAGATGTTAGGTTGCTTTAGGTTAGGATATATTTCGTTATAGACTTATATAATGTTCCCACCGAGACGTGGGGACCGACATGCCAGGAATGTTGTAAAATGTTACATCCCAGAAGTTAGATTGCTTTGGGTTAGGATATACATCGTTATCGACGTATATAATGTCCCCATCGAGAAGCAGGCGACGACACGCCAGAATATTGTAAAATATTACATCCGAGATGTCAGGTTCCCTTAGGTTAGGATATACAACGTTATAGACGTATATAATGTTCCCACCGAGAAATAGGGGCCGACGCGTCAGGAATGTTGTAAATATGACATCCCAGATGTTAGGTTGCGTTAGGTTAAGATATACAACGTTATAGACGTATATAATGTCCCCTTCGAGAAGCAGGTGACGACACGCCAGAATGTTGTAAAATATTACATTCGACATGTTAGGTTGCCTTAGGCTAGGATATGTAACGTTATAGACGAATATAATATTCCCACCGAGAAATAGGGGCCGACGCGTCAGGAGCGTTGTAAAATATTACACCCGAAATGTTAGGTTCCCTTAGGTTAGGATATACAACGTTATAGACGTATAGAATGTTCCCACCGAGATGTAGGGACCGACATGCCAGGAATGTTGTAAAATATTACATCCGAGATGTTAGGTTGCCTTAGGCTAGGATATATAACGTGATAGACGTATATAATGATCCCAACGAGAAGTAGGGACCGACGCGTCAGGAATGTTGTAAAATATTACATTCCAGATGTTAGGTTGCGTTAGGTTAGGATATACAAGGTTATAGACGTATATAATGTCCCCTTCGAGAAGCAGGCGACGACACGCCAGAATGTTGTAAAATATTACATTCGACATGTTAGGTTGCCTTAGGCTAGGATATATATCGTTATAGACGAATATAATATTCCCACCTAGAAATAGGGGCCGACGCGTCAGGAACGTTGTAATAATTACACCCGAAATGATACGTACCCATAGGTTAGGATATACAACGTTATAGACGTATATAATGTTCCCACCGAGAAATAGGGGCCGACGCGTCAGGAATGTTGTAAAATATGACATCCCAGATGTTAGGTTGCGTTAGGTTAAGATATACAACGTTATAGACGTATATAATGTCCCCTTCGAGAAGCAGGTGACGACACGCCAGAATGTTGTAAAATATTACATTCGACATGTTAGGTTGCCTTAGGCTAGGATATGTAACGTTGTAGACGAATATAATATTCCCACCGCGAAATAGGGGCCGACGCGTCAGGAACGGTGTAAAATATTACACCCGAAATGTTAGGTTCCCTTAGGTTAGGATATACAACGTTATAGACGTATATAATGTTCCCACCGAGAAATAGGGGCCGACGCGTCAGGAATGTTGTAAAATATTACACCCGAGATGTTAGGTTCCCTTAGGTTAGGATATACAACGTTATAGACGTATAGAAAGTTCCCACGGTGATGTAGGGACCGACATGTCAGGAATGTTGTAAAATATTACATCCGAGATGTTACGTTGCTTTAGGTTAGGATATATATCGTTATAGACTAATATAATGTTCCCACCGAGACGTGGGCACCGACATGCCAGGAATCTTGTAAAATATTACATCCGAGACGTTAGGTTGCGTTAGGTTAGGACCTACAACGTTATAGACGTATCTAATGTCCCCATCGAGAAGCAGGCGACGACACGCCAGAATGTTGTAAAATATTACATTCGACATGCTAGGTTGCCTTAGGCTAGGATATATAACGTTATAGACGTATATAATATTCCCACCGAGAAATAGGGGCCGACGCGTCAGGAATGTTGTAAAATATTACACCCGAGATGTTAGGTTCCCTTAGGTTAGCATATACAACGTTATAGACGTATACAATGATCCCACCGAGAAGTAGGGACCGACATGCCAGGAATGTTGTAAAATATTACATACGAGATGTTAGGTTGCTTTAGGTTAGGATATATTTCGTTATAGACTTATATAATGTTCCCACCGAGACGTGGGGACGGACATGCCAGGAATGTTGTAAAATGTTACATCCCAGAAGTTAGATTGCTTTGGGTTAGGATATACAACGTTATCGACGTATATAATGTCCCCATCGAGAAGCAGGCGACGACACGCCAGAATGTTGTAAAATATTACATCCGAGATGTTAGGTTCCCTTAGGTTAGGATATACAACGTTATAGACGTATCTAATGTCCCCTTCGAGAAGCAGGCGACGACACGCCAGAATGTTGTAAAATATTACATTCGACATGTTAGGTTGCCTTAGGCTAGGATATGTAACGTTATAGACGAATATAATATTCCCACCGAGAAATAGGGGCCGACGCGTCAGGAACGTTGTAAAATATTACACCCGAAATGTTAGGTTCCCTTAGGTTAGGATATACAACGTTATAGACGTATAGAATGTTCCCACCGTGATGTAGGGACCGACATGCCAGGAATGTTGTAAAATATTACATCCGAGATGTTAGGTTGCCTTAAGCTAGAACATATATCGTTATAGACGTATATAATGTTCCCACCGAGAAGTAGGGACCGACGCGTCAGGAATGTTGTAAAATATTACATCCGAGATGTTAGATAGCGTTAGGTTAGGATATACAACGTTATAGACGTATATAATGTCCCCTTCGAGAAGCAGGCGACGACACGCCAGAATGTTGTAAAATATTACATTCGACATGTTAGATTGCCTTAGGCTAGGATATATATCGTTATAGACGAATATAATATTCCCACCGAGAAATAGGGGCCGACGCGTCAGGAACGGAGTAAAATATTACACCCGAAATGTTAGGTTCCCTTAGGTTAGGATATACAACGTTATAGACGTATATAATGTTCCCACCGAGAAATAGGGGCCGACGCGTCAGGAATGTTGTAAAATATTACACCCGAGATGTTAGGTTCCCTTAGGTTAGGATATACAACGTTATAGACGTATAGAAAGTTCCCACGGTGATGTAGGGACCGACATGTCAGGAATGTTGTAAAATATTACATCCGAGATGTTACGTTGCTTTATGTTAGGATATATATCGTTATAGACTAATATAATGTTCCCACCGAGACGTGGGCACCGACATGCCAGGAATCTTGTAAAATATTACATCCGAGATGTTAGGTTGCGTTAGGTTAGGACCTACAACGTTATAGACGTATCTAATGTCCCCATCGAGAAGCAGGCGACGACACGCCAGAATGTTGTAAAATATTACATTCGACATGCTAGGTTCCCTTAGGTTAGGATATACAACGTTATAGACGTATATAATGTTCCCACCGAGAAATAGGGGCCGACGCGTCAGGAATGTTGTAAAATATTACATCCGAGATGTTAGGTTGCGTTAGGTTAGGATATACAACGTTATAGACGTATATAATGTCCCCTTCGAGAAGCAGGCGACGACACGCCAGAATGTTGTAAGATATTACATTCGACATGTTAGATTGCCTTAGGCTAGGATATATATCGTTATAGACGAATATAATGTTCCCACCGAGAAATAGGGGCCGACGCGTCAGGAACGTTGTAAAATATTACTCCCGAAATGTTAGGTTGCCTTAGGCTAGGATATGCAACGCTATAGACGTATAGAATATTCCCACCGAGAAATAGGGGCCGACGGGTCAGGAATGTTGTAAAATATACACCCGGGATGTTAGGTTCCCTTGGGTTAGGATATACAACGTTATAGACTTATAGAAAGTTCCCACCGAGTTGTAGGGACCGACATGCCAGGAATCTTGTAAAATATTACATTCCAGATGTTAGGTTGCGTTAGGTTAGGACCTACAACGTTATAGACGTATCTAATGTCCCCATCGAGAAGCAGGCGACGACACGCCAGAATGTTGTAAAATATTACATTCGACATGCTAGGTTGCCTTAGGCTAGGATATATAACGTTATAGACGTATATAATATTCCCACCGAGAAATAGGGGCCGACGCGTCAGGAATGTTGTAAAATATTACACCCGAGATGTTAGGTTCCCTTAGGTTAGCATATACAACGTTATAGACGTATATAATGATCCCACCGAGAAGTAGGGACCGACATGCCAGGAATGTTGTAAAATATTACATACGAGATGTTAGGTTGCTTTAGGTTAGGATATATTTCGTTATAGACTTATATAATGTTCCCACCGAGACGTGGGGACGGACATGCCAGGAATGTTGTAAAATGTTACATCCCAGAAGTTAGATTGCTTTGGGTTAGGATATACAACGTTATCGACGTATATAATGTCCCCATCGAGAAGCAGGCGACGACACGCCAGAATGTTGTAAAATATTACATCCGAGATGTTAGGTTCCCTTAGGTTAGGATATACAACGTTATAGACGTATCTAATGTCCCCTTCGAGAAGCAGGCGACGACACGCCAGAATGTTGTAAAATATTACATTCGACATGTTAGGTTGCCTTAGGCTAGGATATGTAACGTTATAGACGAATATAATATTCCCACCGAGAAATAGGGGCCGACGCGTCAGGAACGTTGTAAAATATTACACCCGAAATGTTAGGTTCCCTTAGGTTAGGATATACAACGTTATAGACGTATAGAATTTTCCCACCGAGATGTAGGGACCGACATGCCAGGAATGTTGTAAAATATTACATCCGAGATGTTAGGTTGCCTTAAGCTAGGACATATATCGTTATAGACGTATATAATGTTCCCACCGAGAAGTAGGGACCGACGCGTCAGGAATGTTGTAAAATATTACACCCGAGATGTTAGGTTCCCTTAGGTTAGCATATACAACGTTATAGACGTATATAATGTTCCCACCGAGAAGTAGGGACCGACATGCCAGGAATGTTGTAAAATATTACATACGAGACGTTAGGTTGCTTTAGGTTAGGATATATATCGTTATAGACTTACATAATGTTCCCACCGAGACGTGGGGACCGACATGCCAGGAATGTTGTAAAATGTTACATCCCAGAAGTTAGATTGCTTTGGGTTAGGATATACAACGTTGTCGACGTATATAATGTCCCCATCGAGAAGCAGGCGACGACACGCCAGAATGTTGTAAAATATTACATCCGAGATGTTAGGTTCCCTTAGGTTAGGATATACAACGTTATAGACGTATCTAATGTCCCCTTCGAGAAGCAGGCGACGACACGCCAGAATGTTGTAAAATATTACATTCGACATGTTAGGTTGCCTTAGGCTAGGATATGTAACGTTATAGACGAATATAATATTCCCACCGAGAAATAGGGGCCGACGCGTCAGGAACGTTGTAAAATATTACTCCCGAAATGTTAGGTTGCCTTAGGCTAGGATATGCAACGCTATAGACGTATAGAATGTTCCCACCGAGAAATAGGGGCCGACGGGTCAGGAATGTTGTAAAATATACACCCGAGATGTTAGGTTCCCTTAGGTTAGGATATACAACGTTATAGACTTATAGAAAGTTCCCACCGAGATGTAGGGACCGACATGCCAGGAATCTTGTAAAATATACACCCGAGATGTTAGGTTCCCTTAGGTTAGGATATACAACGTTATAGACTTATAGAAAGTTCCCACCGAGATGTAGGGACCGACATGCCAGGAATGTTGTAAAATATTATATCCGAGATGTTACGTTGCTTTAGGTTAGGATATACAACGTTATAGACGTATAGAATGTTCCCACCGAGAAATAGGAGCCGAGGGGTCAGGAATGTTGTAAAATATTAGACCCGAGATGTTAGGTTCCCTTAGGTTAGGATATACAACGTTATAGACGTATAGAAAGTTCCCACGGTGATGTAGGGACCGACATGTCAGGAATGTTGTAAAATATTACATCCGAGATGTTACGTTGCTTTAGGTTAGGATATATATCGTTATAGACTAATATAATGTTCCCACCGAGACGTGGGCACCGACATGCCAGGAATCTTGTAAAATATTACATCCGAGACGTTAGGTTGCGTTAGGTTAGGACCTACAACGTTATAGACGTATCTAATGTCCCCATCGAGAAGCAGGCGACGACACGCCAGAATGTTGTAAAATATTACATTCGACATGCTAGGTTACCTTAGGCTAGGATATGTAACGTTATAGACGAATATAATATTCCCACCGAGAAATAGGGGCCGACGCGTCAGGAACGTTGTAAAATATTACACCCGAAATGTTAGGTTCCCTTAGGTTAGGATATACAACGTTATAGACGTATAGAATGTTCCCACCGTGATGTAGGGACCGACATGCCAGGAATGTTGTAAAATATTACATCCGAGATGTTAGGTTGCCTTAAGCTAGGACATATATCGTTATAGACGTATATAATGTTCCCACCGAGAAGTAGGGACCGACGCGTCAGGAATGTTGTAAAATATTACATCCGAGATGTTAGGTTGCGTTAGGTTAGGATATACAACGTTATAGACGTATATAATGTTCCCACCGAGAAGTAGGGATCGGCATGCCAGGAATGTTGTAAAATATTACATACGAGATGTTAGGTTGCTTTGGGTTAGGATATATATCGTTATAGACTTATATAATGTTCCCACCGAGACGTGGGGACCGACATGCCAGGAATGTTGTAAAATGTTACATCCCAGAAGTTAGATTGCTTTGGGTTAGAATATACAACGTTATCGACGTATATAATGTCCCCATCGAGAAGCAGGCGACGACACGCCAGAATGTTGTAAAATATTACATCCGAGATGTTAGGTTCCCTTAGGATAGGATATACAACGTTATAGACGTATCTAATGTCCCCTTCGAGAAGCAGGCGACGACACGCCAGAATGTTGTAAAATATTACATTCGACATGTTAGGTTGCCTTAGGCTAGGATATTTAACGTTATAGACGTATATAATATTCCCACCGAGAAATAGGGGCCGACGCGTAAGGAATGTTGTAAAATATTACACCCGAGATGTTAGATTCCCTTAGATTAGGATATACAACGTTATAGACGTATAGAATGTTCCCACCGAGATGTAGGGACCGACATGCCAGGAATGTTGTAAAATATTACATCCGAGATGTTAGGTTGCCTTAGGTTAGGATATACAACCTTATAGATGTATATAATATCCACATCGCGAAGCAGGCGACGACACGCCAGGAATGTTATCAACTATTACATCCAAAATTTTAGGTTGCCTTAGGTTAGGATATACAACGTTATAGACGTATATAGTGCCCCATCGGGAAGTAAGTGCCGTCACGCCAGGAATGCTGTAAAATATTACAGTAGAGAGGTTAGGTTGCCTTAGGTTATGATATATAACCTTGCAGACGTATATAATGTTCCCACCGAGATGTAGGGACCGACGTGCCAGGAATGTTGTAAAATATTACATCCGAGATGATAGGTTGCTTTAGGTTAGGATATATATCGTTATAGACATATATAATGTTCCCACCGAGACGTGGGGACCGACATGCCAGGAATGTTGTAAAATATTACATCCCAGATTGTAGGTTGCTTTGGGTTAGGATATACAACGTTATAGACGTATATAATGTCCCCATCGAGAAGCAGGCGACGACACGCCAGGAATGTTGTAAAATATTACATCCGAGATGGTATATTGCCTTGCGTTAGGATATATTACGTTATAGACGTATATAATGTTACCACCGAGATGTACGGGCCGACACGCCAGGAATGTTGTAAAACATTACACCCGAGATGTTAGGTTCCCTTAGGTTAGGATATACAACGCTATAGACGTATAGAATGTTCCCACCGAGATGTAGGGACCGACATGCCAGCAATGTTGTAAAATATTACATCCGAGATGTTAGGTTGCTTTAGGTTAGGATATATTTCGTTATAGACTTATATAATGTTCCCACCGAGACGTGGGGACCGACATGCCAGGAATGTTGTAAAATGTTACATCCCAGAAGTTAGATTGCTTTGGGTTAGGATATACATCGTTATCGACGTATATAATGTCCCCATCGAGAAGCAGGCGACGACACGCCAGAATATTGTAAAATATTACATCCGAGATGTCAGGTTCCCTTAGGTTAGGATATACAACGTTATAGACGTATATAATGTTCCCACCGAGAAATAGGGGCCGACGCGTCAGGAATGTTGTAAATATGACATCCCAGATGTTAGGTTGCGTTAGGTTAAGATATACAACGTTATAGACGTATATAATGTCCCCTTCGAGAAGCAGGTGACGACACGCCAGAATGTTGTAAAATATTACATTCGACATGTTAGGTTGCCTTAGGCTAGGATATGTAACGTTATAGACGAATATAATATTCCCACCGAGAAATAGGGGCCGACGCGTCAGGAGCGTTGTAAAATATTACACCCGAAATGTTAGGTTCCCTTAGGTTAGGATATACAACGTTATAGACGTATAGAATGTTCCCACCGAGATGTAGGGACCGACATGCCAGGAATGTTGTAAAATATTACATCCGAGGTGTTAGGTTGCCTTAGGCTAGGATATATAACGTGATAGACGTATATAATGATCCCAACGAGAAGTAGGGACCGACGCGTCAGGAATGTTGTAAAATATTACATTCCAGATGTTAGGTTGCGTTAGGTTAGGATATACAAGGTTATAGACGTATATAATGTCCCCTTCGAGAAGCAGGCGACGACACGCCAGAATGTTGTAAAATATTACATTCGACATGTTAGGTTGCCTTAGGCTAGGATATATATCGTTATAGACGAATATAATATTCCCACCTAGAAATAGGGGCCGACGCGTCAGGAACGTTGTAATAATTACACCCGAAATGATACGTACCCATAGGTCAGGATATACAACGTTATAGACGTATATAATGTTCCCACCGAGAAATAGGGGCCGACGCGTCAGGAATGTTGTAAAATATGACATCCCAGATGTTAGGTTGCGTTAGGTTAAGATATACAACGTTATAGACGTATATAATGTCCCCTTCGAGAAGCAGGTGACGACACGCCAGAATGTTGTAAAATATTACATTCGACATGTTAGGTTGCCTTAGGCTAGGATATGTAACGTTGTAGACGAATATAATATTCCCACCGCGAAATAGGGGCCGACGCGTCAGGAACGGTGTAAAATATTACACCCGAAATGTTAGGTTCCCTTAGGTTAGGATATACAACGTTATAGACGTATATAATGTTCCCACCGAGAAATAGGGGCCGACGCGTCAGGAATGTTGTAAAATATTACACCCGAGATGTTAGGTTCCCTTAGGTTAGGATATACAACGTTATAGACGTATAGAAAATTCCCACGGTGATGTAGGGACCGACATGTCAGGAATGTTGTAAAATATTACATCCGAGATGTTACGTTGCTTTAGGTTAGGATATATATCGTTATAGACTAATATAATGTTCCCACCGAGACGTGGGCACCGACATGCCAGGAATCTTGTAAAATATTACATCCGAGACGTTAGGTTGCGTTAGGTTAGGACCTACAACGTTATAGACGTATCTAATGTCCCCATCGAGAAGCAGGCGACGACACGCCAGAATGTTGTAAAATATTACATTCGACATGCTAGGTTGCCTTAGGCTAGGATATATAACGTTATAGACGTATATAATATTCCCACCGAGAAATAGGGGCCGACGCGTCAGGAATGTTGTAAAATATTACACCCGAGATGTTAGGTTCCCTTAGGTTAGCATATACAACGTTATAGACGTATATAATGATCCCACCGAGAAGTAGGGACCGACATGCCAGGAATGTTGTAAAATATTACATACGAGATGTTAGGTTGCTTTAGGTTAGGATATATTTCGTTATAGACTTATATAATGTTCCCACCGAGACGTGGGGACGGACATGCCAGGAATGTTGTAAAATGTTACATCCCAGAAGTTAGATTGCTTTGGGTTAGGATATACAACGTTATCGACGTATATAATGTCCCCATCGAGAAGCAGGCGACGACACGCCAGAATGTTGTAAAATATTACATCCGAGATGTTAGGTTCCCTTAGGTTAGGATATACAACGTTATAGACGTATCTAATGTCCCCTTCGAGAAGCAGGCGACGACACGCCAGAATGTTGTAAAATATTACATTCGACATGTTAGGTTGCCTTAGGCTAGGATATGTAACGTTATAGACGAATATAATATTCCCACCGAGAAATAGGGGCCGACGCGTCAGGAACGTTGTAAAATATTACACCCGAAATGTTAGGTTCCCTTAGGTTAGGATATACAACGTTATAGACGTATATAATGTCCCCTTCGAGAAGCAGGCGACGACACGCCAGAATGTTGTAAAATATTACATTCGACATGTTAGATTGCCTTAGGCTAGGATATATATCGTTATAGACGAATATAATATTCCCACCGAGAAATAGGGGCCGACGCGTCAGGAACGGAGTAAAATATTACACCCGAAATGTTAGGTTCCCTTAGGTTAGGATATACAACGTTATAGACGTATATAATGTTCCCACCGAGAAATAGGGGCCGACGCGTCAGGAATGTTGTAAAATATTACACCCGAGATGTTAGGTTCCCTTAGGTTAGGATATACAACGTTATAGACGTATAGAAAGTTCCCACGGTGATGTAGGGACCGACATGTCAGGAATGTTGTAAAATATTACATCCGAGATGTTACGTTGCTTTATGTTAGGATATATATCGTTATAGACTAATATAATGTTCCCACCGAGACGTGGGCACCGACATGCCAGGAATCTTGTAAAATATTACATCCGAGACGTTAGGTTGCGTTAGGTTAGGACCTACAACGTTATAGACGTATCTAATGTCCCCATCGAGAAGCAGGCGACGACACGCCAGAATGTTGTAAAATATTACATTCGACATGCTAGGTTCCCTTAGGTTAGGATATACAACGTTATAGACGTATATAATGTTCCCACCGAGAAATAGGGGCCGACGCGTCAGGAATGGTGTAAAATATTACATCCGAGATGTTAGGTTGCGTTAGGTTAGGATATACAACGTTATAGACGTATATAATGTCCCCTTCGAGAAGCAGGCGACGACACGCCAGAATGTTGTAAGATATTACATTCGACATGTTAGATTGCCTTAGGCTAGGATATATATCGTTATAGACGAATATAATGTTCCCACCGAGAAATAGGGGCCGACGCGTCAGGAACGTTGTAAAATATTACTCCCGAAATGTTAGGTTGCCTTAGGCTAGGATATGCAACGCTATAGACGTATAGAATATTCCCACCGAGAAATAGGGGCCGACGGGTCAGGAATGTTGTAAAATATACACCCGGGATGTTAGGTTCCCTTGGGTTAGGATATACAACGTTATAGACTTATAGAAAGTTCCCACCGAGTTGTAGGGACCGACATGCCAGGAATCTTGTAAAATATTACATTCCAGATGTTAGGTTGCGTTAGGTTAGGACCTACAACGTTATAGACGTATCTAATGTCCCCATCGAGAAGCAGGCGACGACACGCCAGAATGTTGTAAAATATTACATTCGACATGCTAGGTTGCCTTAGGCTAGGATATATAACGTTATAGACGTATATAATATTCCCACCGAGAAATAGGGGCCGACGCGTCAGGAATGTTGTAAAATATTACACCCGAGATGTTAGGTTCCCTTAGGTTAGCATATACAACGTTATAGACGTATATAATGATCCCACCGAGAAGTAGGGACCGACATGCCAGGAATGTTGTAAAATATTACATACGAGATGTTAGGTTGCTTTAGGTTAGGATATATTTCGTTATAGACTTATATAATGTTCCCACCGAGACGTGGGGACGGACATGCCAGGAATGTTGTAAAATGTTACATCCCAGAAGTTAGATTGCTTTGGGTTAGGATATACAACGTTATCGACGTATATAATGTCCCCATCGAGAAGCAGGCGACGACACGCCAGAATGTTGTAAAATATTACATCCGAGATGTTAGGTTCCCTTAGGTTAGGATATACAACGTTATAGGCGTATCTAATGTCCCCTTCGAGAAGCAGGCGACGACACGCCAGAATGTTGTAAAATATTACATTCGACATGTTAGGTTGCCTTAGGCTAGGATATGTAACGTTATAGACGAATATAATATTCCCACCGAGAAATAGGGGCCGACGCGTCAGGAACGTTGTAAAATATTACACCCGAAATGTTAGGTTCCCTTAGGTTAGGATATACAACGTTATAGACGTATAGAATGTTCCCACCGTGATGTAGGGACCGACATGCCAGGAATGTTGTAAAATATTACATCCGAGATGTTAGGTTGCCTTAAGCTAGAACATATATCGTTATAGACGTATATAATGTTCCCACCGAGAAGTAGGGACCGACGCGTCAGGAATGTTGTAAAATATTACATCCGAGATGTTAGATAGCGTTAGGTTAGGATATACAACGTTATAGACGTATATAATGTCCCCTTCGAGAAGCAGGCGACGACACGCCAGAATGTTGTAAAATATTACATTCGACATGTTAGATTGCCTTAGGCTAGGATATATATCGTTATAGACGAATATAATATTCCCACCGAGAAATAGGGGCCGACGCGTCAGGAACGGTGTAAAATATTACACCCGAAATGTTAGGTTCCCTTAGGTTAGGATATACAACGTTATAGACGTATATAATGTTCCCACCGAGAAATAGGGGCCGACGCGTCAGGAATGTTGTAAAATATTACATCCGAGATGTTAGGTTGCGTTAGGTTAGGATATACAACGTTATAGACGTATATAATGTCCCCTTCGAGAAGCAGGCGACGACACGCCAGAATGTTGTAAAATATTACATTCGACATGTTAGATTGCCTTAGGCTAGGATATATATCGTTATAGACGAATATAATGTTCCCACCGAGAAATAGGGGCCGACGCGTCAGGAACGTTGTAAAATATTACTCCCGAAATGTTAGGTTGCCTTAGGCTAGGATATGCAACGCTATAGACGTATAGAATATTCCCACCGAGAAATAGGGGCCGACGGGTCAGGAATGTTGTAAAATATACACCCGGGATGTTAGGTTCCCTTGGGTTAGGATATACAACGTTATAGACTTATAGAAAGTTCCCACCGAGTTGTAGGGACCGACATGCCAGGAATCTTGTAAAATATTACATTCCAGATGTTAGGTTGCGTTA
Organism: Xylocopa violacea; assembly: GCA_963969225.1. Taxonomy (NCBI): domain Eukaryota; kingdom Metazoa; phylum Arthropoda; class Insecta; order Hymenoptera; family Apidae; genus Xylocopa; species Xylocopa violacea. The sequence continues at coordinate 55,578,943 of CAXAJV010000001.1, forward strand.
GGTTAGGACCTACAACGTTATAGACGTATCTAATGTCCCCATCGAGAAGCAGGCGACGACACGCCAGAATGTTGTAAAATATTACATTCGACATGCTAGGTTGCCTTAGGCTAGGATATATAACGTTATAGACGTATATAATATTCCCACCGAGAAATAGGGGCCGACGCGTCAGGAATGTTGTAAAATATTACACCCGAGATGTTAGGTTCCCTTAGGTTAGCATATACAACGTTATAGACGTATATAATGATCCCACCGAGAAGTAGGGACCGACATGCCAGGAATGTTGTAAAATATTACATACGAGATGTTAGGTTGCTTTAGGTTAGGATATATTTCGTTATAGACTTATATAATGTTCCCACCGAGACGTGGGGACGGACATGCCAGGAATGTTGTAAAATGTTACATCCCAGAAGTTAGATTGCTTTGGGTTAGGATATACAACGTTATCGACGTATATAATGTCCCCATCGAGAAGCAGGCGACGACACGCCAGAATGTTGTAAAATATTACATCCGAGATGTTAGGTTCCCTTAGGTTAGGATATACAACGTTATAGACGTATCTAATGTCCCCTTCGAGAAGCAGGCGACGACACGCCAGAATGTTGTAAAATATTACATTCGACATGTTAGGTTGCCTTAGGCTAGGATATGTAACGTTATAGACGAATATAATATTCCCACCGAGAAATAGGGGCCGACGCGTCAGGAACGTTGTAAAATATTACACCCGAAATGTTAGGTTCCCTTAGGTTAGGATATACAACGTTATAGACGTATAGAATGTTCCCACCGTGATGTAGGGACCGACATGCCAGGAATGTTGTAAAATATTACATCCGAGATGTTAGGTTGCCTTAAGCTAGAACATATATCGTTATAGACGTATATAATGTTCCCACCGAGAAGTAGGGACCGACGCGTCAGGAATGTTGTAAAATATTACATCCGAGATGTTAGATAGCGTTAGGTTAGGATATACAACGTTATAGACGTATATAATGTCCCCTTCGAGAAGCAGGCGACGACACGCCAGAATGTTGTAAAATATTACATTCGACATGTTAGATTGCCTTAGGCTAGGATATATATCGTTATAGACGAATATAATATTCCCACCGAGAAATAGGGGCCGACGCGTCAGGAACGGTGTAAAATATTACACCCGAAATGTTAGGTTCCCTTAGGTTAGGATATACAACGTTATAGACGTATATAATGTTCCCACCGAGAAATAGGGGCCGACGCGTCAGGAATGTTGTAAAATATTACACCCGAGATGTTAGGTTCCCTTAGGTTAGGATATACAACGTTATAGACGTATAGAAAGTTCCCACGGTGATGTAGGGACCGACATGTCAGGAATGTTGTAAAATATTACATCCGAGATGTTACGTTGCTTTAGGTTAGGATATATATCGTTATAGACTAATATAATGTTCCCACCGAGACGTGGGCACCGACATGCCAGGAATCTTGTAAAATATTACATCCGAGACGTTAGGTTGCGTTAGGTTAGGACCTACAACGTTATAGACGTATCTAATGTCCCCATCGAGAAGCAGGCGACGACACGCCAGAATGTTGTAAAATATTACATTCGACATGCTAGGTTGCCTTAGGCTAGGATATATAACGTTATAGACGTATATAATATTCGCACCGAGAAATAGGGGCCGACGCGTCAGGAATGTTGTAAAATATTACACCCGAGATGTTAGGTTCCCTTAGGTTAGCATATACAACGTTATAGACGTATATAATGATCCCACCGAGAAGTAGGGACCGACATGCCAGGAATGTTGTAAAATATTGCATACGAGATGTTAGGTTGCTTTAGGTTAGGATATATTTCGTTATAGACTTATATAATGTTCCCACCGAGACGTGGGGACCGACATGCCAGGAATGTTGTAAAATGTTACATCCCAGAAGTTAGATTGCTTTGGGTTAGGATATACAACGTTATCGACGTTTATAATGTCCCCATCGAGAAGCAGGCGACGACACGCCAGAATGTTGTAAAATATTACATCCGAGATGTTAGGTTCCCTTAGGTTAGGATATACAACGTTATAGACGTATCTAATGTTCCCTTCGAGAAGCAGGCGACGACACGCCAGAATGTTGTAAAATATTACATTCGACATGTTAGGTTGCCTTAGGCTAGGATATGTAACGTTATAGACGAATATAATATTCCCACCGAGAAATAGGGGCCGACGCGTCAGGAGCGTTGTAAAATATTACACCCGAAATGTTAGGTTCCCTTAGGCTAGGATATACAACGTTATAGACGTATAGAATGTTCCCACCGAGATGTAGGGACCGACATGCCAGGAATGTTGTAAAATATTACATCCGAGATGTTAGGTTCCCTTAGGTTAACATATACAACGTTATAGACGTATATAATGTTCCCACCAAGAAGTAGGGACCGACATGCCAGGAATGTTGTAAAATATACACCCGAGATGTTAGGTTCCCTTAGATTAGGATATACAACGTTATATACTTATAGAAGGTTCCCACCGAGATGTAGGGACCGACATGCCAGGAATGTTGTAAAATATTACATCCGAGATGTTACGTTGCTTTAGGTTAGGATATACAACGTTATAGACGTATAGAATGTTCCCACCGAGAAACAGGGGCCGACGCGTCAGGAATGTTGTAAAATATTACACCCGAGATGTTAGGTTCCCTTAGGTTAGGATATACAACGTTATAGACGTATAGAAAGTTCCCACGGTGATGTAGGGACCGACATGCCAGGAATGTTGTAAAATATTACATCCGAGATGTTACGTTGCTTTAGGTTAGGATATATATCGTTATAGACTAATATAATGTTCCCGCCGAGACGTGGGGACCGACATGCCAGGAATGTTTTAAAATATTACATCCCAGATGTTAGGTTGCGTTAGGTTAGGATATACAACGTTTATAGACGTATATAATGTCCCCTTCGAGAAGCAGGCGACGACACGCCAGAATGTTGTAAAATATTACATTCGACATGCTAGGTTGCCTTCGGCTAGGATATATAACGTTATAGACGTATATAATATTCCCACCGAAAAGTAGGGACCGACATGCCACGAATGTTGTAACATATTACATACGAGATGTTAGGTTGCTTTAGGTTAGGATATATATCGTTATAGACGTATATAATGTTCCCACCGAGAAGTAGGGACCGACGCGTCAGGAATGTTGTAAAATATTACATCCCAGATGTTAGGTTGCGTTAGGTTAGGATATACAACGTTATAGACGTATATAATGTCCCCTTCGAGAAGCAGGCGACGACACGCCAGAATGTTGTAAAATATTACATTCGACATGTTAGGTTGCCTTAGGCTAGGATATATATCGTTATAGACGAATATAATATTCCCACCGAGAAATAGGGGCCGACGCGTCAGGAACGTTGTAAAATATTACACCCGAAATGTTAGGTACCCTTAGGTTAGGATATACAACGTTATAGACGTATAGAATGTTCCCACCGAGATGTAGGGACCGACATGCCAGGAATGTTGTAAAATATTACATACGAGATGTTAGGTTGCTTTAGGTTAGGATATATATCGTTATAGACTTATATAATGTTCCCACCGAGACGTGGGGACCGACATGCCAGGAATGTTGTAAAATGTTACATCACAGAAGTTAGATTGCTTTGGGTTAGGATATACAACGTTATCGACGTATATAATGTCCCCATCGCGAAGCAGGCGACGACATGCCAGGAATGTTGTAAAATATTACATACGAGATGTTAGGTTGCTTCAGGTTAGGATATATTACGTTATAGACTTATATAATGTTCCCACCGAGACGTGGGGACCGACATGCCAGGAATGTTGTAAAATGTTACATCCCAGAAGTTAGATTGCTTTGGGTTAGGATATACAACGTTATCGACGTTTATAATGTCCCCATCGAGAAGCAGGCGACGACACGCCAGAATGTTGTAAAATATTACATCCGAGATGTTAGGTTCCCTTAGGTTAGGATATACAACGTTATAGACGTATCTAATGTTCCCTTCGAGAAGCAGGCGACGACACGCCAGAATGTTGTAAAATATTACATTCGACATGTTAGGTTGCCTTAGGCTAGGATATGTAACGTTATAGACGAATATAATATTCCCACCGAGAAATAGGGGCCGACGCGTCAGGAGCGTTGTAAAATATTACACCCGAAATGTTAGGTTCCCTTAGGCTAGGATATACAACGTTATAGACGTATAGAATGTTCCCACCGAGATGTAGGGACCGACATGCCAGGAATGTTGTAAAATATTACATCCGAGATGTTAGGTTCCCTTAGGTTAACATATACAACGTTATAGACGTATATAATGTTCCCACCGAGAAGTAGGGACCGACATGCCAGGAATGTTGTAAAATATACACCCGAGATGTTAGGTTCCCTTAGATTAGGATATACAACGTTATATACTTATAGAAGGTTCCCACCGAGATGTAGGGACCGACATGCCAGGAATGTTGTAAAATATTACATCCGAGATGTTACGTTGCTTTAGGTTAGGATATACAACGTTATAGACGTATAGAATGTTCCCACCGAGAAACAGGGGCCGACGCGTCAGGAATGTTGTAAAATATTACACCCGAGATGTTAGGTTCCCTTAGGTTAGGATATACAACGTTATAGACGTATAGAAAGTTCCCACGGTGATGTAGGGACCGACATGCCAGGAATGTTGTAAAATATTACATCCGAGATGTTACGTTGCTTTAGGTTAGGATATATATCGTTATAGACTAATATAATGTTCCCGCCGAGACGTGGGGACCGACATGCCAGGAATGTTTTAAAATATTACATCCCAGATGTTAGGTTGCGTTAGGTTAGGATATACAACGTTTATAGACGTATATAATGTCCCCTTCGAGAAGCAGGCGACGACACGCCAGAATGTTGTAAAATATTACATTCGACATGCTAGGTTGCCTTCGGCTAGGATATATAACGTTATAGACGTATATAATATTCCCACCGAGAAATAGGGGCCGACGCGTCAGCAATGTTGTAAAATATTACATACGAGATGTTAGGTTGCTTTAGGTTAGGATATATATCGTTATAGACTTATATAATGTTCCCACCGAGACGTGGGGACCGACATGCCAGGAATGTTGTAAAATGTTACATCCCAGAAGTTAGATTGCTTTGGGTTAGAATATACAACGTTATCGACGTATATAATGTCCCCATCGAGAAGCAGGCGACGACACGCCAGAATGTTGTAAAATATTACATCCGAGATGTTAGGTTGCCTTAGGCTAGGATATATATCGTTATAGACGAATATAATATTCCCACCGAGAAATAGGGGCCGACGCGTCAGGAACGTTGTAAAATATTACACCCGAAATGTTAGGTTGCCTTAGGCTAGGATATGCAACGTTATAGACGTATAGAATGTTCCCACCGAGAAATAGGGGCCGACGGGTCAGGAATGTTGTAAAATATACACCCGAGATGTTAGGTTCCCTTAGGTTAGGATATACAACGTTATAGACTTATAGAAAGTTCCCACCGAGATGTAGGGACCGACATGCCAGGAATGTTGTAAAATATTACATCCGAGATGTTACGTTGCTTTAGGTTAGGATATACAACGTTATAGACGTATAGAATGTTCCCACCGAGAAATAGGAGCCGAGGGGTCAGGAATGTTGTAAAATATTACACCCGAGATGTTAGGTTCCCTTAGGTTAGGATATACAACGTTATAGACGTATAGAAAGTTCCCACGGTGATGTAGGGACCGACATGTCAGGAATGTTGTAAAATATTACATCCGAGATGTTACGTTGCTTTAGGTTAGGATATATATCGTTATAGACTAATATAATGTTCCCACCGAGACGTGGGGACCGACATGCCAGGAATCTTGTAAAATATTACATCCGAGACGTTAGGTTGCGTTAGGTTAGGACCTACAACGTTATAGACGTATCTAATGTCCCCATCGAGAAGCAGGCGACGACACGCCAGAATGTTGTAAAATATTACATTCGACATGCTAGGTTGCCTTAGGCTAGGATATATAACGTTATAGACGTATATAATATTCCCACCGAGAAATAGGGGCCGACGCGTCAGGAATGTTGTAAAATATTACACCCGAGATGTTAGGTTCCCTTAGGTTAGCATATACAACGTTATAGACGTATATAATGATCCCACCGAGAAGTAGGGACCGACATGCCAGGAATGTTGTAAAATATTACATACGAGATGTTAGGTTGCTTTAGGTTAGGATATATTTCGTTATAGACTTATATAATGTTCCCACCGAGACGTGGGGACGCACATGCCAGGAATGTTGTAAAATGTTACATCCCAGAAGTTAGATTGCTTTGGGTTAGGATATACAACGTTATAGACGTATATAATGTCCCCTTCGAGAAGCAGGTGACGACACGCCAGAATGTTGTAAAATATTACATTCGACATGTTAGGTTGCCTTAGGCTAGGATATGTAACGTTATAGACGAATATAATATTCCCACCGATAAATAGGGGCCGATGCGTCAGGAATGTTGTAAAATATTACACCCGAGATGTTAGGTTCCCTTAGGTTAGGATATACAACGTTATAGACTTATAGAAAGTTCCCACCGAGATGTAGGGACCGACATGCCAGGAATGTTGTAAAATATTACATCCGAGATGTTACGTTGCTTTAGGTTAGGATATACAACGTTATAGACGTATAGAATGTTCCCACCGAGAAATAGGGGCCGAGGGGTCAGGAATGTTGTAAAATATTACACCCGAGATGTTAGGTTCCCTTAGGTTAGGATATACAACGTTATAGACGTATAGAAAGTTCCCACGGTGATGTAGGGACCGACATGCCAGGAATGTTGTAACATATTACATACGAGATGTTAGGTTGCTTTAGGTTAGGATATATATCGTTATAGACGTATATAATGTTCCCACCGAGAAGTAGGGACCGACGCGTCAGGAATGTTGTAAAATATTACATCCCAGATGTTAGGTTGCGTTAGGTTAGGATATACAACGTTATAGACGTATATAATGTCCCCTTCGAGAAGCAGGCGACGACACGCCAGAATGTTGTAAAATATTACATTCGACATGTTAGGTTGCCTTAGGCTAGGATATATATCGTTATAGACGAATATAATATTCCCACCGAGAAATAGGGGCCGACGCGTCAGGAACGTTGTAAAATATTACACCCGAAATGTTAGGTACCCTTAGGTTAGGATATACAACGTTATAGACGTATAGAATGTTCCCACCGAGATGTAGGGACCGACATGCCAGGAATGTTGTAAAATATTACATACGAGATGTTAGGTTGCTTTAGGTTAGGATATATATCGTTATAGACTTATATAATGTTCCCATCGAGACGTGGGGACCGACATGCCAGGAATGTTGTAAAATGTTACATCCCAGAAGTTAGATTGCTTTGGGTTAGGATATACAACGTTATCGACGTATATAATGTCCCCATCGCGAAGCAGGCGACGACATGCCAGGAATGTTGTAAAATATTACATACGAGATGTTAGGTTGCTTCAGGTTAGGATATATTTCGTTATAGACTTATATAATGTTCCCACCGAGACGTGGGGACCGACATGCCAGGAATGTTGTAAAATGTTACATCCCAGAAGTTAGATTGCTTTGGGTTAGGATATACAACGTTATCGACGTTTATAATGTCCCCATCGAGAAGCAGGCGACGACACGCCAGAATGTTGTAAAATATTACATCCGAGATGTTAGGTTCCCTTAGGTTAGGATATACAACGTTATAGACGTATCTAATGTTCCCTTCGAGAAGCAGGCGACGACACGCCAGAATGTTGTAAAATATTACATTCGACATGTTAGGTTGCCTTAGGCTAGGATATGTAACGTTATAGACGAATATAATATTCCCACCGAGAAATAGGGGCCGACGCGTCAGGAGCGTTGTAAAATATTACACCCGAAATGTTAGGTTCCCTTAGGCTAGGATATACAACGTTATAGACGTATAGAATGTTCCCACCGAGATGTAGGGACCGACATGCCAGGAATGTTGTAAAATATTACATCCGAGATGTTAGGTTCCCTTAGGTTAACATATACAACGTTATAGACGTATATAATGTTCCCACCGAGAAGTAGGGACCGACATGCCAGGAATGTTGTAAAATATACACCCGAGATGTTAGGTTCCCTTAGATTAGGATATACAACGTTATATACTTATAGAAGGTTCCCACCGAGATGTAGGGACCGACATGCCAGGAATGTTGTAAAATATTACATCCGAGATGTTACGTTGCTTTAGGTTAGGATATACAACGTTATAGACGTATAGAATGTTCCCACCGAGAAACAGGGGCCGACGCGTCAGGAATGTTGTAAAATATTACACCCGAGATGTTAGGTTCCCTTAGGTTAGGATATACAACGTTATAGACGTATAGAAAGTTCCCACGGTGATGTAGGGACCGACATGCCAGGAATGTTGTAAAATATTACATCCGAGATGTTACGTTGCTTTAGGTTAGGATATATATCGTTATAGACTAATATAATGTTCCCGCCGAGACGTGGGGACCGACATGCCAGGAATGTTTTAAAATATTACATCCCAGATGTTAGGTTGCGTTAGGTTAGGATATACAACGTTTATAGACGTATATAATGTCCCCTTCGAGAAGCAGGCGACGACACGCCAGAATGTTGTAAAATATTACATTCGACATGCTAGGTTGCCTTCGGCTAGGATATATAACGTTATAGACGTATATAATATTCCCACCGAAAAGTAGGGACCGACATGCCACGAATGTTGTAACATATTACATACGAGATGTTAGGTTGCTTTAGGTTAGGATATATATCGTTATAGACGTATATAATGTTCCCACCGAGAAGTAGGGACCGACGCGTCAGGAATGTTGTAAAATATTACATCCCAGATGTTAGGTTGCGTTAGGTTAGGATATACAACGTTATAGACGTATATAATGTCCCCTTCGAGAAGCAGGCGACGACACGCCAGAATGTTGTAAAATATTACATTCGACATGTTAGGTTGCCTTAGGCTAGGATATATATCGTTATAGACGAATATAATATTCCCACCGAGAAATAGGGGCCGACGCGTCAGGAACGTTGTAAAATATTACACCCGAAATGTTAGGTACCCTTAGGTTAGGATATACAACGTTATAGACGTATAGAATGTTCCCACCGAGATGTAGGGACCGACATGCCAGGAATGTTGTAAAATATTACATACGAGATGTTAGGTTGCTTTAGGTTAGGATATATATCGTTATAGACTTATATAATGTTCCCACCGAGACGTGGGGACCGACATGCCAGGAATGTTGTAAAATGTTACATCACAGAAGTTAGATTGCTTTGGGTTAGGATATACAACGTTATCGACGTATATAATGTCCCCATCGCGAAGCAGGCGACGACATGCCAGGAATGTTGTAAAATATTACATACGAGATGTTAGGTTGCTTCAGGTTAGGATATATTACGTTATAGACTTATATAATGTTCCCACCGAGACGTGGGGACCGACATGCCAGGAATGTTGTAAAATGTTACATCCCAGAAGTTAGATTGCTTTGGGTTAGGATATACAACGTTATCGACGTTTATAATGTCCCCATCGAGAAGCAGGCGACGACACGCCAGAATGTTGTAAAATATTACATCCGAGATGTTAGGTTCCCTTAGGTTAGGATATACAACGTTATAGACGTATCTAATGTTCCCTTCGAGAAGCAGGCGACGACACGCCAGAATGTTGTAAAATATTACATTCGACATGTTAGGTTGCCTTAGGCTAGGATATGTAACGTTATAGACGAATATAATATTCCCACCGAGAAATAGGGGCCGACGCGTCAGGAGCGTTGTAAAATATTACACCCGAAATGTTAGGTTCCCTTAGGCTAGGATATACAACGTTATAGACGTATAGAATGTTCCCACCGAGATGTAGGGACCGACATGCCAGGAATGTTGTAAAATATTACATCCGAGATGTTAGGTTCCCTTAGGTTAACATATACAACGTTATAGACGTATATAATGTTCCCACCGAGAAGTAGGGACCGACATGCCAGGAATGTTGTAAAATATACACCCGAGATGTTAGGTTACTCTGAGATAGCGCGTACAACGTTATATACTTATAGAAGGTTCCCACCGAGATGTAGGGACCGACATGCCAGGAATGTTGTAAAATATTACATCCGAGATGTTACGTTGCTTTAGGTTAGGATATACAACGTTATAGACGTATAGAATGTTCCCACCGAGAAACAGGGGCCGACGCGTCAGGAATGTTGTAAAATATTACACCCGAGATGTTAGGTTCCCTTAGGTTAGGATATACAACGTTATAGACGTATAGAAAGTTCCCACGGTGATGTAGGGACCGACATGCCAGGAATGTTGTAAAATATTACATCCGAGATGTTACGTTGCTTTAGGTTAGGATATATATCGTTATAGACTAATATAATGTTCCCGCCGAGACGTGGGGACCGACATGCCAGGAATGTTTTAAAATATTACATCCCAGATGTTAGGTTGCGTTAGGTTAGGATATACAACGTTTATAGACGTATATAATGTCCCCTTCGAGAAGCAGGCGACGACACGCCAGAATGTTGTAAAATATTACATTCGACATGCTAGGTTGCCTTCGGCTAGGATATATAACGTTATAGACGTATATAATATTCCCACCGAGAAATAGGGGCCGACGCGTCAGCAATGTTGTAAAATATTACATACGAGATGTTAGGTTGCTTTAGGTTAGGATATATATCGTTATAGACTTATATAATGTTCCCACCGAGACGTGGGGACCGACATGCCAGGAATGTTGTAAAATGTTACATCCCAGAAGTTAGATTGCTTTGGGTTAGAATATACAACGTTATCGACGTATATAATGTCCCCATCGAGAAGCAGGCGACGACACGCCAGAATGTTGTAAAATATTACATTCGACATGCTAGGTTGCCTTAGGCTAGGATATATAACGTTATAGACGTATATAATATTCCCACCGAGAAATAGGGGCCGACGCGTCAGGAATGTTGTAAAATATTACACCCGAGATGTTAGGTTCCCTTAGGTTAGCATATACAACGTTATAGACGTATATAATGATCCCACCGAGAAGTAGGGACCGACATGCCAGGAATGTTGTAAAATATTACATACGAGATGTTAGGTTGCTTTAGGTTAGGATATATTTCGTTATAGACTTATATAATGTTCCCACCGAGACGTGGGGACGCACATGCCAGGAATGTTGTAAAATGTTACATCCCAGAAGTTAGATTGCTTTGGGTTAGGATATACAACGTTATAGACGTATATAATGTCCCCTTCGAGAAGCAGGTGACGACACGCCAGAATGTTGTAAAATATTACATTCGACATGTTAGGTTGCCTTAGGCTAGGATATGTAACGTTATAGACGAATATAATATTCCCACCGATAAATAGGGGCCGATGCGTCAGGAATGTTGTAAAATATTACACCCGAGATGTTAGGTTCCCTTAGGTTAGGATATACAACGTTATAGACTTATAGAAAGTTCCCACCGAGATGTAGGGACCGACATGCCAGGAATGTTGTAAAATATTACATCCGAGATGTTACGTTGCTTTAGGTTAGGATATACAACGTTATAGACGTATAGAATGTTCCCACCGAGAAATAGGGGCCGAGGGGTCAGGAATGTTGTAAAATATTACACCCGAGATGTTAGGTTCCCTTAGGTTAGGATATACAACGTTATAGACGTATAGAAAGTTCCCACGGTGATGTAGGGACCGACATGCCAGGAATGTTGTAAAATATTACATCCGAGATGTTACGTTGCTTTAGGTTAGGATATATATCGTTATAGACTAATATAATGTTCCCACCGATACGTGGGGACCAACATGCCAGGAATGTTTTAAAATATTACATCCCAGATGTTAGGTTGCGTTAGGTTAGGATATACAACGTTTATAGACGTATATAATGTCCCCTTCGAGAAGCAGGCTACGACACGCCAGAATGTTGTAAAATATTACATTCGACATGCTAGGTTGCCTTCGGCTAGGATATATAACGTTATAGACGTATATAATATTCCCACCGAGAAATAGGGGCCGACGCGTCAGCAATGTTGTAAAATATTACATACGAGATGTTAGGTTGCTTTAGGTTAGGATATATATCGTTATAGACTTATATAATGTTCCCACCGAGACGTGGGGACCGACATGCCAGGAATGTTGTAAAATGTTACATCCCAGAAGTTAGATTGCTTTGGGTTAGAATATACAACGTTATCGACGTATATAATGTCCCTATCGAGAAGCAGGCGACGACACGCCAGAATGTTGTAAAATATTACATCCGAGATGTTAGGTTCCCTTAGGTTAGGATATACAACGTTATAGACGTATATAATATTCCCACCGAGAAATAGGGGCCGACGCGTCAGGAATGTTGTAAAATATTACACCCGAGATGTTAGGTTCCCTTAGGTTAGCATATACAACGTTATAGACGTATATAATGTTCCCACCGAAAAGTAGGGACCGACATGCCAGGAATGTTGTAACATATTACATACGAGATGTTAGGTTGCTTTAGGTTAGGATATATATCGTTATAGACGTATATAATGTTCCCACCGAGAAGTAGGGACCGACGCGTCAGGAATGTTGTAAAATATTACATCCCAGATGTTAGGTTGCGTTAGGTTAGGATATACAACGTTATAGACGTATATAATGTCCCCTTCGAGAAGCAGGCGACGACACGCCAGAATGTTGTAAAATATTACATTCGACATGTTAGGTTGCCTTAGGCTAGGATATATATCGTTATAGACGAATATAATATTCCCACCGAGAAATAGGGGCCGACGCGTCAGGAACGTTGTAAAATATTACACCCGAAATGTTAGGTACCCTTAGGTTAGGATATACAACGTTATAGACGTATAGAATGTTCCCACCGAGATGTAGGGACCGACATGCCAGGAATGTTGTAAAATATTACATACGAGATGTTAGGTTGCTTTAGGTTAGGATATATATCGTTATAGACTTATATAATGTTCCCACCGAGACGTGGGGACCGACATGCCAGGAATGTTGTAAAATGTTACATCCCAGAAGTTAGATTGCTTTGGGTTAGGATATACAACGTTATCGACGTATATAATGTCCCCATCGCGAAGCAGGCGACGACATGCCAGGAATGTTGTAAAATATTACATACGAGATGTTAGGTTGCTTCAGGTTAGGATATATTTCGTTATAGACTTATATAATGTTCCCACCGAGACGTGGGGACCGACATGCCAGGAATGTTGTAAAATGTTACATCCCAGAAGTTAGATTGCTTCGGGTTAGGATATACAACGTTATCGACGTTTATAATGTCCCCATCGAGAAGCAGGCGACGACACGCCAGAATGTTGTAAAATATTACATCCGAGATGTTAGGTTCCCTTAGGTTAGGATATACAACGTTATAGACGTATCTAATGTCCCCTTCGAGAAGCAGGCGACGACACGCCAGAATGTTGTAAAATATTACATTCGACATGTTAGGTTGCCTTAGGCTAGGATATGTGACGTTATAGACGAATATAATATTCCCACCGAGAAATAGGGGCCGACGCGTCAGGAACGTTGTAAAATATTACACCCGAAATGTTAGGTTCCCTTAGGTTAGGATATACAACGTTATAGACGTATAGAATGTTCCCACCGAGATGTAGGGACCGACATGCCAGGAATGTTGTAAAATATTACATCCGAGATGTTAGGTTCCCTTAGGTTAACATATACAACGTTATAGACGTATATAATGTTCCCACCGAGAAGTAGGGACCGACATGCCAGGAATGTTGTAAAATATACACCCGAGATGTTAGGTTCCCTTAGATTAGGATATACAACGTTATATACTTATAGAAGGTTCCCACCGAGATGTAGGGACCGACATGCCAGGAATGTTGTGAAATATTACATCCGAGATGTTACGTTGCTTTAGGTTAGGATATACAACGTTATAGACGTATAGAATGTTCCCACCGAGAAATAGGGGCCGAGGGGTCAGGAATGTTGTAAAATATTACACCCGAGATGTTAGGTTCCCTTAGGTTAGGATATACAACGTTATAGACGTATAGAAAGTTCCCACGGTGATGTAGGGACCGACATGCCAGGAATGTTGTAAAATATTACATCCGAGATGTTACGTTGCTTTAGGTTAGGATATATATCGTTATAGACTAATATAATGTTCCCACCGAGACGTGGGGACCGACATGCCAGGAATCTTGTAAAATATTACATCCGAGACGTTAGGTTGCGTTAGGTTAGGACCTACAACGTTAAAGACGTATCTAATGTCCCCATCGAGAAGCAGGCGACGACACGCCAGAATGTTGTAAGATATTACATCCGATATGTTAGGTTGCCTTATGCTACGATATATATCCTTATAGACGTATAGAATGTTCCCACCGAGAAGTAGGGACCGAAATGCCAGGAATGTTGTAAAATATTACATCCGAGATGTTAGGTTGCCTTAAGCTAGGACATATATCGTTATAGACGTATATAATGTTCCCACCGAGAAGTAGGGACCGACGCGTCAGGAATGTTGTAAAATATTACATCCCAGATGTTAGGTTGCGTTAGGTTAGGTTATACAACGTTTATAGACGTATATAATGTCCCCTTCGAGAAGCAGGCGCCGACATGCCAGAATGTTGTAAAATATTACAGTCGACATGTTAGGTTTCCTTAGGCTAGGATATATTACGTTATAGACGTATATAATATTCCCACCGATAAATAGGGGCCGATGCGTCAGGAATGTTGTAAAATATTACACCCGAGATGTTAGGTTCCCTTAGGTTAGGATATACAACGTTATAGACTTATAGAAAGTTCCCACGGTGATGTAGGGACCGACATGCCAGGAATGTTGTAAAATATTACATCCGAGATGTTACGTTGCTTTAGGTTAGGATATATATCGTTATAGACTAATATAATTTTCCCACCGATACGTGGGGACCGACATGCCAGGAATGTTTTAAAATATTACATCCCAGATGTTAGGTTGCGTTAGGTTAGGATATACAACGTTTATAGACGTATATAATGTCCCCTTCGAGAAGCAGGCTACGACACGCCAGAATGTTGTAAAATATTACATTCGACATGCTAGGTTGCCTTCGGCTAGGATATATAACGTTATAGACGTATATAATATTCCCACCGAGAAATAGGGGCCGACGCGTCAGCAATGTTGTAAAATATTACATACGAGATGTTAGGTTGCTTTAGGTTAGGATATATATCGTTATAGACTTATATAATGTTCCCACCGAGACGTGGGGACCGACATGCCAGGAATGTTGTAAAATGTTACATCCCAGAAGTTAGATTGCTTTGGGTTAGAATATACAACGTTATCGACGTATATAATGTCCCCATCGAGAAGCAGGCGACGACACGCCAGAATGTTGTAAAATATTACATCCGAGATGTTAGGTTCCCTTAGGTTAGGATATACAACGTTATAGACGTATATAATATTCCCACCGAGAAATAGGGGCCGACGCGTCAGGAATGTTGTAAAATATTACACCCGAGATGTTAGGTTCCCTTAGGTTAGCATATACAACGTTATAGACGTATATAATGTTCCCACCGAAAAGTAGGGACCGACATGCCAGGAATGTTGTAACATATTACATACGAGATGTTAGGTTGCTTTAGGTTAGGATATATATCGTTATAGACGTATATAATGTTCCCACCGAGAAGTAGGGACCGACGCGTCAGGAATGTTGTAAAATATTACATCCCAGATGTTAGGTTGCGTTAGGTTAGGATATACAACGTTATAGACGTATATAATGTCCCCTTCGAGAAGCAGGCGACGACACGCCAGAATGTTGTAAAATATTACATTCGACATGTTAGGTTGCCTTAGGCTAGGATATATATCGTTATAGACGAATATAATATTCCCACCGAGAAATAGGGGCCGACGCGTCAGGAACGTTGTAAAATATTACACCCGAAATGTTAGGTACCCTTAGGTTAGGATATACAACGTTATAGACGTATAGAATGTTCCCACCGAGATGTAGGGACCGACATGCCAGGAATGTTGTAAAATATTACATACGAGATGTTAGGTTGCTTTAGGTTAGGATATATATCGTTATAGACTTATATAATGTTCCCACCGAGACGTGGGGACCGACATGCCAGGAATGTTGTAAAATGTTACATCCCAGAAGTTAGATTGCTTTGGGTTAGGATATACAACGTTATCGACGTATATAATGTCCCCATCGCGAAGCAGGCGACGACATGCCAGGAATGTTGTAAAATATTACATACGAGATGTTAGGTTGCTTCAGGTTAGGATATATTTCGTTATAGACTTATATAATGTTCCCACCGAGACGTGGGGACCGACATGCCAGGAATGCTGTAAAATGTTACATCCCAGAAGTTAGATTGCTTCGGGTTAGGATATACAACGTTATCGACGTTTATAATGTCCCCATCGAGAAGCAGGCGACGACACGCCAGAATGTTGTAAAATATTACATCCGAGATGTTAGGTTCCCTTAGGTTAGGATATACAACGTTATAGACGTATCTAATGTCCCCTTCGAGAAGCAGGCGACGACACGCCAGAATGTTGTAAAATATTACATTCGACATGTTAGGTTGCCTTAGGCTAGGATATGTGACGTTATAGACGAATATAATATTCCCACCGAGAAATAGGGGCCGACGCGTCAGGAACGTTGTAAAATATTACACCCGAAATGTTAGGTTCCCTTAGGTTAGGATATACAACGTTATAGACGTATAGAATGTTCCCACCGAGATGTAGGGACCGACATGCCAGGAATGTTGTAAAATATTACATCCGAGATGTTAGGTTCCCTTAGGTTAACATATACAACGTTATAGACGTATATAATGTTCCCACCGAGAAGTAGGGACCGACATGCCAGGAATGTTGTAAAATATACACCCGAGATGTTAGGTTCCCTTAGATTAGGATATACAACGTTATATACTTATAGAAGGTTCCCACCGAGATGTAGGGACCGACATGCCAGGAATGTTGTGAAATATTACATCCGAGATGTTACGTTGCTTTAGGTTAGGATATACAACGTTATAGACGTATAGAATGTTCCCACCGAGAAATAGGGGCCGACGCGTCAGGAATGTTGTAAAATATTACACCCGAGATGTTAGGTTCCCTTAGGTTAGGATATACAACGTTATAGACGTATAGAAAGTTCCCACGGTGATGTAGGAACCGACATGCCAGGAATGTTGTAAAATATT
The DNA here is from genome assembly GCA_963969225.1 of Xylocopa violacea. Classification (NCBI taxonomy): domain Eukaryota; kingdom Metazoa; phylum Arthropoda; class Insecta; order Hymenoptera; family Apidae; genus Xylocopa; species Xylocopa violacea. Next base: position 55,596,430 of record CAXAJV010000001.1, read on the forward strand.
ACATCCGAGATGTTACGTTGCTTTAGGTTAGGATATATATCGTTATAGACTAATATAATGTTCCCACCGAGACGTGGGGACCGACATGCCAGGAATCTTGTAAAATATTACATCCGAGACGTTAGGTTGCGTTAGGTTAGGACCTACAACGTTAAAGACGTATCTAATGTCCCCATCGAGAAGCAGGCGACGACACGCCAGAATGTTGTAAGATATTACATCCGATATGTTAGGTTGCCTTATGCTACGATATATATCCTTATAGACGTATAGAATGTTCCCACCGAGAAGTAGGGACCGAAATGCCAGGAATGTTGTAAAATATTACATCCGAGATGTTAGGTTGCCTTAAGCTAGGACATATATCGTTATAGACGTATATAATGTTCCCACCGAGAAGTAGGGACCGACGCGTCAGGAATGTTGTAAAATATTACATCCCAGATGTTAGGTTGCGTTAGGTTAGGTTATACAACGTTTATAGACGTATATAATGTCCCCTTCGAGAAGCAGGCGCCGACATGCCAGAATGTTGTAAAATATTACAGTCGACATGTTAGGTTTCCTTAGGCTAGGATATATTACGTTATAGACGTATATAATATTCCCACCGATAAATAGGGGCCGATGCGTCAGGAATGTTGTAAAATATTACACCCGAGATGTTAGGTTCCCTTAGGTTAGGATATACAACGTTATAGACTTATAGAAAGTTCCCACCGAGATGTAGGGACCGACATGCCAGGAATGTTGTAAAATATTACATCCGAGATGTTACGTTGCTTTAGGTTAGGATATACAACGTTATAGACGTATAGAATGTTCCCACGGAGAAATAGGGGCCGAGGGGTCAGGAATGTTGTAAAATATTACACCCGAGATGTTAGGTTCCATTAGGTTAGGATATACAACGTTATAGACGTATAGAAAGTTCCCACGGTGATGTAGGGACCGACATGCCAGGAATGTTGTAAAATATTACATCCGAGATGTTACGTTGCTTTAGGTTAGGATATATATCGTTATAGACTAATATAATTTTCCCACCGATACGTGGGGACCGACATGCCAGGAATGTTTTAAAATATTACATCCCAGATGTTAGGTTGCGTTAGGTTAGGATATACAACGTTTATAGACGTATATAATGTCCCCTTCGAGAAGCAGGCTACGACACGCCAGAATGTTGTAAAATATTACATTCGACATGCTAGGTTGCCTTCGGCTAGGATATATAACGTTATAGACGTATATAATATTCCCACCGAGAAATAGGGGCCGACGCGTCAGCAATGTTGTAAAATATTACATACGAGATGTTAGGTTGCTTTAGGTTAGGATATATATCGTTATAGACTTATATAATGTTCCCACCGAGACGTGGGGACCGACATGCCAGGAATGTTGTAAAATGTTACATCCCAGAAGTTAGATTGCTTTGGGTTAGAATATACAACGTTATCGACGTATATAATGTCCCCATCGAGAAGCAGGCGACGACACGCCAGAATGTTGTAAAATATTACATCCGAGATGTTAGGTTCCCTTAGGTTAGGATATACAACGTTATAGACGTATATAATATTCCCACCGAGAAATAGGGGCCGACGCGTCAGGAATGTTGTAAAATATTACACCCGAGATGTTAGGTTCCCTTAGGTTAGCATATACAACGTTATAGACGTATATAATGTTCCCACCGAGAAGTAGGGACCGACATGCCAGGAATGATGTAAAATATTACATACGAGATGTTAGGTTGCTTTAGGTTAGGATATATTTCGTTATAGACCTATATAATGTTCCCACCGAGACGTGGGGACCGACATGCCAGGAATGTTGTAAAATGTTACATCGCAGAAGTTAGATTGCTTTGGATTACGATATACAACGTTATCGACGTATATAATGTCCCCATCGAGAAGCAGGCGACGACACGCCAGAATGTTGTAAAATATTACATCCGAGATGTTAGGTTCCCTTAGGTTAGGATATACAACGTTATAGACGTATCTAATGTCCCCTTCGAGAAGCAGGCGACGACACGCCAGAATGTTGTAAAATATTACATTCGACATGTTAGGTTGCCTTAGGCTAGGATATATATCGTTATAGACGAATATAATATTCCCACCGAGAAATAGGGGCCGACGCGTCAGGAACGTTGTAAAATATTACACCCGAAATGTTAGGTTGCCTTAGGCTAGGATATGCAACGTTATAGACGTATAGAATGTTCCCACCGAGAAATAGGGGCCGACGGGTCAGGCATGTTGTAAAATATACACCCGAGATGTTAGGTTGCCTTAGGTTAGGATATACAACGTTATAGACTTATAGAAAGTTCCCACCGAGATGTAGGGACCGACATGCCAGGAATGTTGTAAAATATTACATCCGAGATGTTACGTTGCTTTAGGTTAGGATATACAACGTTATAGACGTATAGAATGTTCCCACCGAGAAATAGGAGCCGAGGGGTCAGGAATGTTGTAAAATATTACACGCGAGACGTTAGGTTCCCTTAGGTTAGGATATACAACTTTATAGACGTATAGAAAGTTCCCACGGTGATGTAGGGACCGACATGTCAGGAATGTTGTAAAATATTACATCCGAGATGTTACGTTGCTTTAGGTTAGGATATATATCGTTATAGACTAATATAATGTTCCCACCGAGACGTGGGGACCGACATGCCAGGAATCTTGTAAAATATTACATCCGAGACGTTAGGTTGCGTTAGGTTAGGACCTACAACGTTATAGACGTATCTAATGTCCCCATGGAGAAGCAGGCGACGACACGCCAGAATGTTGTAAAATATTACATTCGACATGCTAGGTTGCCTTAGGCTAGGATATATAACGTTATAGACGTATATAATATTCCCACCGAGAAATAGGGGCCGACGCGTCAGGAATGTTGTAAAATATTACACCCGAGATGTTAGGTTCCCTTAGGTTAGCATATACAACGTTATAGACGTATATAATGTTCCCACCGAGAAGTAGGGACCGACATGCCAGGAATGTTGTAAAATATTACATACGAGATGTTAGGTTGCTTTAGGTTAGGATATATTTCGTTATAGACCTATATAATGTTCCCACCGAGAAGTAGGGACCGACGCGTCAGGAATGTTGTAAAATATTACATCCCAGATGTTAGGTTGCGTTAGGTTAGGATATACAACGTTATAGACGTGTATAATGTCCCCTTCGAGAAGCAGGCGACGACACGCCAGAATGTTGTAAAATATTACATTCGACATGTTAGGTTGCCTTAGGCTAGGATATATATCGTTATAGACGAATATAATATTCCCACCGAGAAATAGGGGCCGACGCGTCAGGAACGTTGTAAAATATTACACCCGAAATGTTAGGTTCCCTTAGGTTAGGATATACAACGTTATAGGCGTATAGAATGTTCCCACCGTTATGTAGGGACCGACATGCCAGGAATGTTGTAAAATATTACATCCGAGATGTTAGGTTGCCTTAAGCTAGGACATATATCGTTATAGACGTATATAATGTTCCCACCGAGAAGTAGGGACCGACGCACCAGGAATGTTGTAAAATATTACATCCTAGATGTTAGGTTGCGTTAGGTTAGGATATACAACGTTATAGACGTATATAATGTCCCCTTCGAGAAGCAGGCGACGACACGCCAGAATGTTGTAAAATATTACATTCGACATGTTAGATTGCCTTAGGCTAGGATATATATCGTTATAGACGAATATAATATTCCCACCGAGAAATAGGGGCCGACGCGTCAGGAACGTTGTAAAATATTACACCCGAAATGATACGTACCCATAGGTTAGGATATACAACGTTATAGACGTATATAATGTTCCAACCGAGAAGTAGGGACCGACATGCCAGGAATGTTGTAAAATATTACATCCGAGACGTTAGGTTGCGTTAGGTTAGGACCTACAACGTTAAAGACGTATCTAATGTCCCCATCGAGAAGCAGGCGACGACACGCCAGAATGTTATAAAATATTACATCCGATATGTTAGGTTGCCTTATACTACGATATATATCGTTATAGACGTATACAATGTTCCCACCGAGAAGTAGGGACCGAAATGCCAGGAATGTTGTAAAATATTACATCCGAGATGTTAGGTTGCCTTAGGTTAGGATATACAACGTTATAGACGTATATAATGTCCCCATCGAAAAGCAGGCGACGACACGCCAGGAATGTTGTAAAATATTACATCCGAGATGTTAGGTTGCTTTAGGTTAGGATATATATCGTTATAGACTTATATAATGTTACCACCGAGAAGTAGGGACTGACATGCCAGGAATGTTTTAAAATATTACATCCCAGATGTTAGGTTGCGTTAGGTTAGGATATACAACATTTATAGACGTATATAATGTCCCCTTCGAGAAGCAGGCGACGACACGCCAGAATGTTGTAAAATATTACATTCGACATGCTAGGTTGCCTTCGGCTAGGATATATAACGTTATAGACGTATATAATATTCCCACCGAGAAATAGGGGCCGACGCGTCAGGAATGTTGTAAAATATTACACCCGAGATGTTAGGTTCCCTTAGGTTAGCATATACAACGTTATAGACGTATATAATGTTCCCACCGAGAAGTAGGGACCGACATGACAGGAATGTTGTAAAATATTACATACGAGATGTTAGGTTGCTTTAGGTTAGGATATATATCGTTATAGACTTATATAATGTTCCCACCGAGAAGTAGGCGACGACACGCCAGAATGTTGTAAAATATTACATTCGACATGTTAGGTTGCCTTAGGCTAGGATATGTAACGTTATAGACGAATATAATATTCCCACCGAGACATAGGGGCCCACGCGTCAGAAACGTTGTAAAATGTTACACCCGAAATGTTAGGTTCCCTTAGGTTAGGATATACAACGTTATAGACGTATCTAATGTCCCCTTCGAGAAGCAGGCGACGACACGCCAGAATGTTGTAAAATATTACATTCGACATGTTAGGTTGCCTTAGGCTAGGATATATATCGTTATAGACGAATATAATATTCCCACCGAGAAATAGGGGCCGACGCGTCAGGAACGTTGTAAAATATTACACCCGAAATGTTAGGTACCCTTAGGTTAGGATATACAACGTTATAGACGTATAGAATGTTCCCACCGAGATGTAGGGACCGACATGCCAGGAATGTTGTAAAATATTACATACGAGATGTTAGGTTGCTTTAGGTTAGGATATATATCGTTATAGACTTATATAATGTTCCCACCGAGACGTGGGGTCCGACATGCCAGGAATGTTGTAAAATGTTACATCCCAGAAGTTAGATTGCTTTGGGTTAGGATATACAACGTTATCGACGTATATAATGTCCCCATCGCGAAGCAGGCGACGACATGCCAGGAATGTTGTAAAATATTACATACGAGATGTTAGGTTGCTTCAGGTTAGGATATATTTCGTTATAGACTTATATAATGTTCCCACCGAGACGTGGGGACCGACATGCCACGAATGTTGTAAAATGTTACATCCCAGAAGTTAGATTGCTTTGGGTTAGGATATACAACGTTATCGACGTTTATAATGTCCCCATCGAGAAGCAGGCGACGACACGCCAGAATGTTGTAAAATATTACATCCGAGATGTTAGGTTCCCTTAGGTTAGGATATACAACGTTATAGACGTATCTAATGTCCCCTTCGAGAAGCAGGCGACGACACGCCAGAATGTTGTAAAATATTACATTCGACATGTTAGATTGCCTTAGGCTAGGATATATATCGTTATAGACGAATATAATATTCCCACCGAGAAATAGGGGCCGACGCGTCAGGAACGTTGTAAAATATTACACCCGAAATGTTAGGTTGCCTTAGGCTAGGATATGCAACGTTATAGACGTATAGAATGTTCCCACGGTGATGTAGGGACCGACATGTCAGGAATGTTGTAAAATATTACATCCGAGATGTTACGTTGCTTTAGGTTAGGATATATATCGTTATAGACTAATATAATGTTCCCACCGAGACGTGGGGACCGACATGCCAGGAATCTTGTAAAATATTACATCCGAGGAGTTAGGTTGCGTTAGGTTAGGACCTACAACGTTATAGACGTATCTAATGTCCCCATCGAGAAGCAGGCGACGACACGCCAGAATGTTGTAAAATATTACATTCGACATGCTAGGTTGCCTTAGGCTAGGATATATAACGTTATAGACGTATATAGTATTCCCACCGAGAAATAGGGGCCGACGCGTCAGGAACGTTGTAAAATATTACACCCGAAATGATACGTACCCATAGGTTAGGATATACAACGTTATAGACGTATATAATGTTCCCACCGAGAAGTAGGGACCGACATGCCAGGAATGTTGTAAAATATTACATCCGAGACGTTAGGTTGCGTTAGGTTAGGACCTACAACGTTAAAGACGTATCTAATGTCCCCATCGAGAAGCAGGCGACGACACGCCAGAATGTTATAAAATATTACATCCGATATGTTAGGTTGCCTTATACTACGATATATATCGTTATAGACGTATACAATGTTCCCACCGAGAAGTAGGGACCGAAATGCCAGGAATGTTGTAAAATATTACATCCGAGATGTTAGGTTGCCTTAGGTTAGGATATACAACGTTATAGACGTATATAATGTCCCCATCGAAAAGCAGGCGACGACACGCCAGGAATGTTGTAAAATATTACATCCGAGATGTTATGTTGCCTTGCGTTAGGCTATACAACGTTATAGACGTATATAATGTTACCACCGAGATGTACGGGCCGACACGCCAGGAATGTTATCAACTATTACATCCGAGATGTTCGGTTGCCTTGGGTTATGATATATAACGTTATAGACGTATATAATGTTACCACCGAGAAGTAGGGACTGACATGCCAGGAATGTTGTAAAATATTACATACGAGATGTTAGGTTGCTTTAGGTTAGGATATATATCGTTATAGACTTATATAATGTTACCACCGAGAAGTAGGGACTGACATGCCAGGAATGTTTTAAAATATTACATCCCAGATGTTAGGTTGCGTTAGGTTAGGATATACAACGTTTATAGACGTATATAATGTCCCCTTCGAGAAGCAGGCGACGACACGCCAGAATGTTGTAAAATATTACATTCGACATGCTAGGTTGCCTTCGGCTAGGATATATAACGTTATAGACGTATATAATATTCCCACCGAGAAATAGGGGCCGACGCGTCAGGAATGTTGTAAAATATTACACCCGAGATGTTAGGTTCCCTTAGGTTAGCATATACAACGTTATAGACGTATATAATGTTCCCACCGAGAAGTAGGGACCGACATGCCAGGAATGTTGTAAAATATTACATACGAGATGTTAGGTTGCTTTAGGTTAGGATATATATCGTTATAGACTTATATAATGTTCCCACCGAGAAGTAGGCGACGACACGCCAGAATGTTGTAAAATATTACATTCGACATGTTAGGTTGCCTTAGGCTAGGATATGTAACGTTATAGACGAATATAATATTCCCACCGAGACATAGGGGCCCACGCGTCAGAAACGTTGTAAAATGTTACACCCGAAATGTTAGGTTCCCTTAGGTTAGGATATACAACGTTATAGACGTATCTAATGTCCCCTTCGAGAAGCAGGCGACGACACGCCAGAATGTTGTAAAATATTACATTCGACATGTTAGGTTGCTTTAGGCTAGGATATGTGACGTTATAGACGAATATAATATTCCCACCGAGAAATAGGGGCCGACGCGTCAGGAACGTTGTAAAATGTTACACCCGAAATGTTAGGTACCCTTAGGTTAGGATATACAACGTTATAGACGTATATAATGTTCCCACCGAGAAATAGGGGCCGACGCGTCAGGAATGTTGTAAAATATGACATCCCAGATGTTAGGTTTGCGTTAGCTTAAGATATACAACGTTATAGACGTATATAATGTCCCCTTCGAGAAGCAGGCGACGACACGCCAGAATGTTGTAAAATATTACATTCGACATGTTAGGTTGCCTTAGGCTAGGATATGTAACGTTATAGACGAATATAATATTCCCACCGAGAAATAGGGGCCGACGCGTCAGGAACGTTGTAGAATATTACACCCGAAATGTTAGGTTCCCTTAGGTTAGGATATACAACGTTATAGACGTATAGAATGTTCCCACCGAGATGTAGGGACCGACATGCCAGGAATGTTGTAAAATATTACATCCGAGATGTTAGGTTGCCTTAAGCTAGGACATATATCGTTATAGACGTATATAATGTTCCCACCGAGAAGTAGGGACCGACGCGGCAGGAATGTTGTAAAATATTACATCCCAGATGTTAGGTTGCGTTAGGTTAGGATATACAACGTTATAGACGTATATAATGTCCCCTTCGAGAAGCAGGCGACGACACGCCAGAATGTTGTAAAATATTACATTCGACATGTTAGGTTGCCTTAGGCTAGGATATATATCGTTATAGACGAATATAATATTCCCACCGAGAAATAGGGGCCGACGCGTCAGGAATGTTGTAAAATATTACACCCGAGATGTTAGATTCCCTTAGGTTAACATATACAACGTTATAGACGTATAGAATGTTCCCACCGAGAAATAGGGGCCGAGGGGTCAGGAATGTTGTAAAATATTACACCCGAGATGTTAGGTTCCCTTAGGTTAGGATATACAACGTTATAGACGTATAGAAAGTTCCCACGGTGATGTAGGGACCGACATGCCAGGAATGTTGTAAAATATTACATCCGAGATGTTACGTTGCTTTAGGTTAGGACATATATCGTTATAGACTAATATAATGTTCCCACCGAGACGTGGGGACCGACATGCCAGGAATCTTGTAAAATATTACATCCGAGACGTTAGGTTGCGTTAGGTTAGGACCTACAACGTTAAAGACGTATCTAATGTCCCCATCGAGAAGCAGGCGACGACACGCCAGAATGTTGTAAAATATTACATCCGATATGTTAGGTTGCCTTATGCTACGATATATATCCTTATAGACGTATAGAATGTTCCCACCGAGAAGTAGGGACCGAAATGCCAGGAATGTTGTAAAATATTACATCCGAGATGTTAGGTTGCCTTAAGCTAGGACATATATCGTTATAGACGTATATAATGTTCCCACCGAGAAGTAGGGACCAACGCGTCAGGAATGTTGTAAAATATTACATCCCAGATGTTAGGTTGCGTTAGGTTAGGTTATACAACGTTTATAGACGTATATAATGTCCCCTTCGAGAAGCAGGCGACGACACGCCAGAATGTTGTAAAATATTACAGTCGACATGTTAGGTTTCCTTAGGCTAGGATATATAACGTTATAGACGTATATAATATTCCCACCGATAAATAGGGGCCGATGCGTCAGGAATGTTGTAAAATATTACATACGAGATGTTAGGTTGCTTTAGGTTAGGATATATATCGTTATATACTTATATAATGTTCCCACCGAGACGTGGGGACCGACATGCCAGGAATTTTGTAAAATGTTACATCCCAGAAGTTAGATTGCTTTGGGTTAGAATATACAACGTTATCGACGTATATAATGTCCCCATCGAGAAGCAGGCGACGACACGCCAGAATGTTGTAAAATATTACATCCGAGATGTTAGGTTCCCTTAGGTTAGGATATACAACGTTATAGACGTATATAATATTCCCACCGAGAAATAGGGGCCGACGCGTCAGGAATGTTGTAAAATATTACACCCGAAATGTTAGGTTCCCTTAGGTTAGGATATACAACGTTATAGACGTATAGAATGTTCCCACCGAGATGTAGGGACCGACATGCCAGGAATGTTGTAAAATATTACATCCGAGATGTTAAGTTGCCTTAAGCTAGGACATATATCGTTATAGACGTATATAATGTTCCCACCGAGAAGTAGGGACCGACGCGTCAGGAATGTTGTAAAATATTACATCCCAGATGTTAGGTTGCGTTAGGTTAGGATATACAAGGTTATAGACGTATATAATGTCCCCTTCGAGAAGCAGGCGACGACACGCCAGAATGTTGTAAAATATTACATTCGACATGTTAGGTTGCCTTAGGCTAGGATATATATCGTTATAGACGTATATAATGTTCCCACCGAGAAGTAGGGACCGACGCGTCAGGAATGTTGTAAAATATTACATCCCAGATGTTAGGTTGCGTTAGGTTAGGATATACAAGGTTATAGACGTATATAATGTCCCCTTCGAGAAGCAGGCGACGACACGCCAGAATGTTGTAAAATATTACATTCGACATGTTAGGTTGCCTTAAGCTAGGATATATATCGTTATAGACGAATATAATATTCCCACCGAGAAATAGGGGCCGACGCGTCAGGAACGTTGTAAAATATTACACCCGAAATGTTAGGTACCCTTAGGTTAGGATATACAACGTTATAGACGTATAGAATGTTCCCACCGAGATGTAGGGACCGACATGCCAGGAATGTTGTAAAATATTACATACGAGATGTTAGGTTGCTTTAGGTTAGGATATATATCGTTATAGACTTATATAATGTTCCCACCGAGACGTGGGGACCGACATGCCAGGAATGTTGTAAAATGTTACATCCCAGAAGTTAGATTGCTTTGGGTTAGGATATACAACGTTATCGACGTATATAATGTCCCCATCGCGAAGCAGGCGACGACATGCCAGGAATGTTGTAAAATATTACATACGAGATGTTAGGTTGCTTCAGGTTAGGATATATTTCGTTATAGACTTATATAATGTTCCCACCGAGACGTGGGGACCGACATGCCAGGAATGTTGTAAAATGTTACATCCCAGAAGTTAGATTGCTTTGGGTTAGGATATACAACGTTATCGACGTTTATAATGTCCCCATCGAGAAGCAGGCGACGACACGCCAGAATGTTGTAAAATATTACATCCGAGATGTTAGGTTCCCTTAGGTTAGGATATGCAACGTTATAGACGTATCTAATGTCCCCTTCGAGAAGCAGGCGACGACACGCCAGAATGTTGTAAAATATTACATTCGACATGTTAGGTTGCCTTAGGCTAGGATATGTAACGTTATAGACGAATATAATATTCCCACCGAGAAATAGGGGCCGACGCGTCAGGAGCGTTGTAAAATATTACACCCGAAATGTTAGGTTCCCTTAGGCTAGGATATACAACGTTATAGACGTATAGAATGTTCCCACCGAGATGTAGGGACCGACATGCCAGGAATGTTGTAAAATATTACACCCGAAATGATACGTACCCATAGGTTAGGATATACAACGTTATAGACGTATAGAATGTTCCCACCGAGATGTAGGGACCGACATGCCAGGAATGTTGTAAAATATTACATACGAGATGTTAGGTTGCTTTAGGTTAGGATATATATCGTTATAGACTTATATAATGTTCCCACCGAGACGTGGGGACCGACATGCCAGGAATGTTGTAAAATGTTACATCCCAGAAGTTAGATTGCTTTGGGTTAGGATATACAACGTTATCGACGTATACAATGTCCCCATCGCGAAGCAGGCGACGACATGCCAGGAATGTTGTAAAATATTACATACGAGATGTTAGGTTGCTTCAGGTTAGGATATATTTCGTTATAGACTTATATAATGTTCCCACCGAGACGTGGGGACCGACATGCCAGGAATGTTGTAAAATGTTACATCCCAGAAGTTAGATTGCTTTGGGTTAGGATATACAACGTTATCGACGTTTATAATGTCCCCATCGAGAAGCAGGCGACGACACGCCAGAATGTTGTAAAATATTACATCCGAGATGTTAGGTTCCCTTAGGTTAGGATATGCAACGTTATAGACGTATCTAATGTCCCCTTCGAGAAGCAGGCGACGACACGCCAGAATGTTGTAAAATATTACATTCGACATGTTAGGTTGCCTTAGGCTAGGATATGTAACGTTATAGACGAATATAATATTCCCACCGAGAAATAGGGGCCGACGCGTCAGGAGCGTTGTAAAATATTACACCCGAAATGTTAGGTTCCCTTAGGCTAGGATATACAACGTTATAGACGTATAGAATGTTCCCACCGAGATGTAGGGACCGACATGCCAGGAATGTTGTAAAATATTACACCCGAAATGATACGTACCCATAGGTTAGGATATACAACGTTATAGACGTATATAATGTTCCCACCGAGAAATAGGGGCCGACGCGTCAGGAATGTTGTAAAATATGACATCCCAGATGTTAGGTTGCGTTAGGTTAAGATATACAACGTTATAGACGTATATAATGTCCCCTTCGAGAAGCAGGCGACGACACGCCAGAATGTTGTAAAATATTACATTCGACATGTTAGGTTGCCTTAGGCTAGGATATGTAACGTTATAGACGAATATAATATTCCCACCGAGAAATAGGGGCCGACGCGTCAGGAACGTTGTAAAATATTACACCCGAAATGTTAGGTTCCCTTAGGTTAGGATATACAACGTTATAGGCGTATAGAATGTTCCCACCGTGATGTAGGGACCGACATGCCAGGAATGTTGTAAAATATTACATCCGAGATGTTAGGTTGCCTTAAGCTAGGACATATATCGTTATAGACGTATATAATGTTCCCACCGAGAAGTAGGGACCGACGCGCCAGGAATGTTGTAAAATATTACATCCGAGATATTAGGTTGCGTTAGGTTAGGATATACAACGTTATAGACGTATATAATGTCCCCTTCGAGAAGCAGGCGACGACACGCCAGAATGTTGTAAAATATTACATTCGACATGTTAGATTGCCTTAGGCTAGGATATATATCGTTATAGACGAATATAATATTCCCACCGAGAAATAGGGGCCGACGCGTCAGGAACGTTGTAAAATATTACACCCGAAATGTTAGGTTGCCTTAGGCTAGGATATGCAACGTTATAGACGTATAGAATGTTCCCACCGAGAAATAGGGTCCGACGGGTCAGGCATGTTGTAAAATATACACCCGAGATGTTAGGTTCCCTTAGGTTAGGATATACAACGTTATAGACTTATAGAAAGTTCCCACCGAGATGTAGGGACCGACATGCCAGGAATGTTGTAAAATATTACATCCGAGATGTTACGTTGCTTTAGGTTAGGATATACAACGTTATAGACGTATAGAATGGTCCCACCGAGAAATAGGAGCCGAGGGGTCAGGAATGTTGTAAAATATTACACCCGAGACGTTAAGTTCCCTTAGGTTAGGATATACAACTTTATAGACGTATAGAAAGTTCCCACGGTGATGTAGGGACCGACATGTCAGGAATGTTGTAAAATATTACATCCGAGATGTTACGTTGCTTTAGGTTAGGATATATATCGTTATAGACTAATATAATGTTCCCACCGAGACGTGGGGACCGACATGCCAGGAATCTTGTAAAATATTACATCCGAGACGTTAGGTTGCGTTAGGTTAGCACCTACAACGTTATAGACGTATCTAATGTCCCCATGGAGAAGCAGGCGACGACACGCCAGAATGTTGTAAAATATTACATTCGACATGCTAGGTTGCCTTAGGCTAGGATATATAACGTTATAGACGTATATAATATTCCCACCGAGAAATAGGGGCCGACGCGTCAGGAATGTTGTAAAATATTACACCCGAGATGTTAGGTTCCCTTAGGTTAGCATATACAACGTTATAGACGTATATAATGTTCCCACCGAGAAGTAGGGACCGACATGCCAGGAATGTTGTAAAATATTACATACGAGATGTTAGGTTGCTTTAGGTTAGGATATATTTCGTTATAGACCTATATAATGTTCCCACCGAGACGTGGGGCCCGACATGCCAGGAATGTTGTAAAATGTTACATCGCAGAAGTTAGATTGCTTTGGATTAGGATATACAACGTTATAGACGTATCTAATGTCCCCTTCGAGAAGCAGGCGACGACACGCCAGAATGTTGTAAAATATTACATTCGACATGTTAGGTTGCCTTAGGCTAGGATATGTAACGTTATAGACGAATATAATATTCCCACCGAGAAATAGGGGCCGACGCGTCAGGAGCGTTGTAAAATATTACACCCGAAATGTTAGGTTCCCTTAGGTTAGGATATACAACGTTATAGACGTATAGAATGTTCCCACCGAGATGTAGGGACCGACATGCCAGGAATGTTGTAAAATATTACATCCGAGATGTTAGGTTGCCTTAAGCTAGGACATATATCGTTATAGACGTATATAATGTTCCCACCGAGAAGTAGGGACCGACGCGTCAGGAATGTTGTAAAATATTACATCCCAGATGTTAGGTTGCGTTAGGTTAGGATATACAAGGTTATAGACGTATATAATGTCCCCTTCGAGAAGCAGGCGACGACACGCCAGGAATGTTGTAAAATATTACATCCGAGATGTTATGTTGCCTTGCGTTAGGCTATACAACGTTATAGACGTATATAATGTTACCACCGAGATGTACGGGCCGACACGCCAGGAATGTTATCAACTATTACATCCGAGATGTTCGGTTGCCTTGGGTTATGATATATAACGTTATAGACGTATATAATGTTACCACCGAGAAGTAGGGACTGACATGCCAGGAATGTTGTAAAATATTACATACGAGATGTTAGGTTGCTTTAGGTTAGGATATATATCGTTATAGACTTATATAATGTTACCACCGAGAAGTAGGGACTGACATGCCAGGAATGTTTTAAAATATTACATCCCAGATGTTAGGTTGCGTTAGGTTAGGATATACAACGTTTATAGACGTATATAATGTCCCCTTCGAGAAGCAGGCGACGACACGCCAGAATGTTGTAAAATATTACATTCGACATGCTAGGTTGCCTTCGGCTAGGATATATAACGTTATAGACGTATATAATATTCCCACCGAGAAATAGGGGCCGACGCGTCAGGAATGTTGTAAAATATTACACCCGAGATGTTAGGTTCCCTTAGGTTAGCATATACAACGTTATAGACGTATATAATGTTCCCACCGAGAAGTAGGGACCGACATGCCAGGAATGTTGTAAAATATTACATACGAGATGTTAGGTTGCTTTAGGTTAGGATATATATCGTTATAGACTTATATAATGTTCCCACCGAGAAGTAGGCGACGACACGCCAGAATGTTGTAAAATATTACATTCGACATGTTAGGTTGCCTTAGGCTAGGATATGTAACGTTATAGACGAATATAATATTCCCACCGAGACATAGGGGCCCACGCGTCAGAAACGTTGTAAAATGTTACACCCGAAATGTTAGGTTCCCTTAGGTTAGGATATACAACGTTATAGACGTATCTAATGTCCCCTTCGAGAAGCAGGCGACGACACGCCAGAATGTTGTAAAATATTACATTCGACATGTTAGGTTGCTTTAGGCTAGGATATGTGACGTTATAGACGAATATAATATTCCCACCGAGAAATAGGGGCCGACGCGTCAGGAACGTTGTAAAATGTTACACCCGAAATGTTAGGTACCCTTAGGTTAGGATATACAACGTTATAGACGTATATAATGTTCCCACCGAGAAATAGGGGCCGACGCGTCAGGAATGTTGTAAAATATGACATCCCAGATGTTAGGTTTGCGTTAGCTTAAGATATACAACGTTATAGACGTATATAATGTCCCCTTCGAGAAGCAGGCGACGACACGCCAGAATGTTGTAAAATATTACATTCGACATGTTAGGTTGCCTTAGGCTAGGATATGTAACGTTATAGACGAATATAATATTCCCACCGAGAAATAGGGGCCGACGCGTCAGGAACGTTGTAGAATATTACACCCGAAATGTTAGGTTCCCTTAGGTTAGGATATACAACGTTATAGACGTATAGAATGTTCCCACCGAGATGTAGGGACCGACATGCCAGGAATGTTGTAAAATATTACATCCGAGATGTTAGGTTGCCTTAAGCTAGGACATATATCGTTATAGACGTATATAATGTTCCCACCGAGAAGTAGGGACCGACGCGGCAGGAATGTTGTAAAATATTACATCCCAGATGTTAGGTTGCGTTAGGTTAGGATATACAACGTTATAGACGTATATAATGTCCCCTTCGAGAAGCAGGCGACGACACGCCAGAATGTTGTAAAATATTACATTCGACATGTTAGGTTGCCTTAGGCTAGGATATATATCGTTATAGACGAATATAATATTCCCACCGAGAAATAGGGGCCGACGCGTCAGGAATGTTGTAAAATATTACACCCGAGATGTTAGATTCCCTTAGGTTAACATATACAACGTTATAGACGTATAGAATGTTCCCACCGAGAAATAGGGGCCGAGGGGTCAGGAATGTTGTAAAATATTACACCCGAGATGTTAGGTTCCCTTAGGTTAGGATATACAACGTTATAGACGTATAGAAAGTTCCCACGGTGATGTAGGGACCGACATGCCAGGAATGTTGTAAAATATTACATCCGAGATGTTACGTTGCTTTAGGTTAGGACATATATCGTTATAGACTAATATAATGTTCCCACCGAGACGTGGGGACCGACATGCCAGGAATCTTGTAAAATATTACATCCGAGACGTTAGGTTGCGTTAGGTTAGGACCTACAACGTTAAAGACGTATCTAATGTCCCCATCGAGAAGCAGGCGACGACACGCCAGAATGTTGTAAAATATTACATCCGATATGTTAGGTTGCCTTATGCTACGATATATATCCTTATAGACGTATAGAATGTTCCCACCGAGAAGTAGGGACCGAAATGCCAGGAATGTTGTAAAATATTACATCCGAGATGTTAGGTTGCCTTAAGCTAGGACATATATCGTTATAGACGTATATAATGTTCCCACCGAGAAGTAGGGACCAACGCGTCAGGAATGTTGTAAAATATTACATCCCAGATGTTAGGTTGCGTTAGGTTAGGTTATACAACGTTTATAGACGTATATAATGTCCCCTTCGAGAAGCAGGCGACGACACGCCAGAATGTTGTAAAATATTACAGTCGACATGTTAGGTTTCCTTAGGCTAGGATATATAACGTTATAGACGTATATAATATTCCCACCGATAAATAGGGGCCGATGCGTCAGGAATGTTGTAAAATATTACATACGAGATGTTAGGTTGCTTTAGGTTAGGATATATATCGTTATATACTTATATAATGTTCCCACCGAGACGTGGGGACCGACATGCCAGGAATTTTGTAAAATGTTACATCCCAGAAGTTAGATTGCTTTGGGTTAGAATATACAACGTTATCGACGTATATAATGTCCCCATCGAGAAGCAGGCGACGACACGCCAGAATGTTGTAAAATATTACATCCGAGATGTTAGGTTCCCTTAGGTTAGGATATACAACGTTATAGACGTATATAATATTCCCACCGAGAAATAGGGGCCGACGCGTCAGGAATGTTGTAAAATATTACACCCGAAATGTTAGGTTCCCTTAGGTTAGGATATACAACGTTATAGACGTATAGAATGTTCCCACCGAGATGTAGGGACCGACATGCCAGGAATGTTGTAAAATATTACATCCGAGATGTTAAGTTGCCTTAAGCTAGGACATATATCGTTATAGACGTATATAATGTTCCCACCGAGAAGTAGGGACCGACGCGTCAGGAATGTTGTAAAATATTACATCCCAGATGTTAGGTTGCGTTAGGTTAGGATATACAAGGTTATAGACGTATATAATGTCCCCTTCGAGAAGCAGGCGACGACACGCCAGAATGTTGTAAAATATTACATTCGACATGTTAGGTTGCCTTAGGCTAGGATATATATCGTTATAGACGTATATAATGTTCCCACCGAGAAGTAGGGACCGACGCGTCAGGAATGTTGTAAAATATTACATCCCAGATGTTAGGTTGCGTTAGGTTAGGATATACAAGGTTATAGACGTATATAATGTCCCCTTCGAGAAGCAGGCGACGACACGCCAGAATGTTGTAAAATATTACATTCGACATGTTAGGTTGCCTTAAGCTAGGATATATATCGTTATAGACGAATATAATATTCCCACCGAGAAATAGGGGCCGACGCGTCAGGAACGTTGTAAAATATTACACCCGAAATGTTAGGTACCCTTAGGTTAGGATATACAACGTTATAGACGTATAGAATGTTCCCACCGAGATGTAGGGACCGACATGCCAGGAATGTTGTAAAATATTACATACGAGATGTTAGGTTGCTTTAGGTTAGGATATATATCGTTATAGACTTATATAATGTTCCCACCGAGACGTGGGGACCGACATGCCAGGAATGTTGTAAAATGTTACATCCCAGAAGTTAGATTGCTTTGGGTTAGGATATACAACGTTATCGACGTATATAATGTCCCCATCGCGAAGCAGGCGACGACATGCCAGGAATGTTGTAAAATATTACATACGAGATGTTAGGTTGCTTCAGGTTAGGATATATTTCGTTATAGACTTATATAATGTTCCCACCGAGACGTGGGGACCGACATGCCAGGAATGTTGTAAAATGTTACATCCCAGAAGTTAGATTGCTTTGGGTTAGGATATACAACGTTATCGACGTTTATAATGTCCCCATCGAGAAGCAGGCGACGACACGCCAGAATGTTGTAAAATATTACATCCGAGATGTTAGGTTCCCTTAGGTTAGGATATGCAACGTTATAGACGTATCTAATGTCCCCTTCGAGAAGCAGGCGACGACACGCCAGAATGTTGTAAAATATTACATTCGACATGTTAGGTTGCCTTAGGCTAGGATATGTAACGTTATAGACGAATATAATATTCCCACCGAGAAATAGGGGCCGACGCGTCAGGAGCGTTGTAAAATATTACACCCGAAATGTTAGGTTCCCTTAGGCTAGGATATACAACGTTATAGACGTATAGAATGTTCCCACCGAGATGTAGGGACCGACATGCCAGGAATGTTGTAAAATATTACACCCGAAATGATACGTACCCATAGGTTAGGATATACAACGTTATAGACGTATAGAATGTTCCCACCGAGATGTAGGGACCGACATGCCAGGAATGTTGTAAAATATTACATACGAGATGTTAGGTTGCTTTAGGTTAGGATATATATCGTTATAGACTTATATAATGTTCCCACCGAGACGTGGGGACCGACATGCCAGGAATGTTGTAAAATGTTACATCCCAGAAGTTAGATTGCTTTGGGTTAGGATATACAACGTTATCGACGTATACAATGTCCCCATCGCGAAGCAGGCGACGACATGCCAGGAATGTTGTAAAATATTACATACGAGATGTTAGGTTGCTTCAGGTTAGGATATATTTCGTTATAGACTTATATAATGTTCCCACCGAGACGTGGGGACCGACATGCCAGGAATGTTGTAAAATGTTACATCCCAGAAGTTAGATTGCTTTGGGTTAGGATATACAACGTTATCGACGTTTATAATGTCCCCATCGAGAAGCAGGCGACGACACGCCAGAATGTTGTAAAATATTACATCCGAGATGTTAGGTTCCCTTAGGTTAGGATATGCAACGTTATAGACGTATCTAATGTCCCCTTCGAGAAGCAGGCGACGACACGCCAGAATGTTGTAAAATATTACATTCGACATGTTAGGTTGCCTTAGGCTAGGATATGTAACGTTATAGACGAATATAATATTCCCACCGAGAAATAGGGGCCGACGCGTCAGGAGCGTTGTAAAATATTACACCCGAAATGTTAGGTTCCCTTAGGCTAGGATATACAACGTTATAGACGTATAGAATGTTCCCACCGAGATGTAGGGACCGACATGCCAGGAATGTTGTAAAATATTACACCCGAAATGATACGTACCCATAGGTTAGGATATACAACGTTATAGACGTATATAATGTTCCCACCGAGAAATAGGGGCCGACGCGTCAGGAATGTTGTAAAATATGACATCCCAGATGTTAGGTTGCGTTAGGTTAAGATATACAACGTTATAGACGTATATAATGTCCCCTTCGAGAAGCAGGCGACGACACGCCAGAATGTTGTAAAATATTACATTCGACATGTTAGGTTGCCTTAGGCTAGGATATGTAACGTTATAGACGAATATAATATTCCCACCGAGAAATAGGGGCCGACGCGTCAGGAACGTTGTAAAATATTACACCCGAAATGTTAGGTTCCCTTAGGTTAGGATATACAACGTTATAGGCGTATAGAATGTTCCCACCGTGATGTAGGGACCGACATGCCAGGAATGTTGTAAAATATTACATCCGAGATGTTAGGTTGCCTTAAGCTAGGACATATATCGTTATAGACGTATATAATGTTCCCACCGAGAAGTAGGGACCGACGCGCCAGGAATGTTGTAAAATATTACATCCGAGATATTAGGTTGCGTTAGGTTAGGATATACAACGTTATAGACGTATATAATGTCCCCTTCGAGAAGCAGGCGACGACACGCCAGAATGTTGTAAAATATTACATTCGACATGTTAGATTGCCTTAGGCTAGGATATATATCGTTATAGACGAATATAATATTCCCACCGAGAAATAGGGGCCGACGCGTCAGGAACGTTGTAAAATATTACACCCGAAATGTTAGGTTGCCTTAGGCTAGGATATGCAACGTTATAGACGTATAGAATGTTCCCACCGAGAAATAGGGTCCGACGGGTCAGGCATGTTGTAAAATATACACCCGAGATGTTAGGTTCCCTTAGGTTAGGATATACAACGTTATAGACTTATAGAAAGTTCCCACCGAGATGTAGGGACCGACATGCCAGGAATGTTGTAAAATATTACATCCGAGATGTTACGTTGCTTTAGGTTAGGATATACAACGTTATAGACGTATAGAATGGTCCCACCGAGAAATAGGAGCCGAGGGGTCAGGAATGTTGTAAAATATTACACCCGAGACGTTAAGTTCCCTTAGGTTAGGATATACAACTTTATAGACGTATAGAAAGTTCCCACGGTGATGTAGGGACCGACATGTCAGGAATGTTGTAAAATATTACATCCGAGATGTTACGTTGCTTTAGGTTAGGATATATATCGTTATAGACTAATATAATGTTCCCACCGAGACGTGGGGACCGACATGCCAGGAATCTTGTAAAATATTACATCCGAGACGTTAGGTTGCGTTAGGTTAGCACCTACAACGTTATAGACGTATCTAATGTCCCCATGGAGAAGCAGGCGACGACACGCCAGAATGTTGTAAAATATTACATTCGACATGCTAGGTTGCCTTAGGCTAGGATATATAACGTTATAGACGTATATAATATTCCCACCGAGAAATAGGGGCCGACGCGTCAGGAATGTTGTAAAATATTACACCCGAGATGTTAGGTTCCCTTAGGTTAGCATATACAACGTTATAGACGTATATAATGTTCCCACCGAGAAGTAGGGACCGACATGCCAGGAATGTTGTAAAATATTACATACGAGATGTTAGGTTGCTTTAGGTTAGGATATATTTCGTTATAGACCTATATAATGTTCCCACCGAGACGTGGGGCCCGACATGCCAGGAATGTTGTAAAATGTTACATCGCAGAAGTTAGATTGCTTTGGATTAGGATATACAACGTTATAGACGTATCTAATGTCCCCTTCGAGAAGCAGGCGACGACACGCCAGAATGTTGTAAAATATTACATTCGACATGTTAGGTTGCCTTAGGCTAGGATATGTAACGTTATAGACGAATATAATATTCCCACCGAGAAATAGGGGCCGACGCGTCAGGAGCGTTGTAAAATATTACACCCGAAATGTTAGGTTCCCTTAGGTTAGGATATACAACGTTATAGACGTATAGAATGTTCCCACCGAGATGTAGGGACCGACATGCCAGGAATGTTGTAAAATATTACATCCGAGATGTTAGGTTGCCTTAAGCTAGGACATATATCGTTATAGACGTATATAATGTTCCCACCGAGAAGTAGGGACCGACGCGTCAGGAATGTTGTAAAATATTACATCCCAGATGTTAGGTTGCGTTAGGTTAGGATATACAAGGTTATAGACGTATATAATGTCCCCTTCGAGAAGCAGGCGACGACACGCCAGAATGTTGTAAAATATTACATTCGACATGTTAGGTTGCCTTAGGCTAGGATATATATCGTTATAGACGTATATAATGTTCCCACCGAGAAGTAGGGACCGACGCGTCAGGAATGTTGTAAAATATTACATCCCAGATGTTAGGTTGCGTTAGGTTAGGATATACAACGTTATAGACGTATATAATGTCCCCTTCGAGAAGCAGGCGACGACACGCCAGAATGTTGTAAAATATTACATTCGACATGTTAGGTTGCCTTAGGCTAGGATATATATCGTTATAGACGAATATAATATTCCCACCGAGAAATAGGGGCCGACGCGTCAGGAACGTTGTAAAATATTACACCCGAAATGTTAGGTACCCTTAGGTTAGGATATACAACGTTATAGACGTATAGAATGTTCCCACCGAGATGTAGGGACCGACATGCCAGGAATGTTGTAAAATATTACATACGAGATGTTAGGTTGCTTTAGGTTAGGATATATATCGTTATAGACTTATATAATGTTCCCACCGAGACGTGGGGACCGACATGCCAGGAATGTTGTAAAATGTTACATCCCAGAAGTTAGATTGCTTTGGGTTAGGATATACAACGTTATCGACGTATATAATGTCCCCATCGCGAAGCAGGCGACGACATGCCAGGAATGTTGTAAAATATTACATCCGAGATGTTAGGTTGCCTTAAGCTAGGACATATATCGTTATAGACGTATATAATGTTCCCACCGAGAAGTAGGGACCGACGCGCCAGGAATGTTGTAAAATATTACATCCGAGATATTAGGTTGCGTTAGGTTAGGATATACAACGTTATAGACGTATATAATGTCCCCTTCGAGAAGCAGGCGACGACACGCCAGAATGTTGTAAAATATTACATTCGACATGTTAGATTGCCTTAGGCTAGGATATATATCGTTATAGACGAATATAATATTCCCACCGAGAAATAGGGGCCGACGCGTCAGGAACGTTGTAAAATATTACACCCGAAATGTTAGGTTGCCTTAGGCTAGGATATGCAACGTTATAGACGTATAGAATGTTCCCACCGAGAAATAGGGTCCGACGGGTCAGGCATGTTGTAAAATATACACCCGAGATGTTAGGTTCCCTTAGGTTAGGATATACAACGTTATAGACTTATAGAAGGTTCCCACCGAGATGTAGGGACCGACATGCCAGGAATGTTGTAAAATATTACATCCGAGATGTTAGGTTGCCTTAAGCTAGGATATATATCGTTATAGACGTATATAATGTTCCCACCGAGAAGTAGGGACCGACGCGTCAGGAATGTTGTAAAATATTACATCCCAGATGTTAGGTTGCGTTAGGTTAGGATATACAACGTTATAGACGTATATAATGTCCCCTTCGAGAAGCAGGCGACGACACGCCAGAATGTTGTAAAATATTACATCCGAGATGTTAGGTTCCCTTAGGTTAGGATATACAACGTCATAGATGTATCTAATGTTCGCATCCAGAAGTAGGCGACGACACGCCAGGAGTGTTGTAAAATATTACATTTGACATGGTAGGTCGCCTTAGTCTAGGATATATAACGTTATAGACTAATATAATGTACCCACCGAGACTTGGGGACCGACATGCCAGGAATGTTGTAAAATATTACATACGAGATGTTAGGTTGCTTTAGGTTAGGATATATATCGTTATAGACTTATATAATGTTCCCACCGAGACGTGGGGACCGACATGCCAGGAATGCTGTAAAATGTTACATCCCAGAAGTTAGATTGCTTTGGGTTAGGATATACAACGTTATCGACGTATATAATGTCCCCATCGCGAAGCAGGCGACGAAATGCCAGGAATGTTGTAAAATATTACATACGAGATGTTAGGTTGCTTTAGGTTAGGATATATTTCGTTATAGACCTATATAATGTTCCCACCGAGACGTGGGGCCCGACATGCCAGGAATGTTGTAAAATGTTACATCGCAGAAGTTAGATTGCTTTGGATTAGGATATACAACGTTATAGACGTATCTAATGTCCCCTTCGAGAAGCAGGCGACGACACGCCAGAATGTTGTAAAATATTACATTCGACATGTTAGGTTGCCTTAGGCTAGGATATGTAACGTTATAGACGAATATAATATTCCCACCGAGAAATAGGGGCCGACGCGTCAGGAGCGTTGTAAAATATTACACCCGAAATGTTAGGTTCCCTTAGGTTAGGATATACAACGTTATAGACGTATAGAATGTTCCCACCGAGATGTAGGGACCGACATGCCAGGAATGTTGTAAAATATTACATCCGAGATGTTAGGTTGCCTTAAGCTAGGACATATATCGTTATAGACGTATATAATGTTCCCACCGAGAAGTAGGGACCGACGCGTCAGGAATGTTGTAAAATATTACATCCCAGATGTTAGGTTGCGTTAGGTTAGGATATACAAGGTTATAGACGTATATAATGTCCCCTTCGAGAAGCAGGCGACGACACGCCAGAATGTTGTAAAATATTACATTCGACATGTTAGGTTGCCCTAGGCTAGGATATATATCGTTATAGACGTATATAATGTTCCCACCGAGAAGTAGGGACCGACGCGTCAGGAATGTTGTAAAATATTACATCCCAGATGTTAGGTTGCGTTAGGTTAGGATATACAACGTTATAGACGTATATAATGTCCCCTTCGAGAAGCAGGCGACGACACGCCAGAATGTTGTAAAATATTACATTCGACATGTTAGGTTGCCTTAGGCTAGGATATATATCGTTATAGACGAATATAATATTCCCACCGAGAAATAGGGGCCGACGCGTCAGGAACGTTGTAAAATATTACACCCGAAATGTTAGGTACCCTTAGGTTAGGATATACAACGTTATAGACGTATAGAATGTTCCCACCGAGATGTAGGGACCGACATGCCAGGAATGTTGTAAAATATTACACCCGAAATGATACGTACCCATAGGTTAGGATATACAACGTTATAGACGTATATAATGTTCCCACCGAGAAATAGGGGCCGACGCGTCAGGAATGTTGTAAAATATGACATCCCAGATCTTAGGTTGCGTTAGGTTAAGATATACAACGTTATAGACGTATATAATGTCCCCTTCGAGAAGCAGGCGACGACACGCCAGAATGTTGTAAAATATTACATTCGACATGTTAGGTTGCCTTAGGCTAGGATATGTAACGTTATAGACGAATATAATATTCCCACCGAGACATAGGGGTCCACGCGTCAGAAACGTTGTAAAATATTACACCCGAAATGTTAGGTTCCCTTAGGTTAGGATATACAACGTTATAGACGTATAGAATGTTCCCACCGAGATGTAGGGACCGACATGCCAGGAATGTTGTAAAATATTACATCCGAGATGTTAGGTTGCCTTAAGCTAGGACATATATCGTTATAGACGTATACAATGTTCCCACCGAGAAGTAGGGACCGACGCGTCAGGAATGTTGTAAAATATTACATTCCAGATGTTAGGTTGCGCTAGGTTAGGTTATACAACGTTTATAGACGTATATAATGTCCCCTTCGAGCAGCAGGCGACGACACGCCAGAATGTTGTAAAATATTACATTCGACATGTTAGGTTGCCTTAGGCTAGGATATATAGGGTTATAGACGTATATAATATTCCCACCGAGAAATAGGGGCCGACGTGTGAGGAATGTTGTAAAATATTACACCCGAGATGTTAGGTTCCCTTAGGTTAGCATATACAACGTTATAGACGTATATAATGTTCCCACCGAGAAGTAGGGACCGACATGCCAGGAATGTTGTAAAATATACACCCGAGATGTTAGGTTCCCTTAGGTTAGGATATACAACGTTATAGACTTATAGAAAGTTCCCACCGAGATGTAGGGACCGACATGCCAGGAATGTTGTAAAATATTACATCCGAGATGTTACGTTGCTTTAGGTTAGGATATACAACGTTATAGGCGTATAGAATGTTCCCACGGAGAAATAGGGGCCGAGGGGTCAGGAATGTTGTAAAGTATTACACCCGAAATGTTAGGTTCCCTTAGGTTAGGATATACAACGTTATAGACGTACAGAAAGTTCCCACGGTGATGTAGGGACCGACATGCCAGGAATGTTGTAAAATATTACATCCGAGATGTTACGTTGCTTTAGGTTAGGATATATATCGTTATAGACTTATATAATGTTACCACCGAGAAGTAGGGACTGACATGCCAGGAATGTTTTAAAATATTACATCCCAGATGTTAGGTTGCGTTAGGTTAGGATATACAACGTTTATAGACGTATATAATGTCCCCTTCGAGAAGCAGGCGACGACACGCCAGAATGTTGTAAAATATTACATTCGACATGCTAGGTTGCCTTCGGCTAGGATATATAACGTTATAGACGTATATAATATTCCCACCGAGAAATAGGGGCCGACGCGTCAGGAATGTTGTAAAATATTACACCCGAGATGTTAGGTTCCCTTAGGTTAGCATATACAACGTTATAGACGTATATAATGTTCCCACCGAGAAGTAGGGACCGACATGCCAGGAATGTTGTAAAATATTACATCCGAGATGTTAGGTTTCCTTAAGCTAGGACATATATCGTTATAGACGTATACAATGTTCCCACCGAGAAGTAGGGACCGACGCGTCAGGAATGTTGTAAAATATTACATTCCAGATGTTAGGTTGCGCTAGGTTAGGTTATACAACGTTTATAGACGTATATAATGTCCCCTTCGAGCAGCAGGCGACGACACGCCAGAATGTTGTAAAATATTACATTCGACATGTTAGGTTGCCTTAGGCTAGGATATATAAGGTTATAGACGTATATAATATTCCCACCGAGAAATAGGGGCCGACGTGTCAGGAATGTTGTAAAATATTACACCCGAGATGTTAGGTTCCCTTAGGTTAGCATATACAACGTTATAGACGTATATAATGTTCCCACCGAGAAGTAGGGACCGACATGCCAGGAATGTTGTAAAATATACACCCGAGATGTTAGGTTCCCTTAGGTTAGGATATACAACGTTATAGACTTATAGAAAGTTCCCACCGAGATGTAGGGACCGACATGCCAGGAATGTTGTAAAATATTACATCCGAGATGTTACGTTGCTTTAGGTTAGGATATACAACGTTATAGACGTATAGAATGTTCCCACCGAGAAATAGGAGCCGAGGGGTCAGGAATGTTGTAAAATATTACACCCGAGACGTTAGGTTCCCTTAGGTTAGGATATACAACGTTATAGACGTATAGAAAGTTCCCACGGTGATGTAGGGACCGACATGTCAGGAATGTTGTAAAATATTACATCCGAGATGTTACGTTGCTTTAGGTTAGGATATATATCGTTATAGACGTATAGAATGTTCCCACCGAGAAATAGGAGCCGAGGGGTCAGGAATGTTGTAAAATATTACACCCGAGACGTTAGGTTCCCTTAGGTTAGGATATACAACGTTATAGACGTATAGAAAGTTCCCACGGTGATGTAGGGACCGACATGTCAGGAATGTTGTAAAATATTACATCCGAGATGTTACGTTGCTTTAGGTTAGGATATATATCGTTATAGACTAATATAATGTTCCCACCGAAACGTGGGGACCGACATGCCAGGAATCTTGTAAAATATTACATCCGAGACGTTAGATTGCTTTGGATTAGGATATACAACGTTATAGACGTATCTAATGTCCCCTTCGAGAAGCAGGCGACGACACGCCAGAATGTTGTAAAATATTACATTCGACATGTTAGGTTGCCTTAGGCTAGGATATGTAACGTTATAGACGAATATAATATTCCCACCGAGAAATAGGGGCCGACGCGTCAGGAGCGTTGTAAAATATTACACCCGAAATGTTAGGTTCCCTTAGGTTAGGATATACAACGTTATAGACGTATAGAATGTTCCCACCGAGATGTAGGGACCGACATGCCAGGAATGTTGTAAAATATTACATCCGAGATGTTAGGTTGCCTTAAGCTAGGACATATATCGTTATAGACGTATATAATGTTCCCACCGAGAAATAGGGGCCGACGCGTCAGGAGCGTTGTAAAATATTACACCCGAAATGTTAGGTTGCCTTAGGCTAGGATATGCAACGTTATAGACGTATAGAATGTTCCCACCGAGAAATAGGGGCCGACGGGTCAGGCATGTTGTAAAATATTACATACGAGATGTTAGGTTGCTTTAGGTTAGGATATATTTCGTTATAGACCTATATAATGTTCCCACCGAGACGTGGGGACCGACATGCCGGGAATGTTGTAAAATGTTACATCGCAGAAGTTAGATTGCTTTGGATTAGGATATACAACGTTATAGACGTATCTAATGTCCCCTTCGAGAAGCAGGCGACGACACGCCAGAATGCTGTAAAATATTACATTCGACATGTTAGGTTGCCTTAGGCTAGGATATGTAACGTTATAGACGAATACAATATTCCCACCGAGAAATAGGGGCCGACGCGTCAGGAACGTTGTAAAATATTACACCCGAAATGTTAGGTTCCCTTAGGTTAGGATATACAACGTTATAGACGTATATAATGTTCCCACCGAGAAATAGGGGCCGACGCGTCAGGAATGTTGTAAAGTATTACATCCGAGATGTTAGTTTGCGTTAGGTTAGGATATACAACGTTATAGACGTATATAATGTCCCCTTCGAGAAGCAGGCGACGACACGCCAGAATGTTGTAAAATATTACATTCGACATGTTAGATTGCCTTAGGCTAGGATATATATCGTTATAGACGAATATAATATTCCCACCGAGAAATAGGGGCCGACGCGTCAGGAACGTTGTAAAATATTACACCCGAAATGTTAGGTACTCTTAGGTTAGGATATACAACGTTATAGACGTATAGAATGTTCCCACCGAGATGTAGGAACCGACATGCCAGTAATGTAGTAAAATATTACATCCGAGGTGTTAGGTTACCTTAGGCTAGGACATATATCGTTATAGACGTATACAATGTTCCCACCGAGAAGTAGGGACCGACGCGTCAGGAATGTTGTAAAATATTACATCCGAGATGTTAGGTTGCCTTAAGCTAGGACATATATCGTTATAGACTTATATAATGTTCCCACCGAGACGTGGGGACCGACATGCCAGGAATGTTGTAAAATGTTACATCCCAGAAGTTAGATTGCTTTGGGTTAGGATATACATCGTTATCGACGTATATAATGTCCCCATCGAGAAGCAGGCGACGACACGCCAGAATGTTGTAAAATATTACATCCGAGATGTTAGGTTCCCTTAGGTTAGGATATACAACGTTATAGATGTATCTAATGTTCGCATCCAGAAGTAGGCGACGACACGCCAGGAGTGTTGTAAAATATTACATTTGACATGGTAGGTCGCCTTAGTCTAGGATATATAACGTTATAGACTAATATAATGTACCCACAGAGACTTGGGGACCGACATGCCAGGAATGTTGTAAAATATTACATCCCAGAAGTTAGGTTGCTTTGGGTTCGGATATACAACGTTATAGACGTATATAATGTCCCCATCGAGAAGCAGGCGACGACACGCCAGGAATGTTTTAAAATATTACATCCGAGATGTTAGGTTGCCTTAGGCTAGGATATGCAACGTTATAGACGTATAGAATGTTCCCACCGAGAAATAGGGGCCGACGGGTCAGGAATGTTGTAAAATATTACACCCGAGATGTTAGGTTCCCTTAGGTTAGGATATATATCGTTATAGACTAATATAATGTTCCCACCGAGACGTGGGGACCGACATGCCAGGAATCTTGTAAAATATTACATCCGAGACGTTAGGTTGCGTTAGGTTAGGACCTACAACGTTATAGACGTATCTAATGTCCCCATCGAGAAGCAGGCGACGACACGCCAGAATGTTGTAAAATATTACATCCGATATGTTAGGTTGCCTTATGCTACGATATATATCGTTATAGACGTATAGAATGTTCCCACCGAGATGTAGGGACCGACATGCCAGGAATGTTGTAAAATATTACATCCGAGATGTTAGGTTGCCTTAGGCTAGGACATATATCGTTATAGACGTTTACAATGTTCCCACCGAGAAGTAGGGACCGACGCGTCAGGAATGTTGTAAAATATTACATCCCAGATGTTAGGTTGCGTTAGGTTAGGATATACAACGTTTATAGACGTATATAATGTCCCCTTCGAGAAGCAGGCGACGACACGCCAGAATGTTGTAAAATATTACATTCGACATGTTAGGTTGCCTTAGGCTAGGATATATAACGTTATAGACGTATATAATATTCCCACCGAGAAATAGGGGCCGACGCGTCAGGAGCGTTGTAAAATATTACACCCGAAATGTTAGGTTCCCTTAGGTTAGGATATACAACGTTATAGACGTATAGAATGTTCCCACCGAGATGTAGGGACCGACATGCCAGGAATGTTGTAAAATATTACATCCGAGATGTTAGGTTGCCTTAAGCTAGGACATATATCGTTATAGACGTATATAATGTTCCCACCGAGAAGTAGGGACCGACATGCCAGGAATGTTGTAAAATATTACATACGAGATGTTAGGTTGCTTTAGGTTAGGATATATATCGTTATAGACTTATATAATGTCCCCTTCGAGAAGCAGGCGACGACACGCCAGAATGTTGTAAAATATTACATTCGACATGTTAGGTTGCTTTAGGCTAGGATATGTGACGTTATAGACGAATATAATATTCCCACCGAGAAATAGGGGCCGACGCGTCAGGAACGTTGTAAAATGTTACACCCGAAATGTTAGGTACCCTTAGGTTAGGATATACAACGTTATCGACGTATATAATGTCCCCATCGAGAAGCAGGCGACGACACGCCAGAATGTTGTAAAATATTACATCCGAGATGTTAGGTTCCCTTAGGTTAGGATATACAAAGTTATAGATGTATCTAATGTCCCCATCGAGAAGCAGGCGACGACACGCCAGAATGTTGTAAAATATTACATTCGACATGTTAGGTTGCCTTATTCTAGGATATATAACGTTATAGACGTATATAATATTCCCACCGAGAAATAGGTGCCGACGCGTCAGGAATGTTGTAAAATATTACATCCGAGATGTTAGGTTGCCTTAAGCTAGGACATATATCGTTATGGACGTATAGAATGTTCCCACCGAGATGTAGGGACCGACATGCCAGGAATGTTGTAAAATATTACATCCGAGTTGTTAAGTTGCTTTAGGTTAGGATATATATCGTTATAGACTTATATAATGTTTCCACCGAGACGTGGGGACCGACATGCCAGGAATGTTGTAAAATATTACATCCCAGAAGTTAGGTTGCTTTGGGTTAGGATATACAACGTTATAGACGTATATAATGTCCCCATCGAGAAGCAGGCGACGACACGCCAGGAATGTTTTAAAATATTACATCCGAGATGTTAGGTTGCCTTAGGCTAGAATATGCAACGTTATAGACGTATATAATATTCCCACCGAGAAATAGGTGCCGACGCGTCAGGAATGTTGTAAAATATTACATCCGAGATGTTAGGTTGCCTTAAGCTAGGACATATATCGTTATAGACGTATAGAATGTTCCCACCGAGATGTAGGGACCGACATGCCAGGAATGTTGTAAAATATTACATCCGAGTTGTTAAGTTGCTTTAGGTTAGGATATATATCGTTATAGACTTATATAATGTTTCCACCGAGACGTGGGGACCGACATGCCAGGAATGTTGTAAAATATTACATCCCAGAAGTTAGGTTGCTTTGGGTTAGGATATACAACGTTATAGACGTATATAATGTCCCCATCGAGAAGCAGGCGACGACACGCCAGGAATGTTTTAAAATATTACATCCGAGATGTTAGGTTGCCTTAGGCTAGAATATGCAACGTTATAGACGTATAGAATGTTCCCACCGAGAAATAGGGGGCCGACGGGTCAGGAATGTTGTAAAATATTACACCCGAGATGTTAGGTTCCCTTAGGTTAGGATATACAACGTTATAGACGTATATAATGTTCCCACCGAGAAGTAGGGACCGACATGCCAGGAATGTTGTAAAATATTACATCCGAGACGTTAGGTTGCGTTAGGTTAGGACCTACAACGTTAAAGACGTATCTAATGTCCCCATCGAGAAGCAGGCGACGACACGCCAGAATGTTATAAAATATTACATCCGATATGTTAGGTTGCCTTATACTACGATATATATCGTTATAGACGTATACAATGTTCCCACCGAGAAGTAGGGACCGAAATGCCAGGAATGTTGTAAAATATTACATCCGAGATGTTAGGTTGCCTTAGGTTAGGATATACAACGTTATAGACGTATATAATGTCCCCATCGAAAAGCAGGCGACGACACGCCAGGAATGTTGTAAAATATTACATCCGAGATGTTATGTTGCCTTGCGTTAGGCTATACAACGTTATAGACGTATATAATGTTACCACCGAGATGTACGGGCCGACACGCCAGGAATGTTATCAACTATTACATCCGAGATGTTCGGTTGCCTTGGGTTATGATATATAACGTTATAGACGTATATAATGTTACCACCGAGAAGTAGGGACTGACATGCCAGGAATGTTGTAAAATATTACATACGAGATATTAGGTTGCTTTAGGTTAGGATATATATCGTTATAGACTTATAAAATGTTACCACCGAGAAGTAGGGACTGACATGCCAGGAATGTTTTAAAATATTACATCCCAGATGTTAGGTTGCGTTAGGTTAGGATATACAACGTTTATAGACGTATATAATGTCCCCTTCGAGAAGCAGGCGACGACACGCCAGAATGTTGTAAAATATTACATTCGACATGCTAGGTTGCCTTCGGCTAGGATATATAACGTTATAGACGTATATAATATTCCCACCGAGAAATAGGGGCCGACGCGTCAGGAATGTTGTAAAATATTACACCCGAGATGTTAGGTTCCCTTAGGTTAGCATATACAACGTTATAGACGTATATAATGTTCCCACCGAGAAGTAGGGACCGACATGCCAGGAATGTTGTAAAATATTACATACGAGATGTTAGGTTGCTTTAGGTTAGGATATATATCGTTATAGACTTATATAATGTCCCCTTCGAGAAGCAGGCGACGACACGCCAGAATGTTGTAAAATATTACATTCGACATGTTAGGTTGCTTTAGGCTAGGATATGTGACGTTATAGACGAATATAATATTCCCACCGAGAAATAGGGGCCGACGCGTCAGGAACGTTGTAAAATGTTACACCCGAAATGTTAGGTACCCTTAGGTTAGGATATACAACGTTATAGACGTATATAATGTTCCCACCGAGAAATAGGGGCCGACGCGTCAGGAATGTTGTAAAATATGACATCCCAGATGTTAGGTTTGCGTTAGCTTAAGATATACAACGTTATAGACGTATATAATGTCCCCTTCGAGAAGCAGGCGACGACACGCCAGAATGTTGTAAAATATTACATTCGACATGTTAGGTTGCCTTAGGCTAGGATATGTAACGTTATAGACGAATATAATATTCCCACCGAGAAATAGGGGCCGATGCGTCAGGAACGTTGTAGAATATTACACCCGAAATGTTAGGTTCCCTTAGGTTAGGATATACAACGTTATAGACGTATAGAAAGTTCCCACGGTGATGTAGGGACCGACATGCCAGGAATGTTGTAAAATATTACATCCGAGATGTTACGTTGCTTTAGGTTAGGATATATATCGTTATAGACTAATATAATGTTCCCACCGAGACGTGGGGACCGA
The DNA here is from genome assembly GCA_963969225.1 of Xylocopa violacea. Lineage (NCBI taxonomy): Eukaryota > Metazoa > Arthropoda > Insecta > Hymenoptera > Apidae > Xylocopa > Xylocopa violacea. The sequence goes on from CAXAJV010000001.1 coordinate 55,630,455, forward strand.
CATGCCAGGAATGTTTTAAAATATTACATCCCAGATGTTAGGTTGCGTTAGGTTAGGATATACAACGTTTATAGACGTATATAATGTCCCCTTCGAGAAGCAGGCGACGACACGCCAGAATGTTGTAAAATATTACATTCGACATGCTAGGTTGCCTTCGGCTAGGATATATAACGTTATAGACGTATATAATATTCCCAACGAGAAATAGGGGCCGACGCGTCAGGAATGTTGTAAAATATTACATACGAGATGTTAGGTTGCTTTAGGTTAGGATATATATCGTTATATACTTATATAATGTTCCCACCGAGACGTGGGGACCGACATGCCAGGAATTTTGTAAAATGTTACATCCCAGAAGTTAGATTGCTTTGGGTTAGAATATACAACGTTATCGACGTATATAATGTCCCCATCGAGAAGCAGGCGACGACACGCCAGAATGTTGTAAAATATTACATCCGAGATGTTAGGTTCCCTTAGGTTAGGATATACAACGTTATAGACGTATATAATATTCCCACCGAGAAATAGGGGCCGACGCGTCAGGAATGTTGTAAAATATTACACCCGAAATGTTAGGTTCCCTTAGGTTAGGATATACAACGTTATAGACGTATAGAATGTTCCCACCGAGATGTAGGGACCGACATGCCAGGAATGTTGTAAAATATTACATCCGAGATGTTAGGTTGCCTTAAGCTAGGACATATATCGTTAAAGACGTATATAATGTTCCCACCGAGAAGTAGGGACCGACGCGTCAGGAACGTTGTAAAATATTACATCCGAGATATTAGGTTGCGTTAGGTTAGGATATACAACGTTATAGACGTATATAATGTCCCCTTCGAGAAGCAGGCGACGACACGCCAGAATGTTGTAAAATATTACATTCGACATGTTAGATTGCCTTAGGCTAGGATATATATCGTTATAGACGAATATAATATTCCCACCGAGAAATAGGGGCCGACGCGTCAGGAACGTTGTAAAATATTACACCCGAAATGTTAGGTTGCCTTAGGATAGGATATGCAACGTTATAGACGTATAGAATGTTCCCACCGAGAAATAGGGTCCGACGGGTCAGGCATGTTGTAAAATATACACCCGAGATGTTAGGTTCCCTTAGGTTAGGATATACAACGTTATAGACTTATAGAAAGTTCCCACCGAGATGTAGGGACCGACATGCCAGGAATGTTGTAAAATATTACATCCGAGATGTTACGTTGCTTTAGGTTAGGATATACAACGTTATAGACGTATAGAATGGTCCCACCGAGAAATAGGAGCCGAGGGGTCAGGAATGTTGTAAAATATTACACCCGAGACGTTAGGTTCCCTTAGGTTAGGATATACAACTTTATAGACGTATAGAAAGTTCCCACGGTGATGTAGGGACCGACATGCCAGGAATGTTGTAAAATATTACATCCGAGATGTTAGGTTGCCTTAAGCTAGGACATATATCGTTATAGACGTATATAATGTTCCCACCGAGAAGTAGGGACCGACGCGTCAGGAATGTTGTAAAATATTACATCCCAGATGTTAGGTTGCGTTAGGTTAGGATATACAACGTTATAGAAGTATATAATGTCCCCTTCGAGAAGCAGGCGACGACACGCCAGCATGTTGTAAAATATTACATTCGACATGTTAGGTTGCCTTAGGCTAGGATATATATCGTTATAGACGAATATAATATTCCCACCGAGAAATAGGGGCCGACGCGTCAGGAACGTTGTAAAATATTACACCCGAAATGTTAGGTACCCTTAGGTTAGGATATACAACGTTATAGACGTATAGAATGTTCCCACCGAGATGTAGGGACCGACATGCCAGGAATGTTGTAAAATATTACATACGAGATGTTAGGTTGCTTTAGGTTAGGATATATATCGTTATAGACTTATATAATGTTCCCACCGAGACGTGGGGACCGACATGCCAGGAATGTTGTAAAATGTTACATCCCAGAAGTTAGATTGCTTTGGGTTAGGATATACAACGTTATCGACGTATATAATGTCCCCATCGCGAAGCAGGCGACGACATGCCAGGAATGTTGTAAAATATTACATCCGAGATGTTAGGTTGCCTTAAGCTAGGACATATATCGTTATAGACGTATATAATGTTCCCACCGAGAAGTAGGGACCGACGCGCCAGGAATGTTGTAAAATATTACATCCGAGATATTAGGTTGCGTTAGGTTAGGATATACAACGTTATAGACGTATATAATGTCCCCTTCGAGAAGCAGGCGACGACACGCCAGAATGTTGTAAAATATTACATTCGACATGTTAGATTGCCTTAGGCTAGGATATATATCGTTATAGACGAATATAATATTCCCACCGAGAAATAGGGGCCGACGCGTCAGGAACGTTGTAAAATATTACACCCGAAATGTTAGGTTGCCTTAGGCTAGGATATGCAACGTTATAGACGTATAGAATGTTCCCACCGAGAAATAGGGTCCGACGGGTCAGGCATGTTGTAAAATATACACCCGAGATGTTAGGTTCCCTTAGGTTAGGATATACAACGTTATAGACTTATAGAAAGTTCCCACCGAGATGTAGGGACCGACATGCCAGGAATGTTGTAAAATATTACATCCGAGATGTTAGGTTGCCTTAAGCTAGGATATATATCGTTATAGACGTATATAATGTTCCCACCGAGAAGTAGGGACCGACGCGTCAGGAATGTTGTAAAATATTACATCCCAGATGTTAGGTTGCGTTAGGTTAGGATATACAACGTTATAGACGTATATAATGTCCCCTTCGAGAAGCAGGCGACGACACGCCAGAATGTTGTAAAATATTACATTCGACATGTTAGGTTGCCTTAGGCTAGGATATATATCGTTATAGACGAATATAATATTCCCACCGAGAAATAGGGGCCGACGCGTCAGGAACGTTGTAAAATATTACACCCGAAATGTTAGGTACCCTTAGGTTAGGATATACAACGTTATAGACGTATAGAATGTTCCCACCGAGATGTAGGGACCGACATGCCAGGAATGTTGTAAAATATTACATACGAGATGTTAGGTTGCATTAGGTTAGGATATATATCGTTATAGACTTATATAATGTTCCCACCGAGACGTGGGGACCGACATGCCAGGAATGCTGTAAAATGTTACATCCCAGAAGTTAGATTGCTTTGGGTTAGGATTTACAACGTTATCGACGTATATAATGTCCCCATCGCGAAGCAGGCGACGACATGCCAGGAATGTTGTAAAATATTACATACGAGATGTTAGGTTGCTTTAGGTTAGGATATATTTCGTTATAGACCTATATAATGTTCCCACCGAGACGTGGGGCCCGACATGCCAGGAATGTTGTAAAATGTTACATCGCAGAAGTTAGATTGCTTTGGATTAGGATATACAACGTTATAGACGTATCTAATGTCCCCTTCGAGAAGCAGGCGACGACACGCCAGAATGTTGTAAAATATTACATTCGACATGTTAGGTTGCCTTAGGCTAGGATATGTAACGTTATAGACGAATATAATATTCCCACCGAGAAATAGGGGCCGACGCGTCAGGAGCGTTGTAAAATATTACACCCGAAATGTTAGGTTCCCTTAGGTTAGGATATACAACGTTATAGACGTATAGAATGTTCCCACCGAGATGTAGGGACCGACATGCCAGGAATGTTGTAAAATATTACATCCGAGATGTTAGGTTGCCTTAAGCTAGGACATATATCGTTATAGACGTATATAATGTTCCCACCGAGAAGTAGGGACCGACGCGTCAGGAATGTTGTAAAATATTACATCCCAGATGTTAGGTTGCGTTAGGTTAGGATATACAAGGTTATAGACGTATATAATGTCCCCTTCGAGAAGCAGGCGACGACACGCCAGAATGTTGTAAAATATTACATTCGACATGTTAGGTTGCCCTAGGCTAGGATATATATCGTTATAGACGTATATAATGTTCCCACCGAGAAGTACGGACCGACGCGTCAGGAATGTTGTAAAATATTACATCCCAGATGTTAGGTTGCGTTAGGTTAGGATATACAACGTTATAGACGTATATAATGTCCCCTTCGAGAAGCAGGCGACGACACGCCAGAATGTTGTAAAATATTACATTCGACATGTTAGGTTGCCTTAGGCTAGGATATATATCGTTATAGACGAATATAATATTCCCACCGAGAAATAGGGGCCGACGCGTCAGGAACGTTGTAAAATATTACACCCGAAATGTTAGGTACCCTTAGGTTAGGATATACAACGTTATAGACGTATAGAATGTTCCCACCGAGATGTAGGGACCGACATGCCAGGAATGTTGTAAAATATTACACCCGAAATGATACGTACCCATAGGTTAGGATATACAACGTTATAGACGTATATAATGTTCCCACCGAGAAATAGGGGCCGACGCGTCAGGAATGTTGTAAAATATGACATCCCAGATCTTAGGTTGCGTTAGGTTAAGATATACAACGTTATAGACGTATATAATGTCCCCTTCGAGAAGCAGGCGACGACACGCCAGAATGTTGTAAAATATTACATTCGACATGTTAGGTTGCCTTAGGCTAGGATATGTAACGTTATAGACGAATATAATATTCCCACCGAGAAATAGGGGCCGACGCGTCAGGAACGTTGTAAAATATTACACCCGAAATGTTAGGTTCCCTTAGGTTAGGATATACAACGTTATAGGCGTATAGAATGTTCCCACCGTTATGTAGGGACCGACATGCCAGGAATGTTGTAAAATATTACATCCGAGATGTTAGGTTGCCTTAAGCTAGGACATATATCGTTATAGACGTTTATAATGTTCCCACCGAGAAGTAGGGACCGACGCGCCAGGAATGTTGTAAAATATTACATCCTAGATGTTAGGTTGCGTTAGGTTAGGATATACAACGTTATAGACGTATATAATGTCCCCTTCGAGAAGCAGGCGACGACACGCCAGAATGTTGTAAAATATTACATTCGACATGTTAGATTGCCTTAGGCTAGGATATATATCGATATAGACGAATATAATATTCCCACCGAGAAATAGGGGCCGACGCGTCAGGAACGTTGTAAAATATTACACCCGAAATGTTAGGTTGCCTTAGGCTAGGATATGCAACGTTATAGACGTATAGAATGTTCCCACCGAGAAATAGGGGCCGACGGGTCAGGAATGTTGTAAAATATACACCCGAGATGTTAGGTTCCCTTAGGTTAGGATATACAACGTTATAGACTTATAGAAAATTCCCACCGAGATGTAGGGACCGACATGCCAGGAATGTTGTAAAATATTACATCCGAGATGTTACGTTGCTTTAGGTTAGGATATACAACGTTATAGACGTATAGAATGTTCCCACCGAGAAATAGGAGCCGAGGGGTCAGGAATGTTGTAAAATATTACACCCGAGATGTTAGGTTCCCTTAGGTTAGGATATACAACGTTATAGACGTATAGAAAGTTCCCACGGTGATGTAGGGACCGACATGTCAGGAATGTTGTAAAATATTACATCCGAGATGTTACGTTGCTTTAGGTTAGGATATATATCGTTATAGACTAATATAATGTTCCCACCGAGACGTGGGGACCGACATGCCAGGAATCTTGTAAAATAATACATCCGAGACGTTAGGTTGCGTTAGGTTAGGACCTACAACGTTATAGACGTATCTAATGTCCCCATCGAGAAGCAGGCGACGACACGCCAGAATGTTGTAAAATATTACATTCGACATGCTAGGTTGCCTTAGGCTAGGATATATAACGTTATAGACGTATATAATATTCCCACCGAGAAATAGGGGCCGACGCGTCAGGAATGTTGTAAAATATTACACCCGAGATGTTAGGTTCCCTTAGGTTAGCATATACAACGTTATAGACGTATATAATGTTCCCACCGAGAAGTAGGGACCGACATGCCAGGAATGTTGTAAAATATTACATACGAGATGTTAGGTTGCTTTAGGTTAGGATATATTTCGTTATAGACCTATATAATGTTCCCACCGAGACGTGGGGACCGACATGCCAGGAATGTTGTAAAATGTTACATCGCAGAAGTTAGATTGCTTTGGATTAGGATATACAACGTTATCGACGTATCTAATTTCCCCTTCGAGAAGCAGGCGACGACACGCCAGAATGTTGTAAGATATTACATTCGACATGTTAGGTTGCCTTAGGCTAGGATATATATCGTTATAGACGAATATAATATTCCCACCGAGAAATAGGGGCCGACGCGTCAGGAACGTTGTAAAATATTACACCCGAAATGAGACGTACCCATAGGTTAGGATATACAACGTTATAGAATTATAGAAAGTTCCCACCGAGATGTAGGGACCGACATGCCAGGAATCTTGTAAAATATTACATCCGAGACGTTAGGTTGCGTTAGGTTAGGACCTACAACGTTAAAGACGTATCTAATGTCCCCATCGAGAAGCAGGCGACGACACGCCAGAATGTTGTAAAATATTACATCCGAGATGTTAGGTTGCCTTAGGTTAGGATATACAACGTTATAGACGTACATAATGTCCCCATCGAAAAGCAGGCGACGACACGCCAGGAATGTTGTAAAATATTACATCCGAGATGTTATGTTGCCTTGCGTTAGGCTATACAACGTTATAGACGTATATAATGTTACCACCGAGATGTACGGGCCGACACGCCAGGAATGTTATCAACAATTACATCCGAGATGTTCGGTTGCCTTGGGTTATGATATATAACGTTATAGACGTATATAATGTTACCACCGAGAAGTAATAACTGACATGCCAGGAATGTTGTAAAATATTACATACGAGATGTTAGGTTGCTTTAGGTTAGGATATATATCGTTATAGACTTATATAATGTTCCCACCGAGAAGTAGGCGACGACACGCCAGAATGTTGTAAAATATTACATTCGACATGTTAGGTTGCCTTAGGCTAGGATATGTAACGTTATAGACGAATATAATATTCCCACCGAGACATAGGGGCCCACGCGTCAGAAACGTTGTAAAATATTACACCCGAAATGTTAGGTTCCCTTAGGTTAGGATGTACAACGTTATAGACGTATAGAATGTTCCCACCGAGTTGTAGGGACCGACATGCCAGGAATGTTGTAAAATATTACATCCGAGATGTTAGGTTGCCTTAAGCTAGGACATATATCGTTATAGACGTATACAATGTTCCCACCGAGAAGTAGGGACCGACGCGTCAGGAATGTTGTAAAATATTACATCCCAGATGTTAGGTTGCGCTAGGTTAGGTTAAACAACGTTTATAGACGTATATAATGTCCCCTTCGAGAAGCAGGCGACGACACGCCAGAATGTTGTAAAATATTACATTCGACATGTTAGGTTGCCTTAGGCTAGGATATATAAGGTTATAGACGTATATAATATTCCCACCGAGAAATAGGGGCCGACGTGTCAGGAATGTTGTAAAATATTACACCCGAGATGTTAGGTTCCCTTAGGTTAGCATATACAACGTTATAGACGTATATAATGTTCCCACCGAGAAGTAGGGACCGACATGCCAGGAATGTTGTAAAATATACACCCGAGATGTTAGGTTCCCTTAGGTTAGGATATACAACGTTATAGACTTATAGAAAGTTCCCACCGAGATGTAGGGACCGACATGCCAGGAATGTTGTAAAATATTACATCCGAGATGTTACGTTGCTTTAGGTTAGGATATACAACGTTATAGACGTATAGAATGTTCCCACGGAGAAATAGGGGCCGAGGGGTCAGGAATGTTGTAAAGTATTACACCCGAAATGTTAGGTTCCCTTAGGTTAGGATATACAACGTTATAGACGTACAGAAAGTTCCCACGGTGATGTAGGGACCGACATGCCAGGAATGTTGTAAAATATTACATCCGAGATGTTACGTTGCATTAGGTTAGGATATATATCGTTATAGACTTATATAATGTTACCACCGAGAAGTAGGGACTGACATGCCAGGAATGTTTTAAAATATTACATCCCAGATGTTAGGTTGCGTTAGGTTAGGATATACAACGTTTATAGACGTATATAATGTCCCCTTCGAGAAGCAGGCGACGACACGCCAGAATGTTGTAAAATATTACATTCGACATGCTAGGTTGCCTTCGGCTAGGATATATAACGTTATAGACGTATATAATATTCCCACCGAGAAATAGGGGCCGACGCGTCAGGAATGTTGTAAAATATTACACCCGAGATGTTAGGTTCCCTTAGGTTAGCATATACAACGTTATAGACGTATATAATGTTCCCACCGAGAAGTAGGGACCGACATGCCAGGAATGTTGTAAAATATTACATACGAGATGTTAGGTTGCTTTAGGTTAGGATATATATCGTTATAGACTTATATAATGATCCCACCGAGAAGTAGGCGACGACACGCCAGAATGTTGTAAAATATTACATTCGACATGTTAGGTTGCCTTAGGCTAGGATATGTAACGTTATAGACGAATATAATATTCCCACCGAGACATAGGGGCCCACGCGTCAGAAACGTTGTAAAATATTACACCCGAAATGTTAGGTTCCCTTAGGTTAGGATATACAACGTTATAGACGTATAGAATGTTCCCACCGATATGTAGGGACCGACATGCCAGGAATGTTGTAAAATATTACATCCGAGATGTTAGGTTGCCTTAAGCTAGGACATATATCGTTATAGACGTATACAATGTTCCCACCGAGAAGTAGGGACCGACGCGTCAGGAATGTTGTAAAATATTACATTCCAGATGTTAGGTTGCGCTAGGTTAGGTTATACAACGTTTATAGACGTATATAATGTCCCCTTCGAGCAGCAGGCGACGACACGCCAGAATGTTGTAAAATATTACATTCGACATGTTAGGTTGCCTTAGGCTAGGATATATAGGGTTATAGACGTATATAATATTCCCACCGAGAAATAGGGGCCGACGTGTCAGGAATGTTGTAAAATATTACACCCGAGATGTTAGGTTCCCTTAGGTTAGCATATACAACGTTATAGACGTATATAATGTTCCCACCGAGAAGTAGGGACCGACATGCCAGGAATGTTGTAAAATATACACCCGAGATGTTAGGTTCCCTTAGGTTAGGATATACAACGTTATAGACTTATAGAAAGTTCCCACCGAGATGTAGGGACCGACATGCCAGGAATGTTGTAAAATATTACATCCGAGATGTTACGTTGCTTTAGGTTAGGATATACAACGTTATAGGCGTATAGAATGTTCCCACGGAGAAATAGGGGCCGAGGGGTCAGGAATGTTGTAAAGTATTACACCCGAAATGTTAGGTTCCCTTAGGTTAGGATATACAACGTTATAGACGTACAGAAAGTTCCCACGGTGATGTAGGGACCGACATGCCAGGAATGTTGTAAAATATTACATCCGAGATGTTACGTTGCTTTAGGTTAGGATATATATCGTTATAGACTTATATAATGTTACCACCGAGAAGTAGGGACTGACATGCCAGGAATGTTTTAAAATATTACATCCCAGATGTTAGGTTGCGTTAGGTTAGGATATACAACGTTTATAGGCGTATATAATGTCCCCTTCGAGAAGCAGGCGACGACACGCCAGAATGTTGTAAAATATTACATTCGACATGCTAGGTTGCCTTCGGCTAGGATATATAACGTTATAGACGTATATAATATTCCCACCGAGAAATAGGGGCCGACGCGTCAGGAATGTTGTAAAATATTACACCCGAGATGTTAGGTTCCCTTAGGTTAGCATATACAACGTTATAGACGTATATAATGTTCCCACCGAGAAGTAGGGACCGGCATGCCAGGAATGTTGTAAAATATTACATCCGAGATGTTAGGTTGCCTTAGGTTAGCATATACAACGTTATAGGCGTATAGAATGTTCCCACGGAGAAATAGGTGCCGAGGGGTCAGGAATGTTGTAAAGTATTACACCCGAAATGTTAGGTTCCCTTAGGTTAGGATATACAACGTTATAGACGTACAGAAAGTTCCCACGGTGATGTAGGGACCGACATGCCAGGAATGTTGTAAAATATTACATCCGAGATGTTACGTTGCTTTAGGTTAGGATATATATCGTTATAGACTAATATAATGTTCCCACCGAGACGTGGGGACCGACATGCCAGGAATCTTGTAAAATATTACATCCTAGACGTTAGGTTGCGTTAGGTTAGGACCTACAACGTTAAAGACGTATCTAATGTCCCCATCGAGAAGCAGGCGACGACACGCCAGAATGTTGTAAAATATTACTTCCGATATGTTAGGTTGCCTTATGCTACGATATATATCGTTATAGACGTATACAATGTTCCCACCGAGAAGTAGGGACCGAAATGCCAGGAATGTTGTAAAATATTACATCCGAGATGTTAGGTTGCGTTAGGTTAGGATATACAAGGTTATAGACGTATATAATGTCCCCTTCGAGAAGCAGGCGACGACACGCCAGAATGTTGTAAAATATTACATCCGAGATGTTAGGTTGCCTTAAGCTAGGACATATATCGTTATAGACGTATACAATGTTCCCACCGAGAAGTAGGGACCGACGCGTCAGGAATGTTGTAAAATATTACATTCCAGATGTTAGGTTGCGCTAGGTTAGGTTATACAACGTTTATAGACGTATATAATGTCCCCTTCGAGCAGCAGGCGACGACACGCCAGAATGTTGTAAAATATTACATTCGACATGTTAGGTTGCCTTAGGCTAGGATATATAAGGTTATAGACGTATATAATATTCCCACCGAGAAATAGGGGCCGACGCGTCAGGAACGTTGTAAAATATTACACCCGAAATGATACGTACCCATAGGTTAGGATATACAACGTTATAGACGTATATAATGTTCCCACCGAGAAATAGGGGCCGACGCGTCAGGAATGTTGTAAAATATGACATCCCAGATGTTAGGTTGCGTTAGGTTAAGATATACAACGTTATAGACGTATATAATGTCCCCTTCGAGAAGCAGGCGACGACAAGCCAGAATGTTGTAAAATATTACATTCGACATGTTAGGTTGCCTTAGGCTAGGATATGTAACGTTATAGACGAATATAATATTCCCACCGAGAAATAGGGGCCGACGCGTCAGGAACGTTGTAAAATATTACACCCGAAATGTTAGGTTCCCTTAGGTTAGGATATACAACGTTATAGGCGTATAGAATGTTCCCACCGTGATGTAGGGACCGACATGCCAGGAATGTTGTAAAATATTACATCCGAGATGTTAGGTTTCCTTAAACTAAGACATATATCGTTATAGACGTATATAATGTTCCCACCGAGAAGTAGGGACCGACGCGCCAGGAATGTTGTAAAATATTACATCCGAGATATTAGGTTGCGTTAGGTTAGGATATACAACGTTATAGACGTATATAATGTCCCCTTCGAGAAGCAGGCGACGACACGCCAGAATGTTGTAAAATATTACATTCGACATGTTAGATTGCCTTAGGCTAGGATATATATCGTTATAGACGAATATAATATTCCCACCGAGAAATAGGGGCCGACGCGTCAGGAACGTTGTAAAATATTACACCCGAAATGTTAGGTTGCCTTAGGCTAGGATATGCAACGTTATAGACGTATAGAATGTTCCCACCGAGAAATAGAGGCCGACGGGTCAGGCATGTTGTAAAATATACACCCGAGATGTTAGGTTCCCTTAGGTTAGGATATACAACGTTATAGACTTATAGAAAGTTCCCACCGAGATGTAGGGACCGACATGCCAGGAATGTTGTAAAATATTACATCCGAGATGTTACGTTGCTTTAGGTTAGGATATACAACGTTATAGACGTATAGAATGTTCCCACCGAGAAATAGGAGCCGAGGGGTCAGGAATGTTGTAAAATATTACACCCGAGACGTTAGGTTCCCTTAGGTTAGGATATACAACGTTATAGACGTATAGAAAGTTCCCACGGTGATGTAGGGACCGACATGTCAGGAATGTTGTAAAATATTACATCCGAGATGTTACGTTGCTTTAGGTTAGGATCTATATCGTTATAGACTAATATAATGTTCCCACCGAAACGTGGGGACCGACATGCCAGGAATCTTGTAAAATATTACATCCGAGACGTTAGATTGCTTTGGATTAGGATATACAACGTTATAGACGTATCTAATGTCCCCTTCGAGAAGCAGGCGACGACACGCCAGAATGTTGTAAAATATTACATTCGACATGTTAGGTTGCCTTAGGCTAGGATATGTAACGTTATAGACGAATATAATATTCCCACCGAGAAATAGGGGCCGACGCGTCAGGAGCGTTGTAAAATATTACACCCGAAATGTTAGGTTCCCTTAGGTTAGGATATACAACGTTATAGACGTATAGAATGTTCCCACCGAGATGTAGGGACCGACATGCCAGGAATGTTGTAAAATATTACATCCGAGATGTTAGGTTGCCTTAAGCTAGGACATATATCGTTATAGACGTATATAATGTTCCCACCGAGAAGTAGGGACCGACGCGTCAGGAATGTTGTAAAATATTACATCCCAGATGTTAGGTTGCGTTAGGTTAGGATATACAAGGTAATAGACGTATATAATTTCCCCTTCGAGAAGCAGGCGACGACACGCCAGAATGTTGTAAAATATTACATTCGACATGTTAGGTTGCCTTAGGCTAGGATATATATCGTTATAGACGAATATAATATTCCCACCGAGAAATAGGGGCCGACGCGTCAGGAACGTTGTAAAATATTACACCCGAAATGTTAGGTTGCCTTAGGCTAGGATATGCAACGTTATAGACGTATAGAATGTTCCCACCGAGAAATAGGGGCCGACGGGTCAGGCATGTTGTAAAATATTACATACGAGATGTTAGGTTGCTTTAGGTTAGGATATATTTCGTTATAGACCTATATAATGTTCCCACCGAGACGTGGGGACCGACATGCCAGGAATGTTGTAAAATGTTACATCGCAGAAGTTAGATTGCTTTGGATCAGGATATACAACGTTATAGACGTATCTAATGTCCCCTTCGAGAAGCAGGCGACGACACGCCAGAATGCTGTAAAATATTACATTCGACATGTTAGGTTGCCTTAGGCTAGAATATGTAACGTTATAGACGAATATAATATTCCCACCGAGAAATAGGGGCCGACGCGTCAGGAACGTTGTAAAATATTACACCCGAAATGTTAGGTTCCCTTAGGTTAGGATATACAACGTTATAGACGTATATAATGTTCCCACCGAGAAATAGGGGCCGACGCGTCAGGAATGTTGTAAAGTATTACATCCGAGATGTTAGTTTGCGTTAGGTTAGGATATACAACGTTATAGACGTATATAATGTCCCCTTCGAGAAGCAGGCGACGACACGCCAGAATGTTGTAAAATATTACATTCGACATGTTAGATTGCCTTAGGCTAGGATATATATCGTTATAGACGAATATAATATTCCCACCGAGAAATAGGGGCCGACGCGTCAGGAACGTTGTAAAATATTACACCCGAAATGTTAGGTACTCTTAGGTTAGGATATACAACGTTATAGACGTATAGAATGTTCCCACCGAGATGTAGGAACCGACATGCCAGTAATGTAGTAAAATATTACATCCGAGGTGTTAGGTTACCTTAGGCTAGGACATATATCGTTATAGACGTATACAATGTTCCCACCGAGAAGTAGGGACCGACGCGTCAGGAATGTTGTAAAATATTACATCCGAGATGTTAGGTTGCCTTAAGCTAGGACATATATCGTTATAGACTTATATAATGTTCCCACCGAGACGTGGGGACCGACATGCCAGGAATGTTGTAAAATGTTACATCCCAGAAGTTAGATTGCTTTGGGTTAGGATATACATCGTTATCGACGTATATAATGTCCCCATCGAGAAGCAGGCGACGACACGCCAGAATGTTGTAAAATATTACATCCGAGATGTTAGGTTCCCTTAGGTTAGGATATACAACGTCATAGATGTATCTAATGTTCGCATCCAGAAGTAGGCGACGACACGCCAGGAGTGTTGTAAAATATTACATTTGACATGGTAGGTCGCCTTAGTCTAGGATATATAACGTTATAGACTAATATAATGTACCCACCGAGACTTGGGGACCGACATGCCAGGAATGTTGTAAAATATTACATCCCAGAAGTTAGGTTGCCTTGGGTTCGGATATACAACGTTATAGACGTATATAATGTCCCCATCGAGAAGCAGGCGACGACACGCCAGGAATGTTTTAAAATATTACATCCGAGATGTTAGGTTGCCTTAGGCTAGGATATGCAACGTTATAGACGTATAGAATGTTCCCACCGAGAAATAGGGGCCGACGGGTCAGGAATGTTGTAAAATATTACACCCGAGATGTTAGGTTCCCTTAGGTTAGGATATATATCGTTATAGACTAATATAATGTTCCCACCGAGACGTGGGGACCGACATGCCAGGAATCTTGTAAAATATTACATCCGAGACGTTAGGTTGCGTTAGGTTAGGACCTACAACGTTATAGACGTATCTAATGTCCCCATCGAGAAGCAGGCGACGACACGCCAGAATGTTGTAAAATATTACATCCGATATGTTAGGTTGCCTTATGCTACGATATATATCGTTATAGACGTATAGAATGTTCCCACCGAGATGTAGGGACCGACATGCCAGGAATGTTGTAAAATATTACATCCGAGATGTTAGGTTGCCTTAGGCTAGGATATGCAACGTTATAGACGTATAGAATGTTCCCACCGAGAAATAGGGGCCGACGGGTCAGGAATGTTGTAAAATATTACACCCGAGATGTTAGGTTCCCTTAGGTTAGGATATATATCGTTATAGACTAATATAATGTTCCCACCGAGACGTGGGGACCGACATGCCAGGAATCTTGTAAAATATTACATCCGAGACGTTAGGTTGCGTTAGGTTAGGACCTACAACGTTATAGACGTATCTAATGTCCCCATCGAGAAGCAGGCGACGACACGCCAGAATGTTGTAAAATATTACATCCGATATGTTAGGTTGCCTTATGCTACGATATATATCGTTATAGACGTATAGAATGTTCCCACCGAGATGTAGGGACCGACATGCCAGGAATGTTGTAAAATATTACATCCGAGATGTTAGGTTGCCTTAGGCTAGGATATGTAACGTTATAGACGAATATAATATTCCCACCGAGAAATAGGGGCCGACGCGTCAGGAACGTTGTAAAATATTACACCCGAAATGTTAGGTTCCCTTAGGTTAGGATATACAACGTTATAGACGTATATAATGTTCCCACCGAGAAATAGGGGCCGACGCGTCAGGAATGTTGTAAAGTATTACATCCGAGATGTTAGTTTGCGTTAGGTTAGGATATACAACGTTATAGACGTATATAATGTCCCCTTCGAGAAGCAGGCGACGACACGCCAGAATGTTGTAAAATATTACATTCGACATGTTAGATTGCCTTAGGCTAGGATATATATCGTTATAGACGAATATAATATTCCCACCGAGAAATAGGGGCCGACGCGTCAGGAACGTTGTAAAATATTACACCCGAAATGTTAGGTACTCTTAGGTTAGGATATACAACGTTATAGACGTATAGAATGTTCCCACCGAGATGTAGGAACCGACATGCCAGTAATGTAGTAAAATATTACATCCGAGGTGTTAGGTTACCTTAGGCTAGGACATATATCGTTATAGACGTATACAATGTTCCCACCGAGAAGTAGGGACCGACGCGTCAGGAATGTTGTAAAATATTACATCCGAGATGTTAGGTTGCCTTAAGCTAGGACATATATCGTTATAGACTTATATAATGTTCCCACCGAGACGTGGGGACCGACATGCCAGGAATGTTGTAAAATGTTACATCCCAGAAGTTAGATTGCTTTGGGTTAGGATATACATCGTTATCGACGTATATAATGTCCCCATCGAGAAGCAGGCGACGACACGCCAGAATGTTGTAAAATATTACATCCGAGATGTTAGGTTCCCTTAGGTTAGGATATACAACGTCATAGATGTATCTAATGTTCGCATCCAGAAGTAGGCGACGACACGCCAGGAGTGTTGTAAAATATTACATTTGACATGGTAGGTCGCCTTAGTCTAGGATATATAACGTTATAGACTAATATAATGTACCCACCGAGACTTGGGGACCGACATGCCAGGAATGTTGTAAAATATTACATCCCAGAAGTTAGGTTGCTTTGGGTTCGGATATACAACGTTATAGACGTATATAATGTCCCCATCGAGAAGCAGGCGACGACACGCCAGGAATGTTTTAAAATATTACATCCGAGATGTTAGGTTGCCTTAGGCTAGGATATGCAACGTTATAGACGTATAGAATGTTCCCACCGAGAAATAGGGGCCGACGGGTCAGGAATGTTGTAAAATATTACACCCGAGATGTTAGGTTCCCTTAGGTTAGGATATATATCGTTATAGACTAATATAATGTTCCCACCGAGACGTGGGGACCGACATGCCAGGAATCTTGTAAAATATTACATCCGAGACGTTAGGTTGCGTTAGGTTAGGACCTACAACGTTATAGACGTATCTAATGTCCCCATCGAGAAGCAGGCGACGACACGCCAGAATGTTGTAAAATATTACATCCGATATGTTAGGTTGCCTTATGCTACGATATATATCGTTATAGACGTATAGAATGTTCCCACCGAGATGTAGGGACCGACATGCCAGGAATGTTGTAAAATATTACATCCGAGATGTTAGGTTGCCTTAGGCTAGGACATATATCGTTATAGACGTTTACAATGTTCCCACCGAGAAGTAGGGACCGACGCGTCAGGAATGTTGTAAAATATTACATCCCAGATGTTAGGTTGCGTTAGGTTAGGATATACAACGTTTATAGACGTATATAATGTCCCCTTCGAGAAGCAGGCGACGACACGCCAGAATGTTGTAAAATATTACATTCGACATGTTAGGTTGCCTTAGGCTAGGATATATAACGTTATAGACGTATATAATATTCCCACCGAGAAATAGGGGCCGACGCGTCAGGAATGTTGTAAAATATTACACCCGAGATGTTAGGTTCCCTTAGGTTAGCGTATACAACGTTATAGACGTATATAATGTTCCCACCGAGAAGTAGGGACCGACATGCCAGGAATGTTGTAAAATGTTACATCCCAGAAGATAGATTGCTTTGGGTTAGGATATACAACGTTATCGACGTATATAATGTCCCCATCGAGAAGCAGGCGACGACACGCCAGAATGTTGTAAAATATTACATCCGAGATGTTAGGTTCCCTTAGGTTAGGATATACAAAGTTATAGATGTATCTAATGTCCCCATCGAGAAGCAGGCGACGACACGCCAGAATGTTGTAAAATATTACATTCGACATGTTAGGTTGCCTTATTCTAGGATATATAACGTTATAGACGTATATAATATTCCCACCGAGAAATAGGTGCCGACGCGTCAGGAATGTTGTAAAATATTACATCCGAGATGTTAGGTTGCCTTAAGCTAGGACATATATCGTTATAGACGTATAGAATGTTCCCACCGAGATGTAGGGACCGACATGCCAGGAATGTTGTAAAATATTACATCCGAGTTGTTAAGTTGCTTTAGGTTAGGATATATATCGTTATAGACTTATATAATGTTTCCACCGAGACGTGGGGACCGACATGCCAGGAATGTTGTAAAATATTACATCCCAGAAGTTAGGTTGCTTTGGGTTAGGATATACAACGTTATAGACGTATATAATGTCCCCATCGAGAAGCAGGCGACGACACGCCAGGAATGTTTTAAAATATTACATCCGAGATGTTAGGTTGCCTTAGGCTAGAATATGCAACGTTATAGACGTATAGAATGTTCCCACCGAGAAATAGGGGGCCGACGGGTCAGGAATGTTGTAAAATATTACACCCGAGATGTTAGGTTCCCTTAGGTTAGGATATACAACGTTATAGACTTATAGAAAGTTCCCACGGTGATGTAGGGACCGACATGCCAGGAATGTTGTAAAATATTACATCCGAGATGTTACGTTGCTTTAGGTTGGGATATATATCGTTATAGACTAATATAATGTTCCCACCGAGACGTGGGGACCGACATGCCAGGAATCTTGTAAAATATTACATCCGAGACGTTAGGTTGCGTTAGGTTAGGACCTACAACGTTATAGACGTATCTAATGTCCCCATCGACAAGCAGGCGACGACACGCCAGAATGTTGTAAAATATTACATCCGATATGTTAGGTTGCCTTATGCTACGATATATATCGTTATAGACGTATAGAATGTTCCCACCGAGATGTAGGGACCGACATGCCAGGAATGTTGTAAAATATTACATCCGAGATGTTAGGTTGCCTTAGGCTAGGACATATATCGTTATAGACGTTTACAATGTTCCCACCGAGAAGTAGGGACCGACGCGTCAGGAATGTTGTAAAATATTACATCCCAGATGTTAGGTTGCGTTAGGTTAGGACCTACAACGTTATAGACGTATCTAATGTCCCCATCGAGAAGCAGGCGACGACACGCCAGAATGTTGTAAAATATTACATCCGATATGTTAGGTTGCCTTATGCTACGATATATATCGTTATAGACGTATAGAATGTTCCCACCGAGATGTAGGGACCGACATGCCAGGAATGTTGTAAAATATTACATCCGAGATGTTAGGTTGCCTTAGGCTAGGACATATATCGTTATAGACGTTTACAATGTTCCCACCGAGAAGTAGGGACCGACGCGTCAGGAATGTTGTAAAATATTACATCCCAGATGTTAGGTTGCGTTAGGTTAGGATATACAACGTTTATAGACGTATATAATGTCCCCTTCGAGAAGCAGGCGACGACACGCCAGAATGTTGTAAAATATTACATTCGACATGATAGGTTGCCTTAGGCTAGGATATATATCGTTATAGACGAATATAATATTCCCACCGAGAAATAGGGGCCGACGCGTCAGGAACGTTGTAAAATATTACACCCGAAATGTTAGGTACTCTTAGGTTAGGATATACAACGTTATAGACGTATAGAATGTTCCCACCGAGAAATAGGGGCCGACGCGTCAGGAACGTTGTAAAATATTACACCCGAAATGTTAGGTTCCCTTAGGTTAGGATATACAACATTATAGACGTATAGAATGTTCCCACCGAGATGTAGGGACCGACATGCCAGGAATGTTGTAAAATATTACATCCGAGTTGTTAAGTTGCTTTAGGTTAGGATATATATTGTTATAGACTTATATAATGTTACCACCGAGACGTGCGGACCGACATGCCAGGAATGTTGTAAAATATTACATCCCAGAAGTTAGGTTGCTTTGGGTTAGGATATACAACGTTATAGACGTATATAATGTCCCCACCGAGACGTACGGGACGACACGAACTGGATTCTGTAAAACATTACCAGCGAGGGGCTAAATGGGTTAGGTTAGGCTATATTGCGATATAGACGTATATAATGTTCCCACCGAGAAGTTTGGGCCGACCCGCCAGGAATGGTGTAAAATACTACATTCGAGATGTTAGGTTGGCTTAGGTTAGGACATATAACGTTATAGACGCATACAATGTCCCCACCGAGACGTACGGGACGACACGAACTGGATTCTGTAAAACATTACCAGCGAAGGTCTAGATGGGTTAGGTTAGGTTATATTACGTTATAGACGAATATAATGATCCCACCGAGAATTAGGGGCGGAACAGCCTGGAATGCGGTAAAGTACTACATTCGAGATGTTACGTTGCCTTTGGTTGGGATATATAACATTATAGACTTATATAATGTCCCCACCGAGAAGTACGGGAAGACACGACCGGGATTGTGTAAAATATTACCAACGAGGGGCTAGATGAGTTAGGTTAGGTTATATTGCGTTATAGACGTATATAATGTTCCCACCAAGAAGTTGGGGCCGACCCGCCAGGAATGGTGTAAAATACTACATTCGAGATATTAGGATGCCTTAGGTTAGGATGTATAACGTTATAGACGTATATAATGGTCCCACATAGAAGTAGAGGCCCACCCGCCTGGAATCTTCTAAAATACTACATTCGAGATGTTAGGCTGCCTTAGCTTAGGATATATAACGTTATAGACTTATATAATGTTCGCACCGAGAAGTACGGGCCGACACGACCGGGATTCTGTAAAACATTATGACCGAGAGGCAAAATGGGTTAGGTTAGGTTATATTACGATGCAGACGTATATAATGTTCCCACTCAGAAGTAGGGGCCGACCCGCCTGGAATGTTGTAAAATTCTACATTCGAGATGTTAGGTTGCCCTAGGTTAGGATGTATAACGTTACAGACGTATATAGTGTCCCCACCGAGAAGTACGGGCCGACACGACCGGGATTCCGTAAAACATTACCAGCGAGGGGCTAGATGTGTTAGGTTAGGTTATATTACGTTATATACGTATATAATGTTCCGAACGAGAAGTAGAGTCCGACCCGCCAGGAATATTGGAAAATACTACATCCGAGATGTTAGGTTGCCTTAGGTTGTGATATATAACGTTATAGACGTATATAGAGTCCCCACCGAGTAGTGCGGGCCGATACGACCGGGAATCTGTAAAACGTTACCAGCGAGGGGCTGGATGGGTTAGGTTAGGTTATATTGCGATATAGACGTATATAATGTTCCCAACGAGAAGTAGGGGCCGACACGCCTGGAATGTTGTAAAATACTACATCCGAGATGTTAGGTTGCCTTAGGTTAGGATATATAACGTTATAGACGTATATAATATCCGCACCGTGACGTACGGGGCGACACGAACGGGATTCAGTGAAACATTACCAGCGAGGGTCTAGATGGGTTAGGTTAGGATATATTACGATATAGACTTATGTACTGTTCCCACCGTGAATTAGGTTCCGCCCCGCCAGGAATGTTGTAAAATACTACATCCGAGATGTTAGGTTGCCTTAGGTTAGGAAATATAACGTTATAGACGCATACAATGTCCCCACCGAGACGTACGGGACGACACGAACTGGATTCTGTAAAACATTACCGCCGAGGTGCTAGATGGGTTAGGTTAGGTTATATTACGTTATGGATGTATATAATGATCCCTTCGAGAAGTAGGGGCGGAACCGGCAGGAATTTTGTAAAATACTACATCCGATATGTTAGGTTGCCTTAGGTTGAGATATATAAAGTTAGATACGTATATAATGATCCCACCGGGAAGTAGGGGCCGACCCGCCAGGAATGTTGTAAAATACTACATTCGAGATGTTAAGTTGGCTTAGGTTAGGATATATAACGTTATAGACTTATATAATGTGCGCAACGAGACGTACGGGACCACACGAACTGGATTCTGTAAAACATTACCAGCGAGGGGCTATATGGGTTAGGTTAGGTTATGTTACGTTGTAGACGTATATAATCTTCCCACCGAGAAGTAGAGGCCGACCCGCCACGAATGTTGTCAAATACTACATCCGAGATGTTAGGTTGCCTTAGGTTGAGATATATAAAGTTATATACGTATATAATGTTCCCACTGAGAAGTAGGGGCCGACCCGCCTGGAATGTTGTAAAATACTACAATCGAGATGTTAGGTTGCCTTAGATTAGGATATATAACGTTATAGACCTATATAATGTCCGCACCGTGACGTACGGGACGACACGAACGAGATTCTGTAAAACATTACCAGCGAAGTTCTAGATGGGTTATGTTAGGTTATATTACGTTATAGACGTATATAATGTTCCCATAGAGAATTAAGGGCCGACCCGCCTGAAATGTTGTAAAATACTACATTCGAGATGTTAGGTTGCCTTAGGTTGTGATATATAACGTTATAGACGTATATAGTGTCCCCACCGAGTAGTACGGGCCGATACGACCGGGAATCTGTAAAACGTTACCAGCGAGGGGCAGAATGGTTTAGGTTAGGTTATTTTACGATATAGACGTATATAATGTCCCCACCGAGACGTAGGGACCGACATGCCAGGAATGTTGTAAAATATTACACCCGGATGTTTGGTTCCCTTCGGTTAGGATATACAACGTTATAGACTTATAGAATGTTCCCACCGAGAAGTAGGGACCGACATGCCAGGAATGTTGTAAAATATTAAATCGGAGATGTTAGGTTGCCTTAGGTTAGCATATACAACGTTATAGATGTATATAATGTCCCCATCGAGAAGTAGGCGACGACACGCCAGGAATGTTGTAAAATATTACATTCGACATGTTAGGTCGCCATAGGCTAGGATATATAACGCTATAGACGTATATAATGTTCCCACCGAGAAATAGGGGCCTACACGCCAGGAATGTTGCCAATTATTACATCCGAGATGTTAGGTTGCCTTAGGTTAGGATATACAACGTTATAGACGTATATAATGTACCCACGGAGACGTAGGGACCGACATGCCGGGAATGTTGTAAAATATTACATCCCAGATGCTAGGTTGCGTTAGGTTAGTATATACAAGGTTATAGACGTATATAATGTCCCCATCGAGAAGCAGGCGACGACGCGCCAGAATGTTGTAAAATATGATATCCGAGATGTTAGGTTGCCTTAGGTTAGGATATACAACGTTATAGATGTATATAATGACCCCATCGAGAAGTAGGCGACGACACGCCAGGAATGTTGTAAAATGTTACATCCCAGATGTTAGGTTGCGTTAGGTTAGAATATACAACTTTATAGATGTATATAATGTCCCCATCGAGAAGCATGCGACGACACGACAGGAATGTTGTAAAATATTACATTCGACATGTTAGGTTGCCTTAGGCTAGGATATATATCGTTATAGACGTATACAATGTTCCCACCGAGAAGTAGGGCCCGACATGCCAGGAATGTTGTAAAATATTACATCCGAGATGTAAGGTTCCCTTAGGTTAGGATATATATCGTTATAGACGTATATAACGTTCCCACCGAGACGTAGGGACCGACATGCCAGGAATGTTGTAAAATATTACAATCGACATGTTAGGATTGCCTTAGGCTAGGATATATAACGTTATAGACGTATATACTGTTCCCACCGAGAAGCAGGTGCCGGCACGACAGGTATGTTGTAAAATATTTCATTCGACATGTTAAGTTGCCTTAGGCTAGGATATATAGCGTTATAGACTTATATAATGATCCCACCCAGAAGTAGGGGCCGACGAGCCAGGAATGTTGTAAAATATTACGCTCGACTTGTTAGGTTGCCTTAGGTTAGGATATATAACGTTATAGACGTATATGATATTCCCACCGAGAAGTAGGAGCCGAAGTGACGGGAATGTTGTAAAATATTACATTCGACATGTTAGGTTGCCTTAGGCTAGGATATATATCGTTATAGACGTATACAATGTTCCCACCGTGAAGTAGGGCCCGACATGCCAGGAATGTTTTAAAATATTACATCCCAGATGTTAGGTTGCATTAGGTTAGGATATACAACGTTATAGACGTATATAATGTACCCACGGAGACGTAGGGACCGACATGCCAGGAATGTTGTAAAATATTACATCCCAGATGTTAGGTTGCGTTAGGTTAGTATATACAAGGTTATAGACGTATATAATATCCCCATCCAGAAGTAGGCGACGATACGCCAGGAATGTTGTAAAATATTACATCCCAGATGTTTGGTTGCGTTAGGTTAGAATATACAACGTTATAGACGTATATAATGTCCCCATCGAGAAGGAGGCGACGACACGACAGGAATGTTGTAAAATATTACATTCGACATGTTAGGTTGCCTTAGGCTAGGATATATATCGTTATAGACGTATACAATGTTCCCACAGAGAAGTACGGGCCGATGCACCAGGAATGTTGTGAAATATTACATCCGAGATGTAAGGTTCCCTTAGGTTAGGATATATATCGTTATAGACGTATATAACGTTCCCACCGAGAAGTACGGGCCGACACGCCAGGAATGTTATCAACTATTACATCCGAGATGTTAGGTTGCCTTAGGTTAGGGTATACAACGTTATAGACGTATATAATGGCCCCATCGGGAAGTAGAAGCCGTCACGCCAGGAATGTTGTAAAATATTACATCCGAGATGTTATGTTGCCATACGTTAGGATATATAACGTTATAGACGTATATAATGTTCCCACCGAGAAGGAAGTGCCGACGCGCCAGGAATGTTGTAAAATATTACGGTGGAGATGTTAGGTTGCCTTAGGTTAGGATATATAAGGTTATAGGCGTATATAATGTTACCACAGAGAACTAGGGACTTGCATGCCATGAATGTTGTAAAACATTACGGTAGAGATGATAGGTTGCCTCAGTTTAGGATATATAACTTTATAGACGAATATAAAGTCCCCATCGAGAAGCAGGCGATGACACGCCATGAATGATGTAAAATATTACACTCGACATGTTAGGTCGCCTTAGGCTAAGATACATAAAGTTAGAGACGTATATAATGTTCCCAGCGAGAAGTACGGGCCGATACGCAAGGAATGTTGTAAAACATAACGCTCGACATGTTAGGTTGCCTTAGGTTAGGATATATAACGTTATAGACGTATATGATATTCCCAGCGATAAGTACGGGCCGATACGCCAGGAATGTTGTAAAACATAACGCTCGACATGTTAGGTTGCCTTAGGTTAGGATATATAACGTTATAGACGTATATAATGTTCCCACCGAGAAGTAGGGGCCGGGGCGCCAGGAATGTAGTAAAAATTTACATCCGAGATGTTAGGTTGCCTTAGGTTGGGATATATAACGTTATTGACTTATATAACGTTCCCACGGAGAAATAGGCGCCGACGCGTCAGGAATGCCATAAATATTACATTCGACATGTTAGGTTGCCTTAGGTTAGGATATACAACGTTATGTACGTATATAATGTCCCTATCGGGAAGTAGGCGCCGTCACGCTAGAAATATTGTAAAATGTACGGTAGAGAGGTTAGGTTGCCTTAGGTTATGATACATAACGTTATAGACGTATATAATGTTCCCACCGAGAAGTAGGGTCCGACATGCCAGGAATGCTGTAAAATATTACATCCGAGATGTTAGGTTACTTTAGGTTAGGATATATATCGTTATAGACGTATATAATGTTTCCACCGAAACGTGGGGACCGACATGCCAGGAATGCTGTAAAATATTACATCCCAGATGTTAGGTTGCTTTAGGTTAGGGTATACAACGATGTAGACGTATATAATATCCCCATCGAGAAGCAGGCGACGACACGCCAGGAATGTTGCAAAATATTACATCCGAGATGATATGTGCCTTACGACAGAATATATAACGTTATAGACGTATATAATGTTCCCACCGAAAAGTAGGAGCCGACGCGCCTGGAATGACGTAAAATATTACATTCGACATGTTAGGTCGCCTTAGTCTAGGATATATAACGTTATAGACGTATATAATGTTCCCACCGAGAAATAGGGGCCGACGCGTCAGGAATGTTGTAAAATATTACATCCTTGATGTTAGGTTGCCTTAGAGTAGTATATATATCGTTATAGACGTATACAACGTTTCCACCGAGAAGTAGGGACCGACATGCCAGGAATGTTGTATAATATTACATCCCAGATGTTAGGTTGCGTTAGGTTAGGATATAAGACGTTATAGACGTATATAATGTCCCCTTCGAGAAGCAGGCGACGACACGCCAGAATGTTGTAAAATATTACACTCGACACGTTAGGTTGCCTTAGGCTAGGATATATAACGTTATAGACGGATATAATATTTCCAGCGAGAAATAGGGTCCGACGCTTCAGGAATGTTGTAAAATACAACACCCTACATGCTATGTTTCCTTAGGTTAGGATGTATAACGTTATAGATGTATATAATGTCCCCATCCAGAAGTAGGCGACGACACGCCAGGAATATTACATCCCAGATGTTAGGTTGCGTTAGGTTAGGATATACAACGTTACAGACGTATATAATATCCCCATCGAGAAGCAGGCGACGACACGCCAGGAATGTTTTAAAATATTACATCCCAGATGTTAGGTTCCCTTAGGTTAGGATATATGACGTTATAGATGTATATAATGTCCCCATCCAGAAGTAGGCGACGACACGCCAGGAATGTTGTAAAATATTACATCCGAGATGTTAGGTTGCCTTAGGTTAGGATATACAACGTTATAGATGTATATAATGTCCCCATCGAGAAGTAGGCGACGACACGCCAGGAATGTTGTAAAATATTACATTCGACAAGTTAGTTTGCCGTAGGCTAGGATATATAACGTTGTAGACGTATATAATGTTCCCACCGAGAAATAGGGACCGACGCGTCAGGAATGTTGTAAAATATTACATCCTTGATGTTAGGTTGCCTTAGAGTAGTATATATATCGTTAAAGACGTATACAAAGTTTCCACCGAGAAGTAGGGACCGACATGCCAGGAATGTTGTAAAATATTACATCCCAGATGTTAGGCTGCGTTAGGTTAGGATATAAGACGTTATAGACGTATATAATGTCCCCTTCGAGAAGCAGGCGACGACACGCCAGAATGTTGTAAAATATTACACTCGACACGTTAGGTTGCCTTAGGCTAGGATATATAACGTTATAGACGGATATAATATTTCCAGCGAGAAATAGGGTCCGACGCTTCAGGAATGTTGTAAAATACAACACCCTACATGTTATGTTTCCTTAGGTTAGGATGTATAACGTTATAGATGTATATAATGTCCCCATCCAGAAGTAGGCGACGACACGCCAGGAATATTACATCCCAGATGTTAGGTTGCGTTAGGTTAGGATATACAACGTTATAGACGTATATAATATCCCCATCGAGAAGCAGGCGACGACACGCCAGGAATGTTTTAAAATATTACATCCCAGATGTTAGGTTCCCTTAGGTTAGGATATATGACGTTATAGATGTATATAATGTCCCCATCCAGAAGTAGGCGACGACACGCCAGGAATGTTGTAAAATATTACATCCCAGATGTTAGGTTGCGTTAGGTTAGAATATACAACGTTATAGACGTATATAATGTCCCCATCGAGAAGCAGGCGACGACACGACAGAATGTTGTAAAATATTACATTCGACAAGTTAGGTTGCCGTAGGCTAGTATATATAACGTTGTAGACGTATATAATGTTCCCACCGAGAAGCAGGCGACGACACGACAGAATGTTGTAAAATATTACATCCGAGATGTTAGGTTGCCTTAGGTTAGGATATACAACGTTATAGATGTATATAATGTCCCCATCGAGAAGTAGGCGACGACACGCCAGGAATATTACATCCCAGATGTTAGGTTGCGTTAGGTTAGGATATACAACGTTATAGACGTATATAATATCCCCATCGAGAAGCAGGCGACGACACGCCAGGAATGTTTTAAAATATTACATCCCAGATGTTAGGTTCCCTTAGGTTAGGATATATGACGTTATAGATGTATATAATGTCCCCATCCAGAAGTAGGCGACGACACGCCAGGAATGTTGTAAAATATTACATCCGAGATGTTAGGTTGCCTTAGGTTAGGATATACAACGTTATAGATGTATATAATGTCCCCATCGAGAAGTAGGCGACGACACGCCAGGAATGTTGTAAAATATTACATTCGACAAGTTAGTTTGCCGTAGGCTAGGATATATAACGTTGTAGACGTATATAATGTTCCCACCGAGAAATAGGGACCGACGCGTCAGGAATGTTGTAAAATATTACATCCTTGATGTTATGTTGCCTTAGAGTAGTATATATATCGTTAAAGACGTATACAACGTTTCCACCGAGAAGTAGGGACCGACATGCCAGGAATGTTGTAAAATATTACATCCCAGATGTTAGGCTGCGTTAGGTTAGGATATAAGACGTTATAGACGTATATAATGTCCCCTTCGAGAAGCAGGCGACGACACGCCAGAATGTTGTAAAATATTACACTCGACACGTTAGGTTGCCTTAGGCTAGGATATATAAAGTTATAGACGTATATAATATTTCCAGCGAGAAATAGGGTCCGACGCTTCAGGAATGTTGTAAAATACAACACCCTACATGTTATGTTTCCTTAGGTTAGGATGTATAACGTT
This sequence comes from Xylocopa violacea, assembly GCA_963969225.1. Lineage (NCBI taxonomy): Eukaryota > Metazoa > Arthropoda > Insecta > Hymenoptera > Apidae > Xylocopa > Xylocopa violacea. Next base: position 55,658,776 of record CAXAJV010000001.1, read on the forward strand.
ATAGATGTATATAATGTCCCCATCCAGAAGTAGGCGACGACACGCCAGGTGTGTTGTAAAATATTACATCCCAGATGTTAAGTTGCGTTAGGTTAGGATATACAACGTTATAGACGTATATAATATCCCCATCGAGAAGCAGGCGACGACACGCCAGGAATGTTTTAAAATATTACATCCCAGATGTTAGGTTCCCTTAGGTTAGGATATATGACGTTATAGATGTATATAATGTCCCCATCCAGAAGTAGGCGACGACACGCCAGGAATGTTGTAAAATATTACATCCCAGATGTTAGGTTGCGTTAGGTTAGAATATACAACGTTATAGACGTATATAATGTCCCCATCGAGAAGCAGGCGACGACACGACAGAATGTTGTAAAATTTTACATCCGAGATGTTAGGTTGCCTTAGGTTAGGATATACAACGTTATAGATGTATATAATGTCCCCATCGAGAAGTAGGCGACGACACGCCAGGAATGTTGTAAAATATTACATTCGACAAGTTAGGTTGCCGTAGGCTAGTATATATAACGTTGTAGACGTATATAATGTTCCCACCGAGAAGCAGGCGACGACACGACAGAATGTTGTAAAATATTACATCCGAGATGTTAGGTTGCCTTAGGTTAGGATATACAACGTTATAGATGTATATAATGTCCCCATCCAGAAGTAGGCGACGACACGCCAGGAATGTTGTAAAATATTACATCCCAGATGTTAGGTTGCGTTAGGTTAGAATATACAACGTTATAGACGTATATAATGTCCCCATCGAGAAGCAGGCGACGACACGACAGAATGTTGTAAAATTTTACATCCGAGATGTTAGGTTGCCTTAGGTTAGGATATACAACGTTATAGATGTATATAATGTCCCCATCGAGAAGTAGGCGACGACACGCCAGGAATGTTGTAAAATATTACATTCGACAAGTTAGGTTGCCGTAGGCTAGTATATATAACGTTGTAGACGTATATAATGTTCCCACCGAGAAGCAGGCGACGACACGACAGAATGTTGTAAAATATTACATCCGAGATGTTAGGTTGCCTTAGGTTAGGATATACAACGTTGTAGATGTATATAATGTCCCCATCGAGAAGTAGGCGACGACACGCCAGGAATATTACATCCCAGATGTTAGGTTGCCTTAGGTTAGGATATACAACGTTATAGATGTATATAATGACCCCATCGAGAAGTAGGCGACGACACGCCAGGAATGTTGTAAAATATTACATCCCAGATGTTAGGTTCCCTTAGGTTAGGATATATGACGTTATAGATATATATAATGTCCCCATCCAGAAGTAGGCGACGACACGCCAGGAATGTTGTAAAATATTACATCCGAGATGTTAGGTTGCCTTAGGTTAGGATATACAACGTTATAGATGTATATAATGTCCCCATCGAGAAGTAGGCGACGACACGCCAGGAATGTTGTAAAATATTACATTCGACAAGTTAGTTTGCCGTAGGCTAGGATATATAACGTTGTAGACGTATATAATGTTCCCACCGAGAAATAGGGACCGACGCGTCAGGAATGTTGTAAAATATTACATCCTTGATGTTATGTTGCCTTAGAGTAGTATATATATCGTTAAAGACGTATACAACGTTTCCAGCGAGAAGTAGGGACCGACATGCCAGGAATGTTGTAAAATATTACATCCCAGATGTTAGGCTGCGTTAGGTTAGGATATAAGACGTTATAGACGTATATAATGTCCCCTTCGAGAAGCAGGCGACGACACGCCAGAATGTTGTAAAATATTACATTCGACAAGTTAGGTTGCCGTAGGCTAGGATATATAACGTTGTAGACGTATATAATGTTCCCACCGAGAAATAGGGACCGACGCGTCAGGAATGTTGTAAAATATTACATCCTTGATGTTAGGTTGCCTTAGAGTAGTATATATATAGTTATAGACGTATACAATGTTACCACCGAGAAGTAGTTGCCGACGCGCTAGGAATGTTGTAAAATATTACATTCGACATGTTAGGTTGCCTTAGGTTAGTGTATATAACGTTATTGACTTATATAATGTTCCCGCCGATAGGTACGGGCCGACGTACCAGGAATGTAGTAAAATATTACACCCGAGATGCTAGGTTGCCTTAGGTTAGGATATACAACCTTATAGACGTATATAATGTTACCACAGAGAACTAGGCACTTGCATGCCAGGAATGCTGTAAACTATTACATTCGACATGTTAGGTTGCCTTAGGCTAGGATATATAGCGTTATAGACGTATATAATGTACCCACGGAGACGTAGGGACCGACATGCCAGGAATGTTGTAAAATATTACATACCAGATGTTAGGTTGCGTTAGGTTAGTATATACAAGGTTATAGACGTATATAATGTCCCCATCGAGAAGCAGGCGACGACACGCCAGAATGTTGTAAAATATTACATCCGAGATGTTAGGTTGCCTTAGGTTAGGATATACAACGTTATAGATGTATATAATGTCCCCATCGAGATGCAGGCGACGACACGCCAGGAATGTTGTAAAATATTACACCCGAGATGTTAGGTTCCCTTAGGTTAGGATATATGACGTTATAGATGTATATAATGTCCCCATCGAGAAGCAGGCGACGACACGACAGAATGTTATAAAATATTACATCCGAGAGGTTAGGTTGCCTTAGGTTAGGATATACAACGTTATAGATGTATATAATGTCCCCATCCAGAAGTAGGCGACGACACGCCAGGAATGTTGTAAAATATTACATCCGAGATGTTAGGTTGCCTTAGGTTAGGATATACAACGTTATAGATGTATATAATGTCCCCATCGAGAAGTAGGCGACGACACGCCAGGAATGTTGTAAAATATTACATTCGACAAGTTAGTTTGCCGTAGGCTAGGATATATAACGTTGTAGACGTATATAATGTTCCCACCGAGAAATAGGGACCGACGCGTCAGGAATGTTGTAAAATATTACATACTTGATGTTAGGTTGCCTTAGAGTAGTATATATATCGTTAAAGACGTATACAACGTTTCCACCGAGAAGTAGGGACCGACATGCCAGGAATGTTGTAAAATATTACATCCCAGATGTTAGGTTGCGTTAGGTTAGGATATAAGACGTTATAGACGTATATAATGTCCCCTTCGAGAAGCAGGCGACGACACGCCAGAATGTTGTAAAATATTACACTCGACACGTTAGGTTGCCTTAGGCTAGGATATATAACGTTATAGACGGATATAATATTTCCAGCGAGAAATAGGGTCCGACGCTTCAGGAATGTTGTAAAATACAACACCCTACATGTTATGTTTCCTTAGGTTAGGATGTATAACGTTATAGATGTATATAATGTCCCCATCCAGAAGTAGGCGACGACACGCCAGGAATATTACATCCCAGATGTTAGGTTGCGTTAGGTTAGGATATACAACGTTATAGACGTATATAATATCCCCATCGAGAAGCAGGCGACGACACGCCAGGAATGTTTTAAAATATTACATCCCAGATGTTAGTTTGCGTTAGGTTAGGATATACAACGTTATAGACGTATATAATGTACCCACGGAGACGTAGGGACCGACATGCCAGGAATGTTGTAAAATATTACATACCAGATGTTAGGTTGCGTTAGGTTAGTGTATACAAGGTTATAGATGTATATAATGTCCCCATCCAGAAGTAGGCGACGACACGCCAGGAATGTTGTAAAATATTACATCCCAGATGTTAGGTTGCGTTAGGTTAGTATATACAAGGTTATAGACGTATATAATGTCCCCATCGAGAAGCAGGCGACGACACGCCAGAATGTTGTAAAATATTACATCCGAGATGTTAGGTTGCCTTAGGTTAGGATATACAACGTTATAGATGTATATAATGTCCCCATCGAGATGCAGGCGACGACACGCCAGGAATGTTGTAAAATATTACACCCGAGATGTTAGGTTCCCTTAGGTTAGGATATATGACGTTATAGATGTATATAATGTCCCCATCCAGAAGTAGGCGACGACACGCCAGGAATGTTGTAAAATATTACATCCAAGATGTTAGGTTGCGTTAGGTTAGAATATACAACGTTATAGACGTATATAATGTCCCCATCGAGAAGCAGGCGACGACACGACAGAATGTTATAAAATATTACATCCGAGAGGTTAGGTTGCGTTAGGTTAGTATATACAAGGTTATAGACGTATATAATGTCCCCATCGAGAAGCAGGCGACGACACGCCAGAATGTTGTAAAATATTACATCCGAGATGTTAGGTTGCCTTAGGTTAGGATATACAACGTTATAGATGTATATAATGTCCCCATCGAGATGCAGGCGACGACACGCCAGGAATGTTGTAAAATATTACACCCGAGATGTTAGGTTCCCTTAGGTTAGGATATATGACGTTATAGATGTATATAATGTCCCCATCCAGAAGTAGGCGACGACACGCCAGGAATGTTGTAAAATATTACATCCGAGATGTTAGGTTGCCTTAGGTTAGGATATACAACGTTATAGATGTATATAATGTCCCCATCGAGAAGTAGGCGACGACACGCCAGGAATGTTGTAAAATATTACATTCGACAAGTTAGTTTGCCGTAGGCTAGGATATATAACGTTGTAGACGTATATAATGTTCCCACCGAGAAATAGGGACCGACGCGTCAGGAATGTTGTAAAATATTACATCCTTGATGTTAGGTTGCCTTAGAGTAGTATATATATCGTTAAAGACGTATACAACGTTTCCACCGAGAAGTAGGGACCGACATGCCAGGAATGTTGTAAAATATTACATCCCAGATGTTAGGTTGCGTTAGGTTAGGATATAAGACGTTATAGACGTATATAATGTCCCCTTCGAGAAGCAGGCGACGACACGCCAGAATGTTGTAAAATATTACACTCGACACGTTAGGTTGCCTTAGGCTAGGATATATAACGTTATAGACGGATATAATATTTCCAGCGAGAAATAGGGTCCGACGCTTCAGGAATGTTGTAAAATACAACACCCTACATGTTATGTTTCCTTAGGTTAGGATGTATAACGTTATAGATGTATATAATGTCCCCATCCAGAAGTAGGCGACGACACGCCAGGAATATTACATCCCAGATGTTAGGTTGCGTTAGGTTAGGATATACAACGTTATAGACGTATATAATATCCCCATCGAGAAGCAGGCGACGACACGCCAGGAATGTTTTAAAATATTACATCCCAGATGTTAGTTTGCGTTAGGTTAGGATATACAACGTTATAGACGTATATAATGTACCCACGGAGACGTAGGGACCGACATGCCAGGAATGTTGTAAAATATTACATACCAGATGTTAGGTTGCGTTAGGTTAGTGTATACAAGGTTATAGATGTATATAATGTCCCCATCCAGAAGTAGGCGACGACACGCCAGGAATGTTGTAAAATATTACATCCCAGATGTTAGGTTGCGTTAGGTTAGTATATACAAGGTTATAGACGTATATAATGTCCCCATCGAGAAGCAGGCGACGACACGCCAGAATGTTGTAAAATATTACATCCGAGATGTTAGGTTGCCTTAGGTTAGGATATACAACGTTATAGATGTATATAATGTCCCCATCGAGATGCAGGCGACGACACGCCAGGAATGTTGTAAAATATTACACCCGAGAGGTTAGGTTGCCTTAGGTTAGGATGTATAACGTTATAGATGTATATAATGTCCCCATCCAGAAGTAGGCGACGACACGCCAGGTGTGTTGTAAAATATTACATTCGACATGTTAGGTTGCCTTAGGTTAGGATATACAACGTTATAGATGTATATAATGTCCCCATCGAGATGCAGGCGACGACACGCCAGGAATGTTGTAAAATATTACACCCGAGATGTTAGGTTCCCTTAGGTTAGGATATATGACGTTATAGATGTATATAATGTCCCCATCCAGAAGTAGGCGACGACACGCCAGGAATGTAGTAAAATATTACATCCCAGATGTTAGGTTGCGTTAGGTTAGAATATACAACGTTATAGACGTATATAATGTCCCCATCGAGATGCAGGCGACGACACGACAGAATGTTGTAAATTATTACATCCGAGATGTTAGGTTGCCTTAGGTTAGGATATACAACGTTATAGATGTATATAATGTCCCCATCGAGAAGTAGGCGACGACACGCCAGGAATGTTGTAAAATATTAAATTCGATAAGTTAGGTTGCCGTAGGCTAGGATATATAACGTTGTAGACGTATATAATGTTCCCACCGAGAAATAGGGACCGACGCGTCAGGAATGATGTAAAATATTACATCCTTGATGTTAGGTTGCCTTAGAGTAGTATATATATCGTTATAGACGTATACAACGTTTCCACCGAGAAGTAGGGACCGACGAGCCAGAAATGTTGTAAAATCTACGCTCGAACATGTTACGTTGCCTTAGGCTAGGATACATAACGGTAGAGACGTATATAATATACCCACCGAGAAGTAGGGCCCGACCCGCCTGGAATGTTGTAAAATACTACATTCGAGATGTTAGGTTGCCTTAGGTTAGGATGTATAACGTTACAGACGTATTTAGTGTCCCCACCGAGAAGTACGGGCCGACACGATTGGGATTCTGTAAAACATTACAAGCGTGGGGCTAGATGGGATGGGTTAGGTTATATTACGTTACAGACGTACATAATGTTCCCACCGAGACGTAGGTTCCGACCCGCCAGGAATGTTGTAAAATACTACATCCGAGATATTAGGTTGCCTTAGGTTAGGATATATAACGTTGTAGGCGCATACAATGTTCCCACCGAGACGTAGGTTCCGACCCGCCAGGAATGTTGTAAAATACTAGATCCGAGATGTTAGGTTGCCTTAGGTTAGGATATATAACGTTGTAGACGCATACAATGTTCCCACCGAGGCGTACGGGACGACACGAGCCGGAATCTGTAATACATTACCAGCGATGGGCTAAATGGGTGAGGTTAGGTCATGTTACATTATAGACGTATATAATGTTCCCACTGAGAAGTATGGGCCGACCCTCCATGAATGTGGTAAAATACTACATTCGAGATGATAGGTTGCCTTAGGTTAGGATATATAACGTTATGGACTTATATAATGTGCGCACCGGGACGTACGGGACGACACGAACGGGATTCGGTAAAACATTATCACCGAGAGGCAAAATGGGATAGGTTAGGTTATATTACGATATAGACGTATATAATGCTCCCACTCAGAAGTAGGGGCCGACCTGCCTGGAATGTTGTAAAATACTACATTCGAGATGTTAGGTTGCCTTACGTTAGGATATATAACGTTATAGACGCATGTAATGTCCCCACCGAGAAGTAAGGGCCGACACGACCGTGATTCTGTAAAACAATACCAGCGAGGGGCTAGATGGGTTAGGTTAGGTTATATTACGATATTGACGTATATAATGTTCCCACCGAGAAGTAGGAGCCGACCCTCATTGAATGTGGTAAAATACTACATTCGAGATGTTAGGTTGCCTTAGGTTAGGATGTGTAGCTTTACAGACGTACACAGTGTCCCCACCGAGAAGTACGGGACGACAGGAACGGGATTCTGTAAAACATTATCACCGAGAGGCAAAATGGGATAGGTTAGGTTATATTACGATATAGACGTATATAATGCTCCCACCGAGAAGTAGGAGCCGAACCGCCTGGAATGTGGTAAAATTCTACATTCGAGATGTTAGGTTGCCTTAGGCTAGGATATATAACGTTATAGACTTATATAATGTCCGCACCGAGACGTACGGGCCGACACGATTGGGATTCTGTTAAACATTACAAGCGAGGGGCTAGATGGGATGGGTTAGGTTATATTACGTTACAGACGTACATAATGTTCCCACCGAGACGTAGGTTCCGACCCGCCAGGAATGTTGTAAAATACTACATCCGAGATGTTAGGTTGCCTTAGGTTAGGATAAATAACGTTGTAGACGCATACAATGTTCCCAACGAGACGTACGGGACGACATGCCAGGAATGTTGTAAAATATTACATTTGACATGTTAGGTTTCCTTAGGCTAGGATATATAATGTTATACACGCATATAATGTTATCACCGAGAACTACGGGCCGACACGCCAGGAATGATGTAAAATATTACATTCGACATGGTTGGTCGCCTTAGTCCAGGATATGTAACGTTATAGACATATATAATGTTCCAACCGAGAAATAGGGGCCGACGCGTCAGGAATGTTGTAAAATATTACATCCGAGATGTTAGGTTGCCTCAGGTTAGGATATACAACATTATATATGTATATAATGTCCCCATCGAGAAGTAGGCTATGACACGCCAGGAATGTCGTAAAATATTACATTCGATATGTTAGGTTGCTTTAGGCTAGGATATATAACGCTATAGACGTATGTAGTTTTACCACCGAGAACTACGGGCCGACACGCCGGGAATGATGTAAAATATTACATTCGACATGTTAGATCGCCTTAGGCTAGGATATATAACGTTATAGACGTATATAATGTTCCCACCGAGAAATAGGGGCCGGCGCGTCAGGAATGTTGTGAAATATTACACCCGAGATGTTAGGTTGCTTTAGGTAGGGATATACAACGATATAGACGTATATAATGTCCCCATCGAGAAGCAGGCGACGACATGTCAGGAACGGTGTAAAATATTACATCCGAGACGTTATGCTGCCTTACGTTAGGATATATAACTTTATAGACGTATATAATGTCCCCATCGAGAAGTATTCGACGACACGCCAGGAATGATGTAAACTATTGCATTCGACATGTTAGGTCGCCTTATGCTAGGATATATAACGTTATAGACGTATATAATGTTCCCACCGAGAAATAGGGGCCGACACGTCAGAAATGTTGTAAAATATTACACCCGAGATGTTAGGTTCCCTTAGGTTAGGATATACAACGTTATAGACGTATATAATGTCCCCATCGGGAAGTAGGCGCCATCACGCCAGGAATGTTGTAAAATATTACGATAGAGAGGTTAGTTTGCCTTAGGTTATGATATATAACGTTATAGACGTATATAATGTTCCCACCGAGAAGTACGGACCGACATGCCACGAATGTTGTAAAATAATGCATCCGAGATGTTAGGTTGCCTTAGGTTAGGATATACAACGTTATAGACGTATAGAATGTTCCCACCGTGATGTAGGGTCCGACATGCCAGGAATGTTGTAAAATATTACATCCGAGATGTTAGGTTGCGTTAGGTTACGACATACAACGTTATAGACTTATATAATGTTCGCACTGAGACGAGGGGACCGACATGCCAGGAATGTTGTCAAACATTACATCCGAGATGTTGGGTTGCCTTCGGTTAGGATATACAAAGTTATAGATGTATATAATGTCCTCATCCAGAAGTAGGCGACGACACGCCAGGAGTGTTGTAAAATATTACATTTGACATGTTAGGTTTCCTTAGGCCAGGATATATAATGTTATACACGCATATAATGTTATCACCGAGAACTACGGGCCGACACGCCAGGAATGATGTAAAATATTACATTGGACATGGTAGGTCGCCTTAGTCCAGGATATGTAACGTTATAGACATATATAATGTTCCAACCGAGAAATAGGGGCCGACGCGTCAGGAATGTTGTAAAATATTACATCCGAGATGCTAGGTTGCCTTAGGTTAGGATATACAACATTATATATGTATATAATGTCCCCATCGAGAAGTAGGCGACGACACGCCAGGAATGTCGTAAAATATTACATTCGATATGTTAGGTTGCCTTAGGCTAGGATATATAACGCTATAGACGTATGTAATTTTACCACCGAGAACTACGGGCCGACACGCCGGGAATGATGTCAAATATTGCATTCGACATGTTAGGTCGCCTTAGGCTAGGATATATAACGTTATAGACGTATATATTGTTCCCACCTAGAAATAGGGGCCGACGCGTCAGGAATGTTGTAAAATATCACACCCGAGAAGTTAGGTTCCCTTAGATTAGGATATACAACGTTATAGACGTATGTAATGTTCCCACCGAGAAGTAGGGACCGAAGCGTCAGGAATGTTGTAAAATAAAACATCCCAGATGTTATGTTGCGTTAGGTTAGGATATACAACGTTGTAGACGTATATAATGTCCTCATCCAGAAGTAGGCGACGACACGCCAGGAGTGTTGTAAAATATTACATTTGACATGTTAGGTTTCCTTAGGCTAGGATATATAATGTTATACACGCATATAACGTTATCACCGAGAACTACGGGCTGACACGCCAGGAATGATGTAAAATATTACATTCGACATGGTAGGTCGCCTTAGTCCAGGATATGTAACGTTATAGACATATATAATGTTCCAACCGAGAAATAGGGGCCGACGCGTCAGGAATGTTGTAAAATATTACACCCGAGGTGTTAGGTTGCTTTAGGTTAGGATATATATCGTTATAGACGCATATAATGTCCAGATCGAGACGTGGGGACCGACACGCCAGAATGTTGTAAAATATTACAACCGAGATGTTAGGTTGCCTTAGGTTAGGATATTCAAAGTTATAGATGTATATAATGTCCTCATCCAGAAGTAGGTGACAACACGCCAGGAGTGTTGTAAAATATTACATTTGACATGTTAGGTTTCCTTAGGCTAGGATATATAATGTTATACACGCATATAATGTTATCACCGAGAACTACGGGCCGACACGCCAGGAATGATGTAAAATATTACATTCGACATGGTAGGTCGCCTTAGTCCAGGATATGTAACGTTATAGACATATATAATGTTCCAACCGAGAAATAGGGGCCGACGCGTCAGGAATGTTGTAAAATATTACATCCGAGATGTTAGGTTGCCTTAGGTTAGGATATACAACATTATATATGTATATAATGTCCCCATCGAGAAGTAGGCGACGACACGCCAGGAATGTCGTAAAATATTACATTCGATATGTTAGGTTGCCTTAGGCTAGGATATATAACGCTATAGACGTATGTAATTTTACCACCGAGAACTACGGGCCGACACGCCGGGAATGATGTAAAATATTGCATTCGACATGTTAGGTCGCCTTAGGCTAGGATATATAACGTTATAGACGTATATATTGTTCCCACCTAGAAATAGGGGCCGACGCGTCACGAATGTTGTAAAATATTACACCCGAGAAGTTAGGTTCCCTTAGATTAGGATATACAACGTTATAGACGTATATAATGTTCCCACCGGGAAGTAGGGACCGACGCGTCAGGAATGTTGTAAAATAAAACATCCCAGATGTTATGTTGCATTAGGTTAGGATATACAACGTTATAGACGTATATAATGTCCTCATCCAGAAGTAGGCGACGACACGCCAGGAGTGTTGTAAAATATTACATTTGACATGTTAGGTTTCCTTAGGCTAGGATATATAATGTTATACACGCATATAACGTTATCACCGAGAACTACGGGCCGACACGCCAGGAATGATGTAAAATATTACATTCGACATGGTAGGTCGCCTTAGTCCAGGATATGTAACGTTATAGACATATATAATGTTCCAACCGAGAAATAGGGGCCGACGCGTCAGGAATGTTGTAAAATATTACACCCGAGAAGTTAGGTTCCCTTAGATTAGGATATACAACGTTATAGACGTATATAATGTTCCCACCGAGAAGTAGGGACCGAAGCGTCAGGAATGTTGTAAAATAAAACATCCCAGATGTTATGTTGCGTTAGGTTAGGATATACAACGTTGTAGACGTATATAATGTCCTCATCCAGAAGTAGGCGACGACACGCCAGGAGTGTTGTAAAATATTACATTTGACATGTTAGGTTTCCTTAGGCTAGGATATATAATTTTATACACGCATATAACGTTATCACCGAGAACTACGGGCCGACACGCCAGGAATGATGTAAAATATTACATTCGACATGGTAGGTCGCCTTAGTCCAGGATATGTAACGTTATAGACATATATAATGTTCCAACCGAGAAATAGGGGCCGACGCGTCAGGAATGTTGTAAAATATTACATCCGAGATGTTAGGTTGCCTTAGGTTAGGATATACAACATTATATATGTATATAATGTCCCCATCGAGAAGTAGGCGACGACACGCCAGGAATGTCGTAAAATATTACATTCGATATGTTAGGTTGCCTTAGGCTAGGATATATAACGCTATAGACGTATGTAATTTTACCACCGAGAACTACGGGCCGACACGCCGGGAATGATGTAAAATATTGCATTCGACATGTTAGGTCGCCTTAGGCTAGGATATATAACGTTATAGACGTATATATTGTTCCCACCTAGAAATAGGGGCCGACGCGTCACGAATGTTGTAAAATATTACACCCGAGAAGTTAGGTTCCCTTAGATTAGGATATACAACGTTATAGACGTATATAATGTTCCCACCGGGAAGTAGGGACCGACGCGTCAGGAATGTTGTAAAATAAAACATCCCAGATGTTATGTTGCATTAGGTTAGGATATACAACGTTATAGACGTATATAATGTCCTCATCCAGAAGTAGGCGACGACACGCCAGGAGTGTTGTAAAATATTACATTTGACATGTTAGGTTTCCTTAGGCTAGGATATATAATGTTATACACGCATATAACGTTATCACCGAGAACTACGGGCCGACACGCCAGGAATGATGTAAAATATTACATTCGACATGGTAGGTCGCCTTAGTCCAGGATATGTAACGTTATAGACATATATAATGTTCCAACCGAGAAATAGGGGCCGACGCGTCAGGAATGTTGTAAAATATTACACCCGAGAAGTTAGGTTCCCTTAGATTAGGATATACAACGTTATAGACGTATATAATGTTCCCACCGAGAAGTAGGGACCGAAGCGTCAGGAATGTTGTAAAATAAAACATCCCAGATGTTATGTTGCGTTAGGTTAGGATATACAACGTTGTAGACGTATATAATGTCCTCATCCAGAAGTAGGCGACGACACGCCAGGAGTGTTGTAAAATATTACATTTGACATGTTAGGTTTCCTTAGGCTAGGATATATAATTTTATACACGCATATAACGTTATCACCGAGAACTACGGGCCGACTCGCCAGAATGTTGTAAAATATTACTTCCGACATGTTAGGTTGCCTTAGGCTAGGATATATAACGTTATAGACGTATATAATGTTCCCACCTAGAAATAGGGGTCGACGCGTCAGGAATGTTGTAAAATATTACACCCGAGGTGTTAGGTTGCTTTAGGTTAGGATATATATCGTTATAGACGCATATAATGTCCAGATCGAGACGTGGGGACCGACACGCCAGAATGTTGTAAAATATTACATCCGAGATGATAGGTTGCCTTAGGCTGGTATATATATCGTTATAGACGTATGCAATTTTGCCACCGAGAGAAAGAGACCGACATGCCAGGAATGTTGTTAAATATTACATCCGAAATGTTAGGTTGCGTTAGGTTAAGATATACAACGTTATAGACGTATATAATGACCCGTTCGAGAAGCAGGCGACGACACGCCAGAATGTTGTAAAATATTACTTCCGACATGTTAGGTTGCCTTAGGCTAGGATATATAACGTTATAGACGTATATAATGTTCCCACCGAGAAATAGTGGCCGACGTGTCAGGAATGTTGTAAAATATTACACCCGAGATGTTAGGTTCCCTTAGGTTAAGATATACAACGTTATAGACGTAGAGAATGTTCCCACCGTGATGTAGGGACCGACATGCCAGGAAAGTTGTAAAATAATACATCCGAGATGATAGGTTGCCTTAGGCTAGTATATATATCGTTATAGACGTATGCAATTTTGCCACCGAGAGGAAGGGACCGACATGCCAGGAATGTTGTTAAATATTACATCCGAAATGTTAGGTTGCGTTAGGTTAAGATATACAACGTTATAGACGTATATAATGACCCGTTCGAGAAGCAGGCGACGACACGCCAGAATGTTGTAAAATATTACTTCCGACATGTTAGGTTGCCTTAGGCTAGGATATGTAACGTTATAGACATATATAATGTTCCCACCGAGAAATAGTGGCCGACGTGTCAGGAATGTTGTAAAATATTACACCCGAGATGTTTGGTTGCTTTAGGTTAGGATATATATCGTTACAGACTTATATAATGTTCCCACCGAGACGTGGGGACCGACATGCCAGGAATGTTGTAAAATATTACATCCCAGAAGTTAGGTTGCTTTGGGTTAGGATATACTACGTTATAGACGTATATAATGTCCCCATCGAGAAGCAGGCGACGACACGCCAGAATGTTGTAAAATATTACATCCGAGATGTTAGGTTCCCTTAGGTTAGGATATACAACGTTATAGACGTTTCTAATGTCCCCATCGAGAAGCAGGCGACGACACGCCTGGAATGATGTAAACTATTGCATTCGACATGTTAGGTCGCCTTAGGCTAGGATATATAACGTTATAGACGTATATAATATTCCCACCGAGAAATAGGGGCCGACGCGTCAGGAATGTTGTAAAATATTACACCCGAGATGTTAGGTTCCCTTAGGTTAGCATATACAACGTTATAGACGTATATAATGTTCCCACCGAGAAGTAGGGACCGCCATGCCAGGAATGTTGTTAAATATTACATCCGAGATGTTAGGTTGCTTTAGGTTAGGATATATATCGTTATAGACTTATATAATGTTCCCACCGAGACGTGGGGACCGACATGCCAGGAATGTTGTAAAATATTACATCCCAGAAGTTAGGTTGCTTTGGGTTAGGATATACAACGTTATAGACGTATATAATGTCCCCATCGAGAAGCAGGCGACGACACGCCAGAATGTTGTAAAATATTACATCCGAGATGTTAGGTTCCCTTAGGTTAGGATATACAACGTTATAGACGTATCTAATGTCCCCATCGAGAAGCAGGCGACGACACGCATGGAATGATGTAAACTATTGCATTCGACATGTTAGGTCGCCTTAGGCTAGGATATATAACGTTATAGACGTATATATTGTTCCCACCTAGAAATAGGGGCCGACGCGTCACGAATGTTGTAAAATATTACACCCGAGAAGTTAGGTTCCCTTAGATTAGGATATACAACGTTATAGACGTATATAATGTTCCCACCGGGAAGTAGGGACCGACGCGTCAGGAATGTTGTAAAATAAAACATCCCAGATGTTATGTTGCATTAGGTTAGGATATACAACGTTATAGACGTATATAATGTCCTCATCCAGAAGTAGGCGACGACACGCCAGGAGTGTTGTAAAATAGTACATTTGACATGTTAGGTTTCCTTAGGCTAGGATATATAATGTTATACACGCATATAACGTTATCACCGAGAACTAGGGGCCGACACGCCAGGAATGATGTAAAATATTACATTCGACATGGTAGGTCGCCTTAGTCCAGGATATGTAACGTTATAGACATATATAATGTTCCAACCGAGAAATAGGGGCCGACGCGTCAGGAATGTTGTAAAATATTACACCCGAGAAGTTAGGTTCCCTTAGATTAGGATATACAACGTTATAGACGTATATAATGTTCCCACCGAGAAGTAGGGACCGAAGCGTCAGGAATGTTGTAAAATAAAACATCCCAGATGTTATGTTGCGTTAGGTTAGGATATACAACGTTGTAGACGTATATAATGTCCTCATCCAGAAGTAGGCGACGACACGCCAGGAGTGTTGTAAAATATTACATTTGACATGTTAGGTTTCCTTAGGCTAGGATATATAATGTTATACACGCATATAATGTTATCACCGAGAACTACGGGCCGACACGCCAGGAATGATGTAAAATATTACATTCGACATGGTAGGTCGCCTTAGTCCAGGATATGTAACGTTATAGACATATATAATGTTCCAACCGAGAAATAGGGGCCGACGCGTCAGGAATGTTGTAAAATATTACATCCGAGATGTTAGGTTGCCTTAGGTTAGGATATACAACATTATATATGTATATAATGTCCCCATCGAGAAGTAGGCGACGACACGCCAGGAATGTCGTAAAATATTACATTCGATATGTTAGGTTGCCTTAGGCTAGGATATATAACGCTATAGACGTATGTAATTTTACCACCGAGAACTACGGGCCGAGACGCCGGGAATGATGTAAAATATTGCATTCGACATGTTAGGTCGCCTTAGGCTAGGATATATAACGTTATAGACGTATATATTGTTCCCACCTAGAAATAGGGGCCGACGCGTCACGAATGTTGTAAAATATTACACCCGAGAAGTTAGGTTCCCTTAGATTAGGATATACAACGTTATAGACGTATATAATGTTCCCACCGGGAAGTAGGGACCGACGCGTCAGGAATGTTGTAAAATAAAACATCCCAGATGTTATGTTGCATTAGGTTAGGATATACAACGTTATAGACGTATATAATGTCCTCATCCAGAAGTAGGCGACGACACGCCAGGAGTGTTGTAAAATATTACATTTGACATGTTAGGTTTCCTTAGGCTAGGATATATAATGTTATACACGCATATAACGTTATCACCGAGAACTACGGGCCGACACGCCAGGAATGATGTAAAATATTACATTCGACATGGTAGGTCGCCTTAGTCCAGGATATGTAACGTTATAGACATATATAATGTTCCAACCGAGAAATAGGGGCCGACGCGTCAGGAATGTTGTAAAATATTACACCCGAGAAGTTAGGTTCCCTTAGATTAGGATATACAACGTTATAGACGTATATAATGTTCCCACCGAGAAGTAGGGACCGAAGCGTCAGGAATGTTGTAAAATAAAACATCCCAGATGTTATGTTGCGTTAGGTTAGGATATACAACGTTGTAGACGTATATAATGTCCTCATCCAGAAGTAGGCGACGACACGCCAGGAGTGTTGTAAAATATTACATTTGACATGTTAGGTTTCCTTAGGCTAGGATATATAATTTTATACACGCATATAACGTTATCACCGAGAACTACGGGCCGACACGCCAGGAATGATGTAAAATATTACATTCGACATGGTAGGTCGCCTTAGTCCAGGATATGTAACGTTATAGACATATATAATGTTCCAACCGAGAAATAGGGGCCGACGCGTCAGGAATGTTGTAAAATATTACATCCGAGATGTTAGGTTGCCTTAGGTTAGGATATACAACATTATATATGTATATAATGTCCCCATCGAGAAGTAGGCGACGACACGCCAGGAATGTCGTAAAATATTACATTCGATATGTTAGGTTGCCTTAGGCTAGGATATATAACGCTATAGACATATGTAATTTTACCACCGAGAACTACGGGCCGACACGCCGGGAATGATGTAAAATATTGCATTCGACATGTTAGGTCGCCTTAGGCTAGGATATATAACGTTATAGACGTATATATTGTTCCCACCTAGAACTAGGGGCCGACGCGTCACGAATGTTGTAAAATATTACACCCGAGAAGTTAGGTTCCCTTAGATTAGGATATACAACGTTATAGACGTATATAATGTTCCCACCGGGAAGTAGGGACCGACGCGTCAGGAATGTTGTAAAATAAAACATCCCAGATGTTATGTTGCATTAGGTTAGGATATACAACGTTATAGACGTATATAATGTCCTCATCCAGAAGTAGGCGACGACACGCCAGGAGTGTT
This sequence comes from Xylocopa violacea, assembly GCA_963969225.1. Taxonomy (NCBI): domain Eukaryota; kingdom Metazoa; phylum Arthropoda; class Insecta; order Hymenoptera; family Apidae; genus Xylocopa; species Xylocopa violacea. The sequence continues at coordinate 55,676,541 of CAXAJV010000001.1, forward strand.
GTAAAATATTACATTTGACATGTTAGGTTTCCTTAGGCTAGGATATATAATGTTATACACGCATATAACGTTATCACCGAGAACTACGGGCCGACACGCCAGGAATGATGTAAAATATTACATTCGACATGGTAGGTCGCCTTAGTCCAGGATATGTAACGTTATAGACATATATAATGTTCCAACCGAGAAATAGGGGCCGACGCGTCAGGAATGTTGTAAAATATTACACCCGAGGTGTTAGGTTGCTTTAGGTTAGGATATATATCGTTATAGACGCATATAATGTCCAGATCGAGACGTGGGGACCGACACGCCAGAATGTTGTCAAATATTACATCCGAAATGTTAGGTTGCGTTAGGTTAAGATATACAACGTTATAGACGTATATAATGACCCGTTCGAGAAGCAGGCGACGACTCGCCAGAATGTTGTAAAATATTACTTCCGACATGTTAGGTTGCCTTAGGCTAGGATATATAACGTTATAGACGTATATAATGTTCCCACCTAGAAATAGGAGTCGACGCGTCAGGAATGTTGTAAAATATTACACCCGAGGTGTTAGGTTGCTTTAGGTTAGGATATATATCGTTATAGACGCATATAATGTCCAGATCGAGACGTGGGGACCGACACGCCAGAATGTTGTAAAATATTACATCCGAGATGATAGGTTGCCTTAGGCTGGTATATATATCGTTATAGACGTATGCAATTTTGCCACCGAGAGAAAGAGACCGACATGCCAGGAATGTTGTTAAATATTACATCCGAAATGTTAGGTTGCGTTAGGTTAAGATATACAACGTTATAGACGTATATAATGACCCGTTCGAGAAGCAGGCGACGACACGCCAGAATGTTGTAAAATATTACTTCCGACATGTTAGGTTGCCTTAGGCTTGGATATGTAACGTTATAGACATATATAATGTTCCCACCGAGAAATAGTGGCCGACGTGTCAGGAATGTTGTAAAATATTACACCCGAGATGTTTGGTTGCTTTAGGTTAGGATATATATCGTTACAGACTTATATAATGTTCCCACCGAGACGTGGGGACCGACATGCCAGGAATGTTGTAAAATATTACATCCCAGAAGTTAGGTTGCTTTGGGTTAGGATATACTACGTTATAGACGTATATAATGTCCCCATCGAGAAGCAGGCGACGACACGCCAGAATGTTGTAAAATATTACATCCGAGATGTTAGGTTCCCTTAGGTTAGGATATACAACGTTATAGACGTTTCTAATGTCCCCATCGAGAAGCAGGCGACGACACGCCTGGAATGATGTAAACTATTGCATTCGACATGTTAGGTCGCCTTAGGCTAGGATATATAACGTTATAGACGTATATAATGTTCCCACCGAGAAATAGGGGCCGACGCGTCAGGAATGTTGTAAAATATTACACCCGAGATGTTAGGTTCCCTTAGGTTAGCATATACAACGTTATAGACGTATATAATGTTCCCACCGAGAAGTAGGGACCGACATGCCAGGAATGTTGTTAAATATTACATCCGAGATGTTAGGTTGCTTTAGGTTAGGATATATATCGTTATAGACTTATATAATGTTCCCACCGAGACGTGGGGACCGACATGCCAGGAATGTTGTAAAATATTACATCCCAGAAGTTAGGTTGCTTTGGGTTAGGATATACAACGTTATAGACGTATATAATGTCCCCATCGAGAAGCAGGCGACGACACGCCAGAATGTTGTAAAATATTACATCCGAGATGTTAGGTTCCCTTAGGTTAGGATATACAACGTTATAGACGTATCTAATGTCCCCATCGAGAAGCAGGCGACGACACGCATGGAATGATGTAAACTATTGCATTCGACATGTTAGGTCGCCTTAGGCTAGGATATATAACGTTATAGACGTATATATTGTTCCCACCTAGAAATAGGGGCCGACGCGTCACGAATGTTGTAAAATATTACACCCGAGAAGTTAGGTTCCCTTAGATTAGGATATACAACGTTATAGACGTATATAATGTTCCCACCGGGAAGTAGGGACCGACGCGTCAGGAATGTTGTAAAATAAAACATCCCAGATGTTATGTTGCATTAGGTTAGGATATACAACGTTATAGACGTATATAATGTCCTCATCCAGAAGTAGGCGACGACACGCCAGGAGTGTTGTAAAATATTACATTTGACATGTTAGGTTTCCTTAGGCTAGGATATATAATGTTATACACGCATATAACGTTATCACCGAGAACTACGGGCCGACACGCCAGGAATGATGTAAAATATTACATTCGACATGGTAGGTCGCCTTAGTCCAGGATATGTAACGTTATAGACATATATAATGTTCCAACCGAGAAATAGGGGCCGACGCGTCAGGAATGTTGTAAAATATTACACCCGAGAAGTTAGGTTCCCTTAGATTAGGATATACAACGTTATAGACGTATATAATGTTCCCACCGAGAAGTAGGGACCGAAGCGTCAGGAATGTTGTAAAATAAAACATCCCAGATGTTATGTTGCGTTAGGTTAGGATATACAACGTTGTAGACGTATATAATGTCCTCATCCAGAAGTAGGCGACGACACGCCAGGAGTGTTGTAAAATATTACATTTGACATGTTAGGTTTCCTTAGGCTAGGATATATAATTTTATACACGCATATAACGTTATCACCGAGAACTACGGGCCGACACGCCAGGAATGATGTAAAATATTACATTCGACATGGTAGGTCGCCTTAGTCCAGGATATGTAACGTTATAGACATATATAATGTTCCAACCGAGAAATAGGGGCCGACGCGTCAGGAATGTTGTAAAATATTACATCCGAGATGTTAGGTTGCCTTAGGTTAGGATATACAACATTATATATGTATATAATGTCCCCATCGAGAAGTAGGCGACGACACGCCAGGAATGTCGTAAAATATTACATTCGATATGTTAGGTTGCCTTAGGCTAGGATATATACCGCTATAGACGTATGTAATTTTACCACCGAGAACTACGGGCCGACACGCCGGGAATGATGTAAAATATTGCATTCGACATGTTAGGTCGCCTTAGGCTAGGCTATATAACGTTATAGACGTATATATTGTTCCCACCTAGAAATAGGGGCCGACGCGTCACGAATGTTGTAAAATATTACACCCGAGAAGTTAGGTTCCCTTAGATTAGGATATACAACGTTATAGACGTATATAATGTTCCCACCGGGAAGTAGGGACCGACGCGTCAGGAATGTTGTAAAATAAAACATCCCAGATGTTATGTTGCATTAGGTTAGGATATACAACGTTATAGACGTATATAATGTCCTCATCCAGAAGTAGGCGACGACACGCCAGGAGTGTTGTAAAATATTACATTTGACATGTTAGGTTTCCTTAGGCTAGGATATATAATGTTATACACGCATATAACGTTATCACCGAGAACTACGGGCCGACACGCCAGGAATGATGTAAAATATTACATTCGACATGGTAGGTCGCCTTAGTCCAGGATATGTAACGTTATAGACATATATAATGTTCCAACCGAGAAATAGGGGCCGACGCGTCAGGAATGTTGTAAAATATTACACCCGAGAAGTTAGGTTCCCTTAGATTAGGATATACAACGTTATAGACGTATATAATGTTCCCACCGAGAAGTAGGGACCGAAGCGTCAGGAATGTTGTAAAATAAAATATCCCAGATGTTATGTTGCGTTAGGTTAGGATATACAACGTTGTAGACGTATATAATGTCCTCATCCAGAAGTAGGCGACGACACGCCAGGAGTGTTGTAAAATATTACATTTGACATGTTAGGTTTCCTTAGGCTAGGATATATAATTTTATACACGCATATAACGTTATCACCGAGAACTACGGGCCGACACGCCAGGAATGATGTAAAATATTACATTCGACATGGTAGGTCGCCTTAGTCCAGGATATGTAACGTTATAGACATATATAATGTTCCAACCGAGAAATAGGGGCCGACGCGTCAGGAATATTGTAAAATATTACACCCGAGGTGTTAGGTTGCTTTAGGTTAGGATATATATCGTTATAGACGCATATAATGTCCAGATCGAGACGTGGGGACCGACACGCCAGAATGTTGTAAAATATTACATCCGAGATGATAGGTTGCCTTAGGCTAGTATATATATCGTTATAGACGTATGCAATTTTGCCACCGAGAGGAAGGGACCGACATGCCAGGAATGTTGTTAAATATTACATCCGAAATGTTAGGTTGCGTTAGGTTAAGATATACAACGTTATAGACGTATATAATGACCCGTTCGAGAAGCAGGCGACGACTCGCCAAAATGTTGTAAAATATTACTTCCGACATGTTAGGTTGCCTTAGGCTAGGATATATAACGTTATAGGCGTATATAATGTTCCCACCGAGAAATAGTGGCCGACGTGTCACGAATGTTGTAAAATATTACACCCGAGATGTTAGGTTCCCTTAGGTTAGGATATACAACATTATAGACGTATAGAATGTTCCCACCGTGATGTAGGGACCGACATGCCACGAATGTTGTAAAATATTACATCCGAGATGTTAGGTTGCGTTAGGTTAGGACATACAACGTTATAGACTTATATAATGTTCCCACTGAGACGAGGGGACCGACATGCCAGGAATGTTTTCAAATATTACAACCGAGATGTTAGGTTGCCTTAGGTTAGGATATTCAAAGTTATAGATGTATATAATGTCCTCATCCAGAAGTAGGTGACGACACGCCAGGAGTGTTGTAAAATATTACATTTGACATGTTAGGTTTCCTTAGGCTAGGATATATAATGTTATACACGCATATAATGTTATCACCGAGAACTACGGGCCGACACGCCAGGAATGATGTAAAATATTACATTCGACATGGTAGGTCGCCTTAGTCCAGGATATGTAACGTTATAGACATATATAATGTTCCAACCGAGAAATAGGGGCCGACGCGTCAGGAATGTTGTAAAATATTACATCCGAGATGTTAGGTTGCCTTAGGTTAGGATATACAACATTATATATGTATATAATGTCCCCATCGAGAAGTAGGCGACGACACGCCAGGAATGTCGTAAAATATTACATTCGATATGTTAGGTTGCCTTAGGCTAGGATATATAACGCTATAGACGTATGTAATTTTACCACCGAGAACTACGGGCCGACACGCCGGGAATGATGTAAAATATTGCATTCGACATGTTAGGTCGCCTTAGGCTAGGATATATAACGTTATAGACGTATATATTGTTCCCAGCTAGAAATAGGGGCCGACGCGTCAGGAATGTTGTAAAATATTACACCCGAGATGTTAGGTTCCCTTAGGTTAGGATACACAACGTTATAGACGTATAGAATGTTCCCACCGTGATGTAGGGACCGACATGCCAGGAATGTTGTAAAATATTACATCCGAAATGTTAGGTTGCGTTAGGCTAGTATATATATCGTTATAGACGTATGCAATTTTGCCACCGAGAGGTAGGGACCGACATGCCAGGAATGTTGTTAAATATTACATCCGAAATGTTAGGTTGCGTTAGGTTAAGATATACAACGTTATAGAGGTATATAATGACCCGTTCGATAAGCAGGCGACGACTCGCCAGAATGTTGTAAAATATTACTTCCGACATGTTAGGTTGCCTTAGGCTAGGATATATAACGTTATAGACGTATATAATGTTCCCACCTAGAAATAGGGGTCGACGCGTCAGGAATGTTGTAAAATATTACACCCGAGGTGTTAGGTTGCTTTAGGTTAGGATATATATCGTTATAGACGCATATAATGTCCAGATAGAGACGTGGGGACCGACACGCCAGAATGTTGTAAAATATTACATCCGAGATGATAGGTTGCCTTAGGCTGGTATATATATCGTTATAGACGTATGCAATTTTGCCACCGAGAGAAAGAGACCGACATGCCAGGAATGTTGTTAAATATTACATCCGAAATGTTAGGTTGCGTTAGGTTAAGATATACAACGTTATAGACGTATATAATGACCCGTTCGAGAAGCAGGCGACGACACGCCAGAATGTTGTAAAATATTACTTCCGACATGTTAGGTTGCCTTAGACTAGGATATGTAACGTTATAGACATATATAATGTTCCCACCGAGAAATAGTGGCCGACGTGTCAGGAATGTTGTAAAATATTACACCCGAGATGTTTGGTTGCTTTAGGTTAGGATATATATCGTTACAGACTTATATAATGTTCCCACCGAGACGTGGGGACCGACATGCCAGGAATGTTGTAAAATATTACATCCCAGAAGTTAGGTTGCTTTGGGTTAGGATATACTACGTTATAGACGTATATAATGTCCCCATCGAGAAGCAGGCGACGACACGCCAGAATGTTGTAAAATATTACATCCGAGATGTTAGGTTCCCTTAGGTTAGGATATACAACGTTATAGACGGTTCTAATGTCCCCATCGAGAAGCAGGCGACGACACGCCTGGAATGATGTAAACTATTGCATTCGACATGTTAGGTCGCCTTAGGCTAGGATATATAACGTTATAGACGTATATAATGTTCCCACCGAGAAATAGGGGCCGACGCGTCAGGAATGTTGTAAAATATTACACCCGAGATGTTAGGTTCCCTTAGGTTAGCATATACAACGTTATAGACGTATATAATGTTCCCACCGAGATGTAGGGACCGACATGCCAGGAATGTTGTTAAATATTACATCCGAGATGTTAGGTTGCTTTAGGTTAGGATATATATCGTTATAGACTTATATAATGTTCCCACCGAGACGTGGGGACCGACATGCCAGGAATGTTGTAAAATATTACATCCCAGAAGTTAGGTTGCTTTGGGTTAGGATATACAACGTTATAGACGTATATAATGTCCCCATCGAGAAGCAGGCGACGACACGCCAGAATGTTGTAAAATATTACATCCGAGATGATAGGTTGCCTTAGGCTAGTATATATATCGTTATAGACGTATGCAATTTTGCCACCGAGAGGAAGGGACCGACATGCCAGGAATTTTGTTAAATATTACATCCGAAATGTTAGGTTGCGTTAGGTTAAGATATACAACGTTATAGACGTATATAATGACCCGTTCGAGAAGCAGGCGACGACACGCCAGAATGTTGTAAAATATTACTTCCGACATGTTAGGTTGCCTTAGGCTAGGATATATAACGTTATAGACGTATATAATGTTCCCACCGAGAAATAGTGGCCGATGTGTCAGGAATATTGTAAAATATTACACCCGAGATGTTAGGTTCCCTTAGGTTAGGATACACAACGTTATAGACGTATAGAATGTTCCCACCGTGATGTAGGGACCGACATGCCAGGAATGTTGTAAAATATTACATCCGAAATGTTAGGTTGCGTTAGGCTAGTATATATATCGTTATAGACGTATGCAATTTTGCCACCGAGAGGTAGGGACCGACATGCCAGGAATGTTGTTAAATATTACATCCGAAATGTTAGGTTGCGTTAGGTTAAGATATACAACGTTATAGACGTATATAATGACCCGTTCGAGAAGCAGGCGACGACTCGCCAGAATGTTGTAAAATATTACTTCCGACATGTTAGGTTGCCTTAGGCTAGGATATATAACGTTATAGACGTATATAATGTTCCCACCTAGAAATAGGGGTCGACGCGTCAGGAATGTTGTAAAATATTACACCCGAGGTGTTAGGTTGCTTTAGGTTAGGATATATATCGTTATAGACGCATATAATGTCCAGATCGAGACGTGGGGACCGACACGCCAGAATGTTGTAAAATATTACATCCGAGATGATAGGTTGCCTTAGGCTGGTATATATATCGTTATAGACGTATGCAATTTTGCCACCGAGAGAAAGAGACCGACATGCCAGGAATGTTGTTAAATATTACATCCGAAATGTTAGGTTGCGTTAGGTTAAGATATACAACGTTATAGACGTATATAATGACCCGTTCGAGAAGCAGGCGACGACACGCCAGAATGTTGTAAAATATTACTTCCGACATGTTAGGTTGCCTTAGGCTAGGATATGTAACGTTATAGACATATATAATGTTCCCACCGAGAAATAGTGGCCGACGTGTCAGGAATGTTGTAAAATATTACACCCGAGGTGTTAGGTTGCTTTAGGTTAGGATATATATCGTTATAGACGCATATAATGTCCAGATCGAGACGTGGGGACCGACACGCCAGAATGTTGTAAAATATTACATCCGAGATGATAGGTTGCCTTAGGCTAGTATATATATCGTTAGAGACGTATGCAATTTTGCCACCGAGAGGTAGGGACCGACATGCCAGGAATGTTGTTAAATATTATATCCGAAATGTTAGGTTGCGTTAGGTTAGATATACAACGTTATAGACGTATATAATGACCCGTTCGAGAAGCAGGCGACGACTCGCCAGAATGTTGTAAAATATTACTTCCGACATGTTAGGTTGCCTCAGGCTAGGATATACAACGTTATAGACGTATAGAATGTTCCCACCGTGATGTAGGGACCAGCATGCCAGGAATGTTGTAAAATATTACATCCGAGACGTTAGGTTGCGTTAGGCTAGTATATATATCGTTATAGACGTATGCAATTTTGCCACCGAGAGGTAGGGACCGACATGCCAGGAATGTTGTTAAATATTACATCCGAAATGTTAGGTTGCGTTAGGTTAAGATATACAACGTTATAGACGTATATAATGACCCGTTCGAGAAGCAGGCGACGACTCGCCAAAATGTTGTAAAATATTACTTCCGACATGTTAGGTTGCCTTAGGCTAGGATATATAACGTTATAGGCGTATATAATGTTCCCACCGAGAAATAGTGGCCGACGTGTCAGGAATGTTGTAAAATATTACACCCGAGATGTTAGGTTCCCTTAGGTTAGGATATACAACATTATAGACGTATAGAATGTTCCCACCGTGATGTAGGGACCGACATGCCAGGAATGTTGTAAAATATTACATCCGAGATGTTAGGTTGCGTTAGGTTAGGACATACAACGTTATAGACTTATATAATGTTCCCACTGAGACGAGGGGACCGACATGCCAGGAATGTTTTCAAATATTACAACCGAGATGTTAGGTTGCCTTAGGTTAGGATATTCAAAGTTATAGATGTATATAATGTCCTCATCCAGAAGTAGGTGACGACACGCCAGGAGTGTTGTAAAATATTACATTTGACATGTTAGGTTTCCTTAGGCTAGGATATATAATGTTATACACGCATATAATGTTATCACCGAGAACTACGGGCCGACACGCCAGGAATGATGTAAAATATTACATTCGACATGGTAGGTCGCCTTAGTCCAGGATATGTAACGTTATAGACATATATAATGTTCCAACCGAGAAATAGGGGCCGACGCGTCAGGAATGTTGTAAAATATTACATCCGAGATGTTAGGTTGCCTTAGGTTAGGATATACAACATTATATATGTATATAATGTCCCCATCGAGAAGTAGGCGACGACACGCCAGGAATGTCGTAAAATATTACATTCGATATGTTAGGTTGCCTTAGGCTAGGATATATAACGCTATAGACGTATGTAATTTTACCACCGAGAACTACGGGCCGACACGCCGGGAATGATGTAAAATATTGCATTCGACATGTTAGGTCGCCTTAGGCTAGGATATATAACGTTATAGACGTATATATCGTTCCCACCTAGAAATAGGGGCCGACGCGTCAGGAATGTTGTAAAATATTACACCCGAGAAGTTAGGTTCCCTTAGATTAGGATATACAACGTTATAGACGTATATAATGTTCCCACCGGGAAGTAGGGACCGACGCGTCAGGAATGTTGTAAAATAAAACATCCCAGATGTTATGTTGCATTAGGTTAGGATATACAACGTTATAGACGTATATAATGTCCTCATCCAGAAGTAGGCGACGACACGCCAGGAGTGTTGTAAAATATTACATTTGACATGTTAGGTTTCCTTAGGCTAGGATATCTAATTTTATACACGCATATAACGTTATCACCGAGAACTACGGGCCGACACGCCAGGAATGATGTAAAATATTACATTCGACATGGTAGGTCGCCTTAGTCCAGGATATGTAACGTTATAGACATATATAATGTTCCAACCGAGAAATAGGGGCCGACGCGTCAGGAATGTTGTAAAATATTACACCCGAGGTGTTAGGTTGCTTTAGGTTAGGATATATATCGTTATAGACGCATATAATGTCCAGATCGAGACGTGGGGACCGACACGCCAGAATGTTGTAAAATATTACATCCGAGATGATAGGTTGCCTTAGGCTAGTATATATATCGTTATAGACGTATGCAATTTTGCCACCGAGAGGAAGGGACCGACATGCCAGGAATTTTGTTAAATATAACATCCGAAATGTTAGGTTGCGTTAGGTTAAGATATACAACGTTATAGACGTATATAATGACCCGTTCGAGAAGCAGGCGACGACACGCCAGAATGTTGTAAAATATTACTTCCGACATGTTAGGTTGCCTTAGGCTAGGATATATAACGTTATAGACGTATATAATGTTCCCACCGAGAAATAGTGGCCGACGTGTCAGGAATGTTGTAAAATATTACACCCGAGATGTTAGGATCCCTTAGGTTAGGATACACAACGTTATAGACGTATAGAATGTTCCCACCGTGATGTAGGGACCGACAAGCCAGGAATGTTGTAAAATATTACATCCGAAATGTTAGGTTGCGTTAGGCTAGTATATATATCTTTATAGACGTATGCAATTTTGCCACCGAGAGGAAGGGACCGACATGCCAGGAATGTTGTTAAATATTACATCCGAAATGTTAGGTTGCGTTAGGTTAAGATATACAACGTTATAGACGTATATAATGACCCGTTCGAGAAGCAGGCGACGACACGCCAGAATGTTGTAAAATATTACTTCCGACATGTTAGGTTGCCTTAGGCTAGGATATGTAACGTTATAGACATATATAATGTTCCCACCGAGAAATAGTGGCCGACGTGTCAGGAATGTTGTAAAATATTACATCCGAGATGTTAGGTTGCCTTAGGCTAGTATATATATCGTTATAGACGTATAGAATGTTCCCACCGTGATGTAGGGACCGACAAGCCAGGAATGTTGTAAAATATTACATCCGAAATGTTAGGTTGCGTTAGGCTAGTATATATATCTTTATAGACGTATGCAATTTTGCCACCGAGAGGAAGGGACCGACATGCCAGGAATGTTGTTAAATATTACATCCGAAATGTTAGGTTGCGTTAGGTTAAGATATACAACGTTATAGACGTATATAATGACCCGTTCGAGAAGCAGGCGACGACACGCCAGAATGTTGTAAAATATTACTTCCGACATGTTAGGTTGCCTTAGGCTAGGATATGTAACGTTATAGACATATATAATGTTCCCACCGAGAAATAGTGGCCGACGTGTCAGGAATGTTGTAAAATATTACATCCGAGATGTTAGGTTGCCTTAGGCTAGTATATCCATCGTTATAGACGTATACAATTTTGCCACCTAGAAGCAGGGAACGACATGCCAGGAATGTTGTTAAATAATACATCCGAGATGTTAGGTTCCCTTAGGTTAGGATATACAATGTTATAGACGTATCTAATGTCCCCATCGAGAAGCAGGCGACGACACGCCAGAATGTTGTAAAATATTACATCCGATATGTTGGGTTGCGTTAGGTTATGATACACAACGTTATAGACGTATATAATGTCCCCTGCGAGAAGCAGGCGACGACACGCCAGAATGTTGTAAAATATTACATTCGACATGTTAGGTTGCCTTAGGCTAGGATATATAACGTTATAGACGTATATAATATTCCCACCGAGAAATAGGGGCCGACGCGTCAGGAATGTTGTAAAATATTACACCCGAGATGTTAGGTTCCCTTAGGTTAGCATATACAACGTTATAGACGTATATAATGTTCCCACCGAGAAGTAGGGACCGACATGCCAGGAATGTTGTAAAATATTACATCCGAGATGTTAGGTTGCTTTAGGTTAGGATATATATCGTTATAGACTTATATAATGTTCCCACCGAGACGTGGGGACCGACATGCCAGGAATGTTGTAAAATATTACATCCGAGATGTTAGGTTCCCTTAGGTTAGGATATACAACGTTATAGACGTATCTAATGTCCCCATCGAGAAGCAGGCGACGACACGCCTGGAATGATGTAAACTATTGCATTCGACATGTTAGGTCGCCTTAGGCTAGGATATATAACGTTATAGACGTTTATAATGTTCCCACCGAGAAATAGGGGCCGACGCGTCAGGAATGTTGCAAAATATTACACCCGAAATGTTAGGTTCCCTTAGGTTAGGATATACGACGTTATAGACGTATAGAATGTTCCCACCGAGATGTATGGACCGACATGCCAGGAATGTTGTAAAATATTACATCCGAGTTGTTAGGTTGCTTTAAGTTAGGATATATATCGTTATAGACTTATATAATGTTCCCACCGAGACGTGGGGACCGACATGCCAGGAATGTTGTAAAATATTACATCCGAGATGTTAGGTTCCCTTAGGTTAGGATATACAACGTTATAGACGTATCTAATGTCCCCATCGAGAAGCAGGCGACGACACGCCTGGAATGATGTAAACTATTGCATTCGACATGTTAGGTCGCCTTAGGCTAGGATATCTAACGTTATAGACGAACATAATGTTCTCTCCGAGAAGTAAGGTCCGACACGACAGGAATGCTGTAAAATATTACATCCGAGATGTTAGGTTACCTTAGGTTGGGACATATATCGTTATAGACGTATATAATGTTCCCACCGCGAAGTAGGTACCGACATGCCAGGAACGTTGTAAAATAATACATCCGAGATGTTAGGTTGCCTTAGGTTAGGATATTTAACGTTATAGACGTATAATATGTCGCCATCGAGAAGTAGGCTACAACACGCCAGGAATGTTGTAAAATATTACATTCGACATGTTAGGATTGCCTTAGACTAGGATATATAACGTTATAGACGTATATACTGTTCCCACCGAGAAGTAGGTGCCGACGCGTCAGCAATATTGTTAAATATTACATACGACATGTTAGCTTGCCTAAGGCTAGGATATATAGCGTTAAAGACGTATATAATGTTCCCACCGAGAAGTAGGTGCCGACGCGCCCGGAATGTTGTAAAATATTACATTCGGCATGTTAGGTTGCCTTAAGCTAGGATATATAGCATTATAGACGTATATAATGTTCCCACCGAGAAGTAGGTGCCGAAGTGACGGGAATGTTGTAAAATATTACGCTCGACATGTTAGGTTGCCTTAGGCTATGATGTATAGCAATATAGACGTATATAATGTTCCCACCGAGAAGTGGGGGCCGGCGCGCCAGGAATGTAGTAAAATATTACATCCGATATGTTAGGATGCCTTAGGCTAGGATATGTAAAGTTATAGACGTATATAATGTTCCCACCGAGAAATAGGTGCCGACGCGCGAGGAATGTTGTAAAATATTACATCCGAGATGTTAGGATTGCCTTAGGCTAGGATATATAACGTTATAGACGTATATAATGTTCCCACCGAGAAGTAGGTGCCGAAGTGACGGGAATGTTGTAAAATATTACATCCGAGATGTTAGGTTGCCTTAGGTTAGGATATATATCGTTATTGACTTATATAATGTTCCACCGAGAAATAGGGGCCGACGCCCCATGAATGTTGTAAAATTTTACATTCGACACGTTAGGATTGCCTTAGGCTAGGATATATAACGTTATAGACGTATATACTGTTCCGACCGAGAAGTAGGTGCCGACGCGCCAGGAATGTTGTATAATATTACGCTCGACAAGTTAGGTTGCCTTAGGCTTGGATATGTAACGTTATAGACGTATATAATGTTCCCACCGAGAAGTATGGGTCAACGAGCCAGGTATGTGGTTAAATATAACATTCGACATGTTAGGTTGCCTTAGGATATATAGCGATATAGACGTATATAATGTTCCCACCGAGAAGTAGGGGCCGGCGCGCCAGGAATGTAGTAAAATATTACATCCGAGATGTTAGGTTGTCTTAGGCTAGGATATATAACGTTATAGACGTATATAATGTTCCCACCGAGAAGTAGGGGCCGAAGTGACGGGAATGTTGTAAAATATTACATTCGACATGTTAGGTTGCCTTAGGCTAGGATATATAGCGTTATAGACGTATATAATGTTCCCACCGAGAAGTAGGGGCCGGCGCGCCAGGAATGTAGTGAAATATTACATCCGAGATGTTAGGTTGCCTTAGGCTAGGATATATAACGTTATAGACGTATATAATGTTCCCACCGAGAAGTAGGGACCGAAGTGACGGGAATGTTATAAAATATTACATTCGACATGTTAGGTTGCCTTAGGCTAGGATATATAGCGTTATAGACGTATATAATGTTCCCACCGAGAAGTAGAGGCCGGCGCGCCAGGAATGTAGTATAATATTACATCCGAGATGTTAGGTTGCCTTAGGTTAGGATATATAACGTTACAGACGTATATAATGTTCCCACCGAGAAGTAGGGGCCGAAGTGACGGGAATGTTGTAAAATATTACATTCGACATGTTAGGTTGCCTTAGGCTACGATATATAGCGTTATAGACGTATATAATGTTCCCACCGAGAAGTAGCGGCCGGCGCGCCAGGAATGTAGTAAAATATTACATCCGATATGTTAGGTTGCCTTAGGCTAGGATATGTATCGTTATAGACGTATATAATGTTCCCACCGAGAAGTAGGGGCCGACGAGCCAGGTATGTGGTTAAATATAACATTCGACATGTTAGGTTGCCTTAGGATATATAGCGATATAGACGTATATAATGTTCCCCGCGAGAAGTAGGGGAAGGCGCGCCAGGAATATAGTAAAATATTACATCCGAGATGTTAGGTTGCCTTAGGCTAGGATATATAACGTTATAGACGTATATAATGTTCCCACCGAGAAGTAGGGGCCGAAGTGACGGGAATGTTGTAAAATATTACATTCGACATGTTAGGTTGCCTTAGGCTAGGATATATAGCGTTATAGACGTATATAATGTTCCCACGGAGAAGTAGGGGCCGGCGCGCCAGGAATGTAGTAAAATATTACATCCGAGATGTTAGGTTGCCTTAGGTTAGGATATGTAAAGTTATAGACTTATATAATGTTCCCAGCGAGAAATAGCTGCCGACGCGCCAGGAATGTTGTAAAATATTACATCCGAGATGTTAGGATTGCCTTAGGCTAGGATATATAACTTTATAGACGTATATACTGTTCCGACCGAGAAGTAGGTGCCGACGCGCCAGGAATGTCTATAATATTACGCTCGACAAGTTAGGTTGCCTTAGGCTAGGATATGTAAAGTTATAGACGTATATAATGTTCCCACCGAGAAATAGGTGCCGACGCCCCATGAATGTTGTAAAATTTTTCATTCGACATGTTAGGATTGCCTTAGGCTAGGATATATAACGTTATAGACGTATATACTGTTCCGACCGAGAAGTGGGTGCCGACGCGCCAGGAATGTAGTAAAATATTACATCCGAGATGTTAGGTTGCCTTAGGCTAGGATATGTAACGTTATAGACGTATATAATGTTCCCACCGAGAAGTATGGGTCAACGAGACAGGTATGTGGTTAAATATAACATTCGACATGTTAGGTTGCCTTAGGATATATAGCGATATAGACGCATGTAATGTTCCCACCGAGAAGTAGGGGCCGGCGCGCCAGGAATGTAGTAAAATATTACATCCGAGATGTTAGGTTGCCTTAGGCTAGGATATATAACGTTATAGACGTATATAATGTTCCCACCGAGAAGTAGGGGCCGAAGTGACGGGAATGTTGTAGAATATTACATTCGATACGTTAGTTTGCCTTAGGCTAGGATATATAGCGTTATAGGCGTATATAATGACCCCACCGAGAAGTACGGGCCGACACGATCGGGATTCTGTAAAACATTAACAGCGAGGTGCTAGATGGGTTAGGTTAAGTTATATTGCGATACAGACGTATATAATGTGTCCACCGAGAAGTAGGTGCCGACCCGCCTGGAATGTTGTAAAACACTACGTTAGAGATGTTAGGTTGCGTTAGGTTAGGATATATAACGTTATAGACGTATATAATGTCCCCACCGAGAAGTATGAGCCAAAACGACCGGGATTCTGTAAAACATTATCACCGAAGTGCAAAATGGGTTAGGTTAGGTTATATTACGATATAGACGTATATGATGTTCCCACCGAGAAGTAGGTTCCGCCCCGCCAGGAATGTTGTAAAATACTACATCCGAGATGTTAGGTTGCCTTAGGTTAGGATATATAACGTTATAGACGCATACAATGTCCCCACCGAGACGTACGGGACGACACGAACTGGATTCTGTAAAACATTACCAGCGAGGGGCTAGATGGGTTAGGCTAGGTTATTTTACGATATAGACGTATATAATGTTCCCACTGAGAAGTAGGTGCCGACCCGCCTGGAATGTGGTAAAATAGTATATTCGGGATGTTATGTTGCCTTAGGTTAGGATATATAACGTTACAGACTTATATAATGTCCGCACCGAGACGTACGGGACGACACGAACGGGATTCTGTAAAACATTACCGCCGAGGAGCTAGCTGGGTTAGGTTAGGTCATATTACGTTATAGACGTATATAATGTCCCCACCGAGAAGTAGGGGCCGACCCGCCTGGAATGTGGTAAAATAGTACATTCGAGATGTTAGGTTGCCTTAGGTTATGATATATAACGTTATAGACGTATATAGTGTCCCCACTGAGTAGTTCGGGCCGACACGTCCGGGAATCTGTAAAACGTTACCAGCGAGGTCCTAGATGGGTTAGGTTAGGTTATATTACATTATAGACATATATAATGTTCCCACCGAGATGTATGGGCCGACCCGCCAGGAATTTTGTAAAATACTACATCCGATGTGTTAGGTTGCCTTAGGTTAGGATATATTACGTTATAGACCTATATAATGTCCCATGGAGAGGTGCGGGCCGACACGAACGGAATTCTGTAAAAATTACCAGCGAGGTTCTAGATGGGTTAGGTTAGGTTATATTATGATATAGACGTATATTATGTGCCCACCGAGAAGTATGGTCCGACCAGCCTGGAATGTTGTAAAATACTACATTCAGGAAGTTAAGTTGCCTTAGGTTAGGATATATAACGTTATAGACTTAAATAATGTCCGCACCGAGACGTACGGGACGACACGAACGGGATTCTGTAAAACATTACCGCCGAGGAGCTAGCTGGGTTAGGTTAGGTTATATTACGTTATAGACGTATATAATGTCCCCACCGAGAAGTAGGGGCCGACCCGCCTGGAATGTGGTAAGATAGTACATTCGAGATGTTAGGTTGCCTTAGGTTATGTTATATAACGTTCTAGACGCATATAATGTTCCCACCGAGAAGTACGGGTCGACACGATCGGGATTCTGTAAAACATTAACAGCGAGGGGCTAGATGGGTTAGGTTAGGTTATATTACGTTATAGACGTATATAATGTTCCAACCGAGAAGTAGGGGCCGACCCCGCAGGAATTTTGAAAAATACTACATCCGAGATGATAGGTTGCCTTAGGTTAGGATATATAAAGTTATAGACGCATACAATGTCCTCACCGAGACGTACGGGACGACACGATCGGGATTCTGTAAAACATTAACAGCGAGGTGCTGGATGGGTTAGGCTAGGTTATATTACGATATAGACGTATATAATGTGCCCACCGAGAAGTAGGTGCCGAAGCGCCAGGAATGTTGTGACATTTTACATCCCAGATGTTAGGTTGCCTTAGGTTAGGATATATAGCGTTATAGACGCATATAATGTTCCCACCGAGAAATAGGGGCCGAAGCGCCAGGAATGTTGTGAAATATTACAACCGACATGTTAGGATTGCCTTAGGCTAGGATATATAACGTTATAGACGTATATAATGCTCCCAGCGAGAAGCAGGGGCGGACCAGCCAGTAATGTTGTAAAATATTACACTCGACATGTTAGGTTGCCTTAGGCTAGGATATATAGCGTTATAGACGTATATAATGTTCCCAGCGAGAAGTAGGGGCCGCCCCGCCAGGAATGTTGTAAAATACTACATTCGAGATGTTAGGTTGCCTTAGATTGGGATATATAAGGTTATAGACGTACATAATGTCCCCAGGGAGAGGTACTGGCGGACACGACCGGGATTCTGAAAAATATTACCAGCGAGGTGCTAGATGGGTTAGGTAAGGTTATATTACGTTAAAGACGTATATAACGTTCCCACCGAGAAGTAGGGGCCGACCCGCCAGGAATGTTGTAAAATACTACATTCGAGATGTTAGGTTGCCTTAGGTTGGGATATATAAGGTTATAGACGTACATAATGTCCCCACGGAGAGGCACTGGCGGACACGACCGGGATTCTGTAAAATATTACCAAAGAGGCGCTAGATGGGATAGGTTAGGTTATATTACGTTATAGACGTATATAACGTTCCCACCGAGAAGTAGGCGCCGCCCCGCCAGAAATGTTGGAAAATACTTCATCCGAGATGTTAGGGTGTTTTAGGTTAGGATATATAACGCTATAGACGAATATAATTTCCCCACCGAGAAGTATGGACCGCCATGTCAGGAATGTTGTGAAATATTACATGCGAGATGTTAGGTTGCCTTAGGTTAGGATATATAACGTTATTGACATATATAATGTTCCCACCGAGAAATAGGGGCCGACGCGCCAGGAATGTTGTAAAATATTACAGCCGACATGTTAGGATTGCCTTAGGCTAGGATATATAGCGTTATAGAGGTATATAATGTTCCCAGCGAGAAGTAGGGGCAGACCAGCCAGTAATGTTGTAAGATATTACATTCGACATGTTAGGTTGCCTTAAGCTAGGATATCTAACGTTATAGACGTACATAATGTTCTCCCCGAGAAGTAAGGTCCGACACGACAGGAATGCTGTAAAATATTACATCCGAGATGTTAGGTTACCTTAGGTTGGGACATATATCGTTATAGACGTATATAATGTTCCCACCGAGAAGTAGGTACCGACATGCCAGGAACGTTGTAAAATAATACATCCGAGATGTTAGGTTGCCTTAGGTTAGGATATTTAACGTTATAGACGTATAATATGTCCCCATCGAGAAGTAGGCGACGACACGCCAGGAATGTTGTAAAATATTACCCTCGACATGTTAGGTTGCCTTAAGCTAGAATATATATTGTTTTAGACGTATATAATGTTCCCCGCGAGAAGTAGGGGAAGGCGCGCCAGGAATATAGTAAAATATTACATCCGAGATGTTAGGTTGCCTTAGGCTAGGATATATAACGTTATAGACGTATATAATGTTCCCACCGAGAAGTAGGGGCCGAAGTGACGGGAATGTTGTAAAATATTACGCTCGACATGTTAGGTTGCCTTAGGCTATGACGTATAGAAATATAGACGTATATAATGTTCCCACCGAGAAGTGGGGGCCGGCGCGCCAGGAATGTAGTAAAATATTACATCCGAGATGTTAGGATGCCTTAGGGTAGGATATATAAAGTTATAGACTTATATAATGTTCCCAGCGAGAAATAGGTGCCGACGCGCCAGGAATGTTGTAAAATATTACATCCGAGATGTTAGGATTGCCTTAGGCTAGGATATATAACGTTATAGACGTATATAATGTTCCCACCGAGATGTGGGACCCGAAGTGACGGGAATGTTGTAAAATATTACATCCGAGATGTTAGGTTGCCTTAGGTTAGGATATATAACGTCATTGACTTATATAATGTTCCCACCGAGAAATAGGGGCCGACGCCGCAGGAATGTTGTAAAATTTTACATTCGACATGTTAGGATTGCCTTAGGCTAGGATATATAACGTTATAGACGTATATACTGTTCCCACCGAGAAGTAGGTGCCGACGCGTCAGCAATATTGTTAAATATTACATACGACATGTTAGCTTGCCTTAGGCTAGGATATATAGCGTTAAAGACGTATATAATGTTCCCACCGAGAAGTAGGTGCCGACGCGCCCGGAATGATGTAAAATATTACATTCGGCATGTTAGGTTGCCTTAAGCTAGGATATATAGCATTATAGACGTATATATTGTTCCGACCGAGAAGTGGGTGCCGACGCTCCAGGAATGTTATAAAATATTACATTCGACATGTTAGGTTGCCTTAGGCTAGGATATATAGCGTTATAGACGTATATAATGTTCCCACCGAGAAGTAGGGTCCGACGTGCCAAGAATGTAGTAAAATATTACACCCGGGATGTTAGGTTGCCTTAGGTTAGGATATGTAACGTTATAGACGTATAAAATGTTCCCACCGAGAAGTATGGGTCAACGAGCAAGGAATGTCGTAAAATATTACATTCGACATGTTAGGTTGCCTTAGGTTAGGATGTATAGCGCTATAGACGTATACAATGCTCCCACGAAATAGGGGCCGACACGCCAGGAATGTTGTAAAACATTACATCCGAGGTGTTAGTTTGCCTTATGTTAGGATATATAACGTTATAGACGTATATACTGTTCCCACCGAGAAGTAGGGGCCGGCGCGCCAGGAATGTAGTAAAATTTTACATTCGACATGTAAGGATTGCCTTAGGCTAGGATATATAGCGTTAAAGACGTATATAATGTTCCCACCGAAAAATAGGGGGCGACACGCCAGGAATGTTGTCAAACAATACATCCGAGGTGTTAAGTTGCCTTAGGTTAGGATATATAACGTTATTGACTTATATAATGTTCCCACCGAGAAATAGGGGCCGACGCCCCAGGAATGTTGTAAAATTTTACATTCGACATGTTAGGATTGCCTTAGGCTAGGATATATAACGTTATAGACGTATATACTGTTCCGACCGAGAAGTAGGTTCCGACGCGCCAGGAATGTTGTAAAATATTACGCTCGACAAGATAGGTTGCCTTAGGCTAGGATATATAACGGTATAGACGTATATAATGTTCCCACCGAGAAGTAGGGGCCGAAGTGACGGGAATGTTGTAAAATATTACATTCGACATGCTAGTTTGCCTCAGGCTAGGATATATAGCGTTATAGACTTGTATAATGTTCCCACCGAGAAGTAGTGGCCGACGTGCCAGGAATGTAGTAAAATATTACATCCGAGATGTTAGGTTGCCTTAGGTTAGGATATATAACGTCATTGACTTATATAATGTTCCCACCGAGAAATAGGGGCCGACGCCCCAGGAATGTTGTAAAATTTTACATTCGACATGTTAGGATTGCGTTAGGCTAGGATATATAACGTTAAAGACGTATATAATATTCGCACCGAGAAGTAGGGGCCGAAGTGACGGGAATGTTGTAAAATATTACGTTCGATACGTTAGTTTGCCTTAGGCTAGGATATATAGCGTTATAGACGTATATAATGTTCCCACCGAGAAGTAGGGGCCGACGTGCCAGGAATGTAGTAAAATATTACATCCGAGATGTTAGGTTGCCTTAGGTTAGGATATATAACGTTATAGACGTATATAATGTTCCACCCGAGAAGTAGGGGCAGACGCGCCAAGAATGCTGTAAAATATTACATTCGACATGTTAGGATTGCCTTAGGCTAGGATATATAACGTTATAGACGTATATGATATTCCCACCGAGAGCTACGGGCCTACACGCCAGGAATGTTATCAAATATTACATCCGAGGTGTTAGGTTCCCTTAGGTTAGGATATATAACGTTCTAGACGTATATAATGTTCCCACCGAGAAGTAGGGGCCGACGAGCCAGGTATGTGGTTAAATATAACATTCGACATGTTAGGTTGCCTTAGGATATATAGCGATATAGACGTATATAATGTTCCCCGCGAGAAGTAGGGGAAGGCGCGCCAGGAATATAGTAAAATATTACATCCGAGATGTTAGGTTGCCTTAGGCTAGGATATATAACGTTATAGACGTATATAATGTTCCCACCGAGAAGTAGGGGCCGACGCCCCAGGAATGTTGTAAAATTTTACATTCGACATGTTAGGATTGCGTTAGGCTAGGATATATAACGTTAAAGACGTATATAATATTCGCACCGAGAAGTAGGGGCCGAAGTGACGGGAATGTTGTAAAATATTACGTTCGATACGTTAGTTTGCCTTAGGCTAGGATATATAGCGTTATAGACGTATATAATGTTCCCACCGAGAAGTAGGGGCCGACGTGCCAGGAATGTAGTAAAATATTACATCCGAGATGTTAGGTTGCCTTAGGTTAGGATATATAACGTTATAGACGTATATAATGTTCCACCCGAGAAGTAGGGGCAGACGCGCCAAGAATGCTGTAAAATATTACATTCGACATGTTAGGATTGCCTTAGGCTAGGATATATAACGTTATAGACGTATATGATATTCCCACCGAGAGCTACGGGCCTACACGCCAGGAATGTTATCAAATATTACATCCGAGGTGTTAGGTTCCCTTAGGTTAGGATATATAACGTTCTAGACGTATATAATGTTCCCACCGAGAAGTAGGGGCCGACGAGCCAGGTATGTGGTTAAATATAACATTCGACATGTTAGGTTGCCTTAGGATATATAGCGATATAGACGTATATAATGTTCCCCGCGAGAAGTAGGGGAAGGCGCGCCAGGAATATAGTAAAATATTACATCCGAGATGTTAGGTTGCCTTAGGCTAGGATATATAACGTTATAGACGTATATAATGTTCCCACCGAGAAGTAGGGGCCGAAGTGACGGGAATGTTGTAAAATATTACATTCGACATGTTAGGTTGCCTTAGGCTAGGATATATAGCGTTATAGACGTATATAATGTTCCCACCGAGATGTGGGACCCGAAGTGACGGGAATGTTGTAAAATATTACATCCGAGATGTTATGTTGCCTTAGGTTAGGATATATATCGTTATTGACTTATATAATGTTCCACCGAGAAATAGGGGCCGACGCCCCATGAATGTTGTAAAATTTTACATTCGCCATGTTAGGATTGCCTTAGGCTAGGATATATAACGTTATAGACGTATATACTGTTCCGACCGAGAAGTGGGTGCCGACGCGCCAGGAATGTAGTAAAATATTACATCCGAGATGTTAGGTTGCCTTAGGCTAGGATATGTAACGTTATAGACGTATATGATGTTCCCACCGAGCAGTAGGTGCCGGCGCGCCAGGAATGTAGTAAAATATTACATCCGAGATGTTAGGTTGCCTTAGGCTAGGATATGTAACGTTATAGACGTATATAATGTTCCCACCGAGAAGTATGGGTCAACGAGACAGGTATGTGGTTAAATATAACATTCGACATGTTAGGTTGCCTTAGGATATATAGCGATATAGACGTATGTAATGTTCCCACCGAGAAGTAGGGGCCGGCGCGCCAGGAATGTAGTAAAATATTACATCCGAGACGTTAGGTTGCCTTAGGCTAGGATATATAACGTTATAGACGTATATAATGTTCCCACCGAGAAGTAGGGGCCGAAGTGACGGGAATGTTGTAGAATATTACATTCGATACGTTAGTTTGCCTTAGGCTAGGATATATAGCGTTATAGGCGTATATAATGACCCCACCGAGAAGTACGGGCCGACACGATCGGGATTCTGTAAAACATTAACAGCGAGGTGCTAGATGGGTTAGGTTAGGTTATATTGCGATACAGACGTATATAATGTGTCCACCGAGAAGTAGGTGCCGACCCGCCTGGAATGTTGTAAAACACTACGTTAGAGATGTTAGGTTGCGTTAGGTTAGGATATATAACGTTATAGACGTATATAATGTCCCCACCGAGAAGTATGAGCCAAAACGACCGGGATTCTGTAAAACATTATCACCGAAGTGCAAAATGGGTTAGGTTAGGTTATATTACGATATAGACGTATATGATGTTCCCACCGAGAAGTAGGTTCCGCCCCGCCAGGAATGTTGTAAAATACTACATCCGAGATGTTAGGTTGCCTTAGGTTAGGATATATAACGTTATAGACGCATACAATGTCCCCACCGAGACGTACGGGACGACACGAACTGGATTCTGTAAAACATTACCAGCGAGGGGCTAGATGGGTTAGGCTAGGTTATTTTACGATATAGACGTATATAATGTTCCCACTGAGAAGTAGGTGCCGACCCGCCTGGAATGTGGTAAAATAGTATATTCGGGATGTTATGTTGCCTTAGGTTAGGATATATAACGTTATAGACTTATATAATGTCCGCACCGAGACGTACGGGACGACACGAACGGGATTCTGTAAAACATTACCGCCGAGGAGCTGGCTGGGTTAGGTTAGGTCATATTACGTTATAGACGTATATAATGTCCCCACCGAGAAGTAGGGGCCGACCCGCCTGGAATGTGGTAAAATAGTACATTCGAGATGTTAGGTTGCCTTAGGTTATGATATATAACGTTATAGACGTATATAGTGTCCCCACTGAGTAGTTCGGGCCGACACGTCCGGGAATCTGTAAAACGTTACCAGCGAGGTCCTAGATGGGTTAGGTTAGGTTATATTACATTATAGACATATATAATGTTCCCACCGAGATGTATGGGCCGACCAGCCAGGAATTTTGTAAAATACTACATCCGATGTGTTAGGTTGCCTTAGGTTAGGATATATTACGTTATAGACCTATATAATGTCCCATGGAGAGGTGCGGGCCGACACGAACGGAATTCTGTAAAAATTACCAGCGAGGTTCTAGATGGGTTAGGTTAGGTTATATTATGATATAGACGTATATTATGTGCCCACCGAGAAGTATGGTCCGACCAGCCTGGAATGTTGTAAAATACTACATTCAGGAAGTTAAGTTGCCTTAGGTTAGGATATATAACGTTATAGACTTAAATAATGTCCGCACCGAGACGTACGGGACGACACGAACGGGATTCTGTAAAACATTACCGCCGAGGAGCTAGATGGGTTAGGTTAGGTTATATTACGTTATAGACGTATATAATGTCCCCACCGAGAAGTAGGGGCCGACCCGCCTGGAATGTGGTAAGATAGTACATTCGAGATGTTAGGTTGCCTTAGGTTATGTTATATAACGTTTTAGACGCATATAATGTTCCCACCGAGAAGTACGGGTCGACACGATCGGGATTCTGTAAAACATTAACAGCGAGGGGCTAGATGGGTTAGGTTAGGTTATATTACGTTATAGACGTATATAATGTTCCAACCGAGAAGTAGGGGCCGACCCCGCAGGAATTTTGAAAAATACTACATCCGAGATGATAGGTTGCCTTAGGTTAGGATATATAAAGTTATAGACGCATACAATGTCCCCACCGAGACGTACGGGACGACACGATCGGGATTCTGTAAAACATTAACAGCGAGGTGCTGGATGGGTTAGGCTAGGTTATATTACGATATAGACGTATATAATGTGCCCACCGAGAAGTAGGTGCCGAAGCGCCAGGAATGTTGTGACATTTTACATCCCAGATGTTAGGTTGCCTTAGGTTAGGATATATAGCGTTATAGACGTATATAATGTTCCCACCGAGAAATAGGGGCCGAAGCGCCAGGAATGTTGTGAAATATTACAACCGACATGTTAGGATTGCCTTAGGCTAGGATATATAACGTTATAGACGTATATAATGCTCCCAGCGAGAAGCAGGGGCGGACCAGCCAGTAATGTTGTAAAATATTACACTCGACATGTTAGGTTGCCTTAGGCTAGGATATATAGCGTTATAGACGTATATAATGTTCCCAGCGAGAAGTAGGGGCCGCCCCGCCAGGAATGTTGTAAAATACTACATTCGAGATGTTAGGTTGCCTTAGATTGGGATGTATAAGGTTATAGACGTACATAATGTCCCCAGGGAGAGGTACTGGCGGACACGACCGGGATTCTGAAAAATATTACCAGCGAGGTGCTAGATGGGTTAGGTAAGGTTATATTACGTTAAAGACGTATATAACGTTCCCACCGAGAAGTAGGGGCCGACCCGCCAGGAATGTTGTAAAATACTACATTCGAGATGTTAGGTTGCCTTAGGTTGGGATATATAAGGTTATAGACGTACATAATGTCCCCACGGAGAGGCACTGGCGGACACGACCGGGATTCTGTAAAATATTACCAAAGAGGCGCTAGATGGGATAGGTTAGGTTATATTACGTTATAGACGTATATAACGTTCCCACCGAGAAGTAGGCGCCGCCCCGCCAGAAATGTTGGAAAATACTTCATCCGAGATGTTAGGGTGTTTTAGGTTAGGATATGTAACGCTATAGACGAATATAATTTCCCCACCGAGAAGTATGGACCGCCATGTCAGGAATGTTGTGAAATATTACATGCGAGATGTTAGGTTGCCTTAGGTTAGGATATATAACGTTATTGACATATATAATGTTCCCACCGAGAAATAGGGGCCGACGCGCCAGGAATGTTGTAAAATATTACAACCGACATGTTAGGATTGCCTTAGGCTAGGATATATAGCGTTATAGAGGTATATAATGTTCCCAGCGAGAAGTAGGGGCAGACCAGCCAGTAATGTTGTAAGATATTACATTCGACATGTTAGGTTGCCTTAAGCTAGGATATCTAACGTTATAGACGTACATAATGTTCTCCCCGAGAAGTAAGGTCCGACACGACAGGAATGCTGTAAAATATTACATCCGAGATGTTAGGTTACCTTAGGTTGGGACATATATCGTTATAGACGTATATAATGTTCCCAACGAGAAGTAGGTACCGACATGCCAGGAACGTTGTAAAATAATACATCCGAGATGTTAGGTTGCCTTAGGTTAGGATATTTAACGTTATAGACGTATAATATGTCCCCATCGAGAAGTAGGCGACGACACGCCAGGAATGTTGTAAAATACTACCCTCGACATGTTAGGTTGCCTTAAGCTAGAATATATATTGTTTTAGACGTATATAATGTTCCCCGCGAGAAGTAGGGGAAGGCGCGCCAGGAATATAGTAAAATATTACATCCGAGATGTTAGGTTGCCTTAGGCTAGGATATATAACGTTATAGACGTATATAATGTTCCCACCGAGAAGTAGGGGCCGAAGTGACGGGAATGTTGTAAAATATTACGCTCGACATGTTAGGTTGCCTTAGGCTATGACGTATAGAAATATAGACGTATATAATGTTCCCACCGAGAAGTGGGGGCCGGCGCGCCAGGAATGTAGTAAAATATTACATCCGAGATGTTAGGATGCCTTAGGCTAGGATATGTAAAGTTATAGACTTATATAATGTTCCCAGCGAGAAATAGGTGCCGACGCGCCAGGAATGTTGTAAAATATTACATCCGAGATGTTAGGATTGCCTTAGGCTAGGATATATAACGTTATAGACGTATATAATGTTCCCACCGAGATGTGGGACCCGAAGTGACGGGAATGTTGTAAAATATTACATCCGAGATGTTAGGTTGCCTTAGGTTAGGATATATAACGTCATTGACTTATATAATGTTCCCACCGAGAAATAGGGGCCGACGCCGCAGGAATGTTGTAAAATTTTACATTCGACATGTTAGGATTGCCTTAGGCTAGGATATATAACGTTATAGACGTATATACTGTTCCCACCGAGAAGTAGGTGCCGACGCGTCAGCAATATTGTTAAATATTACATACGACATGTTAGCTTGCCTTAGGCTAGGATATATAGCGTTAAAGACGTATATAATGTTCCCACCGAGAAGTAGGTGCCGACGCGCCCGGAATGATGTAAAATATTACATTCGGCATGTTAGGTTGCCTTAAGCTAGGATATATAGCATTATAGACGTATATATTGTTCCGACCGAGAAGTGGGTGCCGACGCGCCAGGAATGTTATAAAATATTACATTCGACATGTTAGGTTGCCTTAGGCTAGGATATATAGCGTTATAGACGTATATAATGTTCCCACCGAGAAGTAGGGTCCGACGTGCCAAGAATGTAGTAAAATATTACACCCGGGATGTTAGGTTGCCTTAGGTTAGGATATGTAACGTTATAGACGTATAAAATGTTCCCACCGAGAAGTATGGGTCAACGAGCAAGGAATGTCGTAAAATATTACATTCGACATGTTAGGTTGCCTTAGGTTAGGATGTATAGCGCTATAGACGTATACAATGCTCCCACGAAATAGGGGCCGACACGCCAGGAATGTTGTAAAACATTACATCCGAGGTGTTAGTTTGCCTTATGTTAGGATATATAACGTTATAGACGTATATACTGTTCCCACCGAGAAGTAGGGGCCGGCGCGCCAGGAATGTAGTAAAATTTTAC
Organism: Xylocopa violacea; assembly: GCA_963969225.1. Taxonomy (NCBI): domain Eukaryota; kingdom Metazoa; phylum Arthropoda; class Insecta; order Hymenoptera; family Apidae; genus Xylocopa; species Xylocopa violacea. The sequence goes on from CAXAJV010000001.1 coordinate 55,705,039, forward strand.
ATTCGACATGTAAGGATTGCCTTAGGCTAGGATATATAGCGTTAAAGACGTATATAATGTTCCCACCGAAAAATAGGGGGCGACACGCCAGGAATGTTGTCAAACAATACATCCGAGGTGTTAAGTTGCCTTAGGTTAGGATATACAACGTTATAGACGTATATACTGTTCCCACCGAGAAGTAGGTGCCGACGCGCCAGGAATGTTGTAAAATATTACATTCGACATGTTAGGTTGCCTTAAGCTGGGATATATAGCGTTATAGACGTATATAATGTTCCCACCGAGAAGTAGGGGCCGAAGTGACGGGAATGTTGTAAAATACTACATTCGATACGTTAGTTTGCCTTAGGCCAGGATATATAGCGTTATAGACGTATATAATGTTCCCACCGAGAAGTAGGGGCCGAAGTGACGGGAATGTTGTAAAATATTACATCCGAGATGTTAGGTTGCCCTAGGTTAGGATATATAACGTTATAGACGTATATAATGTTCCCACCGAGAAGTAGGGGCCGAAGTGACGGGAATGTTGTAAAATACTACATTCGATACGTTAGTTTGCCTTAGGCTAGGATATATAGCGTTATAGACGTATATAATGTTCCCACCGAGAAGTAGGGGCCGAAGTGACGGGAATGTTGTAAAATATTACATCCGAGATGTTAGGTTGCCCTAGGTTAGGATATATAACGTTATTGACTTATATAATGTTCCCACCGAGAAATAGGGGCCGACGCCCCAGGAATGTTGTAAAATTTTACATTCGACATGTTAGGATTGCCTTAGGCTAGGATATATAACGTTATAGACGTATATACTGTTCCGACCGAGAAGTAGGTTCCGACGCGCCAGGAATGTTGTAAAATATTACGCTCGACAAGATAGGTTGCCTTAGGCTAGGATATATAACGGTATAGACGTATATAATGTTCCCACCGAGAAGTAGGGGCCGAAGTGACGGGAATGTTGTAAAATATTACATTCGACATGCTAGTTTGCCTCAGGCTAGGATATATAGCGTTATAGACTTGTATAATGTTCCCACCGAGAAGTAGTGGCCGACGTGCCAGGAATGTAGTAAAATATTACATCCGAGATGTTAGGTTGCCTTAGGTTAGGATATATAACGTCATTGACTTATATAATGTTCCCACCGAGAAATAGGGGCCGACGCCCCAGGAATGTTGTAAAATTTTACATTCGACATGTTAGGATTGCCTTAGGCTAGGATATATAACGTTATAGACGTATATACTGTTCCGTCCCAGAAATAGGTGCCGACGCGCCAGGAATGCTGTAAAATATTACATTCGACATGTTAGGATTGCGTTAGGCTAGGATATATAACGTTAAAGACGTATATAATATTCGCACCGAGAAGTAGGGGCCGAAGTGACGGGAATGTTGTAAAATATTACGTTCGATACGTTAGTTTGCCTTAGGCTAGGATATATAGCGTTATAGACGTATATAATGTTCCCACCGAGAAGTAGGGGCCGACGTGCCAGGAATGTAGTAAAATATTACATCCGAGATGTTAGGTTGCCTTAGGTTAGGATATATAACGTTATAGACGTATATAATGTTCCACCCGAGAAGTAGGGGCAGACGCGCCAAGAATGCTGTAAAATATTACATTCGACATGTTAGGATTGCCTTAGGCTAGGATATATAACGTTATAGACGTATATGATATTCCCACCGAGAGCTACGGGCCTACACGCCAGGAATGTTATCAAATATTACGTCCGAGGTGTTAGGTTCCCTTAGGTTAGGATATATAACGTTCTAGACGTATATAATGTTCCCACCGAGAAGTAGGGGCCGACGAGCCGGGAATGTTGTAAAATATTACGCTCGACATGTTAGGTTGCCTTAGGCTATGATGTATAGCAATATAGACGTATATAATGTTCCCACCGAGAAGTGGGGGCCGGCGCGCCAGGAATGTAGTAAAATATTACATCCGAGATGTTAGGATGCCTTAGGCTAGGATATGTAAAGTTATAGACTTATATAATGTTCCCAGCGAGAAATAGGTGCCGACGCGCCAGGAATGTTGTAAAATATTACATCCGAGATGTTAGGATTGCCTTAGGCTAGGAAATATAACGTTATAGTCGTATATAATGTTCCCACCGAGATGTGGGACCCGAAGTGACGGGAATGTTGTAAAATATTACATCCGAGATGTTATGTTGCCTTAGGTTAGGATATATATCGTTATTGACTTATATAATGTTCCACCGAGAAGTAGGTGCCGACGCGCCAGGAATGTTGTATAATATTACGCTCGACTAGTTAGGTTGCATTAGGCTAGGATATGTAAAGTTATAGACGTATATAATGTTCCCACCGAGAAATAGGTGCCGACGCGCCAGGAATGTTGTAAAATATTACATCCGAGATGTTAGGTTGCCTTAGGCTAGGATATATAACGTTATAGACGTATATAATGTTCCCACCGAGATGTGGGACCCGAAGTGACGCGAATGTTGTAAAATATTCCATCCGAGATGTTATGTTGCCTTAGGTTAGGATATATATCGTTATTGACTTATATAATGTTCCGACCGAGAAGTAGGGGCCGACGCGCCAAGAATGCTGTAAAATATTACATTCGACATGTTAGGATTGCCTTAGGCTAGGATATACAATGTTATAGACGTATATAATATTCCCACCGAGAACTACGAGCCTACACGCCAGGAATGTTATCAAATATTACATCCGAGATGTTAGGTTCCCTTAGGTTAGGATATATAACGTTATAGACGTATATAATGTTCCCACCGAGAAGTAGGGGCCGAAGTGACGGGAATGTTGTAAAATATTACATCCGAGATGTTATGTTGCCTTAGGTTAGGATATATATCGTTATTGACTTATATAATGTTCCACCGAGAAATAGCGGCCGACGCCCCATGAATGTTGTAAAATTTTACATTCGCCATGTTAGGATTGCCTTAGGCTAGGATATATAACGTTATAGACGTATATACTGTTCCGACCGAGAAGTAGGTGCCGACGCGCCAGGAATGTTGTATAATATTACGCTCGACAAGTTAGGTTGCCTTAGGCTAGGATATGTAAAGTTATAGACGTATATAATGTTCCCACCGAGAAATAGGTGCCGACGCGACAGGAATGTTGTAAAATATTACATCCGAGATGTTAGGTTGCCTTAGGCTAGGATATATAACGTTATAGACGTACATAATGTTCCCACCGAGAATTAAGGGCCGAAGTGACGGGAATGTTGTAAAATATTACATCCGAGATCTTAGGTTGCCTTAGGTTGGGATATATAACGTTATCGACTTATATAATGTTTCCACCGATAAATAGGGTCCGAAGCCCCGGAAATGTTGTAAAATTTTACATCCGAGATGTTAGATTGCCTTAGGCTAGGATATGTAACGTTATAGACGTATATAATGTTCCCACCGAGCAGTAGGTGCCGGCGCGCCAGGAATGTAGTAAAATATTACATCCGAGATGTTAGGTTGCCTTAGGCTAGGATATGTAACGTTATAGACGTATATAATGTTCCCACCGAGAAGTATGGGTCAACGAGCCAGGTATGTGGTTAAATATAACATTCGACATGTTAGGTTGCCTTAGGATATATAGCGATATAGACGTATGTAATGTTCCCACCGAGAAGTAGGGGCCGGCGCGCCAGGAATGTAGTAAAATATTACATCCGCGACGTTAGGTTGCCTTAGGCTAGGATATATAACGCTATAGACGTATATAATGTTCCCACCGAGAAGTAGGGGCCGAAGTGACGGGAATGATGTAAAATATTACATTCGACATGTTAGGTTGCCTTAGGCTAGGATATATAGCGTTATAGACGTATATAATGTTCCCACCGAGAAGTAGGGGCCGGCGCGCCAGGAATGTAGTAAAATATTACATCCGAGATGTTAGGTTGCCTTAGGCTAGGATATATAACGCTATAGACGTATATAATGTTCCCACCGAGAAGTAGGGGCCGAAGTGACGGGAATGTTATAAAATATTACATTCGACATGTTAGGTTGCCTTAGGCTAGGATATATAGCGTTATAGACGTATATAATGTTCCCACCGAGAAGTAGGGGCCGGCGCACCAGGAATGTAGTAAAATATTACATCCGAGATGTTAGGTTGCCTTAGGCTAGGATATGTAACGTTATAGACGTATATAATGTTCCCACCGAGAAGTAGGGGCCGACGAGCCAGGAATGTTGTAAAATATTACGCTCGACATGTTAGGTTGCATTAAGCTAGGATATATAGCGTTTTAGACGTATATAATGTTCCCCGCGAGAAGTAGGGGAAGGCGCGCCAGGAATATAGTAAAATATTACATCCGAGATGTTAGGTTGCCTTAGGCTAGGATATATAACGTTATAGACGTATATAATGTTCCCACCGAGAAGTAGGGGCCGAAGTGACGGGAATGTTATAAAATATTACATTCGACATGTTAGGATGCCTTAGGCTAGGATATATAGCGTTATAGACGTATATAATGTTCCCACCGAGAAGTAGGGGCCGGCGCGCCAGGAATGTAGTAAAATATTACATCCGAGATGTTAGGATTGCCTTAGGCTAGGATATATAACGTTATAGACGTATATAATGTTCCCACCGAGATGTGGGACCCGAAGTGACGGGAATGTTGTAAAATATTACATCCGAGATGTTATGTTGCCTTAGGTTAGGATATATATCGTTATTGACTTATATAATGTTCCACCGAGAAATAGGGGCCGACGCCCCATGAATGTTGTAAAATTTTACATTCGCCATGTTAGGATTGCCTTAGGCTAGGATATATAACGTTATAGACGTATATACTGTTCCGACCGAGAAGTAGGTGCCGACGCGCCAGGAATGTTGTATAATATTACGCTCGACAAGTTAGGTTGCCTTAGGCTAGGATATGTAAAGTTATAGACGTATATAATGTTCCCACCGAGAAATAGGTGCCGACGCGCCAGGAATGCTGTAAAATATTACATTCGACATGTTAGGATTGCGTTAGGCTAGGATATATAACGTTAAAGACGTATATAATATTCGCACCGAGAAGTAGGGGCCGAAGTGACGGGAATGTTGTAAAATATTACGTTCGATACGTTAGTTTGCCTTAGGCTAGGATATATAGCGTTATAGACGTATATAATGTTCCCACCGAGAAGTAGGGGCCGACGTGCCAGGAATGTAGTAAAATATTACATCCGAGATGTTAGGTTGCCTTAGGTTAGGATATATAACGTTATAGACGTATATAATGTTCCACCCGAGAAGTAGGGGCCGACGCGCCAGGAATGCTGTAAAATATTACATTCGACATGTTAGGATTGCCTTAGGCTAGGATATATAACGTTATAGACGTATATGATATTCCCACCGAGATCTACGGGCCTACACGCCAGGAATGTTGTCAAATATTACATCCGAGGTGTTAGGTTCCCTTAGGTTAGGATATATAACGTTATAGACGTATATAATGTTCCCACCGAGAAGTAGGGGCCGACGAGCCGGGAATGTTGTAAAATATTACGCTCGACATGTTAGGTTGCCTTAGGCTATGATGTATAGCAATATAGACGTATATAATGTTCCCACCGAGAAGTGGGGGCCGGCGCGCCAGGAATGTAGTAAAATATTACATCCGAGATGTTAGGATGCCTTAGGCTAGGATATGTAAAGTTATAGACGTATATAATGTTCCCACCGAGAAATAGGTGCCGACGCGACAGGAATGTTGTAAAATATTACATCCGAGATGTTAGGTTGCCTTAGGCTAGGATATATAACGTTATAGACGTATATAATGTTCCCACCGAGAAGTAGGGGCCGAAGTGACGGGAATGTTGGTAAAATATTACATTCGATACGTTAGTTTGCCTTAGGCTAGGATATATAGCGTTATAGACGTATATAATGTTCCCACCGAGAAGTAGGGGCCGACGTGCCAGGAATGTAGTAAAATAATACGTCCGAGATGTTAGGTTGCCTTAGGTTAGGATATATATCGTTATTGACTTATATAATGTTCCACCGAGAAATAGGGGCCGACGCCCCATGAATGTTGTAAAATTTTACATTCGCCATGTTAGGATTGCCTTAGGCTAGGATATATAACGTTATAGACGTATATACTGTTCCGACCGAGAAGTAGGTGCCGACGCGCCAGGAATGTTGTATAATATTACGCTCGACAAGTTAGGTTGCCTTAGGCTAGGATATGTAAAGTTATAGACGTATATAATGTTCCCACCGAGAAATAGGTGCCGACGCGACAGGAATGTTGTAAAATATTACATCCGAGATGTTAGGTTGCCTTAGGCTAGAATATATAACGTTATAGACGTACATAATGTTCCCACCGAGAATTAAGGGCCGAAGTGACGGGAATGTTGTAAAATATTACATCCGAGATCTTAGGTTGCCTTAGGTTGGGATATATAACGTTATCGACTTATATAATGTTTCCACCGATAAATAGGGTCCGAAGCCCCGGAAATGTTGTAAAGTTTTACATCCGAGATGTTAGATTGCCTTAGGCTAGGATATGTAACGTTATAGACGTATATAATGTTCCCACCGAGCAGTAGGTGCCGGCGCGCCTGGAATGTAGTAAAATATTACATCCGAGATGTTAGGTTGCCTTAGGCTAGGATATGTAACGTTATAGACGTATATAATGTTCCCACCGAGAAGTATGGGTCAACGAGCCAGGTATGTGGTTAAATATAACATTCGACATGTTAGGTTGCCTTAGGATATATAGCGATATAGACGTATGTAATGTTCCCACCGAGAAGTAGGGGCCGGCGCGCCAGGAATGTAGTAAAATATTACATCCGAGACGTTAGGTTGCCTTAGGCTAGGATATATAACGCTATAGACGTATATAATGTTCCCACCGAGAAGTAGGGGCCGAAGTGACGGGAATGATGTAAAATATTACATTCGACATGTTAGGTTGCCTTAGGCTAGGATATATAGCGTTATAGACGTATATAATGTTCACACCGAGAAGTAGGGGCCGGCGCGCCAGGAATGTAGTAAAATATTACATCCGAGATGTTAGGTTGCCTTAGGCTAGGATATATAACGTTATAGACGTATATAATGTTCCCACCGAGAAGTAGGGACCGAAGTGACGGGAATGTTATAAAATATTACATTCGACATGTTAGGTTGCCTTAGGCTAGGATATATAGCGTTATAGACGTATATAATGTTCCCACCGAGAAGTAGGGGCCGGCGCGCCAGGAATGTAGTAAAATATTACATCCGCGATGTTAGGTTGCCTTAGGTTAGGATATATAACGTTATAGACGTATATAATGTTCCACCCGAGAAGTAGGGGCCGACGCGCCAGGAATGCTGTAAAATATTACATTCGACATGTTAGGACTGCCTTAGGCTAGGATATATAACGTTATAGACGTATATGATATTCCCACCAAGAACTACGGGCCTACACGCCAGGAATGTTATCAAATATTACATCCGAGGTGTTAGGTTCCCTTAGGTTAGGATATATAACGTTATAGAGGTATATAATGTTCCCACCGAGAAGTAGGGGCCGACGAGCAGGGAATGTTGTAAAATATTACGCTCGACATGTTAGGTTGCCTTAGGCTAGGATATATAGCGTTATAGACGTATATAATGTTCCCACCGAGAAGTAGGGGCCGGCGCGCCAGGAATGTAGTAAAATATTACATTCGACATGTTAGGTTCCCTTAGGCTAGGATGTATAACGTTATAGACGTATATACTGTTCCAACCGAGAAGTAGGTGCCGACGCGCCAGGAATGTTGTATAATATTACGCTCGACAAGTTAGGTTGCCTTAGGCTAGGATATATAAAGTTATAGACGTATATAATGTTCCCACCGAGAAATAGGTGCCGACGCGCCAGGAATGTTGTATAATATTACATCCGAGATGTTAGGTTGCCGTAGGCTAGGATATATAACGTTATAGACGTATATAATGTTCCCACCGAGAAGTAGGGGCCGACGTGCCAAGAATATAGTAAAATATTACATCCGAGATGTTAGGTTGCCTTAGGCTAGGATATGTAACGTTATAGACGTATATAATGTTCCCACCGAGAAGTAGGGGCCGTAGTGAAGGGGAATGTTATAAAATATTACATTCGACATGTTAGGTTGCCTTAGGCTAGGATATACAGCGTTATAGACGTATATAATATTCCCACCGAGAACTGCGAGCCTACACGCCAGGAATGTTATCAAATATTACATCCGAGATGTTAGGTTCCCTTAGGTTAGGATATATAACGTTATAGACGTATATAATGTTCCCACCGAGAAGTAGGGGCCGAAGTGACGGGAATGTTGTAAAATATTACATCCGAGATGTTATGTTGCCTTAGGTTAGGATATATATCGTTATTGACTTATATAATGTTCCACCGAGAAATAGGGGCCGACGCCCCATGAATGTTGTAAAATTTTACATTCGCCATGTTAGGATTGCCTTAGGCTAGGATATATAACGTTATAGACGTATATACTGTTCCGACCGAGAAGTAGGTGCCGACGCGCCAGGAATGTTGTATAATATTACGCTCGACAAGTTAGGTTGCCTTAGGCTAGGATATGTAAAGTTATAGACGTATATAATGTTCCCACCGAGAAATAGGTGCCGACGCGACAGGAATGTTGTATAATATTACGCTCGACAAGTTAGGTTGCCTTAGGCTAGGATATATAGCGTTATAGACGTATATAATGTTCCCACCGAGAAGTAGGGGCCGGCGCGCCAGGAATGTAGTAAAATATTACATCCGAGATGTTAGGTTGCCTTAGGCTAGGATATATAACGTTATAGACGTATATAATGTTCCCACCGAGAAGTAGGGGCCGAAGTGACGGGAATGTTATAAAATATTACATTCGACATGTTAGGTTGCCTTAGGCTAGGATATATAGCGTTATAGACGTATATAATGTTCCCACCGAGAAGTAGAGGCCGGCGCACCAGGAATGTAGTAAAATATTACATCCGAGATGTTAGGTTGCCTTAGGCTAGGATATGTAACGTTATAGACGTATGTAATGTTCCCACCGAGAAGTAGGGGCCGACGAGCCAGGAATGTTGTAAAATATTACGCTCGACATGTTAGGTTGCCTTAAGCTAGGATATATAGCGTTTTAGACGTATATAATGTTCCCCGCGAGAAGTAGGGGAAGGCGCGCCAGGAATATAGTAAAATATTACATCCGAGATGTTAGGTTGCCTTAGGCTAGGATATATAACGTTATAGACGTATATAATGTTCCCACCGAGAAGTAGGGGCCGAAGTGACGGGAATGTTGTAAAATATTACATTCGAGATCTTAGGTTGCCTTAGGTTAGGATATATAACGTTATCGACTTATATAATGTTTCCACCGATAAATAGGGGCCGAAGCCCCAGGAATGTTGTAAAATTTTACATTCGACATTTTTAGGATTGGTTAGGCTAGGATATATAACGTTATAGACGTATATATTGTTCCGACCGAGACGTGGGTGCCGACGCGCCAGGAATGTAGTAAAATATTACATCCGAGATGTTAGGTTGCCTTAGGCTAGGATATGTAACGTTATAGACGTATATAATGTTCCCACCGAGAAGTATGGGTCAACGAGCCACGAATGTGGATAAATATAACATTCCACATGTTAGGTTGCCTTAGGTTAGGAAATATAGCGATATAGACGTATATAATGTTCCACCGAGAAATAGGGGCCGACGCCCCATGAATGTTGTAAAATTTTACATTCGCCATGTTAGGATTGCCTTAGGCTAGGATATATAACGTTATAGACGTATATACTGTTCCGACCGAGAAGTAGGTGCCGACGCCCCATGAATGTTGTAAAATTTTACATTCGACATGTTAGGATTGCCTTAGGATAGGATATATAACGTTAGAGACGTATATAATGTTCCACCCGAGAAGTAGGGGCCGACGCGCCAGGAATGCTGTAAAATATTACATTCGACATGTTAGGATTGCCTTAGGCTAGGATATATAACGTTATAGACGTATATGATATTCCCACTGAGAGCTACGGGCCTACACGCCAGGAATGTTATCAAATATTACATCCGAGGTGTTAGGTTCCCTTAGGTTAGGATATATAACGTTATAGACGTATATAATGTTCCCACCGAGAAGTAGGGGCCGACGAGCCGGGAATGTTGTAAAATATTACGCTCGACATGTTAGGTTGCCTTAGGCTATGATGTATAGCAATATAGACGTATATAATGTTCCCACCGAGAAGTGGGGGCCGGCGCGCCAGGAATGTAGTAAAATATTACATCCGAGATGTTAGGATGCCTTAGGCTAGGATATGTAACGTTATAGACGTATATAATGTTCCCACCGAGAAGTATGGGTCAACGAGCCAGGTATGTGGTTAAATATAACATTCGACATGTTAGGTTGCCTTAGGATATATAATGATATAGACGTATGTAATGTTCCCACCGAGAAGTAGGGGCCGGCGCGCCAGGAATGTAGTAAAATATTACATCCGAGATGTTAGGTTGCCTTAGGCTAGGATATATAACGCTATAGACTTATATAATGTTCCCACCGAGAAGAAGGGGCCGAAGTGACGGGAATGTTGTAAAATATTACATTCGACATGTTAGGTTGCCTTAGGCTAGGATATATAACGTTATAGACGTATATAATGTTCCCACCGAGAAGTAGGGGCCGAAGTGACGGGAATGTTATAAAATATTACATTCGACATGTTAGGTTGCCTTAGGCTAGGATATATAGCGTTATAGACGTATATAATGTTCCCACCGAGAAGTAGGGGCCGGCGCACCAGGAATGTAGTAAAATATTACATCCGAGATGTTAGGTTGCCTTAGGCTAGGATATGTAACGTTATAGACGTATATAATGTTCCCACCGAGAAGTAGGGGCCGACGAGCCAGGAATGTTGTAAAATATTACGCTCGACATGTTAGGTTGCCTTAAGCTAGGATATATAGCGTTTTAGACGTATATAATGTTCCCCGCGAGAAGTAGGGGAAGGCGCGCCAGGAATATAGTAAAATATTACATCCGAGATGTTAGGTTGCCTTAGGCTAGGATATATAACGTTATAGACGTATATAATGTTCCCACCGAGAAGTAGGGGCCGAAGTGACGGGAATATTATAAAATATAACATTCGACATGTTAGGTTGCCTTAGGCTAGGATATATAGCGTTATAGACGTATATAATGTTCCCACCGAGAAGTAGGGGCCGGCGCGCCAGGAATGTTGTAAAATATTACATCCGAGATGTTATGTTGCCTTAGGTTAGGATATATATCGTTATTGACTTATATAATGTTCCACCGAGAAATAGGGGCCGACGCCCCATGAATGTTGTAAAATTTTACATTCGCCATGTTAGGATTGCCTTAGGCTAGGATATATAACGTTATAGACGTATATACTGTTCCGACCGAGAAGTAGGTGCCGACGCGCCAGGAATGTTGTATAATATTACGCTCGACAAGTTAGGTTGCCTTAGGCTAGGATATGTAAAGTTATAGACGTATATACTGTTCCGTCCGAGAAATAGGTGCCGACGCGCCAGGAATGCTGTAAAATATTACATTCGACATGTTAGGATTGCGTTAGGCTAGGATATATAACGTTAAAGACGTATATAATATTCGCACCGAGAAGTAGGGGCCGAAGTGACGGGAATGTTGTAAAATATTACATCCGAGATTTTATGTTGCCTTAGGTTAGGATATATATCGTTATTGGCTTATATAATGTTCCACCGAGAAATAGTGGCCGACGCCCCATGAATGTTGTAAAATTTTACATTCGACATGTTAGGATTGCCTTAGGATAGGATATATAACGTTATAGACGTATATGATATTCCCACCGAGAACTACGGGCCTGCACGCCAGGAATGTTATCAAATATTACATCCGAGGTGTTAGGTTCCCTTAGGTTAGGATATATATCGTTATAGACGTATATAATGTTCCCACCGAGAAGTAGGGGCCGACGAGCCGGAAATGTTGTAAAATATTACGCTCGACATGTTAGGTTGCCTTAGGCTATGATGTATAGCAATATAGAGGTATATAATGTTCCCACCGAGAAGTGGGGGCCGGCGCGCCAGGAATGTAGTAAAATATTACATCCGAGATGTTAGGATGCCTTAGGCTAGGATATGTAACGTTATAGACGTATATAATGTTCCCACCGAGAAGTATGGGTCAACGAGCCATGTATGTGGTTAAATATAACATTCGACATGTTAGGTTGCCTTAGGATATATAATGATATAGACGTATGTAATGTTCCCACCGAGAAGTAGGGGCCGGCGCGCCAGGAATGTAGTAAAATATTACATCCGAGATGTTAGGTTGCCTTAGGCTAGGATATGTAACGTTATAGACGTATATAATGTTCCCACCGAGAAGTATGGGTCAACGAGCCACGAATGTGGATAAATATAACATTCCACATGTTAGGTTGCCTTAGGTTAGGATATATAGCGATATAGACGTATATAATGTTCCCACCGAGAAGTAGGGGCCGACGTGCCAAGAATGTAGTAAAATATTACATCCGAGATGTTAGGTTGCCTTAGGTTAGGATATGTAACGTTATAGACGTATATAATGTTCCACCCGAGAAGTAGGGGCCGACGCGCCAGGAGTGCTGTAAAATATTACATTCGACATGTTAGGATTGCCTTAGGCTAGGATATATAACGTTATAGACGTATATGATATTCCCACCGAGAACTACGGGCCTGCACGCCAGGAATGTTATCAAATATTACATCCGAGGTGTTAGGTTCCCTTAGGTTAGGATATATATCGTTATAGACGTATATAATGTTCCCACCGAGAAGTAGGGGCCGACGAGCCGGAAATGTTGTAAAATATTACGCTCGACATGTTAGGTTGCCTTAGGCTATGATGTATAGCAATATAGACGTATATAATGTTCCACCGAGAAGTGGGGGCCGGCGCGCCAGGAATGTAGTAAAATATTACATCCGAGATGTTAGGATGCCTTAGGCTAGGATATGTAACGTTATAGACGTATATAATGTTCCCACCGAGATGTGGGACCCGAAGTGACGGGAATGTTGTAAAATATTACATCCGAGATGTTAGGTTGCCTTAGGTTAGGATATATAACGTCATTGACTTATATAATGTTCCCACCGAGAAATAGGGGCCGACGCCCCAGGAATGTTGTAAAATTTTACATTCGACATGTTAGGATTGCCTTAGGCTAGGATATATAACGTTATAGACGTATATACTGTTCCAACCGAGAAGTAGGTGCCGACGCGCCAGGAATGTTGTATAATATTACGCTCGACAAGTTAGGTTGCCTTAGGCTAGGATATGTAAAGTTATAGACGTATATAATGTTCCCACCGAGAAATAGGTGCCGACGCGCCAGGAATGTTGTATAATATTACATCCGAGATGTTAGGTTGCCGTAGGCTAGGATATATAACGTTATAGACGTATATAATGTTCCCACCGAGAAGTAGGGGCCGAAGTGACGGGAATGTTGTAAAATATTACATGCGATACGTTAGTTTGCCTTAGGCTAGGATATATAGCGTTATAGACGTATATAATGTTCCCACCGAGAAGTAGGGGCCGACGTGCCAGGAATGTAGTAAAATATTACATCCGAGATGTTAGGTTGCCTTAGACTAGGATATATAACGTTATAGACGTATATACTGTTCCGTCCGAGAAATAGGTGCCGACGCGCCAGGAATGCTGTAAAATATTACATTCGACATGTTAGGATTGCGTTAGTCTAGGATATATAACGTTAAAGACGTATATAATATTCGCACCGAGAAGTAGGGGCCGAAGTGACGGGAATGTTGTAAAATATTACATCCGAGATTTTATGTTGCCTTAGGTTAGGATATATATCGTTATTGACTTATATAATGTTCCACCGAGAAATAGGGGCCGACGCCCCATGAATGTTGTAAAATTTTACATTCGACATGTTAGGATTGCCTTAGAATAGGATATATAACGTTAGAGACGTATATAATGTTCCACCCGAGAAGTAGGGGCCGACGCGCCAGGAATGCTGTAAAATATTACATTCTACATGTTAGGATTGCCTTAGGCTAGGATATATAACGTTATAGACGTATATGATATTCCCACCGAGAGCTACGGGCCTACACGCCAGGAATGTTATCAAATATTACATCCGAGGTGTTAGGTTCCCTTAGGTTAGGATATATAACGTTATAGACGTATATAATGTTCCCACCGAGAAGTAGGGGCCGACGAGCCAGGAATGTTGTAAAATATTACGCTCGACATGTTAGGTTGCCTTAAGCTAGGATATATAGCGTTTTAGACGTATATAATGTTCCCCGCGAGAAGTAGGGGAAGGCGCGCCAGGAATATAGTAAAATATTACATCCGAGATGTTAGGTTGCCTTAGGCTAGGATATATAACGTTATAGACGTATATAATGTTCCCACCGAGAAGTAGGGGCCGAAGTGACGGGAATGTTATAAAATATTACATTCGACATGTTAGGTTGCCTTAGGCTAGGATATATAGCGTTATAGACGTATATAATGTTCCCACCGAGAAGTAGGGGCCGACGAGCCGGAAATGTTGTAAAATATTACGCTCGACATGTTAGGTTGCCTTAGGCTATGATGTATAGCAATATAGACGTATATAATGTTCCACCGAGAAGTGGGGCCGGCGCGCCAGGAATGTAGTAAAATATTACATCCGAGATGTTAGGATGCCTTAGGCTAGGATATGTAAAGTTATAGACGTATATAATGTTCCCACCGAGAAATAGGTGCCGACGTGCCAGGAATGTTGTAAAATATTACATCCGAGATGTTAGGATTGCCTTAGGCTAGGATATAAAACGTTATAGACGTATATAATATTCCCACCGAGAAGTGGGACCCGAAGTGACGGGAATGTTGTAAAATATTACATCCGAGATGTTAGGTTGCCTTAGGTTAGGATATATAACGTCATTGACTTATATAATGTTCCCACCGAGAAATAGGGGCCGACGCCCCAGGAATGTTGTAAAATATTACATCCGAGATGTTAGGATTGCCTTAGGCTAGGATATATAACGTTATAGACGTATATAATGTTCCCACCGAGAAGTAGGGGCCGAAGTGACGGGAATGTTGTAAAATATTACATCCGAGATGTTATGTTGCCTTCGGTTAGGATATATATCGTTATTGACTTATATAATGTTCCACCGAGAAATAGGGGCCGACGCCCCATGAATGATGTAAAATTTTACATTCGCCATGTTAGGATTGCCTTAGGCTAGGATATATAACGTTATAGACGTATATACTGTTCCGACCGAGAAGTAGGTGCCGACGCGCCAGGAATGTTGTATAATATTACGCTCGACAAGTTAGGTTGCCTTAGGCTAGGATATGTAAAGTTATAGACGTATATAATGTTGCCACCGAGAAATAGGTGCCGACGCGACAGGAATGTTGTAAAATATTACATCCGAGATGTTAGGTTGCCTTAGGCTAGGATATATAACGTTATAGACGTACATAATGTTCCCACCGAGAATTAAGGGCCGAAGTGACGGGAATGTTGTAAAATATTACATCCGAGATCTTAGGTTGCCTTAGGTTGGGATATATAACGTTATCGACTTATATAATGTTTCCACCGATAAATAGGGGCCGAAGCCCCAGGAATGTTGTAAAATTTTACATACGAGATGTTAGATTGCCTTAGGCTAGGACATGTAACGTTATAGACGTATATAATGTTCCCACCGAGCAGTAGGTGCCGGCGCGCCAGGAATGTAGTAAAATATTACATCCGAGATGTTAGGTTGCCTTAGGATATATAATGATATAGACGTATGTAATGTTCCCACCGAGAAGTAGGGGCCGGCGCGCCAGGAATGTAGTAAAATATTACATCCGAGATGTTAGGTTGCCTTAGGCTAGGATATATAACGCTATAGACTTATATAATGTTCCCACCGAGAAGAAGGGGCCGAAGTGACGGGAATGTTGTAAAATATTACATTCGACATGTTAGGTTGCCTTAGGCTAGGATATATAGCGTTATAGACGTATATAATGTTCCCACCGAGAAGTAGGGGCCGGCGCGCCAGGAATGTAGTAAAATATTACATCCGAGATGTTAGGTTGCCTTAGGCTAGGATATATAACGTTATAGACGTATATAATGTTCCCACCGAGAAGTAGGGGCCGAAGTGACGGGAATGTTATAAAATATTACATTCGACATGTTAGGTTGCCTTAGGCTAGGATATATAGCGTTATAGACGTATATAATGTTCCCACCGAGAAGTAGGGGCCGGCGCACCAGGAATGTAGTAAAATATTACATCCGAGATGTTAGGTTGCCTTAGGCTAGGATATGTAACGTTATAGACGTATATAATGTTCCCACCGAGAAGTAGGGGCCTACGAGCCAGGAATGTTGTAAAATATTACGCTCGACATGTTAGGTTGCCTTAAGCTAGGATATATAGCGTTTTAGACGTATATAATGTTCCCCGCGAGAAGTAGGGGAAGGCGCGCCAGGAATATAGTAAAATATTACATCCGAGATGTTAGGTTGCCTTAGGCTATGATATATAACGTTATAGACGTATATAATGTTCCCACCGAGAAGTAGGGGCCGAAGTGACGGGAATGTTATAAAATATTACATTCGACATGTTAGGTTGCCTTAGGCTAGGATATATAGCGTTATAGACGTATATGATGTTCCCACCGAGAAGTAGGGGCCGACGAGCCGGAAATGTTGTAAAATATTACGCTCGACATGTTAGGTTGCCTTAGGCTATGATGTATAGCAATATAGACGTATATAATGTTCCACCGAGAAGTGGGGCCGGCGCGCCAGGAATGTAGTAAAATATTACATCCGAGATGTTAGGATGCCTTAGGCTAGGATATGTAAAGTTATAGACGTATATAATGTTCCCACCGAGAAATAGGTGCCGACGCGCCAGGAATGTTGTAAAATATTACATCCGAGATGTTAGGATTGCCTTAGGCTAGGATATAAAACGTTATAGACGTATATAATATTCCCACCGAGAAGTGGGACCCGAAGTGACGGGAATGTTGTAAAATATTACATCCGAGATGTTAGGTTGCCTTAGGTTAGGATATATAACGTCATTGACTTATATAATGTTCCCACCGAGAAATAGGGGCCGACGCCCCAGGAATGTTGTAAAATATTACATCCGAGATGTTAGGATTGCCTTAGGCTAGGATATATAACGTTATAGACGTATATAATGTTCCCACCGAGAAGTAGGGGCCGAAGTGACGGGAATGTTATAAAATATTACATTCGACATGTTAGGTTGCCTTAGGCTAGGATATATAGCGTTATAGACGTATATAATGTTCCCACCGAGAAGTAGGGGCCGGCGCACCAGGAATGTAGTAAAATATTACATCCGAGATGTTAGGTTGCCTTAGGCTAGGATATGTAACGTTATAGACGTATATAATGTTCCCACCGAGAAGTAGGGGCCGACGAGCCAGGAATGTTGTAAAATATTACGCTCGACATGTTAGGTTGCCTTAAGCTAGGATATATAGCGTTTTAGACGTATATAATGTTCCCCGCGAGAAGTAGGGGAAGGCGCGCCAGGAATATAGTAAAATATTAGATCCGAGATGTTAGGTTGCCTTAGGCTAGGATATATAACGTTATAGACGTATATAATGTTCCCACCGAGAAGTAGGGGCCGAAGTGACGGGAATGTTATAAAATATTACATTCGACATGTTAGGTTGCCTTAGGCTAGGATATATAGCGTTATAGACGTATATAATGTTCCCACCGAGAAGTAGGGGCCGACGCGCCAGGAATGTTGTATAATATTACGCTCGACAAGTTAGGTTGCCTTAGGCTAGGATATGTAAAGTTATAGACGTATATAATGTTGCCACCGAGAAATAGGTGCCGACGCAACTGGAATGTTGTAAAATATTACATCCGAGATGTTAGGTTGCCTTAGGCTAGGATATATAACGTTATAGACGTACATAATGTTCCCACCGAGAATTAAGGGCCGAAGTGACGGGAATGTTGTAAAATATTACATCCGAGATCTTAGGTTGCCTTAGGTTGGGATATATAACGTTATCGACTTATATAATGTTTCCACCGATAAATAGGGGCCGAAGCCCCAGGAATGTTGTAAAATTTTACATCCGAGATGTTAGATTGCCTTAGGCTAGGACATGTAACGTTATAGACGTATATAATGTTCCCACCGAGCAGTAGGTGCCGGCGCGCCAGGAATGTAGTAAAATATTACATCCGAGATGTTAGGTTGCCTTAGGCTAGGATATATAACGCTATAGACTTATATAATGTTCCCACCGAGAAGAAGGGGCCGAAGTGACGGGAATGTTGTAAAATATTACATTCGACATGTTAGGTTGCCTTAGGCTAGGATATATAGCGTTATAGACGTATATAATGTTCCCACCGAGATGTAGGGGCCGAAGTGACGGGAATGTTATAAAATATTACATTCGACATGTTAGGTTGCCTTAGGCTAGGATATATAGCGTTATAGACGTATATAATGTTCCCACCGAGAAGTAGGGGCCGGCGCACCAGGAATGTAGTAAAATATTACATCCGAGATGTTAGGTTGCCTTAGGCTAGGATATGTAACGTTATAGACGTATATAATGTTCCCACCGAGAAGTAGGGGCCGACGAGCCAGGAATGTTGTAAAATATTACGCTCGACATGTTAGGTTGCCTTAAGCTAGGATATATAGCGTTTTAGACGTATATAATGTTCCCCGCGACAAGTAGGGGAAGGCGCGCCAGGAATATAGTAAAATATTACATCCGAGATGTTAGGTTGCCTTAGGCTAGGATATATAACGTTATAGACGTATATAATGTTCCCACCGAGAAGTAGGGGCCGAAGTGACGGGAATGTTATAAAATATTACATTCGACATGTTAGGTTGCCTTAGGCTAGGATATATAGCGTTATAGACGTATATGATGTTCCCACCGAGAAGTAGGGGCCGACGAGCCGGAAATGTTGTAAAATATTACGCTCGACATGTTAGGTTGCCTTAGGCTATGATGTATAGCAATATAGACGTATATAATGTTCCACCGAGAAGTGGGGCCGGCGCGCCAGGAATGTAGTAAAATATTACATCCGAGATGTTAGGATGCCTTAGGCTAGGATATGTAAAGTTATAGACGTATATAATGTTCCCACCGAGAAATAGGTGCCGACGCGCCAGGAATGTTGTAAAATATTACATCCGAGATGTTAGGATTGCCTTAGGCTAGGATATAAAACGTTATAGACGTATATAATATTCCCACCGAGAAGTGGGACCCGAAGTGACGGGAATGTTGTAAAATATTACATCCGAGATGTTAGGTTGCCTTAGGTTAGGATATATAACGTCATTGACTTATATAATGTTCCCACCGAGAAATAGGGGCCGACGCCCCAGGAATGTTGTAAAATATTACATCCGAGATGTTAGGATTGCCTTAGGCTAGGATATATAACGTTATAGACGTATATAATGTTCCCACCGAGAAGTAGGGGCCGAAGTGACGGGAATGTTATAAAATATTACATTCGACATGTTAGGTTGCCTTAGGCTAGGATATATAGCGTTATAGACGTATATAATGTTCCCACCGAGAAGTAGGGGCCGGCGCACCAGGAATGTAGTAAAATATTACATCCGAGATGTTAGGTTGCCTTAGGCTAGGATATGTAACGTTATAGACGTATATAATGTTCCCACCGAGAAGTAGGGGCCGACGAGCCAGGAATGTTGTAAAATATTACGCTCGACATGTTAGGTTGCCTTAAGCTAGGATATATAGCGTTTTAGACGTATATAATGTTCCCCGCGAGAAGTAGGGGAAGGCGCGCCAGGAATATAGTAAAATATTAGATCCGAGATGTTAGGTTGCCTTAGGCTAGGATATATAACGTTATAGACGTATATAATGTTCCCACCGAGAAGTAGGGGCCGAAGTGACGGGAATGTTATAAAATATTACATTCGACATGTTAGGTTGCCTTAGGCTAGGATATATAGCGTTATAGACGTATATAATGTTCCCACCGAGAAGTAGGGGCCGGCGCACCAGGAATGTAGTAAAATATTACATCCGAGATGTTAGGTTGCCTTAGGCTAGGATATGTAACGTTATAGACGTATATAATGTTCCCACCGAGAAGTAGGGGCCGACGAGCCAGGAATGTTGTAAAATATTACGCTCGACATGTTAGGTTGCCTTAAGCTAGGATATATAGCGTTTTAGACGTATATAATGTTCCCCGCGAGAAGTAGGGGAAGGCGCGCCAGGAATATAGTAAAATATTACATCCGAGATGTTAGGTTGCCTTAGGCTAGGATATATAACGTTATAGACGTATATAATGTTCCCACCGAGAAGTAGGGGCCGAAGTGACGGGAATGTTATAAAATATTACATTCGACATGTTAGGTTGCCTTAGGCTAGGATATATAGCGTTATAGACGTATATAATGTTCCCACCGAGAAGTAGGGGCCGACGAGCCGGAAATGTTGTAAAATATTACGCTCGACATGTTAGGTTGCCTTAGGCTATGATGTATAGCAATATAGACGTATATAATGTTCCACCGAGAAGTGGGGCCGGCGCGCCAGGAATGTAGTAAAATATTACATCCGAGATGTTAGGATGCCTTAGGCTAGGATATGTAAAGTTATAGACGTATATAATGTTCCCACCGAGAAATAGGTGCCGACGCGCCAGGAATGTTGTAAAATATTACATCCGAGATGTTAGGATTGCCTTAGGCTAGGATATAAAACGTTATAGACGTATATAATATTCCCACCGAGAAGTGGGACCCGAAGTGACGGGAATGCTGTAAAATATTACATCCGAGATGTTAGGTTGCCTTAGGTTAGGATATATAACGTCATTGACTTATATAATGTTCCCACCGAGAAATAGGGGCCGACGCCCCAGGAATGTTGTAAAATATTACATCCGAGATGTTATGTTGCCTTCGGTTAGGATATATATCGTTATTGACTTATATAATGTTCCACCGAGAAATAGGGGCCGACGCCCCATGAATGTTGTAAAATTTTACATTC
Organism: Xylocopa violacea; assembly: GCA_963969225.1. Lineage (NCBI taxonomy): Eukaryota > Metazoa > Arthropoda > Insecta > Hymenoptera > Apidae > Xylocopa > Xylocopa violacea. The sequence continues at coordinate 55,726,290 of CAXAJV010000001.1, forward strand.
GCCATGTTAGGTTGCCTTAGGCTAGGATATGTAAAGTTATAGACGTATATAATGTTGCCACCGAGAAATAGGTGCCGACGCGACAGGAATGTTGTAAAATATTACATCCGAGATGTTAGGTTGCCTTAGGCTAGGATATATAACGTTATAGACGTACATAATGTTCCCACCGAGAATTAAGGGCCGAAGTGACGGGAATGTTGTAAAATATTACATCCGAGATCTTAGGTTGCCTTAGGTTGGGATATATAACGTTATCGACTTATATAATGTTTCCACCGATAAATAGGGGCCGAAGCCCCAGGAATGTTGTAAAATTTTACATCCGAGATGTTAGATTGCCTTAGGCTAGGACATGTAACGTTATAGACGTATATAATGTTCCCACCGAGCAGTAGGTGCCGGCGCGCCAGGAATGTAGTAAAATATTACATCCGAGATGTTAGGTTGCCTTAGGCTAGGATATATAACGCTATAGACTTATATAATGTTCCCACCGAGAAGAAGGGGCCGAAGTGACGGGAATGTTGTAAAATATTACATTCGACATGTTAGGTTGCCTTAGGCTAGGATATATAGCGTTATAGACGTATATAATGTTCCCACCGAGATGTAGGGGCCGAAGTGACGGGAATGTTATAAAATATTACATTCGACATGTTAGGTTGCCTTAGGCTAGGATATATAGCGTTATAGACGTATATAATGTTCCCACCGAGAAGTAGGGGCCGGCGCACCAGGAATGTAGTAAAATATTACATCCGAGATGTTAGGTTGCCTTAGGCTAGGATATGTAACGTTATAGACGTATATAATGTTCCCACCGAGAAGTAGGGGCCGACGAGCCAGGAATGTTGTAAAATATTACGCTCGACATGTTAGGTTGCCTTAAGCTAGGATATATAGCGTTTTAGACGTATATAATGTTCCCCGCGAGAAGTAGGGGAAGGCGCGCCAGGAATATAGTAAAATTTTACATCCGAGATGTTAGGTTGCCTTAGGCTAGGATATATAACGTTATAGACGTATATAATGTTCCCACCGAGAAGTTGGGGCCGAAGTGACGGGAATGTTATAAAATATTACATTCGACATGTTAGGTTGCCTTAGGCTAGGATATATAGCGTTATAGACGTATATAATGTTCCCACCGAGAAGTAGGGGCCGACGAGCCGGAAATGTTGTAAAATATTACGCTCGACATGTTAGGTTGCCTTAGGCTATGATGTATAGCAATATAGACGTATATAATGTTCCACCGAGAAGTGGGGCCGGCGCGCCAGGAATGTAGTAAAATATTACATCCGAGATGTTAGGATGCCTTAGGCTAGGATATGTAAAGTTATAGACGTATATAATGTTCCCACCGAGAAATAGGTGCCGACGCGCCAGGAATGTTGTAAAATATTACATCCGAGATGTTAGGATTGCCTTAGGCTAGGATATAAAACGTTATAGACGTATATAATATTCCCACCGAGAAGTGGGACCCGAAGTGACGGGAATGTTGTAAAATATTACATCCGAGATGTTAGGTTGCCTTAGGTTAGGATATATAACGTCATTGACTTATATAATGTTCCCACCGAGAAATAGGGGCCGACGCCCCAGGAATGTTGTAAAATATTACATCCGAGATGTTATGTTGCCTTCGGTTAGGATATATATCGTTATTGACTTATATAATGTTCCACCGAGAAATAGGGGCCGACGCCCCATGAATGTTGTAAAATTTTACATTCGCCATGTTAGGTTGCCTTAGGCTAGGATATGTAAAGTTATAGACGTATATAATGTTGCCACCGAGAAATAGGTGCCGACGCGACAGGAATGTTGTAAAATATTACATCCGAGATGTTAGGTTGCCTTAGGCTAGGATATATAACGTTATAGACGTACATAATGTTCCCACCGAGAATTAAGGGCCGAAGTGACGGGAATGTTGTAAAATATTACATCCGAGATCTTAGGTTGCCTTAGGTTGGGATATATAACGTTATCGACTTATATAATGTTTCCACCGATAAAAGGGGCCGAAGCCCCAGGAATGTCATAAAATTTTACATTCGAGATGTTAGATTGCCTTAGGCTAGGATATGTAACGTTATAGACGTATATAATGTTCCCACCGAGCAGTAGGTGCCGGCGCGCCAGGAATGTAGTAAAATATTACATCCGAGATGTTAGGTTGCCTTAGGCTAGGATATGTAACGTTATAGACGTATATAATGTTCCCACCGAGAAGTATGGGTCAACGAGCCAGGTATGTGGTTAAATATAACATTCGACATGTTAGGTTGCCTTAGGATATATAATGATATAGACGTATGTAATGTTCCCACCGAGAAGTAGGGGCCGGCGCGCCAGGAATGTAGTAAAATATTACATCCGAGATGTTAGGTTGCCTTAGGCTAGGATATATAACGCTATAGACTTATATAATGTTCCCACCGACAAGAAGGGGCCGAAGTGACGGGAATGTTGTAAAATATTACATTCGACATGTTAGGTTGCCTTAGGCTAGGATATATAGCGTTATAGACGTATATAATGTTCCCACCGAGAAGTAGGGGCCGGCGCGCCAGGAATGTAGTAAAATATTACATCCGAGATGTTAGGATGCCTTAGGCTAGGATATGTAAAGTTATAGACGTATATAATGTTCCCACCGAGAAATAGGTGCCGACGCGCCAGGAATGTTGTAAAATATTACATCCGAGATGTTAGGATTGCCTTAGGCTAGGATATAAAACGTTATAGACGTATATAATATTCCCACCGAGAAGTGGGACCCGAAGTGACGGGAATGTTGTAAAATATTACATCCGAGATGTTAGGTTGCCTTAGGTTAGGATATATAACGTCATTGACTTATATAATGTTCCCACCGAGAAATAGGGGCCGACGCCCCAGGAATGTTGTAAAATTTTACATTCGACATGTTAGGATTGCCTTAGGCTAGGATATATAACTTTATAGACGTATATACTGTTCCAACCGAGAAGTAGGTGCCGACGCGCCAGGAATGTTGTATAATATTACGCTCGACAAGTTAGGTTGCCTTAGGCTAGGATATATAAAGTTATAGACGTATATAATGTTCCCACCGAGAAATAGGTGTCGACGCGCCAGGAATGTTGTATAATATTACATCCGAGATGTTAGGTTGCCGTAGGCTAGGATATATAACGTTATAGACGTATATAATGTTCCCACCGAGAAGTAGGGGCCGAAGTGACGGGAATGTTGTAAAATATTACATGCGATACGTTAGTTTGCCTTAGGCTAGGATATATAGCGTTATAGACGTATATAATGTTCCCACCGAGAAGTAGGGGCCGACGTGCCAGGAATGTAGTAAAATATTACATCCGAGATCTTAGGTTGCCTTAGGTTAGGATATATAACGTTATCGACTTATATAATGTTTCCACCGATAAATAGGTGCTGAAGCCCCAGGAATGTTGTAAAATATTACATCCGAGATGTTAGGATTGCCTTAGGCTAGGATATATAACGTTATAGACGTATATAATGTTCCCACCGAGAAGTAGGGGCCGGCGCACCAGGAATGTAGTAAAATATTACATCCGAGATGTTAGGTTGCCTTAGGCTAGGATATGTAACGTTATAGACGTATATAATGTTCCCACCGAGAAGTAGGGGCCGACGAGCCAGGAATGTTATAAAATATTACGCTCGACATGTTAGGTTGCCTTAAGCTAGGATATATAGCGTTTTAGACGTATATAATGTTCCCCGCGAGAAGTAGGGGAAGGCGCGCCAGGAATATAGTAAAATATTAGATCCGAGATGTTAGGTTGCCTTAGGCTAGGATATATAACGTTATAGACGTATATAATGTTCCCACCGAGAAGTAGGGGCCGAAGTGACGGGAATGTTATAAAATATTACATTCGACATGTTAGGTTGCCTTAGGCTAGGATATATAGCGTTATAGACGTATATAATGTTCCCACCGAGAAGTAGGGGCCGACGCGCCAGGAATGTTGTATAATATTACGCTCCACAAGTTAGGTTGCCTTAGGCTAGGATATGTAAAGTTATAGACGTATATAATGTTGCCACCGAGAAATAGGTGCCGACGCAACTGGAATGTTGTAAAATATTACATCCGAGATGTTAGGTTGCCTTAGGCTAGGATATATAACGTTATAGACGTACATAATGTTCCCACCGAGAATTAAGGGCCGAAGTGACGGGAATGTTGTAAAATATTACATCCGAGATCTTAGGTTGCCTTAGGTTGGGATATATAACGTTATCGACTTATATAATGTTTCCACCGATAAATAGGGGCCGAAGCCCCAGGAATGTTGTAAAATTTTACATCCGAGATGTTAGATTGCCTTAGGCTAGGACATGTAACGTTATAGACGTATATAATGTTCCCACCGAGCAGTAGGTGCCGGCGCGCCAGGAATGTAGTAAAATATTACATCCGAGATGTTAGGTTGCCTTAGGCTAGGATATATAACGCTATAGACTTATGTAATGTTACCACCGAGAAGAAGGGGCCGAAGTGACGGGAATGTTGTAAAATATTACATTCGACATGTTAGGTTGCCTTAGGCTAGGATATATAGCGTTATAGACGTATATAATGTTCCCACCGAGATGTAGGGGCCGAAGTGACGGAAATGTTATAAAATATTACATTCGACATGTTAGGTTGCCTTAGGCTAGGATATATAGCGTTATAGACGTATATAATGTTCCCACCGAGAAGTAGGGGCCGGCGCACCAGGAATGTAGTAAAATATTACATCCGAGATGTTAGGTTGCCTTAGGCTAGGATATGTAACGTTATAGACGTATATAATGTTCCCACCGAGAAGTAGGGGCCGACGAGCCAGGAATGTTGTAAAATATTACGCTCGACATGTTAGGTTGCCTTAAGCTAGGATATATAGCGTTTTAGACGTATATAATGTTCCCCGCGAGAAGTAGGGGAAGGCGCGCCAGGAATATAGTAAAATATTACATCCGAGATGTTAGGTTGCCTTAGGCTAGGATATATAACGTTATAGACGTATATAATGTTCCCACCGAGAAGTAGGGGCCGAAGTGACGGGAATGTTATAAAATATTACATTCGACATGTTAGGTTGCCTTAGGCTAGGATATATAGCGTTATAGACGTATATAATGTTCCCACCGAGAAGTAGGGGCCGGCGCGCCAGGAATGTAGTAAAATATTACATCCGAGATGTTAGGATGCCTTAGGCTAGGATATGTAAAGTTATAGACGTATATAATGTTCCCACCGAGAAATAGGTGCCGACGCGCCAGGAATGTTGTAAAATATTACATCCGAGATGTTAGGATTGCCTTAGGCTAGGATATAAAACGTTATAGACGTATATAATATTCCCACCGAGAAGTGGGACCCGAAGTGACGGGAATGTTGTAAAATATTACATCCGAGATGTTAGGTTGCCTTAGGTTAGGATATATAACGTCATTGACTTATATAATGTTCCCACCGAGAAATAGGGGCCGACGCCCCAGGAATGTTGTAAAATTTTACATTCGACATGTTAGGATTGCCTTAGGCTAGGATATATAACTTTATAGACGTATATACTGTTCCAACCGAGAAGTAGGTGCCGACGCGCCAGGAATGTTGTATAATATTACGCTCGACAAGTTAGGTTGCCTTAGGCTAGGATATATAAAGTTATAGACGTATATAATGTTCCCACCGAGAAATAGGTGTCGACGCGCCAGGAATGTTGTATAATATTACATCCGAGATGTTAGGTTGCCGTAGGCTAGGATATATAACGTTATAGACGTATATAATGTTCCCACCGAGAAGTAGGGGCCGAAGTGACGGGAATGTTGTAAAATATTACATGCGATACGTTAGTTTGCCTTAGGCTAGGATATATAGCGTTATAGACGTATATAATGTTCCCACCGAGAAGTAGGGGCCGACGTGCCAGGAATGTAGTAAAATATTACATCCGAGATCTTAGGTTGCCTTAGGTTAGGATATATAACGTTATCGACTTATATAATGTTTCCACCGATAAATAGGTGCTGAAGCCCCAGGAATGTTGTAAAATATTACATCCGAGATGTTAGGATTGCCTTACTCTAGGATATATAACGTTATAGACGTATATAATGTTCCCACCGAGAAGTAGGGGCCGAAGTGACGGGAATGTTGTAAAATATTACATCCGAGATGTTATGTTGCCTTCGGTTAGGATATATATCGTTATTGACTTATATAATGTTCCACCGAGAAATAGGGGCCGACGCCCCATGAATGTTGTAAAATTTTACATTCGCCATGTTAAGATTGCCTTAGGCTAGGATATATAACGTTATAGACGTATATACTGTTCCGACCGAGAAGTAGGTGCCGACGCGCCAGGAATGTTGTATAATATTACGCTCGACAAGTTAGGTTGCCTTAGGCTAGGATATGTAAAGTTATAGACGTATATAATGTTGCCACCGAGAAATAGGTGCCGACGCGACAGGAATGTTGTAAAATATTACATCCGAGATGTTAGGTTGCCTTAGGCTAGGATATATAACGTTATAGACGTACATAATGTTCCCACCGAGAATTAAGGGCCGAAGTGACGGGAATGTTGTAAAATATTACATCCGAGATCTTAGGTTGCCTTAGGTTGGGATATATAACGTTATCGACTTATATAATGTTTCCACCGATAAATAGGGGCCGAAGCCCCAGGAATGTTGTAAAATTTTACATTCGAGATGTTAGATTGCCTTAGGCTAGGATATGTAACGTTATAGACGTATATAATGTTCCCACCGAGCAGTAGGTGCCGGCGCGCCAGGAATGTAGTAAAATATTACATCCGAGATGTTAGGTTGCCTTAGGCTAGGATATGTAACGTTATAGACGTATATAATGTTCCCACCGAGAAGTATGGGTCAACGAGCCAGGTATGTGGTTAAATATAACATTCGACATGTTAGGTTGCCTTAGGATATATAATGATATAGACGTATGTAATGTTCCCACCGAGAAGTAGGGGCCGGCGCGCCAGGAATGTAGTAAAATATTACATCCGAGATGTTAGGTTGCCTTAGGCTAGGATATATAACGCTATAGACTTATATAATGTTCCCACCGAGAAGAAGGGGCCGAAGTGACGGGAATGTTGTAAAATATTACATTCGACATGTTAGGTTGCCTTAGGCTAGGATATGTAACGTTATAGACGTATATAATGTTCCCACCGAGAAGTAGGGGCCGACGAGCCAGGAATGTTGTAAAATATTACGCTCGACATGTTAGGTTGCCTTAAGCTAGGATATATAGCGTTTTAGACGTATATAATGTTCCCCGCGAGAAGTAGGGGAAGGCGCGCCAGGAATATAGTAAAATATTACATCCGAGATGTTAGGATGCCTTAGGCTAGGATATGTAAAGTTATAGACGTATATAATGTTCCCACCGAGAAATAGGTGCCGACGCGCCAGGAATGTTGTAAAATATTACATCCGAGATGTTAGGATTGCCTTAGGCTAGGATATATAACGTTATAGACGTATATACTGTTCCAACCGAGAAGTAGGTGCCGACGCGCCAGGAATGTTGTATAATATTACGCTCGACAAGTTAGGTTGCCTTAGGCTAGGATATATAAAGTTATAGACGTATATAATGTTCCCACCGAGAAATAGGTGCCGACGCGCCAGGAATGTTGTATAATATTACATCCGAGATGTTAGGTTGCCGTTGGCTAGGATATATAACGTTATAGACGTATATAATGTTCCCACCGGGAAGTAGGGACCGACACGCCAGAATGTTGTAAAATATTACATACGAGTTGTTGGGCTGCCTTAGGCTAGGATATATAACGTGACAGACGTATATAATGTTCCCATCGAGAAATAGGGGCCGACGCGTCAGGAATGTTGTAAAATGTGACATCCCAGATGTTAGGTTGCGTTAGGTTAGGATATACAACGTTATAGACGTATATAATGTACCCTTCGAGAAGCAGGCGACGACACACCAGAATGTTGTAAAATATTACATTCGACATGTTAGGTTGCCTTAGGCTAGGATATGTAACGTTATAGACGTATATAATATTCCCACCGAGAAATAGGGGCCGACGCGTCAGGAATGTTGTAAAATATTACACCCGAAATGTTAGGTTCCCTTAGGTTAGGATATACAACGTTATAGACGTATAGAATGTTCCCACCGAGATGTAGGGAACGACATGCCAGGAATGTTGTCAAATATTACATCCGAGATGTTAGGTTGCCTTAGGTTAGGATATACAAAGTTATAGATGTATATAATGTCCTCATCCAGAAGTAGGCGACGACACGCCAGGAGTGTTGTAAAATATTACATTTGAAATGTTAGGTTTCCTTAGGCTAGGATATATAATGTTATACACGCATATAATGTTATCACCGAGAACTACGGGCCGACACGCCAGGAATGATGTAAAATGTTACATTCAACATGGTAGGTCGCCTTAGTATAGGATATATAACGTTATAGACATATATAATGTTCCCACCGAGAAATAGGTGCCGACGCGTCAGGAATGTTGTAAAATATTACACCCGAGATGTTAGGTGGCTTTAGGTTAGGATATATATCGTTATAGACGCATATAATGTCCAGATCGAGACGTGGCTACCGACACGCCAGAATGTTGTAAAATATTACATGCGAGATGTTAGGTGGCTTTAGGCTTGTATATATATCGTTATAGACGTATACAATTTTGCCACCGAGAAGTAGGGACCGACATGCCAGGAATGTTGTAAAATATTACATCCGAGATGTTACGTTGCTTTAGGTTAGGATATATATCGTTATAGACTAATATAATGTTCCCACCGAGACGTGGGGACCGACATGCCAGGAATGTTGTAAAATATAACATCCCAGAAGTTAGGTTGCTTTGGGTTAGGATATACAACGTTATAGACGTATATAATGTCCCCATCGAGAAGCAGGCGACGACACGCCAGGAATGATGTAAAATATTACATCCGAGATGTTAGGTTGCCTTGCGTTAGGATATATTACGTTATAGACGTATATAATGTTACCACCGGGAAGTAGAGACCGAAATGCCAGGAATGTTGTAAAATATTACACCCGAGATGCTAGGTTCCCTTAGGTTAGGATGTACAACGTTATAGACGTATGGAATGTTCCCACCGAGAAATAGGGGCCGACGGGTCAGGAATGTTGCAAAATATTACACCCGAGATGTTAGGTTCCCTTAGGTTAGGATATACAACGTTATAGACGTATAGAAAGTTCCCACCGAGATGTAGGGACCGAAATTCCAGGAATGTTGTAAAATATTACATCCCAGAAGTTAGGTTGCTTTGGGTTAGGATATACAACGTTATAGACGTACATAATGTCCCCATCGAGAAGCAGGCGACGACACGCCAGGAATGTTGTAAAATATTACATCCGAGATGTTAGGTTGCCTTAGGTTAGGATATACAAACTTATAGATGAATATAATATCCACATCGAGAAGCAGGCGACGACACGCCAGGAATGTTATCAACTATTACATCCGAGATGTTAGGTTGCCTTAGGTTAGGATATATTACGTTATAGACGTATATAATGTTACCACCGAGATGTACGGGCCGACAAGCCAGGAATGTTATCAACTATTACATCCGAGATGTTCGGTTGCCTTAGGTTATGATATATAACGTTAGAGACGTTAATAATGTGACCACCGAGAAGTAGGGACTGACATGCCAGGAATGTTGTAAAATATTACATCCGAGATGTTAGGTTGCGTTAGGTTAGGATATACAACGTTATAGACGTATAGAATGTTCTCACCGAGAAGTAGGGACCGACATGCCAGGAATGTTGTAAACTATTACATCCCAGATGTTAGGTTGCGTTAGGTTAGGATATACAACGTTATAGACGTACATAATGTCCCCATCGAGAAGCAGGCGACGACGCGCCAGAATGTTGTAAAATATTACATCCGATATGTTATGTTGCCTTGCGTTAGGATATATTACGTTATAGACGTATATAATGATCCCACCGAGAATTAGGGGCCGACCCGCCAGGAATGTTGTGAAATACTACACTCGAAATGTTAGGTTGCCTTAGGGTAGAATATACAACGTTGTAGACGTACATAACGTTCCCACCGAGAAGTAGGGGTCGACACGTCAGGTATTATGGAAAATACTATATCCGAGATGTTAGGTTGCCTTAGGTTAGCATATATAACGTTATAGACGTATATAAAGTCCGCACCGTGACGTACGGGGCGACACGACCGGGATTCTGTGAAACATTACCAGCGAGGATCTAGATGGGTTAGGTTAGGTTATATTGCGATATAGACTTATATAATGTCCCTACCGAGAAGTGGGGCCGACCCGCCAGGAATGTTGTGAAATACTACATTCGAGACGTTAGGTTGCCTTAGGGTGGGATATACAATGTTATAGACGTATATAATGTCCCCACCGAGAAGTATGAACCAACCCGAACGGGATTCTGTAAAACATTACCGCTGAGGGGCTAGATGGGTTAGGTTAGGTTATATTACGTTATGGACGTATATAATGACCGCACCCCGATGTACGGCGGACACGAACGGTATTCTGTAAAACATTACCGCCGAGGGGCTAGATGGGTTTGGTTACGTTACATTACGTTATGGACGTATATAATGTTCCCACCGAGAAGTAGGGGCCGACCCGTCAGGAATTTTGGAAAATACTACATCCGAGATATTAGGTTGCCTTAGGTTAGGATATATAAAGTTATAGACGTATATAATGTCCCCACCGAGAAGTATGAGCCAACACGACAGGGATTCTGTAAAACAATATCACCGAGGGGCAAAATGGGTTACGTTAGGTTATATTACGATATAGACTTATATAATGTCCCTATCGAGAAGTGGGGCCGACCAGCCAGGAATGTTGTGAAATACTACATTCGAGATATTAGGTTGCCTTAGGTTAGGATATATAAAGTTATAGACGTATATAATGTCCGCAACGTGACGTACGGGACGACACGTACGGCATTCTATAAAACATTACCAGCGAGGGTCTAGATGGGTTAGGTTAGGTTATATTACGTTATAGACGTATATAATGTTCCCTCCGAGAAGTGGGACCGACCGGCCAGGAATGTTGTGAATTACTACATCCAAGGTGTTAGGTGACCTTAGGTTAGGATATATAATGTTATAGTCGCATATAATGTCCCCACCGGGACGTACGGGACGACATGACCGGGATTCTGTAAAACATTACCAGCTAGGGGCTAGTTGGGTTAGGTTAGGTGATATTACGTTACAGACGTAAATAATGTTCCCACCGAGAATTGGGGCCGACCCGCCAGGAATGTTGTGGAATACTACATTCGAGATGTTAGGTTGCCTTAGGAAAGGATATATAACGTTATAGACGCATATAATGTCCCCACCGAGAAGTATGACCCAACACGACCAGGATTCTGTAAAACATTATCACCGAGGGGCAAAATGGGTTAGGTTAGGTTATATTACGATATAGACGTATATAGTGTGCCCACCGAGAAGTAGGGGCCGACCCGCCAGGTATATTGGTAAATACTACATCCGAGATGTTAGGTTGCCTTAGGTTAGGATATATAACGTTATAGACGCATACAATGTCCCCACCGATACGTACGGGACGACACGAACTGGATTTTGTAAAACATTACCAGCGAGGTGGTAAATGGGTTAGGCTAGGTTATATTGCGATATACACGTATATAATGTGTCCACCGAGAAGTAGGGGCCGACCGGCCTGGAGTGTTGTAAAATACTACGTTAGAGATGTTAGGTTGGCTTAGGTTAGGATATATAACGTTATAGACGTATATAATGTCCCCACCGAGAAGTACGGTCCGACACGGCCGGGATTCTGTAAAACAATATCACCGAGGGGCAAAATGGGTTAGGTTAGGTTATAATACGTTATAGACGTATATAATGTTCCCACCGAGAAGTAGGGGCCGACCCGCCTGGAATGTTGTAAAATACTACATCCGAGACGTTAGGTTGTCTTAGGCTAGGATATATAGCGTTATAGACGTATGTAATGTTCCCACCGAAAAGTAGGGGTCGACGTGCCAGGAATGTTGTAAAATATTACATCCGAGATGCTAGGTTGCCTTATGTTAGGATATATAACATTATAGACGTATATAATTTTCCCACCGAGACGTAGGGGCCGACGCGCCATTAATGTAGGAAAATACTACATCCGAGATATTAGGTTGCCTTAGACTAGGATATGTAGCGTTATAGTCGTATATAATGTTACCACAGGGAAGTAGGGGCCGACGTGCCAGGAATGTAGTAAAATATTACATCCGAGAAGTTAGGTTGCCTTATGTTAGGATATATAACGCTATAGACGTATATAATTTTCCCGCCTAGAAGTAGGGGCCGAAGATATAGGAATGTTGTAAAATATTACGCTCGACATGTTAGGTTGCCTTAGGCTAGGATATATAGAGTTATAGACGTATATAATGTTCCCACCGAGAAGTAGGGGCCGACGCGTCAGGAATGTTGGAATATTACATCCGAGATGTTATGTTGCCTTACGTTAGGATATATAACGATATAGACGTATATGATGTTCCCACCGAGAAGTGCGGGCCGACACGCCAGGAATGTTGTAAAATATTACATCCGAGATGTTATGTTGCCTTACGTTAGGATATATAACGTTATAGACGTATATAATGTTCCCACCGAGAAATAGGGGCGACGCGTCAGAAATGTTGTAAAATATTACATACGAGATGTTATGTTGCCTTACGTTAGGATATATAACGTTATAGACGTATATGATGTTCCCACCGAGAAGTACGGGCCGACACGCCAGGAATGTTATCAACTATTACATCCGATATGTTACGTTGCCTTAGGTTAGGACATACAACGTTATAGACGTATATAATGTCCCCATCGAGACGTATTGACCGACATGCCAGGAATGTCGTAAAATATTACATCCGACATGTTAGGTTGCCTTAGGCTAGGATATATAACGGTATAGACGTATATAATGTCCCCAGCGAGAAGCAGGCGACGACACGCCAGGAATGCTGTAAAATATTACATCCGAGATGTTAGGTTGCCTTAGGTTAGGATATACAACGTTATAGACGTATACAATGTTCCCAACGAGAAATAGGGACTGACGCGTCAGGAATGTTCTAAAATATTACACCCGAGTTGTTAGGTTCCCTTAGGTTAAGATATACAACGTTATAGACGTATATAATGTTCCCATCGAGACGTAATGACCGACATGCCAGCAATGTTGTAACGTATTACATCCGAGATGTAAGGTTGCCTTAGGTTAGGATATACAACGCTATAGATGTATATAATGTCCCCATCGAGAAGTAGGCGACGACACGCCAGGAATGTTGTAAAATATTACATTCGACATGTTAGGTTGCCTTAGGTTAGTATATACAACGATATAGATGTATATAAGGTCCCCACCGAGAAATAGGGGCCGACGCGTCAGGAATGTTGTAAAATACTACGGTAGAGAGGTCAGGTTGCCTTAGGTTATGATATATAACATTACAGACGTATATAATGTTCCCACCGAGAAGTAGGGACTGACATGCCAGGAATGTTGTAAAATATTACATCCGAGATGTTAGGTTGCTTTAGGTTAGGATATACAACGTTATAGATGTATATAATGTCCCTTCCAGAAGTAGGCGACGACACGCCAGGAATGTTGTACAATATTACATTCGACATGTTAGGTCGCCTAAGGCTAGGATATATAACGTTATAGACGCATATAATGTTCCCACCGAGAAATAGGTGCCGACGCGTCAGGAATGTTGTAAAATATTACACCCGAGATGTTAGGTTCCCTTAGGTTATGTTATATAACGTTATAGACGTATATAATGTTCCCACCGAGACGAAGGGTCCGACACGACGAGGATTCTGTAAAACGTTACCAGCGAGGGGCTAGATGGATTAGGTTAGGTTATAGTATGTTTTAGACGTATATAATGTTCCCACCGGGAAGTAGAGGCCGACCCGCCAGGAATGTTGGAAAATACTACATCCGAGATGTTACGATGCCTTAGGTTGTTCATATATAACGTTACAGACGTATATAGTGTCCCCACCGAGAAGTACGGGCCGACACGACAGGGATTCTGTAAAACGTTACCAGCAGGGGCTAGATGGATTCGGTTAGGTTATAGTATGTTATAGACGTATATAATGTTCCCACCGAGAATTAGGGTCCGACAGGCCAGGAATGTTGGAAAATACTACATCCGAGATGTTAGGTTGGCTTTGGTCAGGATGTATAACGTTATAGACGTATATAATGTCCCCACGGTGAGGTACGGTGCGACACGGCCGGGAATCTGTAAAACATTACAAGCATGGGGCTAGATGGGTTAGGTTATGTTATATTACGTTACAGACGTATATAATGTTCGAACCGAGAAGTAGGGGCCGATCCACCTGGAATGTTGTAAAATACTACATCCGAGGTGTGTGGTTACCTTAGGTTACGATATGTAACGTTATAGACGTATATATTGTCCCCACCGAGAAGTACGTGCCGACACGACCGGGATTCTGTAAAACCTTACTTCCGAGGGGCTAAATGGGTTAGGTAATATTATATTACGTTATAGACGTATGTAATGTTCGAAAAGGGGAAGTATGAGCCGACCCGCCAGGAATGTTGGAAAATACTACATCCGAGATGTTAGGGTGCCTTAGGTTAGGATATATAGCGTTGTAGATGTATATAATGTCCACACCGAGACGTACGGGGCTACACGAACGGGATTCTACAAAACATTCCCAGCGAAGTGCTAGATTGGTTAGGATAGGTTATAATACGTTACAGACGTATATAATGTTACCACCGAGAAGTAGGGGCCGTCCCGCCAGGAATGTAGGAAAATACAACATCCGAGGTGTTAGGTTGCCTTAGGTTGGGATATATAACGTTATAGACGTATATAATGTCCCCACGGGGATGTACGGTCCGACACGCCCGGGATTCCATAAAACATTACCAGCAAGGGGCTAGATGGGTTAGGTTAGGTTATATTACGTTATAGACGTATATAATGTTCCAACCGAGAAGTAGGTGCCTGCCCGCCAGGATTGTTATAAAATACTACATCCTAGTTGTGAGGTTGCCTTAGGTTAGGATGTATAACGTTATAGAGGTACATAATGTACCCACCGAGAAGTAGGGGCCGACACGGCAGGAATATTGTAAAATATTACATTCTACATGTTATGTTACCTTAAGATAGGATATATAACGTTATAGACGTATATAATGTTACCACCGAGAACTACCTGCCGACACGCAAGGAATGTTGTAAAATATTACACCCGAGATGATACGTTCCCTTAGGTTAGGACATACAACGTTATAGACGTATATAATGTCCCCATCGAGAAGTGGGGACCGACATGCAAGAAATATTGTAAAATATTACAATGGACATGTTAAGATAGCCTTAGGCTAGGATATATAACGTTATAAACATATATACTGTTCCCACCGAGAAGTAGGGGCCGACGCGCTAGGAATGTTGTAATATATTACATTCGACATGTTAGGTTGCCTTAGACTACGATGTATGGCGTTATAGACGTATATAATGTTCCCACCGAGAAGTAGGTGCCGTCGCGCCAGGAATGTTGTAAAATATTACCGTAGAGGGGTTAGGTTGCCTTAGGTTAGGACATATAATGTTATAGACGTACATAATGTTACCACAGAGAACTAGGCGCCGTCACGCCAGGAATGTAGTAAAATATTACATCCCAGATATTTGGTTGCCTTAGGTTAGGATATATAACGTTATAGACCTACATAATGTTACCACCGAGAACTAGGCGCCGACACGCCAGGTATGTTGTAAAACATTACATCCGAGATGTTAGGTTCCCTCAGGTTTGGATATATAACGTTATAGACGTATATAATGTTCCCAGCGCCCAGTAGGGTCCGACATGCCAGGAATGTTGTTGAATGTTACATCCCAGATGTTAGGTTGCCTTAGGTTAGGATATATAACGTTATAGACGTATATGATGTTCCCACCGAGAAGTAAGGACCGGCACGCCAGAATTGTTGTAAAATATTACATCCCAGAAGTTAGGTTGCCTTAGGTTAGGATATATAGCGTTATAGACGTATATTATGTTCGTACCGAGAAGTAGGGACAGACATGCCAGGTATGTTTTAAAATATTACATCCCAGATGTTAGGTTGCCTTAAGTTAGGATATATAACTTTATAGACGTATATGCTGTTCCGACCGAGAAGTACAGGCCCACACGCGAGGAATGATGTCAAATATTACATCCGAGATGTTAGGTTGCCTTCGGTTAAGATAAACAACGTTATAGACGTATATAATGTCCCCATCGAGAAGTAGGGGCCGACGTGCCAGGAATGTAGGAAAATTTACTTCCGAGATGTTAGGTTGCCTTAGGCTAGGATATATAACGTTATAGACGTATATAATGTCCCCACCGAGAAGGACGTACCGACAAGACCGCGATTCTGTAAAACATTGTCACCGATGGTCTAGATGGGTTAGGTTAGGTTATATTACGGTATAGGCGTATATAATGTCCTCATCGTGAAGTAGGCGCCATCACGATAGGAATGTTGAAAAATATTACATCCCATATGTTAGGTTGTATTAGGTTAGGATATATAACGTTATAGACGTATATAATGTTCCCTCCGAGGCCTAAGGGCCGTCACGCCAGGAAAGTTGTAAAATATTAAATCCGAGAAGTTTGGTTGCCTTAGGTTAGGATATATAACGTTATGAGAGATTCGCATGGCGGACGAGTAATCTGACGGACGTGCGTACGATAGCTCTCTCAAAACCGTTCGAATTTTCGAGGAAGAAGGCGAATTTCGTGTCAAAACTTGTTTTTGGCACGTTGCGGGTACGCGAAGCTACGCGTTGAGACGGAAATCTCACGTGAAAGTCGCGAGTAGGAGGCAAATTGAGCATAATACGTGCGCGTCTTTGTTCGATTTGCACGTGGTGACGCGTTCGCTGCCTTACAGTACGCGCTTCGTGGCACGTTTCGCGAATTTCAGGGTTTGAGCGGAGCTGAGGGTGTTCCAGGAGGTGAAGAGGATCCGCTAGGTAAGTATAGTGAAGTGAAGTGCAGTGAAAAGGTGGAAAAACTGTGGAAAAGTACGCGAAAACAATCAAGAAAGAGGCGGGCGACGCCATCCGCCATCTTGCCTCGCGGCGAAAGCCGCGTGCTCGCGTTATACGGAAAAATCGGGTTTCCGTTCGGTATCTGTGCGTGAACCGCGTTGAGAGAGCATAAGGTGACGAAAAACAACGTCACCGAGAACGTACGTGGCGGGAAATAGCCGAAAACTCGGTGAAAATACGTCGAAAACGAACAAAGATAGAACAAAGGAAGACAGGCGTGGATATACACGGTGGTCGTGCAGTTCGGAACGCACGACAGTTGCTCGGTACGTCCGCGTGAACCACGACGGGAGTGAACAGACACGTAAAAACTAAAAGTTAAAATATACGTGCGGGTGAGGAACAAAAAATTCTGGGGAACGCGGTCAAAATACGGTAAAAATCGTATAAAACGCGTCGGGAGTGAAAGTAGTTTCGATAAAAAAACCGGTTACCTAACGCGGAGTGCCGGGAAAATATCGAAAACGCGATAAAAATACGCCGGTCATGCGTCAGTTGTCAACTCTACCGCTAGACGAGTGAAAAACGCGAGTGCAAAAGCGGGACCGAAAACGCGGCTAAATAGCAATAAACGCTACGAAAATAGTGAAGTGATTGGACAATAAATCCAACAAAGTGAACGGATTAAAATTCTCGGTGTGAAATCACCGTAAAAAAGAAGATAACGCATCCGCTAAGAACAAAGGAAGCGGAGCGTGACGTCACGCGCCGACTGGCACGTGTTGCCGAGCATTACGGCGAGTACGCTAGTACAGCCAGTGTATACGCACGTAACGCAACGCGAGTGACTGAGCTGTCATAAGGTGACAATGAACGCAAAAAAAGTGCCGAAAAACAACTAAAAACACATTGAAAATCGGTAAAAACGCCTAGTGAAAGTGACTGAAATAAAGCGAGTGATATAACACTGTTTTGCTGCGCGAAAACACGTGTTGTTATATACGGCAATAAACATTGAAAATTGACCGTTTATGCGTGTGAATTTACGACGAGAAAGTGTAAAGTGACAACAGACACTAGAATTAAACTTATTCGTGGTGAAAAAACGCTTAAAAAAGTGAAAATAAGCGATTTTAAGTGAAATAGGAGTGACGTGTGACGTCACTCCTTTGTGTGGGAAAACATGCATGTGGCGAAAAATCAAGAATTTTAAATAGCCTTTTTTCGGTGCGGAAATTGCCATAATTGGGTGTGAAGTGACAATAGACGCTGATTTTGTGCAATTACGAGGCGGAAAAACTGTTAAAAACAGTAAAAAACAGTAAATTTTGGCGAAGTGGAACCGAGTAGTGTTGCCACCACGGAACATAGCTGACGGAGGTGAAAATTTTGCAGCAACTCTACCAAGGTTGCACCGTGTGCCAGTGAGTGGACGTAGAATTGTTTATTGGACACGTAGAAACAGTGCATGCGGTAATAAACAAGTCAAAAATCAATTCTTGCAAGAGTTTGACAGCTCACGGTCGGTAAAGTTTGCCGACCGTCGTAGGTAACATTCCGGTCGCACGAATTGGAATTTCTCGCCGTTTCTTCCTGTCAGCCGTGCGAAATTGATCGTTAAGGAAGGTGTAGTGCGTTTTCAACAAATAATAACTGAAATAAACGCAGCGGGAACTGAAAAATTTCGAATTACCGACAGCAGCGGTACCACCTGCGGTCGATAACCGTGCGATTGGTAATTTTGCAAAAACACCGATTTTCACAATATTGGTTGTTAGTTTAGGGCATTGTTGGTTAAAAGAAACCAAGCAACAACCCGGAAGTCGGGTTTTGAGACGTAGGAATTACCGACGCTCGGGCGAACCTACCATCGGTAACCGGGCGGTCGGTAACTTGACAATTGCCGGCCGCGGATTAAACTGCAGCGTTTTGCGTACTCATCGACGGCCAACAAACAGTAACTGACAGTTCCTCGGTCGAAACGAGTGAGTGCAGTGCGTGGTAACTTATCGACAGCATTGCTATCGGTAACTGAACGGTCGGTAACCGGACAATTTCCGACCGAGGGTGATTTTTTGGTGTCCGTGGTGTCTATCGGTGGCCGATAAACTATAATTGACACCTCCTCGGCCTCTGCGAACAGACACCAGGTGGCGATTTATCGACAGTCGAAAACTACACCCACCCTCGATAACCTTCGATAGGTAACCGCAAAATTCGCGGACCGAGTGTTGGTAAAGAGTGTGCGCGTACATTTAGCGACTGTCGGACCGTGCACAGGGCATACCAGGCCACTCGGCGGAGGAGTGTGCCGGTAACTTACCGACGGTTCAATAATACCTACGTGACAAACTAATGTGTTTTTCGTGAAATTTCGTGCAAAACTGAGGAACACGAACACGAACAGAAACACGAAGAGGGAAACGAACATGTCTGGCAGGGGTAATCCCAAAATGGACTACGCCGACTATTTCATACAGCCACAGGCTCCAGCCTGTGGAAAAGGGGCAGGCCCCAGAGCTGTCTATTCTCGGCAAGGTCGGAGAACCACTCGACATCCGAGATGGAAGAGCGATCCCTCAAGAGGCGAAACAGCCGCCTCGCGGCTAAGAAGAGGCGCGCGGAAGATCCGTCCAGCGTTGGAGGCGACTCCGGTGAGTCGCTCGCCTCCATCATATCCATCATGACGAGGCCATGCCCTAAGTCCAGCAAAGGACAGAAGGAGGCAAGGCAGACCACGGAGGAGTATGACACGGACGCCTCTGTGACATCGATGGTGTCGACCTTGTCCGAGAGAGCCACGGAGGGCGCAAGGCGCTGGCAAAGGAAAGCTGCCACCGCTGACGTAGACAGCGCCCTGGAGGACGAAGAGATCGACTGGGCAACAGACGTCCCCCCTCGACCGGCAAGGTCGACAAAGCCTGTGCCGACAGACGAGGAGCTGCAGGCGGAGGCTAGAAGGGCCCCCCTGCCCGATCTTGGACTGACCGCCTTGAAAGAGGCGAACAAGATCGAATGGGTTGCAGCAAAATCGCGCAACCTACAAGGGCCAATGAAGAGGGCAGTACGCATAGGCGCAAGAACGCTGCGCGCCACTCTCTTGGAGCTCGCAGAGCGAGCGAAGGGCAACCCCGCTGCGGTGAGCTCTGAAGCCTAAGAGTGGAGGCTGTAGGCAGAAAACCTGCGCCTCGAGAACGAGAAGCTAAAGAGGAAGCTGGCAGCCGTGGAGGAGCGGGTTTCCCCCCAACCAGCGGCGAGGAGGTGCCCGGTGCCAGAAAGGCGAGAAGAACCGCCTACAACGGAGGCAAGAGAGGATATCCTACAGGTTGGACTCAAGAATATCCTCTCAAGCCTCGAGCAAAGATTCGATCGACGGATCGAGAAGAACTGGGGGAGACTTAAGGAGAGACTCCCTCCGAAGAAGAAGGATCAGACAACTGCAATGATCGTAAAAGAGCGCCCCACCGCGGCGAAACGTGCCTTCCTCGTAAAGGTAAGAAAAACGGGGGAGACGACGACGGACGTCGAAAAGGAGAAGGCCCCCTTAAAGTTCACTAAGGGCAAACGGACGACCCTCCCACCCGCAACAGGAACAACGGCACCTGCGAAAACCGAGTCCTCCTTGGAGGCGCGTATGAAGAGGATACGCGAGGAATCCGTGAGGAAGGAAAAAGAGCGGCACGCAGCACTCCGCCCTGCCCCCCCCCCCCTGCGGAGAAGAAAAGACGCAGGGGGAGCTCCCTTGGACAAAGGTCCTGGGCAGGAGGGAAAAGAAAACGGCGGCTGGCAAGCCATCAAAGGCCGCCGCTGAGAAGGAAAGGAGGCAGGTGCGCGTCAGCGCAGCGAAACGCAACGCAAGGACGACACTGGAAAAGGTTCCCAGA
The DNA here is from genome assembly GCA_963969225.1 of Xylocopa violacea. Taxonomy (NCBI): domain Eukaryota; kingdom Metazoa; phylum Arthropoda; class Insecta; order Hymenoptera; family Apidae; genus Xylocopa; species Xylocopa violacea. The sequence goes on from CAXAJV010000001.1 coordinate 55,747,422, forward strand.
ACAGCAGCCGTCGTCCTCACCATCCCTAGGGATAGCAAAGCCACCTACGCTGAGGTGATGACAGCTGCCCGGCAGCGAGTAAAGCTCGCAGAGGTGGGCATAGAGGAGGTCCGCCCGAAGAAGGCCAGAACGGGCGGATTGATCCTAGAAATTACCGGCAAGGAGAAGGAGGCCAAAGCGGCTGCCCTTGCCGGCAAACTTAGGGAGGCGTTGGGCGACAGGGAGGTATATGTCGCGATGCCTCACAAGAGGGCAGACCTGAGGGTCTACGGGCTCGAGGGCTCCATAACGCCACAAGAAGTGGCGGAAGCCATCGCATCCGCAGGAGGATGCAAGGCCGAGGAAATACGGACCGGGATACGACGGGACTCGTCAAACGGGCTCGGCACCATGTGGGTGCAGTGTCCCCTCGCCGCTGCCACGAAAGTGGCATATGCCGGCAGAATAAGGATCGGTTGGTCCTTTATCCGGGTGGCGGCTTTAAAGCCGAGACCGGATCGTTGCTTCAAGTGCTGGGAAACTGGCCACGTACAGCAAAGCTGTACCAGCAAAGTGGATCGGCGCAACCTGTGTTACAGGTGCGGTGAGTCCGGCCACAGAGCCAGTGAGTGCAGGCAAACTGCGCCCACATGCATCGTCTGCAAGGCTGCAGGCAGACGAGCACACCACAAGACTGGTGGGGAGGTGTGCAAGGCGCCTAAAGCTACGAAAAAGAGCAGCAAGCCGGCTGTAGAAGCCGTAACGGCAGCGGCATGTAGGAAGGAACCAGCGACCGCTCTGGAAGAAGGAAAGACCGTGGAGCCGGCAACAACGACTCCAGCAGGTAAGGGCCAGGAGGAGGCCATGGATACGGCATAAAATTCACGCCATGCCGTATCCTGCAGACCAACTCGAATCATGCTGCCCGTGCCCAAGACCTGGTAGTAGCAAGACTACAGGGCGGCGATTTCGAGTTGGCAGTAATAGCGGAGCCGTACTCCATCCGCGACAATCGAGCGTGGATCGGAGATAGAAACGGCTCGGTGGTGATCGTGCAGTCTGCACGGACACGTGTACGACCAATCAAGACGGTCGCACGCGAGGAAGGATTCGTCGCGATAACCTGGGCGGGATTCACCGTTATCGGACTATACGCCCCTCCCAGGTGGTCCATCAGCCAGTACGAAGACCTGTTGGACAGGACGGGACGGACAGTTGCGAGATATGCAGAGTCGCCCGTCCTAGTGCTAGGAGACTATAATGCGCACGTGACGGCGTGGGGATCATCTAGGACGGACGCAAGAGGCCACGCCACGCTAGACTGGGCGGCTGGCCTGGGCCTGACGCTACTAAACGAAGGCTCAGCCAGCACATGCGTGCGGTACCAGGGAGAAAGCATCGTGGACCTCTCCTTTGGTAACCGCAAGGCAGCACGGCAAATTAGAGAATGGAGGGTGGAAGAGACGGAGACACTGTCCGATCATCTGTACATCTCCATGGATGTCTCCGTCCCACACACGGCCCAGCAGGCTAATCACCACCGCCAGAAGTGGTCGCTGAGGAGAATCGAGGAAGACCACTTGATGGCAGCAATCCTCGCGGTAGGCTGGCAGGAGACGCCGGTCAGCCCGATAGAAGATGTCAACACCGAGGCGGACTGGTTTGTCAACGCGATGACAGCGGTATGCGACACGAGCATGCCAAGAGCCCGCGGCAGTCCGCCGAAGCGTCCAGTATACTGGTGGAACGCAGAGATCGCGCAGCTCCGTGCAACTTGCACCGCTGGGCGCCACCAGTACACCAGAGAGAGAAGAAAAAGGAACTCGGACGCGACGAGGACTTTGCAGCTGTACAACAGCTACAGGGACAAGAAGAAGGAGCTGCAGGCTGCCATCAGGAAGTCCAAGGCACGCGCATGGGATGGACTCCTCCAAACTCTCGAAGAGGATCCATGGGGGCGTCCCTACAAGATAGAGATGGACAAACTGCGACCATGGGCGCTCCCGTTGACGGAAACCTTAGAGGTCCCGCTGCTGGGGAGGGTATTGGACGACCTCTTTCCCGAGGGAGGAAACGAACAGCCCCCAGCAGCGGCCCGATACGGGTGGAAACCGGAGTTGGAGGTTTCCGAAGAGGAACTGGCCGGGGCCGTCAAGAGGATGGCGAAGAAGAACACAGCCCCCGGCCCGGATGGAATACCCGGCCGTGTCTGGACGATGGCGCTGAGCGTCCTTGGTTCGAGACTGAGAAGACTGTTCTCAGCCTGCATCAAGGCGGGGACGCTCCCTCGAAGATGGAAGTCCGGTAGGTTGGTGCTCCTCCGAAAGGAAGGCAAACCGGAGGATTCACCATCAGCGTTCCGGCCCATAGTGTTGCAGGACGAGGTAGGAAAGTTGTTCGAAAGAATAATACACGAACGAATCGTCCAGCACCTGTCGCGCGTCGGACCTGCACTGGCGGACTCCCAGTACGGATTCAGGGCGGGCAGGTCGACGATCGACGCGGTGAGTGAAGTCAAGAGACTCACCGAGATGGTTGTGACCAGGGGGGGAGTTGCATACGCTGTCTCGTTAGACATTAAGAACGCGTTCAACTCCCTGCAATGGCCAGCTATTTACGCAGCCCTGGACAGGCATGGAATCCCACCACACATCAGGAACGTGGTGGTAAACTATCTCAGCGACAGGGCGATAGTCTACGATAGCCAGGATGGGCCACAAAGCAGACCTGTCAAACATGGCGTACCCCAGGGATCGGTGCTAGGACCGCTCCTGTGGAACATCGGGTACAATGCCACGTTGACAGCAGCAATGCCGGCGGGCGTGCGCCTGATATGCTACGCAGACGACACGCTGGTGCTCGCCGCCGGTAAGACAGATACGCGAGCTGCCTGCCGGGCAGAATTGGGAACGGCAGTCGTGGCTAACCGCATCCGGAAGATGGGCCTCGAGCTGGCTCCGCAGAAGACGGAGATCGTGTGCTTCAGCAGACTGAGCCGGAGGAGACCCACAAGAGGAACACCTCGCGTGGCGGTAAGTGTGGGACCGGCAAGGATCGAGCCGGGCCGAGACATCAACTACCTCGGCCTTCGGCTCGACGAGGACTGGAGATTCTCTAGCCACATAGAGAAACTTACCGGCAGGTTGGAGACAGCGGCACTCAAGCTAAGCCGCATAATGCCCAACCTGAAGGGCCCTAACGAGAGGGCGCGAAGACTATACGCCGGGGTGATCCGTGGCATAGCATTGTACGGGGCCCCGGTGTGGTACAGCTCCATCGCGGGGCGGAGACACACCGACAAGAGGATCTCGTCCCTGCGCAGCGCGTGGAGGAGGATGGCCATTCGTGCGATACGAGGATACAGGGCGGTATCATACGATGTGGCCACCGCGCTTGCTGGGCTGGTGCCTATCGAATACATGGTCAGCGAGGATGCGTTCGTCTACCATTCGCTCCGAAACGCGGACCAGGAAGATGACGATGACGCACCAGCCCTAAGTAGAAAAGAACTCAGGGACGCGGTAATATCGGCTTCGATAGAGGAGTGGAAGAGGCACCTCTCCACTCGCTCCGAACACAGGACGATCGGAGCGGTCCTAACCATCCTAGATAAGTGGGTGGACCGCCGAAGAGGGCTACTTAGCTTTAGAACCACGCAGATACTGACCGGACATGGATGCTTCGGTCAGTACTTCCAGAGGATTGTACAGGATTGGCAAGGAAGCCACGGCTGCATGCCACCACTGTGGCGAAGAGGACGACACGGCGCAGCACACACTGGAGAGGTGTCCAGCGTGGGAATGGCTGCATCGACCACTGATAGTCGAGGTAGGGTCGAATCTCTCACTGAAGAGCATCATGTCAAAGATGCTCGAAGGTGAGAGATACTGGCGGGCCGTGACGGCGTTTTGCGACAAAGTCATGGCCGCGAAGGAGGCCGCCGAGCGCGAAAGGGAGCGCGGTGTCCCTGCTCGACGCTGCCTACGGGGTCGGCGTCCTTGACGTTTGCCCCATACCGTTTCAAGATAGAGGACTCCCGTTATCGGACGGGGGTCACTTCCAAGATCCCATCGGGGAACGGAACTTCGCCGCCAACCACCCCATCTCAAAGGCTATCTTCATCCGGAAGATGGGCGAAGAAGAGCCCGAAGAGATGAAGAGGTCAAGACGACCGAAGTGGATGCCAAGACGGCGAAGAGGTCAAGAAGACCGGGATTGGACAGGACGACCAGCTGCGAAAGACTCGCAGCTGTACCGTCACAAGAGGCCAAGACGGCCAGGACCGGAAGGATGCACAGCTGCGAAAGACTCGCAGCTGCAATGGCAGCAAACAGGAGTTTACCAGCTGTGCGTCAAGGTAAGCACAGATGGTCGCATGTTTGGGCTTGCGATCGTGATTGCACGTGTACCTTTGACGTATCGCCGCTCGTGAGTGGCTCACGAGCTGCGCTTGGCGCACACAGATATCTTTGCGCGTCACCATGGTAGAAGACCAGGCTACAGGCCAGAGTAGCCGAGCAGAGGGTCAACTGCCGGTCGTCGTTCGTTAAGAGTTCCTAGCTCCCGTCCGACACGCGCAGATGATGGCCACCGTGGGGCTTTAGTCGGTAAGAGTCCGACATGACCTCGGATAGTCCGAGGTACGCATGAGGGTTTCCCCACAATAAAAAAAAAGGATATATAACGTTATAGGCGTATATAATGTCCCCAGCGAGACGTACGGGACGACACGAACGGGATTCTGTAAAATATTACCGGCGATGGGCTAGATGGGTCAAGTTAGGTCATATTACGTTATAGACGTACATAATGTTCCCACCGAGAAGTAGGGGCCGACCCGCCAGGAATGTTGGAGGATACTACATCCGAGATGTTAGGTTGCCGTAAATTAGGATATATTACGTTATAGACGCATATAATGTTCCCACCGCAATGTAGGGCCAGCATGCCCGGGATCCTGTGAAACACTACTGCACAAGTGCTAGGTGGAATTAGGTTAATTTATTTTAGGTTCTATTTATGTATAATGTTCCCCACGAGAAGTAGTGGCCGACACGTCAGGAATGTTGTAAAATATTACCGCCGAGATGTTAGGTTGCGTTAGGTTAGGATATATAACATTGTAGACGTAAATAATGTTCTCGCCGAGAAGTAGGGGCCGACACGTCAGGAATTTTATAAAATATTAACGCCGAGAGGTTAGGTTGTGTTAGGTTAGGTTATATTTGTTTCTATTTATATATAATGGTCGTGCGGATAAAATGTGGCATGTTTGGAATACCTTGGGTTGAATATGCGGGCTACGAAATCCTAGGAGGGTTACGAATGACCCAGAGCCAATAAGTAATTAAATGAGACCAACACTACAGGCCCTTGGAAAGCATCTCTGACCCTGGGTGTCGAATTAGGTGCCAGGGAATCTCTTGGCGTGGTTAGTAATAGCACAGCTTCAATAGAGGGTTGTATGAATCCAAATCTAAAGGCCCCTGTTATAGTATGTTCGGTCCTATGTTTCGAAGTAGGCGGCTATAGAACTCCTGGAGCGATTACTACTGGCCAAGAGCCAATAAGTACTTAAATGAATCCAATAGTAGGGGCCCCAGGCATGGTATATCCGGCCCAAGTGTCAAATAAGTGGAGGTTGACGAACTTCTGGAGGGGTCGTTAATGGCCAACAACCAATATATCCTTAAATCAAACCAATACTAGGGTCCACAGACATGATATATCCGACCCTATGTTTCGTATAAGGAGGTAGAACTCATGGATTGGTTATTAATGGCGCAGAGCGAATCAGTACATAAGTGAAGTTAATTCTAGGGGTAACAGATACGGCATGTCTGGCTCTGGGAGTCGAAATATGCGGAGAGCGAACTCCTGGAGCGGTCACTAGTGGCCCATAGACAATATGTACTTGAATGAAAAAAATTCTAGAGGCCCGAGATTCGGTATGTCATCCCCTAGGTGTAGAAACTGTAGGAGCGGTAGCTGATGCGTTACGATGCACGCGTGTCTCCGCTATTTATTGCGAAAATCGCGGAATCATTCGGTGTCAAGGAGTATCGAAATCTTGAGATCCGTGAAGCAGATACACACGCGAAATGTCACTGGTCGCAATTTTTGTTCGCAGGCACATCTGCGAGCATTATGACTCTACGCTAGCCACCCCTTTGGAACGTCGCCTCTTAGGACCTCGCGCTTTTTCTTGGACTTTCTGCTTTGCCAGCGTGTAATCCACTCTTCTACGTTCGCGACGTACGAGCGCTAAAAACACCCTGGAATTTTAATTCGACGTCGATGTCCCGTTTCCCCTTACGGACGTTAGTGTTAATACGACACATATATGTTTGTTTCATGCTTGGCTGTTTGTTCCTATTGCGAGGACGTTTATTTTTCCTCGGGAAATGTACGAATGCCCGGAATTAAGGAAAGAGGAAGGTAGGCGCGCAGACGATCAGCCTGTCCGGACGAGAACGATTGCCATGATTTTTTGCGGAAGTAAAGAGTTTTCTACAAGCAGGCAAGGTGCTCGGCTTACCCACGCGGGTTGAACCATGATGAACGATCGGGGCATGCACTGACCGCCAATCTTTTTCCCCCGTCTTCGATCTTGTAACTTAAATTCTTTCTTGAAAAACTGGATCCTGCAAGGAAAATTCGAGGAACGACAATTTTATTTTCAGGAATAAATTGATACAAGTGTACGAATACTCTATTAATGCTTCTCCAAATTGTACAAAAAACTGCTACCACCTGGAAATTTTAATATTTCTTCTTTTATCGATGAATTCATCTCGTCGAGTAATCGCTGGATTATCAGTTGACAGGTTTAAAAGTATGCTATGACTTTACGTTCATGAACTTCGCAGTTCACGTACCCGCGGACGGAGAGTTCTAATAAAAACTACCGGTGAAGAACTTTCTCAATTCTCGCAAGTGCACGTGCGCGGATATATATAAGGTCACTGCGAAAAATTGGAACGCGTGAATACTTTTTGCGTCCAAGTAACTTTCAGCTGGAAGCCCTTTGAAATATTCCGAAGATTTTGCAATCAATGCGGAAAATGGAAAAATGAATTCCTCGTATCCTATATCGCGTTGTGTGTGCTTACGCGAACGTGCTACCCTTCCTCAATTACACGGCGTTATAGGTGGTTATAAAACTGTGTCAACGAAATTCTAGTTCAAATAGTTCATGGTATCATTTCCTATACGCGACGATAAGAAAATCCAAGGTACAACGAAAGCTGCTTACAGCCAGTCTACGAAATTTCTAATAAAAATCTCGCGATCCCTCCCATCTGCGGAGGGGGGAGAAACTCAGCTTAAATCTTCATGGAGTTTTAATAAAAACTTTAAGAAAAATTATAAGAGCATTAAAGTTCCGTAAGAAATAAAACCTTGCTGCGTTTATAGAAGCTTTTCCCTGGGAAAAAATCGTTCGCTGGCTCCCGATAAAAATTCCTCTTATCACATTCTAGTCATCGTTCGCCACAGATTATCAACAGTGGTACATCGTAGCGGACAAACAAAAAAAGAAGGGAACAGTTAAGCTCGCCAACGGATCACGGACCAATCTAGCTGCGAATTTAAATGGTAGCGCCGATTTAAAAGGTCGGTTGGAAAGCATCCAATATTAACAATACATTGCTTGCTTTTCAAAAGAGGTAGCACCGATCGTTCGGAGAAGATTAAAGGTCCATTCTCACCGTCTATGCGGGAAATTAAAGCGCAGACCCTTGCGCCGGCCGCGAAGTCGCTCGTGAAACAAAAAGAGCACGGCCGCTGAACCAATGTAAACCCATCAAATGGAAAAATCGCTCCATTAGCGAGTGTTCTCGAAAGTAAACGAGTGATACCTATCGAGAACAAAAACAACTTCCCTCTTCTAAAGTGCAGTTCCGTATAATCGAACAAAGATATATCGTCAGAAGAATAATCAATCCACTTTACACGTCACGGGAATGGAGACTTTTGTCTCCAATTATTTCCCAGTAGACGGTCTTTGCGTGCCATTAAGGATTCCCTTTGTTCCCACCTTGGTCCCCTTTTGAATTGCAGGGGATGCTGCGTCGCCGCGGACGCGAACTCCATTCTATGGGTTCTTTCTTCTCGCGGACGAAAGAACGCACGCGACCACGTTCGAAATTGTATCCGTGGAATTCGCTTGACGAAAAATATTTTGTAGCACCTGAATGCCAGGTGGAAACGCCGTCATGGAACTCATCGAAATGATTAAAATCCTTAGAAAAATGCCACGCGGATTCCTCAATCGAACCAAGGAGAAATCGAATCCTCCGTAGACACGTGATCACAACCATCTGTTTCGCGCACATGTACCTTATATAAGCCTGTATAATTGAACGGATTCCGAATACGATTGAGAAAGTTACGACAACATATGTTGTCATAGATAATGCAGATGTCAGCGGCTCGAACCAGACCAATTAGGGCGAGGAGCTGATACAAATGTACAATATACAGTCGTAATTACATGCACCAGTTAAACGATCCAACAATGAGGATTTGCTGATCACTTCGCGCTGAATTCCTTCTACTGGTCGCGATTAAGAGATCGATCATTAAAAGATGACAATTCAGATTCCGTTTAAATAAATTCACGACAGATTATCTCTGTCACACGCGTGTCAAATTTTAACACCACTGTAATTAACGATATTTACTAATCTAGTCAAACCATCGATCAAAGCTCCATTAGACGAAAAACTGTTGTTAAACGACACGGGATATTCAGATTGTTTGCAGGATTAGAGCATCAGATTACTTTGACGGACGGTTAATCAACATCTGCCGGGCTACTGTAATTAGAAAGGTATTTACGGTAACCCCTTCAGTTGCGGATTCTACAGGATGTCTAAAGTCTTTTAGAAAGTGTAATTTCTCTTTCAGGGGTTGAGAAGGAACGGAACACAATATTGGCTACTAATTTTCGCTGTTGAGGATAATGGTAGACTGTCGTGATAAAATTTCACGAAAACATGCATTCTTGTATGTAATATTTGTTATCAGTTTAACTTTATACCTCGAAATACGGGGGTAGATGAAAAAAATGTTCAAACACGAACAATGGAAGAATCCCTGAATTTTTCCCTCGGCATACTGTTCTTCTTATTCTCTTCCTCTTCAATATTGGCTTCTTATTTTCTCTTGATCAAGGCATCGCTCCCAAAATCCACATCCAGATAGTAATATGTACTACCCAGTATTCACCATATCCAGTTATTGTTGCTCTCTTTTCAAACAAATTTTCAAGTTTCTTACTCATGCTGGTTCCTTTCCGTAAACCGTCAAATTCTCTAGTGAATTCGTCAAGCGATAAAAGAGAAATGAACTACTTACAACGTGAATTACTGATTTCATCAACTGAAAGATAAAAAATGAATCCTTCGGATATTCCATTCAAATTATCACCCACGGATAAGAGAAGATTAGGAAATCAAAGTTACCGTTGAAATTACCAGTGAAGATAATTGAATTAAAGACATCTGAGACCTCCAAAATGTCAATTTAAGCTGGAAAGTGTCGTTAGAATCGAAGACCAAGTTTAATACGCTCTGCAAGGAAGTATGCTTACCTCACCTAAATCGTCCAATAACCGTTTAACGGGGCTCAATCGATTCCTACCAACCTATCGCTGTCCCCGCGAAATCACCGTTTCCGTCGATACATCTGACAAGAAACCTGGCATGTGCCTACTCCGAGAGACGGGGCGAAACGGGGTCCATTTCGTACGATTCAATCCTATCGAGCGCGGCTGCCCTTCGATAAAGTAACGGCCTTATTAAAGCCTTGTAACTCCATTGTTCCGATAGATATTTAGCGTCAAACCTGGACACGAGCACGGAAAGGAGATCAAGTAATATAACCTTCGTTTCCGAGGCTTTCCTTCAGGATTCGCAGCCGCGCGAAATTTATTGGACAAAGAGGAAAGACCGTGCCTCGAAACGGACTAATTAACGCGCAAGCAGTGTTAAAATAATGGATGCTCGCGTTGAATCGCGACGATCCACGGTTAGATAGGATACAACGGTTATAGCGCGAGGGGTTAATTTTCTGGAAGAGCGATTAGGGGATCGCTGCGCGGCCTGGCAACAATAAGATGTCGCTCAAAGAGATTATATTGGCTTCCGAGATAGCGTTAACCGAGTGGTAATTAATTCTGTATCAATTGTATAGATTATATCGACATCGCGATAGCTTCGTTCCTAAGCTATCATATTCTCGGATTATTAAAATTTCATTCGATTAACTGCGCGAGGGTGATCCATCAACGATACTGCTGATCGTATCGGTCTATAGAAAGGCGATCGATAAATCTGATTTATAAAAACTAGGAAAATCACTCTCGATCAAATCGCAGTTTGGCTCCGTGCCAACCAAATGAAAACGCTTGTACTAAGAGTAATCGGATCAACGTATTATGGCTACAAAAAGCATTCGCACGAGCGAGATTTCCACCGACGCTGTTCAAATAAATGGATTTCCAGGGTATTAATCTTTTACAGTCACTTGAAGGTACTGTCAGAAGTGATGGAGAATTTAATATGAACGCATTGAACACAATTAGTCAATACACCGATGCTAAAATATGTACAATGGTGCACCAGGACTCCGTATGCGCCTGTTGCGGCCACTGGCTCCTTCGATTTGGATACGAGAAATTTAGTGGCAATATTCCACGCTTAACTGATAGCCAATGTTTGATCGAGGACAGTTCCTGCTTTGACTATGCACGTGTAATGCTTGGAGTTCCAACTATGCGGTATTCTTCTGTAATTTCGAAAATGTGCAACACTCGCAGAGATATTTACTGGTTCGTTATTGCATCATGATTAATAACTTAGCTCAAAATAAACTCCACGATATTAATGCACTTCACGTATCTGTAATACAAAGCTTCAACCCTTAACCTCTAACTTGATTGCATACACAATATACGTATGAATAATTAATCTTCAAACATTTCCATTCCTCTGCAAATAGATTAAACCGCTCTCAAACAGAGCGAATCAAATTTAACCCTTTTGTACCATTCAAATAGTTTCAACCAAATTGCCTCGAACCGTCTCGGTGCAACAAACACGTACATCTCGTAGAGAACGATATTCGATACGTTTCTCCTCGATTAGCATAAGATTACTAGATCGATAGGTCTTATTATGCGATGCGGTGGATTCACAGAGAGGCTGCGTACTTTTGCAGGACCAGGACATGTTTGTCACGGGAGGCAGGTGATGCGGCGGAACAACTGTTGGCTGGCCGTACTGGCCGTGTCAGTGGTGCTATCGATTCTGCGAAACAGTTTGGCGGGCGAACGGTATCCGCTCGAATATGGTAACAACCAGCTGTTGGTTAACCGCGCCGAAGTCGCTTACGGGGCTTGCGGCGCTAATGAACCATCCCTGAAATTCCAAAACCATTCAAATACTCCGTCATCCCGGCACTCTTAAAAGTTATCATTGCCATCAACTACCGCTCGGCAAACATTCCGTCCACTCGTCAAGAATGACATCACGGAGGAGTAACCGACGAAGATGACGATCGATCGATCCGGTCGAGCGATCGTCGACTCGCGGATCCCGACCCGTCGAATGACTGCCACAAGGAACGACGCGATAAACGCCGAGCCGGGCCAACTGCCAGGGAATCGATCGGATTCACCGGGAGTTCAGTGAATATTCCGGAAGAGCCCCGCTTATCCTCCCGGGTTTCAGGCAGTCTAAAGGCTTTCAGACGAGAGAACAAGGACGTGAGAAGGCAAAGGGGATTCAGTGGCGAGCTTCGACGTCTTCGGATGAAAAGATCCTATAGGGTGGACGGTCAAAGGACTATGGACTATTTTCAGGGTGACGGTATCGTGGGTTCTCGGAGCTTGGGAGATGGCGAGGAAACCGCAATGGAAGCGATATTCGACTGAGATTCCTGAATCCGTTGTTTCTATCGGTAAAGCATTCGAAACAGTATTGAAATCGGAGAAATTCGCGGATCCAGGGGGATTGAGTGGTAGGAAGCCGTCGGAAGGCTCGGTTGAGCAATATTTAATCGATTCCGCCGAGTCTTCCACCTCTATTAATCAACCATTAAGGATTGGACGGTTGAAATTGAAAACGCTGACGGGTCGAAAAAGATTAAAAGACGCGAAGAGACGAGCATCTACGAAAGGTAAGAAAGATACGCGAGATGTTGAGCCCAAAGGATACATCCAGAAACGATATTTCATTGAAACTCCTAAATCTTCCGCTTCTATTAGTGAACTGTTCGACGGAGAATTGAAACCAAAAGGGAAATCGGGAAATAGAAGTCGACGGACATGATAATTCCATGTATCAGTTGATGAGCAGAAGGTCCATTAAAAATTCGGGAATAAAACCTGACGAAGAGCCGAGGTCGTTCGATTCTGGTGATGTAATAAATCTGGAGTGGTCGTACCTCTGCCAGAATTCGGGATCCTCGAATTGCGAGCCGCGAGGCAAAAGAGTCAAAGCAATCAAGACAGAAGGGAGGACTCATCATTCTTCAGAGTTCGAAGGTTCCTGGTGAACCTCGACGTCTCGTAAATCAACGTTGATTCGGAGAGAGATGGAGTATACACGCCAGTTGAATGGAATCTCCGTGAAACAGATATCAACAAATGGAAGCGACGATGAGGCAGACAGGAGAACCCGTGGAAATTTTTCGATCCGCGAGAAGAGAAATATTATTCCGTCTAGCGACGCGGTCGCGTTGGATTCGTCGCAATACGGTGGAACTTCATTGAATGTTACTTTCAACGAAACGACAAATGATTTTTTGAATAACGATGCGAAAATTGTTGAGACAGAATTGGAGATCGACTTCATTTCAGAGAACGTTAAGTATAACTCACTGGACGATCGAGATGTTGCAGCACACGTACAGCAGTGGAATGATTCGACGTTAAATTTGAGTACTTTAATATTGAGCAATGAATTCAGCTCAACAAGTCACGACGGAAGCACAGGATGAGTTAACAGAGTAACACTCGAAGCACCAGATGTGGTGAGTGAGAACGATTCACTGCTATCCGATAGCTCGATGTTAAATGGCAAACCGAATTCGACGTTGAAATGACAATGCACAGTTACCGGAAAACGTTTCAAGTCTAAGTAACGATGTGATCTCGATAAGACTCAATTTGAGCGCGGATTCGTCGCAAGATATGGAATTAGACGCTCCGCGGAGCGAGATTGATAAGGCTAAAGAAGAGGCGAATAAAGCGACAACGGAAGAGGCTTTTGTGCAAAGTAACGTGACAAAGGAGTCTGACGGCGTCCTCGTGAACTCCGAGCATAGCTCTGTTGCGGCGCCAAGGAGTGCCTCGTACCTAAGAAACGATATGAATTGTCTAACCGAAAGGGGCTATACGTCGGAGAACAGTGGCCTTCCCGAATTCGGCGAGGGAAATTCCGACGATACGTTCAGGAACTCATCTTCGACTGAGCAAGAGCGGAAGATTACGAAGGATATCAAAATAAACGCGAACCATAAGCAATCGCTCGTGAATAAAACGAAATATTCGAAATCGAAGCTTCCTTTAACCCCTTCTGAACGACCATCCGCGTCTAGAAAAGCCGTTATCCAAACAATTGGGACGATAAATAGGAAAATCGACGACCAGGCGGAACGGTTCGATACAGCTACGGATGGTTTGACAGAAGATGATGAAGTAACGTTTAACGATCCTCTAATGGTTTCGAAGAAACGGCAACCCGTCGGTTCAAGGGCGACAGAGTCGTTGAATCGAAATATTCAAACACGCGACTGCGACATTAAGCCTGATGAACCGTCCGTCGGGTTTAGCTCGAAAAATGAGAGGGCTCAAACCCGCTCGTTGGATAATGGAACGGTGAACGAAGTTAATCCGTCCGACGGGTTTAACTCCTTGAGCACGATGCCCATCCCGGTGATCGATCATCCTACGAGAGAACGAAAGTCCAGGTCGTCCACGGTGCAAATATCGACATCGACGAATCTGAAACTTGATTCATCTATGAAGGTCGGAGGCCCGGTGTCGGGACGAACTTCTACGCCGACGTGGGACAAGGACGAGGTCCAACGAAGTACCGCCTCGACCATGCAAATGGAATATGTCCAAGCGAATGCCAGCAACGATGCTCCCGGGGGGCTAAGAGTCTCGTTGACACGTCCACTAGAATTCGTCTCCAGAGTGCAGGATTGATCAAAGGTTTCGCTCCCGTTTGAAAAGTACGAATGGTTCTCTGGGCAACTACCTTAACGAAAATCTCGCGCTTTCGTCTACAGAGAGGGAACAACTTCCAGTTACCGCCGAAACGTCGACCATCGGATTGATTAACGACGAGAATCAATTTTCGTTCACTTTTGACATGATCGCCACTTCTTCTGACCATGAACCGTTACCATGGACGAGGCGTCCTCGCACACGACGAACAACTCGTCGCATGAGCTGGAACCGCCGAATCAGTGGCCAGTTAAGCACAGCGCGATGGTCGAGTATAATCTAGTGTTGAGTCGTCTAATGATGGTCCATGAGAGGAAGGATACCATCACCTGCGGGCCAGTGATGCCGCAACGTGACGTTCAAGCGCTCGAGGTGATGCTTTACACTCTGGACAGGCTCAACGATCGTGGAATTGTACCCGGTGTTAAGATCGGCGCCTACATGCTCGACGATTACGACAAGGATACGTACGGCTTGGGAATGGCTGTGAACTTTATCAAAGGTACGTGTTGTTTTGTCAGTTAATTAGCTGAAGGTTGATAATTCAATGGTCGTCGGTGTCCGATGTTGTAGATTGATGTTATGATTGACGAGTGCGATGCATTCGCGCGTCGGAAATGTAAATTCGTACGAGTTTCAGCAATACCCGCGAGCAACTGTCAACGTGTTTAATACGTTATTGATTAGAGAAACAATTCGAGTTAAACGACTAAGAAAATTGAATTTCTCTTTAAAGGAAAAAGATGTTCCGTTTCACCACATTGTTACTAATTATTTGCGAAAATCAGAAAAATGGAAAGAACACCGCTTATTTGCCGACTTCATTCTTTTTAGAGGTAAAGAGAATGTTCGATTTGCTTAAGTTCGTTCAGTTCCAAGATACGACAAGTGAAATTGACAATGTGAAACTTCGCGAACATCTCACGGAGGTCTACGGAACCATTGCGTACCCTGAATTTTTCAATCCAACAATACAATCACATGCATTCACATTAGAGGGAGAAAAATGAAATTCCGCGAATGTAGGTCACGCTGTGGGCACGATTCCACTGAAACTGTGAAAATTTTAACTGCTTTGAAGGCTAGGGGAATCTCACAGCGATAGCTCAAAGAAGCGATAAGATGTTCAGCGTGCGCGATGCTTTATATGGAAAATTCCGCCCGTGTAACGAACTTACGCGGCGCGGTGCTAGATGAAATTGCGGCAACTTTCTTCCAACTTTTCCGTTCTCTCCTCTCTGTCACGAGTCATGTTAATCTATTATTCTCCGCGAAATGCCAGGTCCATATTTACCAAATGAATCAACCCGACAGGAAGTTTCATCAACCTTCAAATCAAAGAACGAACGTAGTATAATAAAAGAAGCCTCGTCACGCGTACTTGAACTTCGTCGAATTTTACATCGGTTACATCGCGTTCTTTGACGTAACGAATTCGACTGTGGAAATACCGAACCGTTGCTTTTACTTCTTGTATTTCATTTTATCACCCTTTCTCATTTCGAAGCGAGTGTGAATACATTGTATACATTGTGTTGGAGATTCGTATTGTCGTTTTTTCTCTCTAATGATTCTTCAGTAAATTCTCGACCTAGATATTTGGCCAATGCCAGATGTTAATTTATCCTTTCTACACGACTATCGATGCGCGACCAGGTTTGATAGAGTCTAGGACCGTTTCTTTCGACAGTGAACATGAGCCTCTATAGCGATGCAGTGGTGGTGAAAAATTGTACCCCTCGAAGAAAGAAGAGTATACTCTGTTGGGATACCGAACGGAAAGTTACACAAAACTCCGCTCGGAACGGAGAAGAAAAATTTGTATTTCTACTTCAGGTTCTCAAAATATGCAATGCCTAACGAGCTCAACGCTACGAAAATGAAACTTCAATAGAAACATCTATGACCTAGCGACCATTACATAATTATGAATTAATTTCAGCATACGGTTTACGTCTCCCCAGAGATTCCAATCCTGGATATTTAATCTAATTTGCTTCCTTTGAATGGAATCAACACACGGATTACGTTTTTGCTAGTGGGTAATTTCGCAGGGCATTGAAGCAAACCAGTTAACGAATTGTTAGCGCAGAGCTATTTTAATTAACGTGAATGATAGCTCCAGCGAAAACGCGCGCTGGACCTACAATCAAGTTTCTAATTAACACAATTCAGAGGGCGCAAACTGCTTCGCTGTAAAGCCTATCGTGTGTCGAGCGAAGTTTCTTTAATCGAACCATTTTCACAAAGTAATTTGGTGTTTAAAATTGTTAACGTACGCAACTACTGAATTCATACTGTGTCACAAACACAATGAAGATCAACTGAATAGTTAACATCTCTAATCTAAATGTCGAAACTTCAAAATGATTCTAACATTAATACACGTTCTCCAAAGTTTTCTAGTAGTTGTCATATTTGCCTTTCAATTAGAATAAAAATTAAGATATAATATAACAAGAAGCGGCACTAGACAATTCTGCAACGATAAGCTCTATAGAATTCAATTTCCTCGAGAAGGAAATCGTAAATGCAGAGCTATCACACTGCTAGTTTACCGTGAGATAGTTTGCATTCGTGATAGACGTGCGTTATATCACGATACTGCACTCTCCTACAGAAATAGGTAATTAGGATTTCCCTTGTTCCGAAACAATCAGAATCTACACCAAAAACATGCGACACTGCTTTTAAATACCCATCGAGATGCAACAAAACAGAACAATACAGCCTCATCCTTTTACGTACAAAAAAGATGTAAGAACGCGCGTATAGAAGACCGCCTCATCCGAATGAAAGCATCTTTCCTACCCTTCGCCATTGTTAGATTTCCGTGTAACGAAGAATACTTGACGTTTCGTTTGCTTCCATTATACAGGCTAGGGGAACTCCATTCCCCAGAGTAGATCATCTCTTAACTAGAGAAGACATTCAGTCGCTGGCGGCTGGACCGTTACGAGGCTTAAAAATTCCAATGAAAAGAACACAACTTCCCATGCACTCGGCGGTAAAGTAAAGTGCGGATATTAAAATTTGATGTCCGTAGCAATAGCCCGACACTCGGTGAAAGCGAATTCGCATTGAAAGTTGACATTATTCATGTGTTTCCGCGAGATCACGTCGCGATACTGACAATTTCACCGCAGCACGAATGCGAAAGCAGGCGAACGAAACGTCCAAACACTGCAAAGATGAGGCAGAGCGGACATAGCGTTTCTAAATGAAAAACTCTGGAAAAAGTATAGAATTACTGAATTCCTTTTATAAGTTGCTGTATGAGAATGCAATGCTAATACAAATTTCGAGATTGATGTCGCGAATGTTTCAAAAAATTCGCGAGATTCTCTGTCTTTGCTTGTTGCGCGGTTCTAACGATTTCTGATCGACTAATTGAATTCTTGTACGAATATAATACACTTGCAACATATACGCTATTTGATTGAATATCGGTAAGGAGATTTTCTGCTCCGTGCTGCGATTGTATCTACAACGAAATTTGTTTCTGAAGAAATCTAGAATCCCGCATAGATAACATGCAGGCATCGAGACGAGTCGATACGGAGGTGTCGTGAAGCTTTCCACGGTGCACTGCAAGCTCAAGTATCGCCTGTCGGTAAGCTCGTGATACTCTGCAAGCTCAAGTCGATAACTTCGTCTCGATTTATCCGAGTACCGACGAGCTACAAGATAGGCCACTGATCTAATGGAATTTTATGACCATTACTGTCCGAAATATTGATCGCGTACAAATTTTTACACCCTCTACAATATAGGATTCAAAATTGATAAAGTAGCAGTTCTTGCAAGATTCGTGGATATATTTTACGCAAAAGGGAGGACCGAATTAAAAATTTTCCAAAGCTCATAAAATGTGAATTATTGCAGATATAAAACCTTTTGCCAAATAAAGATTTGATTTAAATTAAAATCCAAAAAGACCAGAGAGAAAGTAGAATTCTTCGACGGTTCCAGGTTGATGCCACGAGAGTAAAATTTTACTTAACTTAATTTAAATTATGGCTTCAACTATTACCTGAAGTACAACGTAAATAAAATTTCCAAGTCCTGAAAAGGACTTGGATAATTTAAATTGTACTGCAAAATACTCGATGCTAAAAATACCAGTAATTCAGTTATTCTAATCTCGCGCAAAGTTAATGAAATAATGGAATGAATGAGTATCATAGAAAATTGTTGAAAGTAAATCTATGAAACCTTTGATCAAGTGAAAAATCTATCTATCTCTATCAAAAGCTACGACCACCATCTTTTAACTAGTTTGGTACATCTAGCATCAAGTTTACTACAATACTTATGTCTACAAGCGCAGTCCTTAGCATGATATCGTCTTTCAGAGACCAGGTTCTCGAAAACGTTACCAAGTACCCAGGTCCACCAACGAGGAGGTGACTACGCAGGAACACATCCATATTTCCCTAATCCCATCCACCCTCCATTACATGTTTACGATCTCGGTACAGAAGGTACCGAGATCCAACTCTACTTGAATTCAATACACGCCAAATCCATGGTACATTTTCTTAGAAATTGCAACGTGGACTTTACGAATCGCGAAAGGGAAGAAGGGACTGGAAGTATATATCATGTTCTTATCCAGAGAGTAATTCACAAAGTCTCTTTATCGACACTTTAGAAACATTAAAGCGTTTCTCAAAAGGGATTACGATGCGATAAACACTAAACTCTATTATACTCTATTCTGAAAAAAAAGAAATTAAAAAGGTAATTAAAGTTGGACAAACTTGTGATAAGTAATAAATCAAAGAGAAAAGTGAACATAACATTCGCGTCGTGACCAAAGGTACTCTACATACTCACGTGGATCTACGTAACCACGTAGATTTGCTAACTAAATGTTTCAGGCGCTGTCCACTTTCCAAACCACGGTCTTTTCGACCCATGGAGCAACTCATGGCAGCGACTTACGTGTAACATTAAGTTAGCGTGCTCACTACTTGCTTGCCACATGCGATGCATGCCAGCGAGTACGCAGAGTAATAAAACTATTACTGATAAACATCAGTAGTGTGCAAACGGAGACTAAGAATAATTATATTCAATTTCGATAAAACGGGGATTTTGAGGAAAAATTCTATGATTTCGCTCTTGATAAGACAATGTACATACTCCCTTACAATTTCATTATAATTATTATCACAATTACTATTATCTAATTATAATTACTATTATCTATGACTAATAATATACGCATCCAGCGGCGATCCAGCGGCGAACGTAGAAATATCTGTTGAAATTATTTATTGACATCACAGGAATTTTATTATAGAAATCATAAAAATTGGATAACAGAATGGAAATGAAAAGGATTGGTTGAAATTCGACTCAAAACCATTGAATTTTTGACAAGAACGGAGAAAATACGTCAAATTTCACGATTCCCTAATAATCATTCTCAATTATAATTTCGTACAGCCTATTTGCGTGAAACAATTGGAAAGAACCTTGGAAAACGTGGAAATAGCAATTTGTTTACGTAAAACAATACCATGCGTCAAACGCTGCATTCACCGAAAATATCATTTCCTCATTTCCAAATTTAAAGAGAATAATGAAGTCACTTTGCGACTACAGAATTAAATTTTCTGTTGTTGTAATTATTGAAATCAAGAGCCAACCTTTGATCAAGGGAAGATACCATGGAGACAGAAAGAGAGAGAAAGAGAGATGGAGAGAGAGAGATGCCGGATTATTTAAACAATTCCCTGATTTTCCACCGTCGCATATATTTCTTTAATCACAGAATGATTACTTCTATTTCAACTACACCTGCTCTCAGTTTCAATACTTAAGATAACTCATCTACCGATCACTGAATAGATTACTAATACCGAATGAATTGATTAGCATGAGAATAGTCATGGGAAAGGAACAAAGATGGAACGTAATTAAATTATATTAATGGAGAATATGTAGTAAGTTATATCACGACATCCAGCCGCGTTCCAGCGGCGAAGGGAGGGGTTAAAATAAATCAGAATAAACCAAAAACTAAGCGGATTTCCGAACATCAATCACCTACCCATCGAACATTAAAGAATCAAACAACCTTCCTTCCATGAGGCACGATAAATTTAACAAGTTATATCAAGTCATCCAACGGCGGTCCAGCGGCGATCCAGCGGCGAACGCAAAAATTAACTTAAACTATATCTTATTCTCTAATTACACTAATTATATAATCTACGTGCGTAGTCCTTAGCATGATATCGTTTTCGGGAGGCCGGTCTCTCGAAAACGTTACCAAGGGCCCAGGTCCACCCCGTGGAGGTGACTACGCAGGGACCCATCCCTAAACCCTAATCCCATCCACCCTCCATTATATATTTACGATCTCGGTACAGAAGGTACCGAGATCTGACTCTACTTGAATTTAATACACGCGAAATCCATAATACATTTCCTAAAATCTATCAGATATTTAGAAACTGCAGTATGGACTTTACGAAAGGGGTGACGAGAAATACCACTGTCTTACCCGAAGAGAGATTTATTAAGTGACTCTTCCAACACTTTCGACAAACGAAAGTGTCTCGCAAAAGGTTCTATGGTACGATACTCTAAATACTACTATTATATTAAAGAGCATTCCAATCCGATGCTTCCGCGTTAGCCATTTGGCAAACCGTACCCGACGCGAATCGCGAGCAAGTTTTATGCCACGTCTTACGTCGAAACAATCGCAACCGCGCTCTCCCCGACGGTGAGTGAGATGTCCATCTGAACCCCAGCGAGGCCCAACTCTAGGATTGCTCTGCGATAGAGACGAACCTCGTGGAACCGCCCGAATCCGTCTTACAGCAGGTCAGACCCCAGCGCCTCGGGTTGGGAACCACTCAGCCCGCTCCATCGTGAGCGCGTCCACGGCTGAACCCGTGAAGATCCAGGTGGCCACGACAAACACGCATCGGTTTGATCGAGTCGCAACTGTTTCCCTGCGTGACGATTAAAATCTAAATCTCGAGCGAAGGAGAAAAAAAGGAAAAGGAAAAAAAGGAAAGGGGAAAAAAGGAAGAAGAAAAAAAGAGGAAATCTGCGTGAAGCGATCTTACGAAGCATAAAGTTAGAGTGCTCGAGCAAATAAACGCGAACTAATTTACGCGAGAACAATTAAAAGTTCTGTCTTGATAAACGAGGGGTGCAAGAAAGGGGAGCAGTTATTTCTCTCTCCGGGTAAGAAAACGTATTTCTTTACAATACGATTACAATTAAATTACAGAGATGTACAATATACAAGTACTTATGACTAAAAACGCACGCATCCGTCAGCGATCCAGCGGCGATCCAACGGCGTTCCAACGGCGTTCCAACGGCGAGCAGAGATTTAAGTAAACCAGAATAAACCAGAAAGAAAGTGATTTTCTAACCATCAAATATCAAACCATCGATCATCAAACCATCAAACATCAAACCATCAAACATCAAGCCATCAAACATCAAGCCATCAAACATCAAACCATCAAACCTTCAAACGTCAAACCATCAGACGTCGAACGATCAAACAACCCTTCATCGAAGGGACACCATAGCGAGATAGAAGTCACCATATATAATTAATAATAAAAACGGGGGAAATCGGGATAAAAGGGGATGATTATCTTATTAAAATTACATTACATGAATGTACAAATTGGATGGCAATAATTAACTTAAACTAAACTATTCGCAGTCCAATTTAAAGTTTCAAAGTCCTGAGAAGGACTTGGAAATTTCAATTGTACTGAAAAAGACTCGACGCTAGAAGTACCAGTGATTAAATTATTCTAATCTCTAACGAAATTAATGAAATAATAAAAAATTGTTAAAAGTGAATCTATGAAATCTTTATACAAATGAAAAATCAAACTATCTCTATTAGAAGCTACGAACCACGATCTTTTGATTAGCTTGGTACTTCTAGCGTCAAGTTTACAATTATACTTATGTCTACGCGCGTAGTCCTTAGCTTGATATCGTTTTCGAGAAGGCAATCTCTCGAAAACGTTACCAAGGGCCCAGGTCCACCCCGTGGAGGTGACTACGCAAGGACCCACCCCTAAACCCAAATCCCATCCACTCTCCATTACATATTTACGATCTCGTTACAGAAGGTACCGAGATCTGACTCTATTTCAGTTAAAAACCGAGATCCATAATACATTTTCTAAAATCTACCAAAGAATTCTAGAAATTGCAGTATGGACTTTACGAATCGCAAAAGGAAACACTTTCTTATTCAGAGAGAAACGTTATTATAAAATGATTATACGATGATTCTATTTTACAAAAGTTAAAGTATTGCACAAAAAGCAATACGAAAGGATACTTTAAATTCTATTATTCTACTTTAAATCGACTCAAAATTAAACGGAATAAATCAAAGTGTGTGTTTCCCTCTGAATAAGAAGAATGTGTTTCCGTACAATTTTATTACAATAATCAGTACAATACATATACAAAGTTTGGTACAGTAATCATAACAATTTCATTAGTATAATCATAACAATTTCATTACAATAGTCATAACAATTTCATCATAGTAATCATATAAATTTGATAACAAAGGAAGTGGAAAGGATTAGGGGTATTATTCTCGACGAAGTTGGTGAAGTTGTTGAAATTCGCCCCAAAACCAATGAATTTTTGACAAGAACGGAGAAAATACGTCCAATTTCAAGATTCTCTTAATAGTGATTCTCCTAATAGAATTTCGTATAGCCTGTTTGCGTGAAGCAATTGGAAAGAATCTTAAAGATTGTGGAAATGGAGATTTTTTGACGTAAAACAATACCATAGTGATATCTCCAACGTTGTATTCACCGAAAATACCATTTTCTTATTTCCAAATGTAAAAAGAATAATGAAACCACTTTGCGATCACAAAATAGATAAATATAAAATCATTGATTAAACTTTATGTTCAGAGACGTATCCAACGACGTTCCAACGATGAACGTAGAAATTAAAATAAATTAGGAATGGAGTGAATTTCCAACAATCAGACCAATCTCTTTCGAGAACAAACACCACAAAGAGATAGAAATTGCCATAGATTATGCAGGATTCTCTTAAACGAGCCCCTGAATTTTGACCGACGTGTTTTTATGAATAGAATGTGAATAGAAAATGAATGATTTTATCGCTGACAACAAAGAAATGCGAGATACCGGTTTCGAAACAACTATTCTACCACATATCGAAGAATTTGTTAGTACCCAATGAACTGAGATACCATTCTTACGAACTAATTAAAGCGAGAATAATTACGCTCGGTTGTGATAAGTGAGAGAAGTCAGGATAAGAGGGAAAGGGTTACACAATTACAAATTTACATTACACAAGTGTACAAATATAATAGTAAAAATTAACTTAAATGAGTCAGGATAAGAGGGAAAGGCTCACACAATTATAAATTTACATTATATGAGTACAAATATGATCTTATAAATTAACTTAAACTAAACTATTTGCTGTCCAATTTAAAGTTTCAACGTCCTGAAAAGGACTTGGAAAATTTAAATTGTATTGCAAAATATTCGGTGCTAAAAGTACCAGTAATTAAATTATTCTAATCTCGCGTAAAGTTAATGAAATAATAGAATGAATGAGCATCATGAAAAATTGTTAAAGGTAAATCTATGTAATCTTTGTACAAGTGGAAAATCTATCTAGCTTTATCAGAAGTTACGAAGCATGGTCTTCCAACTGGTTTGGTACTTCTAGCACCGAGTTTACAACAATACTTATGTCTACGCGCGTAGTCCTTAGCTTGATATCGTTTTCGAGAGAGCAGTCTCTCGAAAACGTTACCAAGGGCCCAGGTCCACCACGTGGAGGTGACTGCGCAGGGACCCTTACTTACATGCAGCATGCGATGCATGCAAGCGAATGCGCAGCTAAATGATTTATTAATACCAAGCAAATATGAATTGATTTGCACTAGAGCAATTAGTAATTCTGTTTTCTTAAACGAGAAGTATAAGGAAAATAGGGATAAGTTGTGTTTACTTTGGGTAAGAAAATGTATTCTTTCACAATTTCATTACAATAGTAATTAAAATTATATTATTTAGCATATAAATCTAAATTAATTCTAACTAAAGACGTATTCTCATCCCTCGGCGATCCCACGAGTAACGCAGAAATTTGATTTATTTTCACAGAAATCTGAAGTACGAGATAAAGGAGCGAGATCAGATACCAACGAAGAATGACAGAGTAAGAATTCGAACGAAAAGAGATGCGAAATAAAACAGAATATGGAATAATGGAATAATATCGACACTTGACAAGAACATCGCAACGAACATTGATATCCTTACGCAAATAACTTAAATCTGACTCTTGAATCTGACTCTTAAATTTAACTCTTAAATATAAGTCTTAAATCTAATGTTACTCGATATCGTTTTAGAAAGACCGGTCTTTCAAAAACGTTATCAAGGAATTAGGTCCCTGCATACTTGCCTCCACGTTTAGAGATGAGTACACAGGGACCTATCCCCAAACCCAAATCCCATCCACCCTTCCATTATATGCAGCCTCGGCACTGAGGTACCAAGATTTCATTCAACTTTTCTCTTAAACTTGTGTAATGCCAAATGGATACGGTGCGCAGCACGGCTATTTGCTTACGCACGCAACTTATTAGGAATTCTTTTATCGTTACTCTAATACACTATTTTTATTTTGTTATATCGTTACTTTAATAAACTATTTTTATTATAAATCTAACATATAATAGGTGTGGACTTTCAATTCTCTGAAGTCCAAAAATATTTCAGTAACATGTCAAGAATTCGGAGACACGTCAAAAATTCGGTAACAATTGCAAAAAGCTAAATTCTTCAAATACAAAAGTTTGGTAGCAAAAAGAAAATTGAAATTGAAAAATAAGAAAAACAAATAATAAATCATAAAACTAATAAAAGTAATAAAACTAATCGTTCAATCCCAAGAGTGTTCGCGATATACACTAGTCATTCAATCGCGAAACTATTCTCAACACATAACAATCTCTCATTTTTTAAACCGATAAACTAATAAAAAGAACGATTACAGTTATATAAAATAGGAGGGCTATATATGCTAGCATTCAGTCGAATGCGCTAGCTGATAGCCCTCCAGTTTGTTCAAGTATATATCAAAATTACTACTACTGCTACCTCATCTACCCCACCACCTCTAATTAAAAATTCGGTTTGTACAAACTCACCGTTCGCAGACAAGTGACGTCATCAGCGGCTAGCACCCTCTCCGTGATCCACCACCATCGACTCAGCTCGCTTGACCACTGTCCACTACCAAGGTATCATCAGGCTGACCAGTGTCCGCCACCATGGAGGACAGCACCCTCTTCGTGGTCCCCCACCACCATCATAACACGTTGATCATGGTCCATCTTCCTGAACTAGGCCCAAGAGGAGCTCCGATCGGTACCGCGTCTATCGACCATCTGATTAAATCAGCGGAAGTGCCCTCCTTATATACCCATGGCTCCCCACCCCTGCGCTTAAATTTTAAATTGATTTTTCGTTAAAATTGGCCGTAATTTACCGATTTTCGCAATTTTTTTTACCAATTAATATTCTTAACGATTACTCACAACTATTGGTAATAATCATTTATAAATTTTATGTAAACTAAAGCTACATTTACGTTTTAAAAGAGAATTATTGTTATTCTTCGCGAGTTTACTTCTTAATCATTTATGTATTATTATCGCGGACAAGATGCATCTACTGGGATCACTATTGCTACTTCCGGTACCTATTTGGAGCCATATGCTGAATTGGTAACATTTCGAAAGACAGTAAAATTGTACGACTTTGGTGATCGTACTTTGATCATAGTCGTATGGATGGGAAGTAGTAGAGCTTTCACTGCTAACTCGTAGCTTTTACCGGTAACAACAATCTCTCCAATATCAAAATCTGATAACTTTTAAAAATCTTCACGAAACTCGAATTGTTACAACTATTTGCGTAATTCAATTAGATTTAGAAATATTTGCCGATATATAAAACCATTTATTCTTTCTCTAATTTTCAGTGATATCAATCAATATACCAGACTGGCAATTAAGTGACCAACAATTTTCCTCAAACAAGAGCAAAATTAAAAGTAACAAAAATTGTACAATCGTACACATAATTTTCCAGAAACTTGACTATATTATAAACTAAACACGAAGCACGCTAGCCATAAATGCAGAAATTTTACGAGCTCAATAAGAAGCACACTTTATTACTCCGCGAATGTCTATCGTCGGTGCAATGCCGTTCCTCACTACTTGTTCAATTAAATATTCAAACCTCAACGTTTAATCTCGCTACAAAGTAATGGTAGGTGTAATGCGGGTTACAGTTTTTAACGTCCAAGCTCCTCCACCCAGTTACTCTTGCTGACGCAATCTCGTTGATATTCAAAGTAGTATTCGAGTTTTTATTAATACTTTTATGGGCAGTGCTTAAAACGCGTGCACTCGGATATTCTGCAGATCGGACGTGGAGGTGTTGCTATTCCACTCTCGCCTAGCCTTTTTCACTTTTTTCTTTTTCCGACGTCCTCTTTTTTCCTGTTTTTTTCTTTTTCTTTTAAAGCTTCTCAGCGAACGTGGAACACGTATACGTATCGGGAGATTCGTACGTAGGGAACATACGTAATTCCATAGCGTAAATATTTCAACAATTTTCATAACCCACTGGTTGGCCACGATATCGTGACGCGTTAGAGGAAAACCTCGTCTAAAATTGAATAAAACAGAGAGATGAAAAAGGAATCATGGTATGAAAATTATGTACTTTATTCGCGTAAAGGAACAAACTTTTGTGCCCAACGCACTGGCTGTATAAAATTCTTCTGTATAAAGGAACACGTCAAATACGCTGCTTTGCAAATGAACTATTTACTGAACGTGAATTTTATTAAATTACACAGGTTGAAGTTAATAACTACACGAAAGTCCGATGGTAATGAATGTAATATAAGGCAAACTAGTTGAGTTAGCATATGATTATTGTAATACCACGTTGACCTTCTTTTGCACGTGAAGGCTTCCAGCTTTTTCGTTTTCCTCGTCCTAGCTATTCGTGGATAATTAACTTTCCCATTGAAATTAGTCGAATCGCTTTTCAATTTTAATTACGATTTGCGCAGAAAAGAAAAATGTCGGCACCGTCGAGCGATCCCTAGAGAACGATTTTTATAAGTATCTAATTAAATTGGAAACGTTTATATTCTCGTATAAAAACAGTCAGGGAAATCGCGCATATAAATTAACGAGAATTTTCGTTATTTCGCAGAAATTTCCAATTGATATCGTCCAATGTAGACGCTCGATTACGCGGATACTTTTCGCGACGTTCCCACGCGAATATCGGCTCTATTATTCGCGTACAACCGGGGGATTGATATTAAATTTCCATTAATTTTCACCGCGAGGAAACATCAATTTCTGGCCAGAAGGTGCACGTAAATACGCGTAGATAACGCTACTGTGAACAGTGGACGCGATAATTTGTCACGACTTACTTCTGGACAAACAGTTTAGAACCTCCATTTTTCATGAAGCGACCAACTCAAGTTGGGGGGGGGGGGTGATAATGACAAAATCGAAGCAATGCCACGATCTATTAAAAACTTGTTGATATGATAAAAACAATGTTTATCCGGTTGAAAATTTCAGTACGTTTGCGTGTCCATATCAGACGACGTAAATGTAATTTCGAAAGGCCTGAAATCGATTAAAATGGCAAACGAGAAAAAAATTACGGATTCTCTGATACGTACATATTTTGGTAAACTGACTTTGAAATAGTTCCATATTTCTGTTAGATGCATTTATCTATTTTTTCGCCCCTGCTCGTATTCTCTCTCTCTCTCTCTCTCTCTCTCTCTGTTTCCCTACGTTACTTAAAAAGCACGCTGGCAATATTTCGCAAAGGATAAATTAAGTTGGCTGCTAGGTTTTTAAAATATTCCCTCTCGCGTAGCGTTTTAGGAATTTACTTTGTAACTCGCGGGGCGTCGTGTAAAATAATTGGGATCGAGCTATCGATTTCATTATGAAACGGAGCTTTGAAAGAATTCGTGTTTCGGGTCAACGGAAATTCCAGAACGAAGAAATTGCAATTTCCTGATGGAAAAGCTTCCTCGATTTGTTGCGACTGTAGTCGTTGCAGATCAAACCCAGTGTCGTAATTTCTACTACGTTGGTGTTTGGAAATGTTTTTAGTCGCGCTTCCGAGAAGAATTTCCAATTTCATTGCATTAACATGCAGTATATTAACGTATCTTCTTTTTTATTCATTAGACAAAAATATTTACAACTAATAGCACGGATCAGGCGTCACCGTCCACGATTTTCCTGTTCAAACGGAAAGATATTTCACGTAGTATATCAAAGAAGACGAGACGCTACGATGGTGTCAATTAATCATTAATTAAATTGAAACAAAGTGAAAAAAAAGTATGAAGAAGAGCGACACAGAAATTTCTCGTTCACACTCATTAACTCGTGAACGATGCTTCAGATATTCCATAAACGGGGAAGCATCTCTTCTGGTGGAAGACTCGTCCTCTGTTGGACGATTTTTCGTATAACCGTCGACGCTTGACACGGCCAGGTAGCCAGTCATGTAAATAAAAATAAGAACCATGGTGTATTCTGTATTTATGAAGCGGATGATGTGGAAAAATAGCGAATTTATTCGATTTTCAAGGAACTGAAGAATAAAAGAAGGAGCAGTTTGTATTCATAACCGCTGGGAGCAGAACGACGAGATCTCGAGAGAACTTTAAGGTGACGCTGAAAACGAACAGCGAAGCTCGAGTGAATGTTAATAAACACCCGTTAAACAACACAAGAGAGAAAAAATTCGCTCACAAGCCGGAAGTGCGAGAGGTAGAGGTGTGCAGCTTCAACGGAGGGAAACGAGTGACGCCTCGTTACAGAATAATAAAATTTAATTAAAAGGAGGCAAAAATAAGAAGCAACATTTCATTATGGAAAAATTAAAGCATCCTGGTTCAGCAACGTTCCTGTTAACTGAAAATTGTAACGTTTCGAATTAAAATGATACACCTCTTCACCTCGCAGCCAATTCGAAATGACTGCATTAAATTTTCATGCTGCAAACTATGAAGAAAATATGAAAACTCGTACCATAAAGGATGCCTAGTGTAACAGAGGAAGCCCAGTATAATAGACTTCATATGCATTTCCTATACGACTCGAGAATTGTGTAACGATCGACGATGTTTCGATGCTGGTATATTTAAAGGTAGTTGTAACCAATTTATAGCGAACCACCAAACACAATCATACACCCTTTGTGCCGACGAAATCGAACAGACTCGTCGGTTTCGCCGCATACGTTTTGTTCGAGAGAAAGTGAGAAAAAAAATGAAAGTTGTATCATTTCTGCCTCTGCGTTTATCGATTTTCAATATTTATAAGATACAAACTTGTTCATTAGCAACGTCATTTCATAACCTGTTAAAATGCAGATTTTAATTTATCCATCGTTATCTTCTTTTATCACGCGGCGATTAAAAAGTTAATTCGCCTAGCGATAACAACAGCAGTCTGAAAAAATATTCTCTACGTCCGCTCATGCGCAGCCACTCTCCACTTTCTGACCTCTCCTCTACGACTTGAAAGTGTTTCTTCAAAAAGATGAAACTTCGATCGTAGCTGCAGATATTTGCTCTTTGAAATTAGACTACGCGTTTCCCGCGTTCATCGCATTTTCCTCGATGAATAATGCAACAATTCCTGTAACATTTTAAACCTGGAATTTTCAACGGTCTAGAAAGCTCTCCCATTATTCGCATCGAATCAATTATCCTGAAATATCGAATCGCCCTTATCGGATTTCGTTTTAATTGTGATAATCCGACTAGATAAGATACAAGCAACCTTGTCCACTGAAGGAAACGGTCGATTAAACGTTCAATTAACCATCAATCCACGAATTATTTAGGGTAACGTTCAATGGGATACAATGATCGCGCGAAATTTCTTCTTTTTCCAGAGAGATGTCTCAGGTGTAGATACTTATTTTCTGGTTTTTTACCACTAGACGATAAATATCAAAAAATGGGGCGGGAAAGTTAGGGGAAAAGAAGGAACGAAACCACTGAAAGGAAAGGACTGAAATTACGCAGAAGTTTGTGGCTTGTTCGTGAAGAAAATTGCCTCATAAACTTTCCTTATCGTGTAAATATAACGCCTCTCTGCTTGTTGCGAGGGATAATATTCAGTTACGATATCGTAGGCAAAAAGCGAACGCTTTCGTTAATAAGATACTCCGCAACGAGTTCTGGGCACGCAGTTCTCGGAACTTAGTGAAGGAACGTTTAACGCTTGCACGTGTCATCCTATTTTTCACCATCGACTGGAAGGGATATGGAGATTCATCGAGTCTAGAGGAACCAATGAAATTCACGTCGCCGATGATGTTTTTCGGCATCGCATACTTTATCCGCACAGATGCTTACTACACATCATTCACTTTTATTCCAGTGTATCCATCTCGTTCCAAGTTCCATTCCAAACATCGCCGTTTTACTCGAGCCAAAAGGAAAACGAAATTAAAGTCTCGACGGAGAGGTCAAAGAAGGAGGAGCTTGAACTCGCTTTTGAAGTAATTTCCGTCCTTTTGCAACATGGGAATTTTTTTTATGTCGCTGCACACCAATACCATCGACGCGACGTAATGCCCGAGCAATACCGTTATGGCATTTCCTGCGATGTTGGTCTCGAATACTTTCAAACCTACCGCACCCATTACAAGTTTCCAATAGAAGGAGCGATCCGGCGTGATGCA
Organism: Xylocopa violacea; assembly: GCA_963969225.1. NCBI lineage: Eukaryota > Metazoa > Arthropoda > Insecta > Hymenoptera > Apidae > Xylocopa > Xylocopa violacea. The sequence continues at coordinate 55,778,490 of CAXAJV010000001.1, forward strand.
ATGAAAGGAATAATAATACAAGGGGAACGAGCGAAAAAAGAGAAACGTCAAAGTAAAACAACGCCAAAAGCGGTCCCTATCGATGCGCTGGCTCCATGAAAAAGCATCCGACGTGTCGTATAACTGTCACGCACCCGTCAAAAGGGAAATTCTTTTTCGAAAAATGAATCTGTCCGCCATTTGACAAACCCGATAATCGCGCGTCTTTTCCGACATAGCTACACGATCCGCCGCTATAATTGGATGGCTCGCATCAGTTTTCCCTCACTGTTCGTTCCTGTTGCGGGAACTTGTTCCGGGAATCGCTACGAACCTGATTAACTTCGATGCCTGAATTTAATGAGAACGCGATGCGCGAAACTTTCGGACAACGAAACAGAACCGCGCTGGTTGCAAATACAAAGCAACGCTGAAACGCGTAGTAAGTAATGCTCAATGTGGATTCGATATGAAACTCCCAACTCGCGACGTGACGGCTTGGAAATTTATAATTACTCGTCAAATTTTTTCTTCTATCTCGGTGACAGAACCGAAGTTATGAACCGAAGAAGGGAAAATTCTGCAGCTTCATTCTGCGAGAAGTAACCTGCTCCGCTTAACCGAATCGTAATATTCTACAATTTGTCTTTTATTACCTCCAGCCTCCCCGTGAACCAACTATCGCAGCAATCTAAAGAACATTACCAAAGAAAACAGCAGATAAGCAGAAGAAGTCGCATCGAAGTACCGTCCCAGCGTTATGACTGGCGCGTCGGTCCTCCCTCCGGGAACTCTTCGAGAAATAAATAAAAGACACAACCCCGGCCCCGTTATTTTCCTCGCCTTTCGCTCCCAGACCATCTACATGGGACACGCGCACACGCGCATACCGGCCATCACGGGATTAGCTCCTTACGTACGACGACAATAATTTATCAAAGTACTTCTTACAAGACTAAAAGTGCCAATGCTGACAACCGGTGGAATAAAGAAAACTTCCACTTCTTCCGTTCCTCTCTTCTTTACATTTCGTTCTGGCTTTCTTTAATTCCTACCCGCGAGAGAATTATGATCGACGATTTAAACAGTCGCACGCGACAAAATGAAAGGAACAGGGTTCGCGAGGCGTGACGTGGGACAGGGTAAGACGGTTTGGAGGAAACGAGGAAGAGAATGAACGGGAGGGAGAGGGAAGGTAGGGTAGTAGGGAACGAGGCAGGGCTTCGAGGGTGGCGGAGGGTTGATGCGTTCCACAGGAGGGTAGTGTTGATACAGTCGCAGAGCCAGTCAGTAGCTGCTACGACACGGGGCCGCGCGCGCGTGCTCAAACTACTCCAACGGCTCTCTGTCCTACGATGCCGTTGGATTATTGTGGCCGAAGAAATGTGTACGAAGAGTCAAACAAGTGGACGAAAAACCGACCGGCTCATTTCCCGCGAATCCTGCCGCGGTTTTTCGGCGTTTTATTGAACGATTCCATGAAATTGCTATTGTCACAGTGGTGTTCCGTCACCGATGTGAAAATCTTAAGCATCGTTAAAATATCTCTCTGATAACAGAGTACATTGAAGACACGGGTGTAATCGATCGATCCATTGGATAAAACGGGGGGCAAAATTATTCGAGCGAGGAGCAAAAAGAAATTAACTACGGAAATTCATTCGCGGGTAAAGAATGAACACATTGTTTAACAAAAACCGTTTAAAACAAAAATGATACAATGGCGAAAGGGAGAAACTAATCCCCATGCGATTACGCTTAGCGCATGATATAACACGAGAAACAGTTTGGAAGATTACTTCTGAAATTCTCTGGCAATACAGCTTGACGAGACGGAGGTGATTGAAAAATACCACGTTCGTTAAGTGGCAGCTGCCGCGGGTTTATAGCAATTTACGCGACCCTGTGCTTGTCGCGCACGCAAGAACGTTATCGCCGGAGTAATTGCGCCGTAAACTAGTGAATAATTGTCTCAATGAAAATGAAGGAAAAAGAAAAGAGACTGTTTGAAAACTTTTTTCGTAGGTTCGAGTAACATTTTCGAGATAGCGTTACCAGAAGCACGCGTCGGTACAATTTTCTGGTAATGAATGAAGGAAAGTAAATGTTATCCGTCGTTGACCGTAATCGGTCAGATTAGAGACTTCGAGCGTAAGATCTGTTAATTAGAAATTTAATTACCGAGTAAGCGGTGAAACCAGTCGTAGCTTCCATATCATCGTCGATGCCTTTGTAATTAACATTTTCAGGAAGCCGTTTAAAAAAAGTAAATTTCAAAGTCGGAACACCGCGAACCGGGCCCACACTACACAAAGCGTGCAAATCAGATTAAAAAATAATCCCCAAACTTAGAGAAATGAACAGATGTGTCTCGTGGACCAGTTATTCCTGTGGTTTACATTTTTCAACGCATTCATAAATCACTCGTTCCAGAATGCTCAAAGATAATTACTGGAAGTAACGATGAAAAATGTTTATGTCGGTTCAGGAAACAAATCCATTCTGTATCCAATAATCCACCACACATTAGCTTGATAAATTAATTTTTATAAAAAGAAAAAGATATATAATATACTCCATCATGCGAATAACAAATGTTTACATTTTAAAAGATATTTTCTGGCGATAAAAATGTATTATTTGACAATTCTAGCGGAATAGGAAGTCCAGTAAAAATTATACGAATGTTTCCCCACAACCAATTAATGCTGTTAACTGACAGAAGACTCCACTTATTTGTAATTTAATTGAGATTAATTTCGAGGGAAAAACAAACTGATACGTGCACACTGCAACGTTCTATTCTCTTTCACGTCCGTTTAACCGAATAATTTAGAAAGTCATATAAATTTTCATGTCAAAAGTTTCGTAATGCTGCACAGTATATGCGAATTTTTTTTCAACGTGATGAAGTTTTGTACGAAAAAGGAAAAACTAGGCAGACAGACAAAATGGAATGAAAGAAAAAAGCCTATGGCTATCTGGAAAGGCTCCTTTGTTTTTCAATGAGATTCCGAAATTGTAATGTAATATTATATTCTATTCATCGCGGTTGAAACAGAAACTAACAGTGCTTCAGCAAATTTTCTCTCGGGAACTTTTTACATTAATTATACACCATCTCCATTTAGCCACAGAATAATAGCGAATACCAAACAGATACAATAAAATATCCGTCCGTTTATTCCAATTTGATCGATTCCAATCGTGATTTCGCGATGAATTATGAGTTAAAATTTGAGAATTAAAAACTTTATTAATCATAATTATGCAAATTAAAAACTGTAGAGATTGGAAATTCTGATCATTGACTTCCCTGAACTAAATCAGTAATGACCAATAGAATAGATCTCGTAGAAAAGATCCTCGAACGCCCACAAAACGAACGTCCGTTCTCCGTCAGGCGTTCGACAGAGTAGCCATCCAGACGTCCGTCAGCGCCACTTGGAACCATCGAGTGGCAACGGTGCAAGGCGTCGCGTTCTCAATATCGATCGTTGTCGAGTTACTTCCTAGACAATCCGTGATCCAATTCCAGATAGAGTCGGACAAAACTACGCTAGACCAGGTAACGGTTCCTCGTCGAGGGACGCAACAGGTAACGCGACCACATCCCTCGTTACAATGCGCTGCGTAACAGTTCGTCGCGTTTGAAAAAACACGGGGAGCGGTCGAAAAATCACAGCGACGAGAAAGGGAGGGAGGCATAATGAAATGGAAATAGATTTTCGTGGCCACCACCGCGGAGCAACAGGTACGCCTCGTAACGAATTATCGCGGGCGCGATAAACGGTAATTCGAACGGAGAAAGGAAGCTCCACCAGCCACCGAAGACACGAGAACCAAGAAGGGCGCGACGTGTCAAAGTTTTTAATTAGTTCGCGAAGCGATCGGGTCGCTATCGGAACGCAAGTGGCTCGTTGCAAATCAAAAGCAATTTACACTTTTGCTGTCTTGGCACCGACTGGTCCATGCCCTGTAGATTCTCCGACGAAATTATCCAATCAGAGAATCCCGATAGTTCCGAGGCTGCTGGCGCGGCGTTTTCAAATAGGCTTTCGATCTCGTCGACATGTAAACGTAAGAAAATTGCCCTGCCTCAAGTTCGACTCGGAATTTTATCGAGAAGCAGTCGCGACACATAGACGATTTCGCGAATATTTGCGAAAGAAAAATAAGGATCCCAAGCCTAGGAGAAACATTTGTAATCGTGACAAAAGTTTTAGAAGCAAACAGGAACCGTACCACTGACGACAAAGGGGTAACTGCTAACGAACAGTGGCCAAAAGCAAATGTTGCTTACTTTCCTTCCCGATGAGCTCTCTTGGGAGGAGCAAAGCTAGGTAGAAATTTCCCATGACATTCGAGTAAATCCGGAATATCGCGAGACTACCAAACGAATCAACAGTTCCACGTGGAACGAACGATTACACCGGTTACCCCGCAAACAAGTCACCATCCACGATCACCCATTCATCACTCTAAACTTCCGCAGCGCCGTGTCAACCTCCACTCTTCGTTTCTTTACCCGATCGCAGAACTTCAGCAATTAGTATCAGACCAGCGGAACTCTCAGCGAAAGTGAAACGGATCGAACTTTCTTGCTCCAAAACAGCCGGTTCCAGTGGCCCCATAAAGGCCGTGGCACCATCGACTACCATCGCGATGTACCATCCAACGCCGCAACGCAACGTAACTAGAAACCATGGACTTGAAGAAAGCGGACCACCGATCTCCCATTGAGGAGCGACCATAGCCGCTCTGAACTGCAAGTTCCACTCGAACCCACCACCCGACGCAAACACAGGACAACGTGTGAAGCCGTTCGCAAGCTCAACCATTCACAATTATGAAGTCATGAAGCTTCTGTTACCTGCCGTGCTGATATACATGTGCTCGGCCAACAGCGAGCCGGGCGATAGATGGTTATTGAGCTCCGAGCAGGTTCGACTCGACGACGACGGCGACGATTACTCCAATAGCGAGTCGATCGATCGTGAAAAAATTAATCAGGAACTTCGCCGAGACTTTCCACCCCGGGCTGGTCCATCGACGCGGAAAGGGATCGCGCTCGTTTGAGGGCGCGACACGAGCGTGGCTTCTGGTTCGAGAACCCGGAAACTCATCATCTGATTCGATACGGCCGCAGATAGTTCCGATCTATGGACCTGAGCGCGCAGGTTCTCGTCGCCTGACCAGTGAAGAAGAAGGCGGTCGTCGAGGGCGACCTCTTCCTCGGAGGGTTTATGCTGTTGCACGAGAGGGAGGACCCGATCACGTGCGGCCCTGTTATGCCGTAGGGCGGAGTACAAGCATTGGAGGCGAGGCTTTACACCCTGGATAACCTCAATGAGGGCGAGGGCATTCTGCCGGGTGTGAAAATCGGGGCGCACATCTTTGACGATTGTGATAAGGACACGTACGGTCTGGAGATGGCGGTGGATTTCATAAGAGGTGAGTAACTGAGAATAACGAGGTCGCTAAGCTTACTTTTTCTCCGTTTCTTCGTATGCTAACGATCTGCGCGTTGCGCAGAAGGTAAAACGTTTCACCCTCAGAAACTCGAGTATATTTCCGTCGATTTGGAGAATTAATTCGTCGTAATTTTTAAAAACCTTGAGAGACCGTCGAATTTTGAACGCGGAAACAGACTGATACTGGATGTTTGTTGTTTCGCACATTTTTTTGCAGAAAATCAAATAGAAAGGAAAAACTTTTATCTCGAGTTATATGAAGCTACGTTCAATCGTGAGATTCGTAAACATTGTAAAGCAGCATTGAAATTTATGGACTGTATCCTATGCATTCCGAATGTTTGTTCAGCCGATATACGAGCGACTAAAGCTGATTTAGAATAAAAGAATCAAAGCGACTTTCGAACAATCCTGCAGTTTGCCGCTGAGCAATTAAACAAATATATTATAACATCATATATTAATAAATCAGAGTGTTACTTCGCGCGCTAATGGAGAGGGACGCGCGGCAAAGTCGCAATATTAAAACAACCTAACAATTTTCCTGATTCGTTAGCCCAGATGCTTCTTGCAGTTGCGACGATAAACCGTGAAAGCGCGACGGGAAGATAATCATGCTGGCAGCGCATCGCTCGCTTCGAAATTATGACGACCAAACGCCGTTTACGACCTTCCTGTTTGCGAAGTACGAAATTTCACTGATAAATAGAATCACGGGAAAGAGAAACGACAAGGGTTTGTTGGAATTTCTATTTTCTGTGTTTTTCTGGTTTCTCACAGTCGGCGCTCACGAAATATTCAGAGAACAAAATCAGAAATTAACGGGAGAACGAACGGAAAGAAGGAGAACGTACGAAAGAAAAAATAATGCATGGGTATGCATGGGTATGCATGGGTATAATAAAAGGCAGAAAAGAACGAACAATGAGATTGTTTCAGTGTTACAGCTTAAATGCGAAACTGTAAGTACGAAGCATGAGGAAATGGACTTCTAAAGTCCATTAATTCAATATCGCGCATTTGTCACGGGGAAAAGTTGTAGTAGACACTGAAGTTATCCTGGTATTAAAATGAATATCCAGCCCGAGAAACGGCCAAGTTTCGCGAAACCACGGTGTAGTAAACCACGCCACTGAAGAACAGATGCGTAAAGGATGTCGTCAACTTTTAAGCTTTTACGACGCAACAGAGGTAGCTAGAGGATTGCTATAATTAGCACAATTTTCCATTAGATTTAGTTCAGAAGTAACAGCTGGAGAACCATCGAGAACTTTTGCGACATAACCCTTTTCCCCAATTAGCATATTCCTTCACTTATAGCTAATAATTAGTGTACCACCATCGAATCGAGTCGAGACTGAATTACGAAATTAGACAAATTTCAGACAACGCTCAATTACGTTTAAAAATAATAGTGAAAAGCACGCGTAAGGTATTCGTTTGCAAAAAACATTCGATTAATCTTCATAGCGTCTGCGATCAATAGCGCACCGAATAATTAACCAACCCTCCTCAATAGTTCGCCAACATTTGAAAAAGAGATTACGTTCATTCATTATCGCAAGTCGTTATCAAAAGTCGTTCGAATTAGAGAGGATTTGACACCGCAGATTCAGGACTGCATCCCTTCTGCATCCCATTATGGGATGACCAGGAGCAATTAAAAGTCGCACTGAATAGACAGCAGAGATTCGATTAAACCGCACAAAGGACTGATGCAAATAGAAACGGAAGAATTGCTTATAGTAACGTACTCACGCTTGCACGTAGATGTGACGCGACATAAATTATTTACAGACTTTCCCAGGTCTCTGACCACATCATCCTCGTTCACAGCTATTATGACGCCAACTGACGGGGATAATAATGATGTCAAACTGAGCAGCGTAAAACAATGAACAATTATTTATCCATCGATTCGTCAGGGAATGATATACATATGTATATACTTGCTCCTGACCCACAAATTCTACAAATTTTACTTCTTTTATTATTTCTTGTTGCAAACCAGGATGAGATCATATTTCGATGAACAAAATTGAGTGTAACAACGATCGTGCTATTCCTGAATGTAGAATTACTCTCTATTCTTTGTTACTTCATTTAAATAGGCTAGTATTTGGCCATTTTTTTACGAGATCCTTGAAACGTACGAACATACAGTAATTTTACGACGTAAGCGGTTAAGTAACCAATGTAACGTTACAATTAATTAATTATGGGATACGCCGATGTTTAATGATCAACTACGATTTCAAACTACCTAGTAACTCGACTCCAATTGCAACGGAACCCACACCCCACTGAAAGCATGCTACGCCTTTCTACCTTGCGCCTTCACAAGCATTTAGGTCTCTATCAACCAATTATTCAATTCATTTAATGAAACTGTTGTCACGTGTTAAAATTATCCAAAATTTCCCAATTTCTCTCACTCGATATCACACTCCACATTTATTTTCGATTAAAAATATATTTCTAATTTATGCGGAATCTTCATTCGTAAACTTACTTCGTTCGCTCAAATAACAGCCGCTATTTTGAAGCAGCCAGTGTCTCCCTTTGGATTTAATACACTGCGCCCACAGGCCTTTAAACTTCGTTCGTAGTCGAAGCACGCTCCGGCGTAATTTGATCAGTGCCAGTCGTATTTTCTGAGTGTAGTAGGAAACCTAAATGAGACTGGCGCAACTGAATTTTACCCGGCCAGCAACGTTTTCGGTATGCGTCTCGTAAAAACGAACACGGTTCCTCACCTAAATATCTCGCATCGCTCAGTGTTTGTCTTGGCTGAGCTGTTGAATTATTTCTTCGCTGCTGTGGATATTTAAACAGGCTTGCGCGCGGTAGCTGCCTCCGCGGTTACATTAAAATTACTTAAGTCCTTGAATTTTCGCGAAAATCCGTTGCGATACGCGCCCGGCTTGCCGCCAGCACTCTTTTCCATTACGAATCAGACTTTCAAGTCGCTAATGGTGCTTAACGATTTAAACAGGTCCATCGAGGGAGCATTAACTCATTTGTCAGGTAGAGCGTCCATTATACGTCCCATAATTCATAATGAATGGCGTCTCGCTCCTAAGGAATATTATTACTTTACTTTTAATTCTATCGCTTTACATGTCGATATTTCTCGGACATTTTACAAGCCTCATCGAGAGAGAGAGAGAGAGAGAGAGAGAGGGAGAGAGAGAGGACAGAATGTGTAATTGCTAATAAAAGAAAATTGGTAAAGGAATTAATTTGAAGAGAAAATGTTAAGAAAGCCCTCTATTCGCTGAAATGCGATTAAAATATTTCGCATCGGTGAAGAGGATTGAGAATTCCGCTTCCATTAGCCAGAATGACCCGATACGATAAAGTTTTGTCTAAACGATCAGGAATTTCGTTCGAAATTATACATAAAACGAATCCTCTTATACTTTCTGTATTGAAAACTGATAAAAATCAAGTAACAAGCATCAACTATATATCCATGCTTCACGAATGATAAAAACATTATTGATTTTTTTGTTGCTCGTCAAAATACATCGAATATAAAGGAAGCAAATTATCTTTCTATACCTTTCCACGCTGCTATAAATTATACAAATCTAACAGTAGATATTTGAAGTAAAAGTTGTATTTCTCCTCTGCCGACGAAAACTTTGTCATAAAAGGAAGAAGGAACAAGGAATTTAAAAAAGGAGAACACTATCTCGAAAGGAAAAATATATGAACATTAATTGGCGAAAAAGGAAGGAATAATTATTTGGAATGACGCCAAGCGTCGCATCCATTGAAATCTCACGACGGCAGCAATGGACAACGATTAATTACCGCTTTATCATTCCACCGGGCCATTAAAATTCGAAACGCGGTAACGCGACGCATTCTGGCGTTTTCCTTGCATATCCATCCTACTTTATTGCCTCTGACCGGTTAAAAAAAAATTCATTCCGATTGCTACATCTAGAACGATTTTGTTACGTCGAACGTTATTCCGCGAATAGCGCTGATCAAAATTCATGGTACGAACGAGGATGTAACACCAACCCTGATCCTATGAAATTATCAACTGGTTACCCTAGTAAAAATGTTAAATAAATAAAACGTTTATCTCTGATATTTGATTAAAATTCGTATTATAGGAGGAGAATTTAAAAAATGTAATACTTTTCGAATTCGTGGAAAATAATTGAACTGGAAGTTTAATAAAAATTCTATGAGAGATTTTTTTGAAATTTTAGCTCGTTTCAAACGTGAATGGTGATTTCATTTTACTGGATTTGACAAATTTTATTGCCAATTACGCTTGGCGCCGTTAATATCAACACAGTGTCAATAAGTGATTAAATGAATCCAATTTTATGGACTCCAGATACGTTATATCCGCCCTTAGGTGTTGAATTTGGGGGAAGAGTATAGACGCATTTCACATCGCTCCGTGCATTTTCGAGTTTTCGAGTTGAAATCTTGAAATTTCGAATACAAGCTACGCCTTAATCGAATTTTGGTAAGTATCGCGTGAAATCCAGACGTATAAATCTGGGATTCTTTCGGTATTAGGGTCGAATAATAGCGAATTTCGTGCTCGGATTCGCTATCCTTCACGGTTACGACACGTGCGCGGTCGTTCGCCATTTCCAAATCTAATTTCGAGTCGTGGAGGCTGCTGACGACGTCGTGGGAGAACTGAAGAGGAAGAGGATATCGGAAGCTACACCGGTCAACACCTCAAGAAGTGTAAGAAGTGCGGAAAGTGCTGATAAAAAGCTATTAAAGAACGGGAAGAAGGCGATGTGGTGCGGTAGAGAGTGAAGATAATTATCATGCGCGCGTAATAATAACTCACAAAACGGAATATTAATCGCCAAAAACAACGATAAAAAGAGTTGAAATAGTAGACCGAGCGCCAACGTGCATTCACTATCAGCAAACTTTACCTTTCACGAGGGACAAAGGTGCAGAGGTGTAAGCGAGTAGACAATAGATCGCAAGTATCAATCTGTCACGGTGATAAAGGACCCGTAGTGCGAGAGAGACAGCATCTCAATAATGATTATAATTCGTGATACGTCACGAATTTAAAAGTAAATAAAAACTCTAATAAATTCGTAACGCACCGAAGAAAGACAACAAATAAGCGCAGTGAGTGCGAGCACACACTGTAAACAGAATGACACAGAATTGTAAATAACAATCGTACATCAAGTGCAATAAAAGTAGTTTTGATTATAAATAAATTAAAACTACCGGATGGGTGAAAATAAACATGAAAAGTTAAAAGAAAAAAGACTTGTGCCCACGCTGACAGAAGGGGGTCGGGCAGATAAGTGTTTCACGGCAGGGGAGCTCTTGACCCACCGCGGAAAGTGTTCTCAAAAGTCGACTGTCACTGACCTACCTCTTAAGTGCCAACCTGTTTACCTACAAAAAAGGGGGACAGGAAGGCAATAAATAGACAGTGTAGAGGGGGTAAACACTCGTCGGCGTCGCACGCATGTCGACAAGTCAAAACAGGTTAAAAAGCTCGTTAAATACGGAAGCTTTACATCCTGTGCAGTTTGCAGTGAAGTAAATAAACACTTTCTACATGCAAATGTATGATAAGTGAAACAAACATAGTGAAGATACGACAGAATCAATTCCAAACAAAGAAAGACAGAATAAAAATATTACATGCATTACAAAAAGTTAGAGTGAATGGTATAAAAGATATTGTTCAACAAACTGCAGTAAGTGTGTAATATTAAGAAGACCAAGACGTGGGTAGAGTGTTTGTAATCCTCTCCATATCTGTAACACAAACAATTATAAGAACCATTCACTAAAAATGCACTTATAGATATATATTGTGAAGTGAGAAACTATAACTGAAGAGAAAGAACTAAGTGTCTAGCAGACATAACAAAGATAGGTTAAAGGCTGTTTAATACATACTGAAAACGAAATCTGATTCACGCGTACTATAGAAAAACGAATAATAAGGAGCTCCTGGTGTGAATAAAGCTCATTGCACACCTAAAACAAAGAATTTCAAGAGTTAGAAGAAGAAGAAAATACAATCTGTTTACATGTCAAAAAACGAACATATCATACCTCTGTAAATAGAGAGTCTAGAATACAGTTCCTACGTGCGGGTTGGGGATAAATCACTCCACGCATGCCTAAAACAGGCAATAAGTACTAAGATAATTAACGGTGCATAAAGCTGAGAGAAGAGAAGAGAAGATTTGTAACAAGTGCGTAGTGGGAAGGATGCAAACAATACCATACGTACCTAAACAGATAAAAATGCAAACAATCAATGCGAGAGTTTCAAATTAGAGCAAAGCAGGCAGTTTTTACACCGGTAAACCCGCCAATAAGACGGACAACAAAGCTGGTAATAAAACGGAAACCAGTAAAAAGAGCAGCGGTGACAACAGGATCACCAAATATTTTAGAAAGGAAATAAAAGAGCTGCTTAAAGACGACGCCGTCCCGACAACTAGCAAGGGAATGAGTGGCGGCAAAAAAATAGAGCACTCCATCGTTGGAATGGCGGTGGAAAACAGGTTTGCCGCCCTAGATATCGAAGGAGATTCAAATGAAAATGCATTTAGCCTGGAGGAGGCGATGGACAAAGCTTAAAATTCACCCTGCTGTGTCAAATACTACAAGTGAATGTGCACCATGCTGCCAAAGCACAGGACTTAGTAATAAGCGAAATGAAGCGCAGCATGGTGGAACTTATAGTCATCGCAGAACCGTATCGGATACCATTGAGTCAATATTGGATCGAGGATACAAGCCTATAACCAAAATAGCAAATGGAAACAGCTACATCGCGGTGAACTGGGCGGAATACGTGGTGGTGGGTGTGTACGCACCGCTGAATTAGCCGTTGAGCGATTAAGAGCGCTTACTGGACGAAATATGGAACGCAATTAAAAACATTTGGAACCGCCCAGTATTTGTACTTGGAGATTTCAATGCGCATGCAGTCATGTGACATTCGAAAAGCACAATAGATCGCGGTCACTCGATGCTGAAGTGGGCGAATGCTGCAAACTTACAGATCCTAAATCGTGGAGCGGAAGTAACGTGCTCGCGATTTCAAGCAGATAGCATAGTAGATATCTCCGTGGGAAATGCTCTCACAGCGAAAAGAGTGCAAAATTGAGAAGTCGACAACATGGACAATCTGTCGGACCATAAGTGTATTTGGATACAGATATCCACAGCCCAAGCAAAACGCCTCAGAAATTCTTGATAGCAGCACCACGTAAGAAAATGAGCCGTTAAGAAGCTGAACGACGATTATATGCGGGTTGCTGCTTTATCCGCAACATGGACTCGAAAAAAAGAAGCTCCAGTGAATGTGGACGAGGAAATAGCAGAATTAATGGATTCCGTGACAGCGGTGTACAATGCTTGCATGCTACGTACAAAACCCAATGTGCAAAGACGACCTGTGTATTGGTGGAACGAAACAATATCGCGAATTTGTGCAGAATGTACGCTAACGCGCCACCAGTACAAAAGAGAGAAGGGTCGCCGGTCCATGAGAAACATAGAAAACATCCTGCGGTGCAACGAAAGTTATAAAAATAAGAAAAACAAGCTGCAGTCCGCAATATCTGACTCCAAGACACGGGCACGGGAGCGACTAATGTCCACCTTGCAAGAAGATCCGTGGGGGCGTCCATACAAAATGGTAATGGACAAACTAAGACCATGGGCTCCTCCTATATCAGAAACGATGTAACCAAACTTCCTGGAGCGGGTTGTTGAGAATCTATTTCCACGAGAGGAAAATGGCGCAACCAGAGATCGCCCGCGCAGTGCAAAAACTTAAGAGAAAGAGCACTGCGCCAGGCCCGAATGAAGTTCCTGGCTGAACTTGGCTAGGAATTCTAGGTTTCTTTGCCCGACGGCTGCAGAGGATCTTCACGGAATGCTTGCAGACCGGAAAATTTCTAAGAAAGTGGAAATCTGGCAGAATGTTCTTGCTGAAAAAGCCCGGAAGGCCGGAAGAAGATCCGTCTGCTTATCGTCCTATCGTTCTGCTGGACGAGATAGGAAAAATCTTCGAAAGAGTAATTCACCGGAGACTCGTTCAGCATTTTACGACGAGAGGACGAGATTTAGCGGATTGCCAGTACGGTTTCAGGGAAGGTCGATCCGTAATCGATGCGATAAGGAATGTAAAGTCGATTGCAGAAACAGCCACAAAAAACGGGGGGATTGCTTTTGCGGTATCTTTTGACATAAAGAATGCCTTCAATTCCCTCTCGTGGGCGGCCATACGTGGAGCAATGATTTTCCGGAATACCTACGTATGGTAATAAATAACTACCTGAGCGATAGAACCATTACTTACAATGGAAAAGACAGATACTTTGAGAGGGTGGTCAATCGCGGTGTTCCGCAGGGATCGGTTCTTGAACCGTTACTGTGGAACATCGGATATAACATAGCTATCTTTCAGCCACTTCCGATAGGAGTACATATTACATGTTATGCCGATGACACGCTAGTACTTGCCACTAGAAGCAACGAAAGCAGGACCATCTGTCGTGCAGAAGGGGGAGTGGTATCGGTAACGATGAAGTTCCGTGAACTTGGCTTTCAGATTGCCGCGGAAAAAACGGAAGTTTTACTCTTGATTGACCCGCGTGACAATAAAAGAAGAGCTGAATGCCGAGAGATGAAAAAAATTGCGAATACAACTGTTGAGGTAAAAAAAGATATTAAATATCTTGGACTTCACCTCGATAGCAAGTGGAATTTCGAGTCGCATTTTGCAAGTTTGGCTCCCAGATTGGATAGTGCGACACTACATTTTAGCCACATTATGCCAAATCTCGGTGGTCCGAACGCAAGTGTCAAACGGTTGTACGGCAGCATCGTATACAGCGAAGTATCGCTCTATAGGGTGCGCCCGTATAGAGCGAAGTTCTTGTCGCGAGTAAAAAGAACTTGAAAACGGTGCGTAGACCGTGGAGAGAGGATGCGATAAGAGTATACAGGACGATCTCGTACGAAAGCAAGCCATGAGCCGTCACACGAACCATTAGACGATAAGTTTGCTCCGTCAAAATCTCATGAGATGGACGGAAGGAAAAAGCGGCGTGCTCACGTACAGAATGACGCAGATATTCACCGGAATATTTTGCGTCATTTCTGAAGCGGATGGGCAAAGAAAACACGTCATTGTGCCCCCATTGCGAAGAGGAGGACGACAGCGGGTGTCACACGCTACAGCGCTGTCCAGCACGGGAGCTGCCACGACGCGCTCTGGTAAGCGAGGTAGGGCCAGATTTAACTCTGAGCAGTATCTTTGATAAAATGATGCTAAAACAGAGTTCCTGGCAGGCAATGGCTTTGTTTTGTGATAAAGTCGCGGCTTTGAAGGAAGTGGAAGGAAGGAGGAGGAAGGAGGAGGAAGGAGGAGGAAGGAGGAGGAAGAGCGCAAATTCCCTGCCCGGCGTGTCCTGCGTGGTCGGCGTCGTAGACGTCTGCCGCGTCCAACCGTGCGAGCGGGGGCTGTTGTTTCCTGAAACGGTACGACAGTTCAGCTTCAAAGATCCTTTCGGTAGGCTGGTCTTCTCCTGCATTGCTACCATGACGCTAGTGGCAAGCTCAATGGAGACGCGATCTTTGCGGATCATGCGAAGACGAAGAAGAAGCTTCGCTGAAGACAAAAACAATGATATATACACAGAAGAGTTGCATCGTTGGAAACCACAGACCGAAGAAGGAAGAAAAACCCCAAGAGGAAAGTGAACAATGCGTATAGCGCGGGCGCGAACAATCTCGTGTGCGTGAGTGCGCGAGAATTTCGTGTGTGTGAATGCGCGAGGTTTTCGTGTACGGGAGTCATCATGACAAACATTTGCAAAATGACAACCGAAAGCGAGGCAAGGTACTGGTAATGGATAAATAAATGAAGAAAGAAGACATTGCGTGGCAGACAGTTGCTGAATACATAATGGTCGTTAACTGGTCGACCACAAATGAAGAAGAGGAAAAATAAAAGTAGACGGAGAGTTACCGACACCTGAATGTTTAATAACCAAGGTCGGTAACTGAAGAAGATCCATGTAACCAAACGACAGAGGAAAAACAGAAGTTACCGACGACGCAAGACACTGTAACCACGGTGGGTAACTCAAAGAAAAAAAAAAGAAATGGACTTAGATTATCATGCTCGTACAAAACACAGACTCAAAAGATTCGGGATCAACCTTTGAGCCATTGCACGCGTATTGCGAGATGCGGAGATAAACGGGTGATCACGTCTATCTCCCACATGCCTTGGCACATCAAGAGCACAATGCAGTGCGTGCACTGCCCAGAAGAGAGTCTCTTGAAAACATTCAGAGACTCAGCGCGGGGGGGGGGCGGCTGATGTAAACGATGTTAAGTGCCGGGCCTCCTCCATATATTTGTGCGCTATGATAAGCACTGTTAGGTTTTAGTCAGTAAGAGTCTGGCATAACCACCTAGCAAATTAATCCAAGTCGAGTGGAATCTATGAACATTTCCCAACGAAAAAAAAAGGTGTCGAATTTGGAGGCTGGAGAACTCCTGCAGCGGTTACTAATGCCCCGGAGCCAATATGCAGTTATATGAACCCAATTCTGAAGGGCCTAGGTATGGCATCTCCGGCCATCTGATTCGAATTAAGAGCCCGGATAACCGTTGGAAAAGTTAATAATAACACAGCGTCAACAGGTGATTAAATGATACCATCTCTTATGGCCCCAGTTACGGTATGTCTACTCCTATGTGTCGAAGTAGGGGGCTCTGGAACTCCTGGAGCGATTACTAATGCCGCAGAGCCAATAAGAAGTTACTTGAACCCAACTCTGCAGGGAATAGGTATGGCATCTCATGACATGGGATTATGTTCCCAGCGATATGAAGGAACCGACACGCCTGGAATCTTGTAAAACACTACTACCGAGAGGCTAGATGGGTTAGGTTAGGTTATATTACGTTATAGACGTATATAATGATCCCTCCGAGACGTAGGGGCCGACCCGCCGGGAATGTAGTGAAATACTACATTCGAGATGTTAGGTTGCCTTAGGGTAGGATATATATCGTTATAGACGTATATGATGTCCCCACCGAGAAGTACGGGTTGACACGACCGTGATACTGTAAAACATTCTCACCGAGGGGCAAGATAGGTTAGGTTAGGTTATAGTACGATATAGACGTATATAATGTTCCCACCGAGAAGTGGGGCCGACCCGCCAGGAATGTTGTGAAATACTACATTCGAGATGTTAGGTTGCCTTAGGTTAGGATATATAACGTTATAGACGTATATAATGTCCGCGCCGAGATGTACGGTACGACACGAACAGGATTCTGTGAAACATTACCAGCGAGGGTCTGGCTGGGTTAGGTTAGGTTATGTTACGTTATAGACGTATATAATGTGCCCACCGAGGAGTAGGTGCCAACCCTCCAGGAATGATGGAAAATACTACATTCGAGATGTTAGGTTGCCTTATGGTAATATATACAACGTTATAGACGTATAAAATGTTCCCACCGAGAAGTATGGGCCAACACGCCTTGAACGTTGTAAAATACTACATTCGAGATGTTAGGTTGCCTTAGGTTAGGATAAATAACGTTATAGACGTATATAATGCCCGCACCGAGACGTACGGGACGACACGAACGGCATTCTGTAAAACATTACCAGCGAGGGTATAGATGGGTTAGGTTAGGATCTATTACGTTATAGACGTATATGATGTTCCCACCGAGGAATAGGGGCCGACGCATCAGGAATGTTGTAAAATATTACATCCCAGATGTTAGGTTGCATTAGGTTAGGATGTATATCGTTATAGACGTATATAATGTCCAGATCGTGACGTGGGGACGGACACGCCAGAATGTTGTAAAATATTACATCCGAGATGTTAGGTTGCTTTAGGTTAGGATATATATCTTTATAGACGTATATAATGTTCCCACCGAGACGTGGGGACCGACATGCCAGGAATGTTGTAAAATATTGCATCCGAGATGTTATGTTGCCTTACGTTAGGATATATAACGTTATAGACGTATATAATGTTCTCACCGAGAAGTACGGGCCGGCACGCCAGGAATGTTATCTAATATTACATCCGAGGAGTTAGGTTGCCTTAGGTTAGGATATACAACGTTATAGACGTATATAATATCCCCATCGGGAAGTAGGCTCCGTAGCGCCAGGAATGTTGTAAAATGTTACGGTAGAGAGGTAAGATTGCCTTAGGTTATGATATATAACGTTACAGACGTATATAATGTTCCCACCGAGTAGTTGGGACCGACATGCCAGGACTGTTGTAAAATATTATATCCGAAGTGTTAGGTTGCTTGAGGTTACGATATATATCGTTATAGACGTATATAATGTCCAGATCGAGACGTGGGGACCGACACGCCAGAATGTTGTAAAATATTACATCCGAGATGTTAGGTTGCCTTAGGATAGAATATACAACGTTGTAGATGTATATAATGTCCCCACCGAAAAGTAGGAGCCGACGCGCCAGGAATGTTGTAAAATATTCCATCCGAGATGTTAGGTTGCGTTAGGTTAGTATATACAAGGTTATAGACGTATACAATGTACCCGCCGAGACGTAGGGACCGACATGCCAGGAATGTTGTAAAATATTACATCCCAGATGATAGGTTGTGTTAGGTTAGGATATACAACGTTATAGACGTATATAATGTCGCCTTCGAGAAGCCGCGACGACACGCCAGAATGTAGTAAAATATTACATTCGACATGTTAGGTTGCCTTAGGCTAGGATATATAACGTTATAGACGTATATAATATTCCCACCGAGAAATAGGGACCGACGCGTCAGGAATGTAGTAAAATATTACACCCGAGATGTTAGGTTCCCTTAGGTTAGGATATATAACGTTATAGATGTATATAATGTCGCCATCCAGAAGTAGGCGCCGACACGCAAGGAATGATGTAAAATGTTACATCCCAGATGTTAGGTTGCGTTAGGTTAGGAAATACAACGTTATAGACGTATATAGTGTCCTCAACGAGAGGCAGGCGACGACACGCCAGGAATGTTGTCAGATATTACATCCGAGATGTTATGTTGCCTTACGACAGGATATATAACGTTATAGAGGTATATAATGTTCCCACCGAAAAGTAGGAGCCGACGCGCCAGAAATGTTGTAAAATATTGCATCCGAGATATTAGGTTGCCTTCGGTTAGGATATATATCGCTGTAGACGTATATGATGTTCCCGCCGAGAAGTACGCGCTAACACGCCAGGAATGTTGTTAAATATTACAATCGTCATGTTGGGTCGCCGTAGGCTAGGATATATATCGCTATAGACGTATATGATGTTCCCACCGAGAAGTACGGGCTAACACGCCAGGAATGTTGTCAAATATTACTTCCGAGATGTTAGGTTGCCTTAGGATAGGATATACAACGTTATAGACGTATATAATGTTACCACCGAGAACTGCGGGCCGAAATGCCAGGAATGTTGTAAAATTTTACATCCGAGATGTTAGGTTGCCTTAGGTTAGGATATATATCATTATAGACGTATATAATGTTCCCACCGAGACATAGGGACCGACATGCCAAGAATGTTGTAAAATATTACATCCCAGTTGTTAGGTTGCCTTATGTTA
The DNA here is from genome assembly GCA_963969225.1 of Xylocopa violacea. NCBI lineage: Eukaryota > Metazoa > Arthropoda > Insecta > Hymenoptera > Apidae > Xylocopa > Xylocopa violacea. The sequence continues at coordinate 55,797,617 of CAXAJV010000001.1, forward strand.
GTATGCACAAGGTTATAGACGTATATAATGTACCCGCCTAGACGTAGGGACCTACATGCCAGGAATGTTGTAAAATACTACATCCCGGGTGTTAGGTTGCGTTAGGTTAGGATATACAACGTTATAGACGTATATAATGTCCCCTTCGAGAAGCAGGCGACGACACGCCAGAATGTAGTAAAATATTACATTCGACATGTTAGGTTGCCTTAGGCTAGGATATATATCGCTCTAGACGTATATGATGTTCCCACCGAGACGTACGAGCTAACACGCCAGGAATGTTGTCAAATATTACTTCCGAGATGTTAGGTTGCCTTAGGATAGGATATACAACGTTATAGACGTATATAATGTTACCACCGAGAACTGCGGGCCGAAATGCCAGGAATGTTGTAAAATTTTACATCCGAGATGTTAGGTTGCCTTAGGTTAGGATATATATCATTATAGACGTATATAATGTTCCCACCGAGACATAGGGACCGACATGCCAAGAATGTTGTAAAATATTACATCCCAGTTGTTAGGTTGCCTTATGTTAGTATGCACAAGGTTATAGACGTATATAATGTACCCGCCTAGACGTAGGGACCTACATGCCAGGAATGTTGTAAAATACTACATCCCGGGTGTTAGGTTGCGTTAGGTTAGGATATACAACGTTATAGACGTATATAATGTCCCCTTCGAGAAGCAGGCGACGACACGCCAGAATGTAGTAAAATATTACATTCGACATGTTAGGTTGCCTTAGGCTAGGATATATATCGCTCTAGACGTATATGATGTTCCCACCGAGACGTACGAGCTAACACGCCAGGAATGTTGTCAAATATTACTTCCGAGATGTTAGGTTCCCTTAGGTTAGGATATATAACGTTATAGATGTATATAATGTCCCCATCCAGAAGTAGGCGACGACACGCCAGGAATGTTATAAAATATTACATTCCAGATGTTAGCTTGCGTTAGGTTAGTATATACAACTTTATAGACGTATATAATGTTCCCACCGAGAAATAGGGGACGACGCGCCAGGAATGTTGTCAACTATTACATGCGAGATGTTAGGTTGCCTTAGGTTAGAATATATATCGTTATAGACGTATATAATGTTCCCACCGAGACGCAGGGACCGACATGTCAGGAATGTTGTAAAATATTACATCCCAGATGTTTGGTTGCGTTAGATTAGGATATACAACGTTATAGACGTATATAATGTTCCACCCGAGAAGTAGGGGCCGGCGCGCCAGGAATGCTGTAAAATATTACATTCGACATGTTAGGATTGCCTTAGGCTAGGATATATAACGTTATAGACGTATATGATATTCCCACCGAGAACTACGGGCCTACACGCCAGGAATGTTATCAAATATTACATCCGAGAAGTTAGGTTCCCTTAGGTTAGGATATATAACGTTATAGACGTATATAATGTTCCCACCGAGAAGTAGGGGCCGAAGTGACGGGAATGTTGTAAAATATTACATCCGAGATGTTATGTTGCCTTAGGCTAGGATATAGCGTTATAGACGTATATAATGTTCCCACCGAGAAGTAGGTGCCGACGCGCCAGGAATGTTGTAAAATATTACATTCGATACGTTAGTTTGCCTTAGGCTAGGATATATAGCGTTATAGACGTATATAATGTTCCCACCGAGAAGTAGGGGCCGACGTGCCAGGAATGTAGTAAAATATTACATCCGAGATGTTAGGTTGCCTTAGGTTAGGATATATAACGTTATAGACGTATATAATGTTCCACCCGAGAAGTAGGGGCCGACGCGCCAGGAATGCTGTAAAATATTACATTCGACATGTTAGGATTGCCTTAGGCTAGGATATATAACGTTATAGACGTATATGATATTCCCACCGAGAACTACGGGCCTACACGCCAGGAATGTTATCAAATATTACATCCGAGCTGTTAGGTTCCCTTAGGTTAGGATATATAACGTTATAGACGTATATAATGTTCCGACCGAGAAGTAGGGGCCGAAGTGACGGGAATGTTGTAAAATATTACATCCGAGATGTTATTTTGCCTTAGGTTAGGATATATAACGTTATTGACTTATATAATGTTCCACCGAGAAATATGGGCCGACGCGCCAGGAATGTTGTAATATATTACATCCGAGGTGTTAGGATTGCCTTAGGCTAGAATATATAACGTTATAGACGTATATAATGTTCCCACCAAGATGTAGGTGCCGACGCGCCAGGAATGTTCTAAAATATTACATCCGAGATCTTAGGTTGCCTTAGGTTAGGATATACAACGCTATTGACTTATATAATGTTCTCACCGAGAAGTAGTTGCCGACGCACAGGTAATGTTGTAAAATATTACATTCCACGTGTTAGGATAGCCTTAGGCTAGGATATATAGCGTTATAGACGTATACAATGTTACCACCGCGAAATAGGGGCCGACACGCCAGGAATGTTGTAAAACATTACATCCGAGGTGTTAGGTTGCCTTAGGTTAGGATATATAACGTTATCGACGTATATACTGTACCCACCGAGCAGTAGGTGCCAGCGCGCCTGGAATGTAGTAAAATATTACATCCGAGATGTTAGGTTGCCTTAGGCTAGGATATGTAACGTTATAGACGTATATAATGTTCCCACCGAGAAGTATAGGTCAACGAGCCAGGGATGTGGTTAAATGTAACATTCGACATGTTAGGTTGCCTTAGGTTAGGATATATAGCGATATAGATGTATATAATGTTCCCACCGAGAAGTAGGGGCCGACGCGCCAGGAATGCTGTAAAATATTACATTCGACATGTTAGGATTGCCTTAGGCTAGGATATATAACGTTATAGACGTATATGATATTCCCACCGAGAACTACGGGCCTACACGCCAGGAATGTTATCAAATATTACATCCGAGAAGTTAGGTTCCCTTAGGTTAGGATATATAACGTTATAGACGTATATAATGTTCCCACCGAGAAGTAGGGGCCGAAGTGACGGGAATGTTATAAAATATTAGATCCGAGATGTTATGTAGCCTTAGGTTAGGATATATAACGTTATTGACTTATATAATGTTCCACCGAGAAATAGGGGCCGACGCGCCAGGAATGTTGTAATATATTACATCCGAGGTGTTAGGATTGCCTTAGCCTAGAATATATAACGTTATAGACGTATATAATGTTCCCACCGAGATGTAGGTGCCGACGCGCCAGGAATGTTCTAAAATATTACATCCGAGATGTTAGGTTGCCTTAGGTTAGGATATACAACGCTATTGACTTATATAATGTTCTCACCGAGAAGTAGTTGCCGACGCACAGGTAATGTTGTAAAATATTACATTCCACGTGTTAGGATTGCCTTAGGCTAGGATATATAGCGTTATAGACGTATACAAAGTTACCACCGCGAAATAGGCGCCGACACGCCAGGAATGTTGTAAAACATTACATCCGAGGTGTTAGGTTGCCTTAGGTTAGGATATATAACGTTATCGACGTATATACTGTACCCACCGAGCAGTAGGTGCCGGCGCGCCTGGAATGTAGTAAAATATTACGTCCGAGATGTTAGGTTGCCTTATGCTTGGATATAAAACGATATAGACGTATATACTGTTCCCACCGAGAAGTAGGTGCCGACGCGCTACGAATGTAGTAAAATATTACATCCGAGATGTTAGGTTGCCTTAGGCTAGGATATATAACGTTATAGACGTATATAATGTTCCCACCGAGAAGTAGGGGCCGAAGTGACGGGAATGTTGTAAAATATTACATTCGATACGTTAGTTTGCCTTAGGCTAGGATATATAGCGTTATAGGCGTATATATTGTTCCCACCGAGAACTAGGGGCCAACGAGCCAGGAATGTGGCAAAATATTACATTCGACATGTTAAGTTGCCTTAGGTTAGGTTATATAACGTTATAAACGTATATAATTTTCCCACCGTGAAGTAGGGACCGACATGCCAGGAATGTTGTAAAACATTACATCCGAGGTGTTAGGTTTCATTAGGTTAGGATATATAACGTTATAGACGTATATAATGTTCCCACCGAGAAGTAGGTGCTGACCCGCCAGGAATGTTGTAAAATATTACATCCGAAATGTCAGGATTGCCTTAGGCTAGGATATATAACGTTATAGACGTATATAATTTTCCCACCGAGAAGTAGGGGCCGGCGCTGCACGAATGTAGTAAAATATTACATCCGAGATGTTAGGTTGCCTTAGGTTAGGATATATAACGTTATAGGCGTATATGCTGTTCCGACCGTGAAGTAGGTGCCGACGCGCCAGTTATGTTGTAAAATATTACGCTCGACATGTTAGGTTGCCTTAGGCTATGATATATAGCGATATAGACGTATATAATGTTCCCACCGAGAAGTGGGGCCCGGCGCGCCAGGAATGTAGTAAAATATTACATCCGAGATGTTAGGTTGCCTTAGGTTAGGATATATAACGTTATAGGCGTATATACTGTTCCGACCGAGATGTAGGTGCCGACGCGCCAGGAATGTTGTAAAATATTACGGTCGAAATGTTAGGTTGCCTTAGGCTATGATATATAGCGATATAGACGTATATAATGTTCCCACCGAGAAATAGGGGCCGACGCACAAGGAATGTTGTAAAATTTTACATTCGACATGTTAGGATTGCCTTAGGCTAGGATATATAACGTTATAGACGTATATACTGTCCCGTCCGAGGAGTAGGTGCCGACGAGCCAGGAATGATGTAAAATATTACGCTCGACAAGATAGGTTGCCTTAGGCTAGGATATATAACGTTATAGACGAATATACTGTTCCAACCTTGAAGTAGGTGCCGACGCGCCAGGAATGTTGTATAATATTACGCTCGACAAGTTAGGTTGCCTTAGGCTAGGATATATAACGTTATAGACGTATATAATGTTCCCACCGAGAAGTAGGGGCCGGCGCGCCACGAATGTAGTAAAATATTACATCCGAGATGTTAGGTTGCCTTAGGCTAGGATATATAACGTTATAGACGTATATAATGTTCCCACCGAGAAGTAGGGGCCGAAGTGACGGGAATGTTGTAAAATATTACATCCGAGATGTTATGTTGCCTTAAGTTAGGATATATAACGTTATTGACTTATATAATGTTCCACCGAGAAATAGGGGCCGACGCCCCATGAATGTTGCAAAATTTTACATTCGACATGTTAGGATTGCCTTAGACTAAGATATATAACGTTATAGACGTATATGATATTCCCACCGAGAACTACGGGCCTACACGCCATGAATGTTATCAAATATTACATCCGAGGTGTTAGGTTCCCTTAGGCTAGGATATATAACGTTATAGGCGTATATAATGTTCCCACCGAGAAGTAGGGGCCGACGAGCCGGGAATGTTGTAAAATTTTACATTCGACATGTTTGGATTGCCTTAGGCTAGGATATATAACGTTATAGACGCATATACTGTTCCAACCTAGAAGTAGGTGCCGACGCGCCAGGAATGTTGTATAATATTACGCTGGACACGTTAGGTTGCCTTAGGCTATGATGTATAGCAATATAGACGTATATAATGTTCCCACCGAGAAGTAGGGGCTGAAGTGACGGGAATGTTGTAAAATATTACATCCAAGATGTTAGGTTGCCTTAGGTTAGGATATATAAAGTTATCGACTTATGTAATGTTCCCACCGAGAAATAGGGGCCGACGCCCCAGGAATGTTGTAAAATGTTACATTCGACATGTTTGGATTGCCTTAGGCTAGGATATATAACGTTATAGACGCATATACTGTTCCAACCTAGAAGTAGGTGCCGACGCGCCAGGAATGTTGTATAATATTACGCTCGACAAGTTAGGTTGCCTTAGGCTAGGATATGTAAAGTTATAGACGTATATAATGTTCCCACCGAGAAATAGGTGCCGACGCGCCGGGAATGTTGTAAAATATTACATCCGAGATGTTAGGTTGCCTTAGGCTAGGATATATAACGTTATAGACGTATATAATGTTCCCACCGAGAAGTAGGGGCCGAAGTGACGGGAATGTTGTACAATATTACATGCGAGATGTTCGGTTGCCTTAGGTTAGGATATATAATGTTATCGACTTATATAATGTTCCCACCGAGAAATAGGGGCCGACTCCCCAGGAATGTTGTAAAATTTTACGTTCGACATGTTAGGATTGGTTAGGCTAGGATATATAACGTTATAGACGTCTATACTGTTCCGACCGAGAAGTGGGTGCCGACGCGCCAGGAATGTAGTAAAATATTACATCCGAGATGTTAGGTTGCCTTAGGCTAGGATATGTAACGTTATAGACGTATATAATGTTCCCACCGAGAAGTAGGGGCCAACGAGCCAGGAATGTGGCAAAATATTACATTCGACATGTTAAGTTGCCTTAGGATAGGGTATATAACGTTATAGACGTATATAATTTTCCCACCGTGAAGTAGGGACCGACATGTCAGGAATGTTGTAAAACATTACATCCGAGATGTTAGGTTGCCTTAGGTTAGGATATATAACGTTATAGGCGTATATAGTGTTCCGACCGAGATGTAGGTGCCGACGCGCCAGGAATGTTGTAAAATATTACGCTCGAAATGTTAGGTTGCCTTAGGCTATGATATATAGCGATATAGACGTATATAATGTTCCCACCGAGAAGCAGGGGCCGTCGTGCCAGGAATGTAGTAAAATATTACGATCCACATTTTTGGTTGCCTTAAGTTAGGATATATGGCGTTATAGACGTATATAATGTCCAGATCGAGACGTGGCTACCGACACGCCAGAATGTTGTAAAATATTACATGCGAGATGGTAGGTTGCCTTAGGCTAGTATATATATCGTTATAGACGTATACAATTTTGCCACCGAGAAGTAGGGACCGAAATGCCAGGAATGTTGTAAAATATTACACCCGAGATGTTAGGTTGCCTGAGGTTAGAATATACAACGTTATAGACGTATATAATGTTCCCACCGAGAAGTAGGGGCCGAAGTGACGGGAATGTTGTAAAATATTACATCCGAGACGTTAGGTTGCCTTAGGTTAGGATATATGGCGTTATAGACGTATATAATGTTCCCACCGAGAAGTAGGGTCCAGCGCGCCAGGAATGTAGCAAAATATTACATCCGATATGTTAGGTTGCCTTAGGCTAGGATATATAACGTTATAGACGTATATAAGGTTCCCACCGAGACGTAGGGGCCGAAGTGACGGGAATGTTGTAAAATATTACATTCGACATGTTAGTTTGCCTTAGGCTAGGATATTTAGCGTTATAGACGTATATAATGTTCCCACCGCGAAATAGGCGCCGACACGCCAGGAATGTTGTAAAACATTACATCCGAGGTGTTAGGTTGCCTTATGTTAGGATATATAACGTTATAGACGTATATACTGTTCCCACCGAGAAGTAGGGGCCGGCGCGCCAGGAATGTAGTAAAATATTACGTCCGAGATGTTTGGTTGCCTTAGGCTTGGATATAAAACGATATAGACGTATATACTGTTCCCACCGAGAAGTAGGGCCCGACGCCCCAGGAATGTTGTAAAATTTTACATTCGACATGTTAGGATTGCCTTAGGCTAGGATATATAACGTTATAGACGTATATACTGTCCCGTCCGAGAAGTAGGTGCCGACGCGCCAGGAATGTTGTAAAATATTACGCTCGACAAGATAGGTTGCCTTAAGCTAGGATATGTAAAGTTATAGACGTATATAATGTTCCCACCGAGAAATAGGTGCCGACGCGCCAGGAATGTTGTAAAATATTACATCCGAGATGTTAGGTTGCCTTAGGCTAGTATATATAACGTTATAGACGTATATAATGTTCCCACCGAGAAGTAGGGGCCGGCGCGCCAGGAATGTAGTAAAATATTACATCCGAGATGTTAGGTTGCCTTAGGCTAGGATATATAACGTTATAGACGTATATAATGTTCCCACCGAGAAGTAGGGGCCGAAGTGACGGGAATGTTGTAAAATATTACATTCGATACGTTAGTTTGACTTAGGCTAGGATATATAGCGTTATAGGCGTATATAATGTTCCCACCGAGAAGTAGGGGCCGACGTGCCAAGAATGTAGTAAAATATTACATCCGAGATATTAGGTTGCCTTAGGTTAGGATATATAACGTTATAGACGTATATAATGTTCCACCCGAGAAGTAGGGGCCGACGCGCCAGGAATGCTGTAAAATATTACATTCGACATGTTAGGATTGCCTTAGATTAGGATATATAACGTTGTAGACGTATATGATATTCCCACCGAGAACTACGGGCCTACACGCCATGAATGTTATCAAATATTACATCCGAGGTGTTAGGTTCCCTTAGGTTAGGATATATAACGTTATAGACGTATATAATGTTCCCACCGAGAAGTAGGGGCCGACGAGCCGGGAATGTTGTAAAATATTACGCTCGACATGTTAGGTTGCCTTAGGCTATGATGTATAGCAATATAGACGTATATAATGTTCCCACCGAGAAGTGGGGCCGGCGCGCCAGGAATGTAGTAAAATATTACATCAGAGATGTTAGGATGCCTTAGGCTAGGATATGTAAAGTTATAGACGTATATAATGTTCCCACCGAGAAATAGGTGCCGACGCGCCAGGAATGTTGTAAAATATTACATCCTAGATGTTAGGATTGCCTTAGGCTAGGATATATAACGTTATAGACGTATATAATGTTCCCACCGAGAAGTGGGACCCGAAGTGACGGGAATGTTGTAAAATATTACATTCGACATATTAGTTTGCCTTAGGCTAGGATATTTAGCGTTATAGACGTATATAATGTTCCCACCGAGAAGTAGGGGCGGACGTGCCAGGAATGTGGCAAAATATTACATTCGACATGTTACGTTGCCTTAGGTTAGGATATATAACGTTATAGACGTATATAATTTTCCCGCCGTAAAGTAGGGACCGACATGCCAGGAATGTTGTAAAACGTTACATCCGAGGTGTTCGGTTTCATTAGGTTAGGATATATAACGTTATAGACGTATATAATGTTCCCACCGAGAAGTAGGTGCCGACGCGCCAGGAATGTTGTAAAATATTACATCCGAAATGTCAGGATTGCCTTAGGCTAGGATATATAACGTTATAGACGTATATAATGTTCCCACCGAGAAGTAGGGGCCGGCGCTGCGCGAATGTAGTAAAATATTACATCTGAGATGTTAGGTTGCCTTAGGTTAGGATATATAACGTTATAGGCGTATATACTGTTCCGACCGTGAAGTAGGTGCCGACGCGCCAGGAATGTTGTAAAATATTACGCTCGACATGTTAGGTTGCCTTAGGCTATGATATATAGCGATATAGACGTATATAATGTTCCCATCGAGAAGTAGCGGTCGGCGCGCCACGAATGTAGTAAAATATTACATCCGAGGTGTTAGGTTGCCTTAGGCTAGGATATATAACGTTATAGGCTTATATACTGTTCCCTCCGAGAAGTAGGTGCCGACGCGCCAGGAATGATGTAAAATATTACATCCGAGATGTTAGGATTGCCTTAGGCTAGGATATATAGCGATATAGACGTATATAATGTTCTCATCGAGGAATAGCGGTCGGCGCGCCACGAATGTAGTAAAATATTACATCCGAGATGTTAGGTTGCCTTAGGCTAGGATATATAACGTTATAGACTTATATACTGTTCCCTCCGAGAAGTAGGTGCCGACGCGCCAGGAATGTTGCAAAATATTACATCCGAGATGTTAGGATTGCCTTAGGCTAGGATATACCACGTTATATTCGTATATAATGGTCCCACCGAGAAGTAGTGGCCGGCGCACCAGGAATGTTGTAAAATATTACATTCGACATGTTAGGTTGCCTTAAGCTAGGATATATAGCGTTTTAGACGTATATAATGTTCCCCGCGAGAAGTAGGGGAAGGCGCGCCAGGAATATAGTAAAATATTACATCCGAGATGTTAGGTTGCCTTAGGCTAGGATATGTAACGTTGTAGACGTATACAATGTTCCCACCGAGAAGTAGGGGCCAACGAGCCAGGAATGTGGTGAAATATTACATTCGACATGTTAAGTTGCCTTAGGTTAGGATATATAACGCTATAGACGGATATACTGTTCGCACCGAGATGTAGTTGCGGACGCGCCAGGAATATGGTAAAATATTACATTTGACATGTAAGGTTGCCTTAGGCTAGGATATATAACGTTATAGACGCATATAATGTTCCCACCGAGGAGTAGGGGCCGTTGAGCCAGGAATGTTGTAAAATATTACTCTCGTCATGTTAGGTTGCCTTAGGCTAGGTTATATAGCGATATAGACGTATATAATGTTCTCATCGAGAAATAGCGGTCGGCGCGCCACGAATGTAATAAAATATTATTAATATATATAGCATCCGAGATGTTAGGTTGCCTTAGGCCAGGATATATATCGTTATAGACGTATACAATGTTTCCGAAGAGAAGTAGGGACCGACATGCCAGGAATGTTGTAAAATATTACATTCGACATGTTAGGTCGCCTTATGCTAGGATATATAACGTTATAGACGTATATCACGTTCCCACCGAGATATAGGGGCCGACGCGTCAGGAATGTTGTAAAATATTACACCCAATATATTAGGTTCCCTTAGGTTAGGATAAACAACGTTATAGACGTATGGAATATTCCCACCGAGACGTACAGACCGACATGCCAGGAATGTTGTAAATTATTACGGTTGAGATGCTAGGTTGCCTTAGGTTAGGATATATAAAGATATAGACCTATATAATGTTCCCACCGAGAAGAGGGGGCCGGCGCGCCAGGAATGTAGTAAACTATTACATCCGAGATGTTAGGTAGCCTTAGGCCAGAATATATAACGCTATAGACGTATATGCTGCTCCCACCGAGAAGTAGGTGCCAACGCGCCAGGAATGTTGTAAAACATTACATCCGCGGTGTTAGGTTGCTTTGGGTTCGGATATATAACGTTATGGACGTATATACTGTTACCACCGAGAAGTAGTTGCTGACGGGTCGGGAATGTTGTAAAATATTACGCTCAACATATTAGATTGCCTTAGGCTAGGATATATAGCTTTATAGACGTATATAATGTTCCCACCGAGAAGTAGGGGTCGAAGCGCCGGGAATGTAGTAAAATATTACATCCGATATGTTAGGTTGACTTATGCTACGATATATATCGTTATAGACGTATACAATGTTCCCATCGAGAAGTAGGGACCGAAATGCCAGGAATGTTGTAAAATATTACACCCGAGATGTTAGGTTCCCTGAGGTTAGAATATACAACGTTATAGACGTATAGAATGTTCCCACCGAGAAATAGGGGCCGACGGGTCAGGAATGTTGTAAAATATTACACCCGAGATGTTAGGTTGCTTTAGGTTAGGATATATATCGTTATAGACTTATATAATGTTCACACTGAGACGTGGGGACCGACATGCCAGGAATGTTGTCAAATATTACATCCGAGATGTTAGGTTGCCTTAGGTTAGGATATACAAAGTTATAGATGTACATAATGTCCTCATCCAGAAGTAGGCGACGACACGCCAGGAGTGTTGTAAAATATTACATTTGACATGTTAGGTTTCCTTAGGCTAGGATATATAATGTTATACACGCATATAATGTTATCACCGAGAACTACGGGCCGACACGCCAGGAATGATGTAAAATATTACATTCCACATGGTAGGTCGCCTTAGTCTAGGATATATAACGTTATAGACATATATAATGTTCCCACCGAGAAATAGGGGCCGACGCGTCAGGAATATTGTAAAATATTACACCCGAGATGTTAGGTTGCTTTAGATTAGGATATATATCGTTATAGACGCATATAATGTCCAGATCGAGACGTGGCTACCGACACGCCAGAATGTTGTAAAATATTACATGCGAGATGGTAGGTTGCCTTAGGCTAGTATATATATCGTTATAAACGTATACAATTTTGCCACCGAGAAGTAGGGACCGAAATGCCAGGAATGTTGTAAAATATTACACCCGAGATGTTAGGTTCCCTGAGGTTAGAATATACAACGTTATGGACGTATAGAATGTTCCCACCGAGAAATAGGGGCCGACGGTTCAGGAATGTTGTAAAATATTACACCCGAGATGTTGGGTTCCCTTAGGTTAGGATATACAACGTTATAGACGTATAGAATGTTCCCACCGAGATGTAGGGACCGACGTGCCAGGAATGTTGTAAAATATTACATCCGAGACGTTAGGTTGCGTTAGGTTAGGACCTACAACGTTATAGACGTATCTAATGTCCCCATCGAGAAGCAGGCGACGACACGCCAGAATGTTGTAAAATATTACATTCGACATGTTAGGTTGCCTTAGGCTAGGATATGTAACGTTATAAACGTATATAATGTTACCACCGAGAAGTAGGGACTGACATGCCAGGAATGTTGTAAAATATTACATCCGAGATGTTAGGTTGCGTTAGGTTAGGATATACAACGTTATAGACGTATAGGATGTTCTCACCGAGAAGTAGGGACCGACATGCCAGGAATGTTGTAAAATATTACACCCGAGATGTTAGGTTCCCTTAGTTTAGGATATACAACGTTATAGACGTATAGAATGTTCCCACCGAGAAATAGGGGCCGACGGGTCAGGAATGTTGTAAAATATTACACCCGAGATGTTAGGTTCGCTTGGGTCAGGATATATATAGTTACAGACGTATATAATGTCCCCACCGGGAAGTAGGCGCCGTCACGCCAGGAATGTTGTAAAATAATACGGTAGAGAGGTTAGGTTGCCTTAGGTTATGATATATAACGCTATAGACGTATATAATGTTCCCACCGAGAAGTAGGGTCCGACATGCAAGGAATGTTGTAAAACATTACATCCCAGATGTTTGGTTGCGTTAGGTTAGGATATACAACGTTACAGACGTATACAATGTCCCCATCGAGAAGCAGGCGACGATATGTCAGGAATGGTGTAAAATATTACATCCGAGATGTTATGCTGCCTTACGTTAGGATATATAACGTTATAGACGTATATAATGTACCCATCGAGAAGTAGGCGACGACACGCCAGGAATGATGTGAACTATTGCATTCGACATGTTTGGTCGCCTTAGGCTAGGATATATAACGTTATAGACGAATATAGTATTCCCACCGAGAAGTAGGGACCGACATGCAAGGAATGTTGTTAAATAATACATCCGCGATGTTAGGTTGCCTTAGGTTAGGGTATATATCGCTATAGACGTATATAACGTTCCCGCCGGGTCGTAGGGACCGACATTCCAGGAATGATGTAAAATATTACATACGAGATGTTATCTTGCCTTACGTTAGGATATATAACGTTATAGACGTATATAATGTTCCCACAGAGAAGTAGGGGCCCACCCGCCAGGCATGTTGTAAAATACAACATTCGAGATGTTAGGTTGCCTTAGGCTAGGATATATAACGTTATAGACGTATATAACATTCCCACCGAGAAATAGGGGCCGACGCGTCAGGAATGTTGTAAAATATTACACCCGAAATGTTAGGTTCCCTTAGGTTAGGATATACAACGTTATAGACGTATAGGATGTTCTCACCGAGAAGTAGGGACCGACATACCAGGAATGTTGTAAAATATTACACCCGAGATGTTAGGTTCCCTTAGTTTAGGATATACAACGTTATAGACGTATAGAATGTTCCCACCGAGAAATAGGGGCCGACGGGTCAGGAATGTAGTAAAATATTACACCCGAGATGTTAGGTTCGCTTGGGTTAGGATATATATAGTTACAGACGTATATAATGTCCCCACCGGGAAGTAGGCGCCGTCACGCCAGGAATGTTGTAAAATAATACGGTAGAGAGGTTAGGTTGCCTTAGGTTATGATATATAACGCTATAGACGTATATAATGTTCCCACCGAGAAGTAGGGTCCGACATGCAAGGAATGTTGTAAAACATTACATCCCAGATGTTTGGTTGCGTTAGGTTAGGATATACAACGTTACAGACGTATACAATGTCCCCATCGAGAAGCAGGCGACGATATGTCAGGAATGGTGTAAAATATTACATCCGAGATGTTATGCTGCCTTACGTTAGGATATATAACGTTATAGACGTATATAATGTACCCATCGAGAAGTAGGCGACGACACGCCAGGAATGATGTGAACTATTGCATTCGACATGTTTGGTCGCCTTAGGCTAGGATATATAACGTTATAGACGAATATAATATTCCCACCGAGAAGTAGGGACCGACATGCAAGGAATGTTGTTAAATAATACATCCGCGATGTTAGGTTGCCTTAGGTTAGGGTATATATCGCTATAGACGTATATAACGTTCCCGCCGGGTCGTAGGGACCGACATTCCAGGAATGATGTAAAATATTACATACGAGATGTTATCTTGCCTTACGTTAGGATATATAACTTTATAGACGTATATAATGTTCCCACAGAGAAGTAGGGGCCCACCCGCCAGGCATGTTGTAAAATACAACATTCGAGATGTTAGGTTGCCTTAGGCTAGGATATATAACGTTATAGACGTATATAACATTCCCACCGAGAAATAGGGGCCGACGCGTCAGGAATGTTGTAAAATATTACACCCGAAATGTTAGGTTCCCTTAGGTTAGGATATACAACGTTATAGACGTATAGAATGTTCCCACCGAGATGTAGGGACCGACATGCCAGGAATGTTGTAAAATATTACATCCGAGTTGTTAAGTTGCTTTAGGTTAGGATATATAACGTTATAGATGCATATAATGTTCCCACCGAGAAGTTGGGGCCGACCCGCCAGGAATGGTGTAAATTACTACATTCGAGATGTTAGGTTGCCTTAGGTTGTGATGTATAACGTTATAGACGTATATAGTGTCCCCACCGAGTAGTACGGGCCGATATGACCGGGAATCTGTAAAACGTTACCAGCGAGGGGCTAGATGGGTTAGGTTAGGTTATATTACATTATAGACATATATAATGTTCCCACCGAGAAGTATGGTCCGACTCGCCAGGTATTTTGTGAAATACTACATCCGAGGTGTTAGGTTGCCTTAGGTTAATATATATTACGTTATAGATCTATATAATGTCCAACGGAAAGGTACGGGCCGATACGACCGGCATTCTGTAACACATTACCAGCGAGGGGCTACATGGGTTAGGTTAGGTTATAATACGTTATAGACGTATATAATGTTCCCACCGAGAATTAGAAGTCGACCCGCCAGGAATGTTGGAAAATACTACACCCCAGATGTTAGGTTGCGTTAGGTTAGGATATACAACGTTATAGACGTATATAATGTCCCCATCGGGAAGCAGGCGACGACACGCCAGGAATGTTGTAAAATGTTACATCCGAGATGTTATATTGCCTTACGTTAGGATATATAACGTTATAGATGTATATAATGTTCCCACCGAGAAGTAGGGACTGACATGCCAGGAATGTTGTAAAATATTACATCCGAGGTGTTAGGTTGCTTTAGGTTAGGATATATATCGTTATAGACGTATATAATGTCCAGATCGAGACGTGGAGACCGACAAGCCAGAATGTTGTAAAATATTACATCCGAGATGTTAGGTTGCCTTCGGTTAGGATATATATCGCTATAGACCTATATGATGTTCCACCAAGAAGTACGGGCTAACACGCCAGGAATGTTCTCAAATATTACATCCGAGAAGCTAGGTTGCCTTAGGCTAGGATATATAACGTTATAGATGTATATAATGTTAGCACCGAGAACTACGGGCCGACACGTCAGGAATGATGTAAAATATTACATTCGACAGGTTAGGTGGCCTTAGGCTAGGATATATATCGCTATAGACGTATATGATGTTCCCACCGAGAAGTACGTGCTAACACGCCAGGAATGTTGTCAAATATTACATCCGAGATGTTAGGTTGCCTTAGGCTAGGATACATAACGTTATAGACGTATATAATGTTACCACCGACAACTACGGGCCGAAATGCCAGGAATGTTGTAAAATATTACATCCCAGATGTTAGGTTGCGTTAGGTTAGGATATACAACGTTATAGACGTATATAATGTCTCCTCCGAGATGCAGGCGACGACACGCCAGAATGTTGTAAAATATTACATTCGACATGTTAGGTTGCCTTAGGTTAGGATATACAACGTTATAGACGTATATAATGTCCCTATCGGGAAGTAGGTGCCGTAGCTCCAGGATTGTTCTAAAATATTACGGTAGAGAGGTAAGGCTGCCTTAGGTTATGATATATAACGTTACAGACGTATATAATGTTCCCACCGAGACGTAGTGACCGACATGCCAGGAATGTTGTAAAATATTACATCCGAGATGTTAGGTTGCGTTAGGTTAGAATATACAACGTTATAGACGTATATAATGTCCCCATCGAGAAGCAGGCGACGACACGCCAGGAATGTTGTAAAATATAACATCCCAGATGTTATGTTGCCATACGTTAGGATATGTAACGTTATAGGCGTATATAATGTTCCCACCGAAAAGTGGCAGCCGAAGCGCCAGGAATGTTGTAAAATATTACATCCGAGATGTTAGGTTGCCTTAGGTTAGGATATATATCGTTATAGACGTATATAATGTTCCCACCGGGACGTAGGAACCGACATGCCAGGAATGTTTTAAAATATTACATCCCAGATGTTAGGTTGCGTTAGTTTAGTATATACAAGGTTATAGACGTATATAATGTCCCCATCGAGAAGCAGGCGACGAGACGCCAGAATGTTGTAAAATATAACATCCGAGATGTTATGTTGCCATACGTTAGGATATGTAACGTTATAGACGTATATAATGTTCCCACCGAAAAGTAGCAGCCGAAGCGCCAGGAATGTTGTAAAATATTACATCCGAGATGTTAGGTTGCCTTAGGTTAGGATATATATCGTTATAGACGTATACAATGTTCCCACCGAGAAATAGGGGCCGCCACGCCAAGAATGTTGTAAAACAATACATCCGAGGTGTTAGGTTGCCTTAGGTTAGGATATATATCGTTATAGACGTACATAGTGTACCCATCGAGAAGCAGGCGACGACACGACAGGAATGTTGTAAAATATTACATCCGAGATGTTATATTGCCTTACGTTAGGATATATAACGTTATAGACGTATATAATGTTCCCACCGAGAAGTACGGGCCAACACGCAAGGAATGTTACCAACTATTACATCCGAGATGTTAGGTTGCCTTTGGTTAGGATATACAACGTTAGAGACGTATATAATGTCCCTATCCGGATGTAGGTGCCGTAGCGCCAGGATTGTTCTAAAATATTACGGTAGAGAGGTAAGGCTGCCTTAGGTTATGATATATAACGTTACAGACGTATATAATGTTCCGACCGAGAAGTAGGGACCGACATGCCAGGAATGTTGTAAAATATTACATCCGAGATGTTAGGTTGCTTTAGGTTAGGATATATATCGTTATAGACGTATATAATGTCCAGATCGAGACGTGGGGACCGACCAGCCAGAATGTTGTAAAATATTACATCCGAGATGTTAGGTTGCCTTAGGTTAGGATATATAACGTTATAGACGTATATAATGTTACAACAGAGAAGTAGGGACCGAAGCGCCGGGAATGTTGTAAAATATTACATTCGGAATGTTAGGTTGCCTTAGGTTGGGATATATAACGTTATACATGTATATACTGTTCCCACCGAGAAGTAGGGGCCGACGTGCCAGGAATGTTGTAAAATATTGCGTTCGACATGTTAGGTTACCCTAGGCTAGGATAAATAGCGTTATAGACGTATATAATGTACCCACCGAGAAGTGGTGGCCGCCGCGCCAGGTATGTTGTAAAATATTACATTCGGCATGTTAGGTAGCCTTAGGTTAGGATATATAACGTTATAGACGTATATAATGTTACCACAGAGAACTAGGCACTTGCGTGCCAGGAATGTTGTAAAATATTACGGTAGAGATGATAGGTTGCCTTAGTTTAGGGTATATAACGTTATAGGCATATATACCGTTCCCACCGGGAAGTAGGTGCCGACGCACCAGGTGTGCTGTAAAATATTACATTCGACATGTTAGGTTGCCTTAGGCTAGGATATATAACATTATTGACATATATAATGTTCCCACCGAGAAGTAGGTGCCGACGCGCCAGGCATGATGTAAAATATTACATTCGACATATTAGGTTGCCTTAGGCTAGGATATGTAGCGTTATAGAAGTATATAATGTTCCCACCGAGAAGTAGGGGCCGACGTGCCAGGAATGTAGTAAAATATTACATCCGAGATGTTAGGTTGCCTTAGGTTAGGATATATAACGTTATTGGCTTATATAACTTTCCCACCGAGAAATAGGCGCCGACGCGCCGGGAATGCTGTAAAATATTACATTCGACATGTTACGTTGCCTTAGGCTAGGATATATAGCGTTATAGACGTATACAATGTTCCCACCGAGAAGTAGGTACCGACGCGTCAGGAATGTTGTAAAATATTACATGCCAGATGTTAGGTTGCGTTAGGTTAGGATATACAACGTTGTAGACGTATATAATGTCCCCTGCGAGAAGCAGGCGACGACACGCCAGAATGTTGTAAAATATTACATTCGACATGTTAGGCTGCCTTAGGCTAGGATATATAACGTTATAGACGTATATAATATTCCCACCGAGAAATAGGGGCCGACGCGTCAGGAATGTTGTAAAATATTATACCCGAGATGTTAGGTTCCCTTAGGTTAGCATATACAACGTTATAGACGTATATAATGTTCCCACCGAGAAGTAGGGACCGGCATGCCAGGAATGTTGTAAAATATTACATCCGAGATGTTAGGTTGCTTTAGGTTAGGATATATATCGTTATAGACTTATATAATGTTCCCACCGAGACGTGGGGACCGACATGCCAGGAATGTTGTAAAATGTTACATCCCAGAAGTTAGGTTGCTTTGGGTTAGGATATACAACGTTATAGACGAATATAATATTCCCACCGAGAAATAGGGGCCGACGCGTCAGGAACGTTGTAAAATATTACACCCGAAATGTTATGCACCCTTAGGTTAGGATATACAACGTTATAGACGTATAGAATGTTCCCACCGAGATGTAGGGACCGACATGCCAGGAATGTTGTAAAATATGACATCCCAGAAGTTAGGTTGTGTTAGGTTAAGATATACAACGTTATAGACGTATATAATGTCCCCTTCGAGAAGCAGGCGACGACACACCAGAATGTTGTAAAATATTACATTCGACAAGTTAGGTTGCCTTAGGCTAGGATATATAACGTTATAGACGTATATAACATTCCCACCGAGAAATAGGGGCCGACGCGTCAGGAATGTTGTAAAATATTACACCCGAAATGTTAGGTTCCCTTAGGTTAGGATATACAACGTTATAGACGTATAGGATGTTCTCACCGAGAAGTAGGGACCGACATACCAGGAATGTTGTAAAATATTACACCCGAGATGTTAGGTTCCCTTAGTTTAGGATATACAACGTTATAGACGTATAGAATGTTCCCACCGAGAAATAGGGGCCGACGGGTCAGGAATGTAGTAAAATATTACACCCGAGATGTTAGGTTCGCTTGGGTTAGGATATATATAGTTACAGACGTATATAATGTCCCCACCGGGAAGTAGGCGCCGTCACGCCAGGAATGTTGTAAAATAATACGGTAGAGAGGTTAGGTTGCCTTAGGTTATGATATATAACGCTATAGACGTATATAATGTTCCCACCGAGAAGTAGGGTCCGACATGCAAGGAATGTTGTAAAACATTACATCCCAGATGTTTGGTTGCGTTAGGTTAGGATATACAACGTTACAGACGTATACAATGTCCCCATCGAGAAGCAGGCGACGATATGTCAGGAATGGTGTAAAATATTACATCCGAGATGTTATGCTGCCTTACGTTAGGATATATAACGTTATAGACGTATATAATGTACCCATCGAGAAGTAGGCGACGACACGCCAGGAATGATGTGAACTATTGCATTCGACATGTTTGGTCGCCTTAGGCTAGGATATATAACGTTATAGACGAATATAATATTCCCACCGAGAAGTAGGGACCGACATGCAAGGAATGTTGTTAAATAATACATCCGCGATGTTAGGTTGCCTTAGGTTAGGGTATATATCGCTATAGACGTATATAACGTTCCCGCCGGGTCGTAGGGACCGACATTCCAGGAATGATGTAAAATATTACATACGAGATGTTATCTTGCCTTACGTTAGGATATATAACTTTATAGACGTATATAATGTTCCCACAGAGAAGTAGGGGCCCACCCGCCAGGCATGTTGTAAAATACAACATTCGAGATGTTAGGTTGCCTTAGGCTAGGATATATAACGTTATAGACGTATATAACATTCCCACCGAGAAATAGGGGCCGACGCGTCAGGAATGTTGTAAAATATTACACCCGAAATGTTAGGTTCCCTTAGGTTAGGATATACAACGTTATAGACGTATAGAATGTTCCCACCGAGATGTAGGGACCGACATGCCAGGAATGTTGTAAAATATTACATCCGAGTTGTTAAGTTGCTTTAGGTTAGGATATATAACGTTATAGATGCATATAATGTCCCCACCGAGAAGTACGGGCCGACCCGCGAGGTATTTTGAAAATACTACATCCGAGATGTTAGGTTGCCTTAGGTTAGCATATATAACGTTATAGACGTATATAATGTCCGCACCGTAACGTACGGGGCGACACGAACGGGATTCTGTGAAACATGACCAGCGAGGGTCTAGATGGGTTAGGTTAGGTTATATTTGTGATATAGACTTATATAATGTCCCTACTGAGAAGTGGGACCGACCCGCCAGGAGCGTTGTAAAATACTACATTTGAGATGTTAGGTTGCCTTAGGTTAGGATATATAACGTTATAGACGTATATAATGTCCGCACCGTGACGTACGGGGCGACACGAACGGGATTCAGTGAAACATTACCAGCGAGGATCTAGATGGGTTAGGTTAGGTTATTTTACGATATAGACGTATATAATGTTCCCACCGAGAAGTTGGGGCCGACCCGCCAGGAATGGTGTAAATTACTACATTCGAGATGTTAGGTTGCCTTAGGTTGTGATGTATAACGTTATAGACGTATATAGTGTCCCCACCGAGTAGTACGGGCCGATATGACCGGGAATCTGTAAAACGTTACCAGCGAGGGGCTAGATGGGTTAGGTTAGGTTATATTACATTATAGACATATATAATGTTCCCACCGAGAAGTATGGTCCGACTCGCCAGGTATTTTGTGAAATACTACATCCGAGGTGTTAGGTTGCCTTAGGTTAATATATATTACGTTATAGATCTATATAATGTCCAACGGAAAGGTACGGGCCGATACGACCGGCATTCTGTAACACATTACCAGCGAGGGGCTACATGGGTTAGGTTAGGTTATAATACGTTATAGACGTATATAATGTTCCCACCGAGAATTAGAAGTCGACCCGCCAGGAATGTTGGAAAATACTACACCCCAGATGTTAGGTTGCGTTAGGTTAGGATATACAACGTTATAGACGTATATAATGTCCCCATCGGGAAGCAGGCGACGACACGCCAGGAATGTTGTAAAATGTTACATCCGAGATGTTATATTGCCTTACGTTAGGATATATAACGTTATAGATGTATATAATGTTCCCACCGAGAAGTAGGGACTGACATGCCAGGAATGTTGTAAAATATTACATCCGAGGTGTTAGGTTGCTTTAGGTTAGGATATATATCGTTATAGACGTATATAATGTCCAGATCGAGACGTGGAGACCGACAAGCCAGAATGTTGTAAAATATTACATCCGAGATGTTAGGTTGCCTTCGGTTAGGATATATATCGCTATAGACCTATATGATGTTCCACCAAGAAGTACGGGCTAACACGCCAGGAATGTTCTCAAATATTACATCCGAGAAGCTAGGTTGCCTTAGGCTAGGATATATAACGTTATAGATGTATATAATGTTAGCACCGAGAACTACGGGCCGACACGTCAGGAATGATGTAAAATATTACATTCGACAGGTTAGGTGGCCTTAGGCTAGGATATATATCGCTATAGACGTATATGATGTTCCCACCGAGAAGTACGTGCTAACACGCCAGGAATGTTGTCAAATATTACATCCGAGATGTTAGGTTGCCTTAGGCTAGGATACATAACGTTATAGACGTATATAATGTTACCACCGACAACTACGGGCCGAAATGCCAGGAATGTTGTAAAATATTACATCCCAGATGTTAGGTTGCGTTAGGTTAGGATATACAACGTTATAGACGTATATAATGTCTCCTCCGAGATGCAGGCGACGACACGCCAGAATGTTGTAAAATATTACATTCGACATGTTAGGTTGCCTTAGGTTAGGATATACAACGTTATAGACGTATATAATGTCCCTATCGGGAAGTAGGTGCCGTAGCTCCAGGATTGTTCTAAAATATTACGGTAGAGAGGTAAGGCTGCCTTAGGTTATGATATATAACGTTACAGACGTATATAATGTTCCCACCGAGACGTAGTGACCGACATGCCAGGAATGTTGTAAAATATTACATCCGAGATGTTAGGTTGCGTTAGGTTAGAATATACAACGTTATAGACGTATATAATGTCCCCATCGAGAAGCAGGCGACGACACGCCAGGAATGTTGTAAAATATAACATCCCAGATGTTATGTTGCCATACGTTAGGATATGTAACGTTATAGGCGTATATAATGTTCCCACCGAAAAGTGGCAGCCGAAGCGCCAGGAATGTTGTAAAATATTACATCCGAGATGTTAGGTTGCCTTAGGTTAGGATATATATCGTTATAGACGTATATAATGTTCCCACCGGGACGTAGGAACCGACATGCCAGGAATGTTTTAAAATATTACATCCCAGATGTTAGGTTGCGTTAGTTTAGTATATACAAGGTTATAGACGTATATAATGTCCCCATCGAGAAGCAGGCGACGAGACGCCAGAATGTTGTAAAATATAACATCCGAGATGTTATGTTGCCATACGTTAGGATATGTAACGTTATAGACGTATATAATGTTCCCACCGAAAAGTAGCAGCCGAAGCGCCAGGAATGTTGTAAAATATTACATCCGAGATGTTAGGTTGCCTTAGGTTAGGATATATATCGTTATAGACGTATACAATGTTCCCACCGAGAAATAGGGGCCGCCACGCCAAGAATGTTGTAAAACAATACATCCGAGGTGTTAGGTTGCCTTAGGTTAGGATATATATCGTTATAGACGTACATAGTGTACCCATCGAGAAGCAGGCGACGACACGACAGGAATGTTGTAAAATATTACATCCGAGATGTTATATTGCCTTACGTTAGGATATATAACGTTATAGACGTATATAATGTTCCCACCGAGAAGTACGGGCCGACACGCAAGGAATGTTACCAACTATTACATCCGAGATGTTAGGTTGCCTTTGGTTAGGATATACAACGTTAGAGACGTATATAATGTCCCTATCCGGATGTAGGTGCCGTAGCGCCAGGATTGTTCTAAAATATTACGGTAGAGAGGTAAGGCTGCCTTAGGTTATGATATATAACGTTACAGACGTATATAATGTTCCGACCGAGAAGTAGGGACCGACATGCCAGGAATGTTGTAAAATATTACATCCGAGATGTTAGGTTGCTTTAGGTTAGGATATATATCGTTATAGACGTATATAATGTCCAGATCGAGACGTGGGGACCGACCAGCCAGAATGTTGTAAAATATTACATCCGAGATGTTAGGTTGCCTTAGGTTAGGATATATAACGTTATAGACGTATATAATGTTACAACAGAGAAGTAGGGACCGAAGCGCCGGGAATGTTGTAAAATATTACATTCGGAATGTTAGGTTGCCTTAGGTTGGGATATATAACGTTATACATGTATATACTGTTCCCACCGAGAAGTAGGGGCCGACGTGCCAGGAATGTTGTAAAATATTGCGTTCGACATGTTAGGTTACCCTAGGCTAGGATAAATAGCGTTATAGACGTATATAATGTTCCCACCGAGAAGTGGTGGCCGCCGCGCCAGGTATGTTGTAAAATATTACATTCGGCATGTTAGGTAGCCTTAGGTTAGGATATATAACGTTATAGACGTATATAATGTTACCACAGAGAACTAGGCACTTGCGTGCCAGGAATGTTGTAAAATATTACGGTAGAGATGATAGGTTGCCTTAGTTTAGGGTATATAACGTTATAGGCGTATATACCGTTCCCACCGGGAAGTAGGTGCCGACGCACCAGGTGTGCTGTAAAATATTACATTCGACATGTTAGGTTGCCTTAGGCTAGGATATATAACATTATTGACATATATAATGTTCCCACCGAGAAGTAGGTGCCGACGCGCCAGGCATGATGTAAAATATTACATTCGACATATTAGGTTGCCTTAGGCTAGGATATGTAGCGTTATAGAAGTATATAATGTTCCCACCGAGAAGTAGGGGCCGACGTGCCAGGAATGTAGTAAAATATTACATCCGAGATGTTAGGTTGCCTTAGGTTAGGATATATAACGTTATTGGCTTATATAACTTTCCCACCGAGAAATAGGCGCCGACGCGCCGGGAATGCTGTAAAATATTACATTCGACATGTTACGTTGCCTTAGGCTAGGATATATAGCGTTATAGACGTATACAATGTTCCCACCGAGAAGTAGGTACCGACGCGTCAGGAATGTTGTAAAATATTACATGCCAGATGTTAGGTTGCGTTAGGTTAGGATATACAACGTTGTAGACGTATATAATGTCCCCTGCGAGAAGCAGGCGACGACACGCCAGAATGTTGTAAAATATTACATTCGACATGTTAGGCTGCCTTAGGCTAGGATATATAACGTTATAGACGTATATAATATTCCCACCGAGAAATAGGGGCCGACGCGTCAGGAATGTTGTAAAATATTATACCCGAGATGTTAGGTTCCCTTAGGTTAGCATATACAACGTTATAGACGTATATAATGTTCCCACCGAGAAGTAGGGACCGGCATGCCAGGAATGTTGTAAAATATTACATCCGAGATGTTAGGTTGCTTTAGGTTAGGATATATATCGTTATAGACTTATATAATGTTCCCACCGAGACGTGGGGACCGACATGCCAGGAATGTTGTAAAATGTTACATCCCAGAAGTTAGGTTGCTTTGGGTTAGGATATACAACGTTATAGACGAATATAATATTCCCACCGAGAAATAGGGGCCGACGCGTCAGGAACGTTGTAAAATATTACACCCGAAATGTTATGCACCCTTAGGTTAGGATATACAACGTTATAGACGTATAGAATGTTCCCACCGAGATGTAGGGACCGACATGCCAGGAATGTTGTAAAATATGACATCCCAGAAGTTAGGTTGTGTTAGGTTAAGATATACAACGTTATAGACGTATATAATGTCCCCTTCGAGAAGCAGGCGACGACACACCAGAATGTTGTAAAATATTACATTCGACAAGTTAGGTTGCCTTAGGCTAGGATATACAACGTTATAGACGTATAGAATGTTCCCACCGAGAAATTGCGGCCGACGGGTCAGGAATGTTGTAAAATATTACACCCGAGATGTTAGGTTCCCTTAGGTTAGGATATACAACGTTATAGACGTATAGAATGTTCCCGCCGAGATGTAGGGACCGACATGCCAGTAATGTTGTAAAATATTACATACGAGATGTTAGGTTGCTTTGGGTTAGGATATACAACGTTATCGACGTATATAATGTCCCCATCGAAAATCAGGCGACGACACGCCAGAATGTTGTAAAATATTACACCCGAGATGTTAGGTTCCCTTAGGTTAGGATATACAACGTTATAGACGTATCTAATGTCCCCATCGAGAAGCAGGCGACGACACGCCAGAATGTTGTGAAATGTTACATCCGATATGTTAGGTTGCCTTAGGCTAGGACATATATCGTTATAGACGTATACAATGTTCCCACCGAAAAGTAGGGACCGACGCGTCAGGAATGTTGTAATATATTACATCCCAGATGTTAGGTTGCGTTAGGTTAGGATATACAACGTTATAGACGTATATAATGTCCCCTTCGAGAAGCAGGCGACGACACGCCAGGAATGTTGTAAAATATTACATCCGAGTTGTTAGGTTGCCTTAGTCTAGGACATATATCGTTATAGACGTATACAATGTTCCCACCGAGAAGTAGGGACCGACGCGTCAAGAATGTTGTAAAATATTACATCCCAGATGTTAGGTTGCGTTAGGTTAGGATATACAACGTTATAGACGTATATAATGTCCCCTTCGAGAAGCAGGGGACGACACGCCAGAATGTTGTAAAATATTACATCCGAGATGTTAGGTTGCCTTGGTCTAGGACATATATCGTTATAGACGTATACAATGTTCCCACCGAGAAATAGGGGCCGACGCGTCCGGAATGTTGTAAAACATTACACCCGAGATGTTAGGTTGCCTTAGGTTAGGATATACAACGTTATAGACGTATATAATATCCAGATCGAGACGTGGCTACCGACACGCCAGAATGTTGTAAAATATTACATCCGAGATGTTAGGTTGCCTTAGGCTAGGATATATAACGTTATAGACGTATATAATGTTCCCACCGAGAAGTAGGGGCCGAAGTGACGGGAATGTTGTACAATATTACATGCGAGATGTTCGGTTGCCTTAGGTTAGGATATATAATGTTATCGACTTATATAATGTTCCCACCGAGAAATAGGGGCCGACTCCCCAGGAATGTTGTAAAATTTTACGTTCGACATGTTAGGATTGGTTAGGCTAGGATATATAACGTTATAGACGTCTATACTGTTCCGACCGAGAAGTGGGTGCCGACGCGCCAGGAATGTAGTAAAATATTACATCCGAGATGTTAGGTTGCCTTAGGCTAGGATATGTAACGTTATAGACGTATATAATGTTCCCACCGAGAAGTAGGGGCCAACGAGCCAGGAATGTGGCAAAATATTACATTCGACATGTTAAGTTGCCTTAGGATAGGGTATATAACGTTATAGACGTATATAATTTTCCCACCGTGAAGTAGGGACCGACATGTCAGGAATGTTGTAAAACATTACATCCGAGATGTTAGGTTGCCTTAGGTTAGGATATATAACGTTATAGGCGTATATAGTGTTCCGACCGAGATGTAGGTGCCGACGCGCCAGGAATGTTGTAAAATATTACGCTCGAAATGTTAGGTTGCCTTAGGCTATGATATATAGCGATATAGACGTATATAATGTTCCCACCGAGAAGCAGGGGCCGTCGTGCCAGGAATGTAGTAAAATATTACGATCCACATTTTTGGTTGCCTTAAGTTAGGATATATGGCGTTATAGACGTATATAATGTCCAGATCGAGACGTGGCTACCGACACGCCAGAATGTTGTAAAATATTACATGCGAGATGGTAGGTTGCCTTAGGCTAGTATATATATCGTTATAGACGTATACAATTTTGCCACCGAGAAGTAGGGACCGAAATGCCAGGAATGTTGTAAAATATTACACCCGAGATGTTAGGTTGCCTGAGGTTAGAATATACAACGTTATAGACGTATATAATGTTCCCACCGAGAAGTAGGGGCCGAAGTGACGGGAATGTTGTAAAATATTACATCCGAGACGTTAGGTTGCCTTAGGTTAGGATATATGGCGTTATAGACGTATATAATGTTCCCACCGAGAAGTAGGGTCCAGCGCGCCAGGAATGTAGCAAAATATTACATCCGATATGTTAGGTTGCCTTAGGCTAGGATATATAACGTTATAGACGTATATAAGGTTCCCACCGAGACGTAGGGGCCGAAGTGACGGGAATGTTGTAAAATATTACATTCGACATGTTAGTTTGCCTTAGGCTAGGATATTTAGCGTTATAGACGTATATAATGTTCCCACCGCGAAATAGGCGCCGACACGCCAGGAATGTTGTAAAACATTACATCCGAGGTGTTAGGTTGCCTTATGTTAGGATATATAACGTTATAGACGTATATACTGTTCCCACCGAGAAGTAGGGGCCGGCGCGCCAGGAATGTAGTAAAATATTACGTCCGAGATGTTTGGTTGCCTTAGGCTTGGATATAAAACGATATAGACGTATATACTGTTCCCACCGAGAAGTAGGGCCCGACGCCCCAGGAATGTTGTAAAATTTTACATTCGACATGTTAGGATTGCCTTAGGCTAGGATATATAACGTTATAGACGTATATACTGTCCCGTCCGAGAAGTAGGTGCCGACGCGCCAGGAATGTTGTAAAATATTACGCTCGACAAGATAGGTTGCCTTAAGCTAGGATATGTAAAGTTATAGACGTATATAATGTTCCCACCGAGAAATAGGTGCCGACGCGCCAGGAATGTTGTAAAATATTACATCCGAGATGTTAGGTTGCCTTAGGCTAGTATATATAACGTTATAGACGTATATAATGTTCCCACCGAGAAGTAGGGGCCGGCGCGCCAGGAATGTAGTAAAATATTACATCCGAGATGTTAGGTTGCCTTAGGCTAGGATATATAACGTTATAGACGTATATAATGTTCCCACCGAGAAGTAGGGGCCGAAGTGACGGGAATGTTGTAAAATATTACATTCGATACGTTAGTTTGACTTAGGCTAGGATATATAGCGTTATAGGCGTATATAATGTTCCCACCGAGAAGTAGGGGCCGACGTGCCAAGAATGTAGTAAAATATTACATCCGAGATATTAGGTTGCCTTAGGTTAGGATATATAACGTTATAGACGTATATAATGTTCCACCCGAGAAGTAGGGGCCGACGCGCCAGGAATGCTGTAAAATATTACATTCGACATGTTAGGATTGCCTTAGATTAGGATATATAACGTTGTAGACGTATATGATATTCCCACCGAGAACTACGGGCCTACACGCCATGAATGTTATCAAATATTACATCCGAGGTGTTAGGTTCCCTTAGGTTAGGATATATAACGTTATAGACGTATATAATGTTCCCACCGAGAAGTAGGGGCCGACGAGCCGGGAATGTTGTAAAATATTACGCTCGACATGTTAGGTTGCCTTAGGCTATGATGTATAGCAATATAGACGTATATAATGTTCCCACCGAGAAGTGGGGCCGGCGCGCCAGGAATGTAGTAAAATATTACATCAGAGATGTTAGGATGCCTTAGGCTAGGATATGTAAAGTTATAGACGTATATAATGTTCCCACCGAGAAATAGGTGCCGACGCGCCAGGAATGTTGTAAAATATTACATCCTAGATGTTAGGATTGCCTTAGGCTAGGATATATAACGTTATAGACGTATATAATGTTCCCACCGAGAAGTGGGACCCGAAGTGACGGGAATGTTGTAAAATATTACATTCGACATATTAGTTTGCCTTAGGCTAGGATATTTAGCGTTATAGACGTATATAATGTTCCCACCGAGAAGTAGGGGCGGACGTGCCAGGAATGTGGCAAAATATTACATTCGACATGTTAAGTTGCCTTAGGTTAGGATATATAACGTTATAGACGTATATAATTTTCCCGCCGTAAAGTAGGGACCGACATGCCAGGAATGTTGTAAAACGTTACATCCGAGGTGTTAGGTTTCATTAGGTTAGGATATATAACGTTATAGACGTATATAATGTTCCCACCGAGAAGTAGGTGCCGACGCGCCAGGAATGTTGTAAAATATTACATCCGAAATGTCAGGATTGCCTTAGGCTAGGATATATAACGTTATAGACGTATATAATGTTCCCACCGAGAAGTAGGGGCCGGCGCTGCGCGAATGTAGTAAAATATTACATCTGAGATGTTAGGTTGCCTTAGGTTAGGATATATAACGTTATAGGCGTATATACTGTTCCGACCGTGAAGTAGGTGCCGACGCGCCAGGAATGTTGTAAAATATTACGCTCGACATGTTAGGTTGCCTTAGGCTATGATATATAGCGATATAGACGTATATAATGTTCCCATCGAGAAGTAGCGGTCGGCGCGCCACGAATGTAGTAAAATATTACATCCGAGGTGTTAGGTTGCCTTAGGCTAGGATATATAACGTTATAGGCTTATATACTGTTCCCTCCGAGAAGTAGGTGCCGACGCGCCAGGAATGATGTAAAATATTACATCCGAGATGTTAGGATTGCCTTAGGCTAGGATATATAGCGATATAGACGTATATAATGTTCTCATCGAGGAATAGCGGTCGGCGCGCCACGAATGTAGTAAAATATTACATCCGAGATGTTAGGTTGCCTTAGGCTAGGATATATAACGTTATAGACTTATACACTGTTCCCTCCGAGAAGTAGGTGCCGACGCGCCAGGAATGTTGCAAAATATTACATCCGAGATGTTAGGATTGCCTTAGGCTAGGATATACCACGTTATATTCGTATATAATGGTCCCACCGAGAAGTAGTGGCCGGCGCACCAGGAATGTTGTAAAATATTACATTCGACATGTTAGGTTGCCTTAAGCTAGGATATATAGCGTTTTAGACGTATATAATGTTCCCCGCGAGAAGTAGGGGAAGGCGCGCCAGGAATATAGTAAAATATTACATCCGAGATGTTAGGTTGCCTTAGGCTAGGATATGTAACGTTGTAGACGTATACAATGTTCCCACCGAGAAGTAGGGGCCAACGAGCCAGGAATGTGGTGAAATATTACATTCGACATGTTAAGTTGCCTTAGGTTAGGATATATAACGCTATAGACGGATATACTGTTCGCACCGAGATGTAGTTGCGGACGCGCCAGGAATATGGTAAAATATTACATTTGACATGTAAGGTTGCCTTAGGCTAGGATATATAACGTTATAGACGCATATAATGTTCCCACCGAGGAGTAGGGGCCGTTGAGCCAGGAATGTTGTAAAATATTACTCTCGTCATGTTAGGTTGCCTTAGGCTAGGTTATATAGCGATATAGACGTATATAATGTTCTCATCGAGAAATAGCGGTCGGCGCGCCACGAATGTAATAAAATATTATTAATATATATAGCATCCTAGATGTTAGGTTGCCTTAGGCCAGGATATATATCGTTATAGACGTATACAATGTTCCCGAAGAGAAGTAGGGACCGACATGCCAGGAATGTTGTAAAATATTACATTCGACATGTTAGGTCGCCTTATGCTAGGATATATAACGTTATAGACGTATATCACGTTCCCACCGAGATATAGGGGCCGACGCGTCAGGAATGTTGTAAAATATTACACCCAATATATTAGGTTCCCTTAGGTTAGGATAAACAACGTTATAGACGTATGGAATATTCCCACCGAGACGTACAGACCGACATGCCAGGAATGATGTAAAATATTACATCCCAGATGTTTGGTTGCGGTAGGTTATGATATACAACGTTGTAGACGTACATAATGTCCCCATCGAGACGAAGGCGACGACATGACAGGAATGTTGTAAAATATTATATCCGAGATGTTATACTGCCTTACGTTAGGATGTATAACGGTCTAGACGTATATAATGTCCCCATCGAGATGCAGGCGACGACATGCCAGGAATGTTGTATAATAACACATCCGGGATGTTATGTTGCCTTACGTTAGGATATATAACGTTATAGTCGTATATTGTGTTCCCACCGAGAAGTACGGGCCGACACGCCAGGAATGTTGTCAACTATTACATCCGAGATGTTGGGTTGCTTTAGGTTAGGATATATATCGTTATATACGTATTAAACGTTCCCACCGAGACGTAGAGACCGACATGCCAGGAATGTTGTAAATTATTACGGTTGAGATGCTAGGTTGCCTTAGGTTAGGATATATAAAGATATAGACCTATATAATGTTCCCACCGAGAAGAGGGGGCCGGCGCGCCAGGAATGTAGTAAACTATTACATCCGAGATGTTAGGTAGCCTTAGGCCAGAATATATAACGCTATAGACGTATATGCTGCTCCCACCGAGAAGTAGGTGCCAACGCGCCAGGAATGTTGTAAAACATTACATCCGCGGTGTTAGGTTGCTTTGGGTTCGGATATATAACGTTATGGACGTATATACTGTTACCACCGAGAAGTAGTTGCTGACGGGTCGGGAATGTTGTAAAATATTACGCTCAACATATTAGATTGCCTTAGGCTAGGATATATAGCTTTATAGACGTATATAATGTTCCCACCGAGAAGTAGGGGTCGAAGCGCCGGGAATGTAGTAAAATATTACATCCGATATGTTAGGTTGACTTATGCTACGATATATATCGTTATAGACGTATACAATGTTCCCATCGAGAAGTAGGGACCGAAATGCCAGGAATGTTGTAAAATATTACACCCGAGATGTTAGGTTCCCTGAGGTTAGAATATACAACGTTATAGACGTATAGAATGTTCCCACCGAGAAATAGGGGCCGACGGGTCAGGAATGTTGTAAAATATTACACCCGAGATGTTAGGTTGCTTTAGGTTAGGATATATATCGTTATAGACTTATATAATGTTCACACTGAGACGTGGGGACCGACATGCCAGGAATGTTGTCAAATATTACATCCGAGATGTTAGGTTGCCTTAGGTTAGGATATACAAAGTTATAGATGTACATAATGTCCTCATCCAGAAGTAGGCGACGACACGCCAGGAGTGTTGTAAAATATTACATTTGACATGTTAGGTTTCCTTAGGCTAGGATATATAATGTTATACACGCATATAATGTTATCACCGAGAACTACGGGCCGACACGCCAGGAATGATGTAAAATATTACATTCCACATGGTAGGTCGCCTTAGTCTAGGATATATAACGTTATAGACATATATAATGTTCCCACCGAGAAATAGGGGCCGACGCGTCAGGAATATTGTAAAATATTACACCCGAGATGTTAGGTTGCTTTAGATTAGGATATATATCGTTATAGACGCATATAATGTCCAGATCGAGACGTGGCTACCGACACGCCAGAATGTTGTAAAATATTACATGCGAGATGGTAGGTTGCCTTAGGCTAGTATATATATCGTTATAAACGTATACAATTTTGCCACCGAGAAGTAGGGACCGAAATGCCAGGAATGTTGTAAAATATTACACCCGAGATGTTAGGTTCCCTGAGGTTAGAATATACAACGTTATAGACGTATAGAATGTTCCCACCGAGAAATAGGGGCCGACGGTTCAGGAATGTTGTAAAATATTACACCCGAGATGTTGGGTTCCCTTAGGTTAGGATATACAACGTTATAGACGTATAGAATGTTCCCACCGAGATGTAGGGACCGACGTGCCAGGAATGTTGTAAAATATTACATCCGAGACGTTAGGTTGCGTTAGGTTAGGACCTACAACGTTATAGACGTATCTAATGTCCCCATCGAGAAGCAGGCGACGACACGCCAGAATGTTGTAAAATATTACATTCGACATGTTAGGTTGCCTTAGGCTAGGATATGTAACGTTATAAACGTATATAATGTTACCACCGAGAAGTAGGGACTGACATGCCAGGAATGTTGTAAAATATTACATCCGAGATGTTAGGTTGCGTTAGGTTAGGATATACAACGTTATAGACGTATAGGATGTTCTCACCGAGAAGTAGGGACCGACATGCCAGGAATGTTGTAAAATATTACACCCGAGATGTTAGGTTCCCTTAGTTTAGGATATACAACGTTATAGACGTATAGAATGTTCCCACCGAGAAATAGGGGCCGACGGGTCAGGAATGTTGTAAAATATTACACCCGAGATGTTAGGTTCGCTTGGGTCAGGATATATATAGTTACAGACGTATATAATGTCCCCACCGGGAAGTAGGCGCCGTCACGCCAGGAATGTTGTAAAATAATACGGTAGAGAGGTTAGGTTGCCTTAGGTTATGATATATAACGCTATAGACGTATATAATGTTCCCACCGAGAAGTAGGGTCCGACATGCAAGGAATGTTGTAAAACATTACATCCCAGATGTTTGGTTGCGTTAGGTTAGGATATACAACGTTACAGACGTATACAATGTCCCCATCGAGAAGCAGGCGACGATATGTCAGGAATGGTGTAAAATATTACATCCGAGATGTTATGCTGCCTTACGTTAGGATATATAACGTTATAGACGTATATAATGTACCCATCGAGAAGTAGGCGACGACACGCCAGGAATGATGTGAACTATTGCATTCGACACGTTTGGTCGCCTTAGGCTAGGATATATAACGTTATAGACGAATATAGTATTCCCACCGAGAAGTAGGGACCGACATGCAAGGAATGTTGTTAAATAATACATCCGCGATGTTAGGTTGCCTTAGGTTAGGGTATATATCGCTATAGACGTATATAACGTTCCCGCCGGGTCGTAGGGACCGACATTCCAGGAATGATGTAAAATATTACATACGAGATGTTATCTTGCCTTACGTTAGGATATATAACGTTATAGACGTATATAATGTTCCCACAGAGAAGTAGGGGCCCACCCGCCAGGCATGTTGTAAAATACAACATTCGAGATGTTAGGTTGCCTTAGGCTAGGATATATAACGTTATAGACGTATATAACATTCCCACCGAGAAATAGGGGCCGACGCGTCAGGAATGTTGTAAAATATTACACCCGAAATGTTAGGTTCCCTTAGGTTAGGATATACAACGTTATAGACGTATAGGATGTTCTCACCGAGAAGTAGGGACCGACATGCCAGGAATGTTGTAAAATATTACACCCGAGATGTTAGGTTCCCTTAGTTTAGGATATACAACGTTATAGACGTATAGAATGTTCCCACCGAGAAATAGGGGCCGACGGGTCAGGAATGTAGTAAAATATTACACCCGAGATGTTAGGTTCGCTTGGGTTAGGATATATATAGTTACAGACGTATATAATGTCCCCACCGGGAAGTAGGCGCCGTCACGCCAGGAATGTTGTAAAATAATACGGTAGAGAGGTTAGGTTGCCTTAGGTTATGATATATAACGCTATAGACGTATATAATGTTCCCACCGAGAAGTAGGGTCCGACATGCAAGGAATGTTGTAAAACATTACATCCCAGATGTTTGGTTGCGTTAGGTTAGGATATACAACGTTACAGACGTATACAATGTCCCCATCGAGAAGCAGGCGACGATATGTCAGGAATGGTGTAAAATATTACATCCGAGATGTTATGCTGCCTTACGTTAGGATATATAACGTTATAGACGTATATAATGTACCCATCGAGAAGTAGGCGACGACACGCCAGGAATGATGTGAACTATTGCATTCGACATGTTTGGTCGCCTTAGGCTAGGATATATAACGTTATAGACGAATATAATATTCCCACCGAGAAGTAGGGACCGACATGCAAGGAATGTTGTTAAATAATACATCCGCGATGTTAGGTTGCCTTAGGTTAGGGTATATATCGCTATAGACGTATATAACGTTCCCGCCGGGTCGTAGGGACCGACATTCCAGGAATGATGTAAAATATTACATACGAGATGTTATCTTGCCTTACGTTAGGATATATAACTTTATAGACGTATATAATGTTCCCACAGAGAAGTAGGGGCCCACCCGCCAGGCATGTTGTAAAATACAACATTCGAGATGTTAGGTTGCCTTAGGCTAGGATATATAACGTTATAGACGTATATAACATTCCCACCGAGAAATAGGGGCCGACGCGTCAGGAATGTTGTAAAATATTACACCCGAAATGTTAGGTTCCCTTAGGTTAGGATATACAACGTTATAGACGTATAGAATGTTCCCACCGAGATGTAGGGACCGACATGCCAGGAATGTTGTAAAATATTACATCCGAGTTGTTAAGTTGCTTTAGGTTAGGATATATAACGTTATAGATGCATATAATGTCCCCACCGAGAAGTACGGGCCGACCCGCGAGGTATTTTGAAAATACTACATCTGAGATGTTAGGTTGCCTTAGGTTAGCATATATAACGTTATAGACGTATATAATGTCCGCACCGTAACGTACGGGGCGACACGAACGGGATTCTGTGAAACATGACCAGCGAGGGTCTAGATGGGTTAGGTTAGGTTATATTTGTGATATAGACTTATATAATGTCCCTACTGAGAAGTGGGACCGACCCGCCAGGAGCGTTGTAAAATACTACATTTGAGATGTTAGGTTGCCTTAGGTTAGGATATATAACGTTATAGACGTATATAATGTCCGCACCGTGACGTACGGGGCGACACGAACGGGATTCAGTGAAACATTACCAGCGAGGATCTAGATGGGTTAGGTTAGGTTATTTTACGATATAGACGTATATAATGTTCCCACCGAGAAGTTGGGGCCGACCCGCCAGGAATGGTGTAAATTACTACATTCGAGATGTTAGGTTGCCTTAGGTTGTGATGTATAACGTTATAGACGTATATAGTGTCCCCACCGAGTAGTACGGGCCGATATGACCGGGAATCTGTAAAACGTTACCAGCGAGGGGCTAGATGGGTTAGGTTAGGTTATATTACATTATAGACATATATAATGTTCCCACCGAGAAGTATGGTCCGACTCGCCAGGTATTTTGTGAAATACTACATCCGAGGTGTTAGGTTGCCTTAGGTTAATATATATTACGTTATAGATCTATATAATGTCCAACGGAAAGGTACGGGCCGATACGACCGGCATTCTGTAACACATTACCAGCGAGGGGCTACATGGGTTAGGTTAGGTTATAATACGTTATAGACGTATATAATGTTCCCACCGAGAATTAGAAGTCGACCCGCCAGGAATGTTGGAAAATACTACACCCCAGATGTTAGGTTGCGTTAGGTTAGGATATACAACGTTATAGACGTATATAATGTCCCCATCGGGAAGCAGGCGACGACACGCCAGGAATGTTGTAAAATGTTACATCCGAGATGTTATATTGCCTTACGTTAGGATATATAACGTTATAGATGTATATAATGTTCCCACCGAGAAGTAGGGACTGACATGCCAGGAATGTTGTAAAATATTACATCCGAGGTGTTAGGTTGCTTTAGGTTAGGATATATATCGTTATAGACGTATATAATGTCCAGATCGAGACGTGGAGACCGACAAGCCAGAATGTTGTAAAATATTACATCCGAGATGTTAGGTTGCCTTCGGTTAGGATATATATCGCTATAGACCTATATGATGTTCCACCAAGAAGTACGGGCTAACACGCCAGGAATGTTCTCAAATATTACATCCGAGAAGCTAGGTTGCCTTAGGCTAGGATATATAACGTTATAGATGTATATAATGTTAGCACCGAGAACTACGGGCCGACACGTCAGGAATGATGTAAAATATTACATTCGACAGGTTAGGTGGCCTTAGGCTAGGATATATATCGCTATAGACGTATATGATGTTCCCACCGAGAAGTACGTGCTAACACGCCAGGAATGTTGTCAAATATTACATCCGAGATGTTAGGT
Organism: Xylocopa violacea; assembly: GCA_963969225.1. Lineage (NCBI taxonomy): Eukaryota > Metazoa > Arthropoda > Insecta > Hymenoptera > Apidae > Xylocopa > Xylocopa violacea. The sequence goes on from CAXAJV010000001.1 coordinate 55,835,319, forward strand.
TGCCTTAGGCTAGGATACATAACGTTATAGACGTATATAATGCTACCACCGACAACTACGGGCCGAAATGCCAGGAATGTTGTAAAATATTACATCCCAGATGTTAGGTTGCGTTAGGTTAGGATATACAACGTTATAGACGTATATAATGTCTCCTCCGAGATGCAGGCGACGACACGCCAGAATGTTGTAAAATATTACATTCGACATGTTAGGTTGCCTTAGGTTAGGATATACAACGTTATAGACGTATATAATGTCCCTATCGGGAAGTAGGTGCCGTAGCTCCAGGATTGTTCTAAAATATTACGGTAGAGAGGTAAGGCTGCCTTAGGTTATGATATATAACGTTACAGACGTATATAATGTTCCCACCGAGACGTAGTGACCGACATGCCAGGAATGTTGTAAAATATTACATCCGAGATGTTAGGTTGCGTTAGGTTAGAATATACAACGTTATAGACGTATATAATGTCCCCATCGAGAAGCAGGCGACGACACGCCAGGAATGTTGTAAAATATTACATCCGAGATGTTATATTGCCTTACGTTAGGATATATAACGTTATAGACGTATATAATGTTCCCACCGAGAAGTACGGGCCGACACGCAAGGAATGTTACCAACTATTACATCCGAGATGTTAGGTTGCCTTTGGTTAGGATATACAACGTTAGAGACGTATATAATGTCCCTATCCGGATGTAGGTGCCGTAGCGCCAGGATTGTTCTAAAATATTACGGTAGAGAGGTAAGGCTGCCTTAGGTTATGATATATAACGTTACAGACGTATATAATGTTCCGACCGAGAAGTAGGGACCGACATGCCAGGAATGTTGTAAAATATTACATCCGAGATGTTAGGTTGCTTTAGGTTAGGATATATATCGTTATAGACGTATACAATGTTCCCACAGAGAACTAGGCACTTGCGTGCCAGGAATGTTGTAAAATATTACGGTAGAGATGATAGGTTGCCTTTGTTTAGGGTATATAACGTTATAGGCGTATATACCGTTCCCACCGGGAAGTAGGTGCCGACGCACCAGGTGTGCTGTAAAATATTACATTCGACATGTTAGGTTGCCTTAGGCTAGGATATATAACATTATTGACATATATAATGTTCCCACCGAGAAGTAGGTGCCGACGCGCCAGGCATGATGTAAAATATTACATTCGACATATTAGGTTGCCTTAGGCTAGGATATGTAGCGTTATAGAAGTATATAATGTTCCCACCGAGAAGTAGGGGCCGACGTGCCAGGAATGTAGTAAAATATTACATCCGAGATGTTAGGTTGCCTTAGGTTAGGATATATAACGTTATTGGCTTATATAACTTTCCCACCGAGAAATAGGCGCCGACGCGCCGGGAATGCTGTAAAATATTACATTCGACATGTTACGTTGCCTTAGGCTAGGATATATAGCGTTATAGACGTATACAATGTTCCCACCGAGAAGTAGGTACCGACGCGTCAGGAATGTTGTAAAATATTACATGCCAGATGTTAGGTTGCGTTAGGTTAGGATATACAACGTTGTAGACGTATATAATGTCCCCTGCGAGAAGCAGGCGACGACACGCCAGAATGTTGTAAAATATTACATTCGACATGTTAGGCTGCCTTAGGCTAGGATATATAACGTTATAGACGTATATAATATTCCCACCGAGAAATAGGGGCCGACGCGTCAGGAATGTTGTAAAATATTATACCCGAGATGTTAGGTTCCCTTAGGTTAGCATATACAACGTTATAGACGTATATAATGTTCCCACCGAGAAGTAGGGACCGGCATGCCAGGAATGTTGTAAAATATTACATCCGAGATGTTAGGTTGCTTTAGGTTAGGATATATATCGTTATAGACTTATATAATGTTCCCACCGAGACGTGGGGACCGACATGCCAGGAATGTTGTAAAATGTTACATCCCAGAAGTTAGGTTGCTTTGGGTTAGGATATACAACGTTATAGACGAATATAATATTCCCACCGAGAAATAGGGGCCGACGCGTCAGGAACGTTGTAAAATATTACACCCGAAATGTTATGCACCCTTAGGTTAGGATATACAACGTTATAGACGTATAGAATGTTCCCACCGAGATGTAGGGACCGACATGCCAGGAATGTTGTAAAATATGACATCCCAGAAGTTAGGTTGTGTTAGGTTAAGATATACAACGTTATAGACGTATATAATGTCCCCTTCGAGAAGCAGGCGACGACACACCAGAATGTTGTAAAATATTACATTCGACAAGTTAGGTTGCCTTAGGCTAGGATATACAACGTTATAGACGTATAGAATGTTCCCACCGAGAAATTGCGGCCGACGGGTCAGGAATGTTGTAAAATATTACACCCGAGATGTTAGGTTCCCTTAGGTTAGGATATACAACGTTATAGACGTATAGAATGTTCCCGCCGAGATGTAGGGACCGACATGCCAGTAATGTTGTAAAATATTACATACGAGATGTTAGGTTGCTTTGGGTTAGGATATACAACGTTATCGACGTATATAATGTCCCCATCGAAAATCAGGCGACGACACGCCAGAATGTTGTAAAATATTACACCCGAGATGTTAGGTTCCCTTAGGTTAGGATATACAACGTTATAGACGTATCTAATGTCCCCATCGAGAAGCAGGCGACGACACGCCAGAATGTTGTGAAATGTTACATCCGATATGTTAGGTTGCCTTAGGCTAGGACATATATCGTTATAGACGTATACAATGTTCCCACCGAAAAGTAGGGACCGACGCGTCAGGAATGTTGTAATATATTACATCCCAGATGTTAGGTTGCGTTAGGTTAGGATATACAACGTTATAGACGTATATAATGTCCCCTTCGAGAAGCAGGCGACGACACGCCAGGAATGTTGTAAAATATTACATCCGAGTTGTTAGGTTGCCTTAGTCTAGGACATATATCGTTATAGACGTATACAATGTTCCCACCGAGAAGTAGGGACCGACGCGTCAAGAATGTTGTAAAATATTACATCCCAGATGTTAGGTTGCGTTAGGTTAGGATATACAACGTTATAGACGTATATAATGTCCCCTTCGAGAAGCAGGGGACGACACGCCAGAATGGTGTAAAATATTACATCCGAGATGTTAGGTTGCCTTGGTCTAGGACATATATCGTTATAGACGTATACAATGTTCCCACCGAGAAATAGGGGCCGACGCGTCCGGAATGTTGTAAAACATTACACCCGAGATGTTAGGTTGCCTTAGGTTAGGATATACAACGTTATAGACGTATATAATATCCAGATCGAGACGTGGCTACCGACACGCCAGAATGTTGTAAAATATTACATCCGAGATGTTAGGTTGCCTTAGGCTAGTATATATATCGTTATAGACGTATACAATTTTGCCACCCAGAAGTAGGGACCGACATGCCAGGAATGTTGTAAAATATTACATACGAGATGTTAGGTTGCGTTAGGTTAGGACATACAACGTTATAGACGTATCTAATGTCCCCTTCGAGAAGCAGGCGACGACACGCCAGAATGTTGTAAAATATTACATCCGAGATGTTAGGTTGCCTTAGGCTAGGACATATATCGTTATAGACGTATACAATGTTCCCACCGAGAAGTAGGGACCGAGGCGTCAGGAATGTTGTAAAATATTATATCCCAGATGTTAGGTTGCGTTAGGTTAGGATATACAACGTTATAGACATATATAATGTCCCCTTCGAGAAGCAGGCGACGACACGCCAGAATGTTGTAAAATATTACACCCGAGATGTTAGGTTCCCTTAGGTTAGGATATACAACGTTAGAGACGTATATAATATTCCCACCGAGAAATAGGGGCCGACGCGTCAGGAATGTTGTAAAATATTACACCCGAGATGTTAGGTTCCCTTAGGTTAGCATATACAACGTTATGGACGTATATAATGTTTCCACCGAGAAGTAGGGACCGACATGCCAGGAATGTTGTAAAATATTACATCCGATATTTACGTTGCTTTATGTTAGGATATATGTCGTTATAGACTTATATAATGTTCCCACCGAGACGTGGGGACCAACATGCCAGGAATGTTGTAAAATATTACATCCCAGAAGTTAGGTTGCTTTGGGTTAGGATATACATCGATATAGACGTATATAATGTCCCCATCGAGAAGCAGGCGACGACACGCCAGGAATGTTGTAAAATATTACATCCGAGATGTTAGCTTGCCATAGTCTAGGACATATATCGTTATAGACGTATACAATGTTCCCACCGACAAATAGGGGCCGACGCGTCAGGAATGTAGTAAAACATTACACCCGAGATGTTAGGTTGCCTTAGGCTAGGATATATAACGTGATAGACGTATATAATGTCCCCACCGAGAAATAGGGGCCGACGCGTCAGGAATGTTGTAAAATATTACATCCCAGATGTTAGGTTGCGTTAGGTTAGGACATACAACGTTATAGACGTATCTAATGTTCCCACCGAGAAGTAGGGACCGACGCGTCAGGAATGTTGTAAAATAAAACATCCCAGATGTTAGGTTGCTTTGGGTTAGGATATACAACGTTATAGACGTATATAATGTCGCCATCGAGAAGCAGGCGACGACACGCCAGGAATGTTGTAAAATATTACATCCGAGATGTTAGGTTGCCTTAGGCTAGGACATATATCGTTATCGACGTATACAATGTTCCCACCGAGAAGTAGGGACCGACGCGTCAGGAATGTTGTAAAATAAAACATCCCAGATGTTAGGTTGCTTTAGGTTAGGATATACAACGTTATAGACGTATATAATGTCCCCTTCAAGAAGCAGGCGACGACACGCCAGAATGTTGTAAAATATTACATTCGACATGTTAGGTTGCTTTGGGTTAGGATATACAACGTTATAGACGTATATAATGTCCCCTTCGAGAAGCAGGCGACGACACGCCAGAATGTTGTAAAATATTACATTTGACATGTTAGGTTGCCTTAGGCTAGGATATGTAACGTTATAGACTTATATAATGTTCCCACCGAGACGTGGGGACCGTCATGCCAGGAATGTTGTAAAATATTACATCCCAGAAGTTAGGTTGCTTTGGGTTAGGATATACAACGTTATAGACGTATCTAATGTCCCCATCGAGAAGCAGGCGACGACACGCCAGAATGTTGTAATACATTACATCCGATATGTTAGGTTGCCTTAGGCTAGGATATATAACGTGATAGACGTATATAATGTTCCCACCGAGAAGTAAGGACCGAAATGCCAGGAATGTTGTAAAATTTTACACCCGAGATGTTAGGTTCCCTTAGGTTAGGATATACAACGTTATAGACGTATAGAATGTTCCCACCGAGAAATTGGGGCCGACGGGTCAGGAATGTTGTAAAATATTACACCCGGGATGTTAGGTTCCCTTAGGTTAGGATATACAACGTTATAGACGTATAGAAAGTTCCCAGCGAGATGTAGGGACCGACATGCCAGGAATATTGTAAAATATTACATCCGAGATGTTGCGTTGCTTTAGGATAGGATATATGTCGTTATAGACTTATATAATGTTCCCACCGAGACGTGGGGACCGACATGCCAGGAATGTTGTAAAATATTACATCCCAGAAGTTAGGTTTCTTTGGGTTAGGATATACAACGTTATAGACGTATCTAATGTCCCCATCGAAAAGCAGGCGACGACACGCCAGAATGTTGTAATACATTACATCCGATATGTTAGGTTGCCTTAGGCTAGGATATATAACGTGAGAGACGTATATAATGTTCCCACCGAGATGTAAGGACCGAAATGCCAGGAATGTTGTAAAATATTACACCCGAGATGTTAGGTTCCCTTAGGTTAGGATATACAACGTTATAGACGTATAGAATGTTCCCACCGAGAAATTGGGGCCGACGGGTCAGGAATGTTGTAAAATATTACACCCGAGATGTTAGGGTCCCTTAGGATAGGATATACAACGTTATAGACGTATCTAATGTCCCCATCGAGAAGCAGGCGACGACACGCCAGAATGTTGTGAAATGTTACATTCGATATGTTAGGTTGCCTTAGGCTAGGATATATAACGTGAGAGACGTATATAATGTTCCCACCGAGAAGTAGGGACCGAAATGCCAGAAATGTTGTAAAATATTACACCCGAGATGTTAGGTTCCCTTAGGTTAGGATATACAACGTTATAGACGTATAGAATGTTCCCACCGAGAAATTGGGGCCGACGGGTCAGGAATGTTGTAAAATATTACACCCGGGATGTTAGGTTCCCTTAGGTTAGGATATACAACGTTATAGACGTATAGAAAGTTCCCAGCGAGATGTAGGGACCGACATGCCAGGAATTTTGCAAAATATTACATCCCAGAAGTTAGGTACTTTGGGTTAGGATATACAACGATATAGACGTATATAATATCCCCATCGAGAAGCAGGCGACGACACGCCAGGAATGTGTTAAAATATTACATCCGAGATGTTAGGTTGCCTTAGGCTAGGATATACAACGTTATAGACGTATAGAATGTTCCCACCGAGAAGAAGGGACCGACATGCCAGGAATGTTGTGAAATATAACATCCGAGTTATTAGGTTGCTTTAGGTGAGGATATATATCGTTATAGACTTATATAATGTTTCCGCCGAGACGTGGGGACCGACATGCCAGGAATGTTGTAAAATATTACATCCCAGAAGTTAGGTTTCTTTGGGTTAGGATATACAACGTTATAGACGTATCTAATGTCCCCATCGAGAAGCAGGCGACGACACGCCAGAATGTTGTAAAATATTACATCCGATATGTTAAGTTGCCTTATGCTACGATATATATCGTTATAGACGTATACAATGTTCCCACCGAGAAGTAGGGACCGAAATGCCAGGAATGTTGTAAAACATTACACCCGAGATGTTAGGTTCCCTTAGGTTAGCATATACAACGTTATAGACGTATATAATGTTCCCACCGAGAAGTAGGGACCGACGCGTCAGGAATGTTGTAAAATAAAACATCCCAGATGTTAGGTTGCTTTAGGTTAGGATATACAACGTTATAGACGTATATAATGTCCCCTTCGAGAAGCAGGCGACGACACGCCAGAATGTTGTAAAACATTACATCCGATATGTTAGGTTGCCTTAGGCTAGGATATATAACGTGATAGACGTATATAATGTTCCCACCGAGAAATAGGGGCCGACGCGTCAGGAATGTTTTAAAATATGACATCCCAGATGTTAGGTTGCGTTAGGTTAAGATATACAACGTTATAGACGTATATAATGTCCCCTTCGAGAAGCAGGCGACGACACGCCAGAATGTTGTAAAATGTTAGACCCGAGATGTTAGCTTCCCTTAGGTTAGCATATACAACGTTATAGACGTATATAATGTTCCTACCGAGAAGTAGGGACCGACATGCCAGGAATGTTGTAAAATATTACATCCCAGAAGTTAGGTTGCTTTGGGTTAGGATATACAACGTTATAGACATATAGAATGTTCCCACCGAGAAATAGGGGCCGACGGGACAGGAATGTTGTAAAATATTACACCCGAGATGTTAGGTTGCGTTAGGTTAAAATATACAACGTTATAGACGTATATAATGTCCCCTTCGAGAAGCAGGCGACGACACGCCAGAATGTTGTAAAATGTTACACCCGAGATTTTAGCTTCCCTTAGGTTAGCATATACAACGTTATAGACGTATATAATGTTCCCACCGAGAAGTAGGGACCGACATGCCAGGAATGTTGTAAAATATTACACCCGAGATGTTAGGTTCCCTTAGGTTAGGATATACAACGTTATAGACGTATAGAATGTTCCCACCGAGAAATTGGGGCCGACGGGTCAGGAATGTTGTAAAATATTACACCCGAGATGTTAGGGTCCCTTAGGATAGGATATAAAACGTTATAGACGTATCTAATGTCCCCATCGAGAAGCAGGCGACGACACGCCAGAATGTTGTGAAATGTTACATTCGATATGTTAGGTTGCCTTAGGCTAGGATATATAACGTGAGAGACGTATAGAATGTTCCCACCGAGAAGTAGGGACCGAAATGCCAGGAATGTTGTAAAATATTACACCCGAGATGTTAGGTTCCCTTAGGTTAGGATATACAACGTTATAGACGTATAGAATGTTCCCACCGAGAAATTGGGGCCGACGGGTCAGGAATGTTGTAAAATATTACACCCGGGATGTTAGGTTCCCTTAGGTTAGGATATACAACGTTATAGACGTATAGAAAGTTCCCAGCGAGATGTAGGGACCGACATGCCAGGAATTTTGTAAAATATTACATCCCAGAAGTTAGGTTGCTTTGGGTTAGGATATACAACGATATAGACGTATATAATGTCCCCATCGAGAAGCAGGCGACGACACGCCAGGAATGTTGTAAAATATTACATCCGAGATGTTAGGTTGCCTTAGGCTAGGATATACAACGTTATAGACGTATAGAATGTTCCCACCGAGAAGCAGGCGACGACACGCCATGAATGTTGTAAAATATTACATCCTAGATGTTAGGTTCCCTTAGGATAGGATATACAACGTTATAGACGTATCTAATGTCCCCATCGAGAAGCAGGCGACGACACGCCAGAATGTTGTAAAATATTACATCCGAGATATTAGGTTCCCTTAGGTTAGGATATACAACGTTATAGACGTATAGAATGTTCCCACCGAGAAGAAGGAACCGACATGCCAGGAATGTTGTGAAATATAACATCCGAGTTATTAGGTTGCTTTAGGTGAGGATATATATCGTTATAGACTTATATAATGTTTCCGCCGAGACGTGGGGACCGACATGCCAGGAATGTTGTAAAATATTACATCCCAGAAGTTAGGTTTCTTTGGGTTAGGATATACAACGTTATAGACGTATATAATGTCCCCATCGAGAAGCAGGCGACGACACGCCAGGAATGTTGTAAAATATTACATCCTAGATGTTAGGTTCCCTTAGGATAGGATATACAACGTTATAGACGTATATAATGTCCCCTTCGAGAAGCAGGCGACGACACGCCAGAAAGTTGTACAACATTACATCCTATATGTTAGGTTGCCTTAGGCTAGGATATATAACGTGAGAGACGTATATAATGTTCCCACCGAGAAGTAGGGACCGAAATGCCAGGAATGTTGTAAAATATTACACCCGAGATGTTAGGTTGCCTTAGGCTAGGATATACAACGTTATAGACGTATAGAATGTTCCCACCGAGATGTAGGGACCGACATGCCAGGAATGTTGTAAAATATTACATCCCAGAAGTTAGGTTTCTTTGGGTTAGGATATACAACGTTATAGACATATAGAATGTTTCCACCGAGAAATAGGGGCCGACGGGTCACGAATGTTGTAAAATATTACACCCGAGATGTTAGGTTCCCTTAGGTTAAGATATACAACTTTATAGACGTATATAATGTCCCCTTCGAGAAGCAGGCGACGACACGCCAGAATGTTGTAAAATGTTACACCCGAGATGTTAGCTTCCCTTAGGTTAGCATATACAACGTTATAGACGTATATAATGTTCCCACCGAGAAGTAGGGACCGACATGCCAGTAATGTTGTAAAATATTACACCCGAGATGTTAGGTTCCCTTAGGTTAGGATATACAACGTTATAGATGTATAGAAAGTTCCCACCGAGAAGTAAGGACCAAAATGCCAGGAATGTTGTAAAATATTACACCCGAGATGTTAGGTTCCCTTAGGTTAGGATATACAACGTTATAGATGTATAGAATGTTCCCACCGAGAAATTGGGTCCGACGGGTCAGGAATGTTGTAAAATATTACACCCGAGATGTTAGGTTCCCTTAGGTTAGGATATACAACGTTATAGACGTATAGAAAGTTCCCAGCGAGATGTAGGCACCGACATGCCAGGAATGTTGTAAAATATTACATCCCAGAAGTTAGGTTGCTTTGGGTTAGGATATACAACGCTATAGACGTATACAATGTCCCCATCGAGAAGCGGGCGACGACACGCCAGGAATGATGTAAAATATTACATCCGAGATGTTAGGTTGCCTTAGGCTAGGATATACAACGTTATAGACGTATAGAATGTTCCCACCGAGATGTAGGGACCGACATGCCAGGAATGTTGTAAAATATTACCTCCCAGAAGTTAGGTATCTTTGGGTTAGGATATACAACGTTATAGACATATAGAATGTCCCCACCGAGAAATAGGGGCCGACGCGTCAGGAATGTTGTAAAATATGACATCCCAGATGTTAGGTTGCGTTAGGTTAAGATATACAACGTTATAGACGTATATAATGTCCCCTTCGAAAAGCAGGCGACGACACGCCAGAATGTTGTAAAATGTTACATCCGAGATTTTAGCTTCCCTTAGGTTAGCATATACAAGGTTATAGACGTATATAATGTTCCCACCGAGAAGTAGAGACCGACATGCCAGGAATGTTGTAAAATATTACATACGAGATGTTAGGTTGCTTTGGGTTAGGATATACAACGTTATAGACGTATATAATGTCCCCATCGAGAAGCAGGCGACGACACGCCAGAATGTTGTAAAATATTACATCCTAGATGTTAGGTTCCCTTAGGTTAGCATATACAACGTTATAGACGTATATAATGTTCCCACCGAGAAGTAGGGACCGACATGCCAGGAATGTTGTAAAATATTACATACCAGATGTTAGGTTGCTTTGGGTTAGGATATACAACGTTATAGACGTATATAATGTCCCCATCGAGAAGCAGGCGACGACGCGTCAGGAATGTTGTAAAATATTACACCCGAGATGTTAGGTTCCCATAGGTTAGGATATACAACATTATAGACATATAGAATGTTCCCACCGAGAAATAGGGGCCGACGGGACAGGAATGTTGTAAAATATTACACCCGAGATGTTAGATTCCCTTAGGTTAGGATATACAATGTTATAGACGTATAGAAAGTTCCCACGGAGATGTAGGGGCCGACATGCCAGGAATATTGTAAAATATTACATCCGAGATGTTGCGTTGCTTTAGGGTAGGATATATGTCGTTATAGACTTATATAATGTTCCCACCGAGACGTGGGGACCGACATGCCAGGAATGTTGTAAAATATTACATCCCAGAAGTTAGGTTTCTTTGGGTTAGGATATACAACGTTATAGACGTATCTAATGTCCCCATCGAGAAGCAGGCGACGACACGCCAGAATGTTGTGAAATGTTACATTCGATATGTTAGGTTGCCTTAGGCTAGGATATATAACGTGAGAGACGTATATAATGTTCCCACCGAGAAGTAGGGACCGAAATGCCAGGAATGTTGTAAAATATTACACCCGAGATGTTAGGTTCCCTTAGGTTAGGATATACAACGTTATAGACGTATAGAATGTTCCCACCGAGAAATTGGGGCCGACGGGTCAGGAATGTTATAAAATATTACACCCGGGATGTTAGGTTCCCTTAGGTTAGGATATACAACGTTATAGACGTATAGAAAGTTCCCAGCGAGATGTAGGGACCGACATGCCAGGAATTTTGTAAAATATTACATCCCAGAAGTTAGGTTGCTTTGGGATAGGATATACAACGATATAGACGTATATAATGTCCCCATCGAGAAGCAGGCGACGACACGCCAGGAATGTTGTAAAATATTACATGCGAGATGTTAGGTTGCCTTAGGCTAGGATATACAACGTTATAGACGTATAGAATGTTCCCACCGAGAAGCAGGCGACGACACGCCATGAATGTTGTAAAATATTACATCCTAGATGTTAGGTTCCCTTAGGATAGGATATACAACGTTATAGACGTATCTAATGTCCCCATCGAGAAGCAGGCGACGACACGCCAGAATGTTGTAAAATATTACATCCGAGATATTAGGTTACCTTAGGTTAGGATATACAACGTTATAGACGTATATAATGTCCCCATCGAGAAGCAGGCGACGACACGCCAGGAATGTGTTAAAATATTACATCCGAGATGTTAGGTTGCCTTAGGCTAGGATATACAACGTTATAGACGTATAGAATGTTCCCACCGAGAAGAAGGGACCGACATGCCAGGAATGTTGTGAAATATAACATCCGAGTTATTAGGTTGCTTTAGGTGAGGATATATATCGTTATAGACTTATATAATGTTTCCGCCGAGACGTGGGGACCGACATGCCAGGAATGTTGTAAAATATTACATCCCAGAAGTTAGGTTTCTTTGGGTTAGGATATACAACGTTATAGACGTATATAATGTCCCCATCGAGAAGCAGGCGACGACACGCCAGGAATGTTGTAAAATATTACATCCTAGATGTTAGGTTCCCTTAGGATAGGATATACAACGTTATAGACGTATATAATGTCCCCTACGAGAAGCAGGCGACGACACGCCAGAATGTTGTAAAATATTACATCCGAGATGTTAGGTTGCCTTAGGCTAGGATATACAACGTTATAGACGTATAGAATGTTCCCACCGAGATGTAGGGACCGACATGCCAGGAATGTTGTAAAATATTACCTCCCAGAAGTTAGGTTTCTTTGGGTTAGGATATACAACGTTATAGACATATAGAATGTCCCCACCGAGAAATAGGGGCCGACGCGTCAGGAATGTTGTAAAATATGACATCCCAGATGTTAGGTTGCGTTAGGTTAAGATATACAACGTTATAGACGTATATAATGTCCCCTTCGAGAAGCAGGCGACGACACGCCAGAATGTTGTAAAATGTTACACCCGAGATTTTAGCTTCCCTTAGGTTAGCATATACAACGTTATAGACGTATATAATGTTCCCACCGAGAAGTAGGGACCGACATGCCAGGAATGTTGTAAAATATTACATACGAGATGTTAGGTTGCTTTGGGTTAGGATATACAACGTTATAGACGTATATAATGTCCCCATCGAGAAGCAGGCGACGACACGCCAGAATGTTGTAAAATATTACATCCTAGATGTTAGGTTCCCTTAGGTTAGCATATACAACGTTATAGACGTATATAATGTTCCCACCGAGAAGTAGGGACCGACATGCCAGGAATGTTGTAAAATATTACATACCAGATGTTAGGTTGCTTTGGGTTAGGATATACAACGTTATAGACGTATATAATGTCCCCATCGAGAAGCAGGCGACGACGCGTCAGGAATGTTGTAAAATATTACACCCGAGATGTTAGGTTCCCATAGGCTAGGATATACAACATTATAGACATATAGAATGTTCCCACCGAGAAATAGGGGCCGACGGGACAGGAATGTTGTAAAATATTACACCCGAGATGTTAGATTCCCTTAGGTTAGGATATACAATGTTATAGACGTATAGAAAGTTCCCACGGAGATGTAGGGGCCGACATGCCAGGAATATTGTAAAATATTACATCCGAGATGTTGCGTTGCTTTAGGGTAGGATATATGTCGTTATAGACTTATATAATGTTCCCACCGAGACGTGGGGACCGACATGCCAGGAATGTTGTAAAATATTACATCCCAGAAGTTAGGTTTCTTTGGGTTAGGATATACAACGTTATAGACGTATCTAATGTCCCCATCGAGAAGCAGGCGACGACACGCCAGAATGTTGTAATACATTACATCCGATATGTTAGGTTGCCTTAGGCTAGGATATATAACGTGATAGACGTATATAATGTTCCCACCGAGATGTAAGGACCGAAATGCCAGGAATGTTGTAAAATATTACACACGAGATGTTAGGTTCCCTTAGGTTAGGATATACAACGTTATAGACGTATAGAATGTTCCCACCGAGAAATTGGGGCCGACGGGTCAGGAATGTTGTAAAATATTACACCCGAGATGTTAGGGTCCCTTAGGATAGGATATACAACGTTATAGACGTATCTAATGTCCCCATCGAGAAGCAGGCGACGACACGCCAGAATGTTGTGAAATGTTACATTCGATATGTTAGGTTGCCTTAGGCTAGGATATATAACGTGAGAGACGTATATAATGTTCCCACCGAGAAGTAGGGACCGAAATGCCAGGAATGTTGTAAAATATTACATCCCAGAAGTTAGGTTGCTTTGGGTTAGGATATACAACGCTATAGACTTATACAATGTCCCCATCGAGAAGCAGGCGACGACACGCCAGGAATGTGTTAAAATATTACATCCGAGATGTTAGGTTGCCTTAGGCTAGGATATACAACGTTATAGACGTATAGAATGTTCCCACCGAGAAGAAGGGACCGACATGCCAGGAATGTTGTGAAATATAACATCCGAGTTATTAGGTTGCTTTAGGTGAGGATATATATCGTTATAGACTTATATAATGTTTCCGCCGAGACGTGGGGACCGACATGCCAGGAATGTTGTAAAATATTACATCCCAGAAGTTAGGTTTCTTTGGGTTAGGATATACAACGTTATAGACGTATATAATGTCCCCATCGAGGAGCAGGCGACGACACGCCAGGAATGTTGTAAAATATTACATCCTAGATGTTAGGTTCCCTTAGGATAGGATATACAACGTTATAGACGTATATAATGTCCCCTTCGAGAAGCAGGCGACGACACGCCAGAATGTTGTAAAATATTACATCCGAGATGTTAGGTTGCCTTAGGCTAGGATATACAACGTTATAGACGTATAGAATGTTCCCACCGAGATGTAGGGACCGACATGCCAGGAATGTTGTAAAATATTACATCCGAGTTGTTAGGTTGCTTTAGGTTAGGATATATATCGTTATAGACTTATATAATGTTCCCACCGAGACGTGGGGACCGACATGCCAGGAATGTTGTAAAATATTACATCCCAGAAGTTAGGTTTCTTTGGGTTAGGATATACAACGTTATAGACGTATATAATGTCCCCATCGAGAAGCAGGCGACGACGCGCCAGGAATGTTGTAAAATATTACATCCGAGATGTTAGGTTCCCTTAGGTTAGGATATACAACGTTATAGACATATATAATGTCCCCATCGAGAAGCAGGCGACGACACGCCAGAAAGTTGTACAACATTACATCCGATATGTTAGGTTGCCTTAGGCTAGGATATATAACGTGAGAGACGTATATAATGTTCCCACCGAGAAGTAGGGACCGAAATGCCAGGAATGTTGTAAAATATTACACCCGAGATGTTAGGTTGCCTTAGGCTAGGATATACAACGTTATAGACGTATAGAATGTTCCCACCGAGATGTAGGGACCGACATGCCAGGAATGTTGTAAAATATTACATCCCAGAAGTTAGGTTTCTTTGGGTTAGGATATACAACGTTATAGACATATAGAATGTTTCCACCGAGAAATAGGGGCCGACGGGTCAGGAATGTTGTAAAATATTACACCCGAGATGTTAGGTTCCCTTAGGTTAAGATATACAACTTTATAGACGTATATAATGTCCCCTTCGAGAAGCAGGCGACGACACGCCAGAATGTTGTAAAATGTTACACCCGAGATGTTAGCTTCCCTTAGGTTAGCATATACAACGTTATAGATGTATAGAAAGTTCCCACCGAGAAGTAAGGACCAAAATGCCAGGAATGTTGTAAAATATTACACCCGAGATGTTAGGTTCCCTTAGGTTAGGATATACAACGTTATAGATGTATAGAATGTTCCCACCGAGAAATTGGGTCCGACGGGTCAGGAATGTTGTAAAATATTACACCCGAGATGTTAGGTTCCCTTAGATTAGGATATACAACGTTATAGACGTATAGAAAGTTCCCAGCGAGATGTAGGCACCGACATGCCAGGAATGTTGTAAAATATTACATCCCAGATGTTAGGTTGCTTTGGGTTAGGATATACAACGCTATAGACGTATACAATGTCCCCATCGAGAAGCAGGCGACAACACGCCAGGAATGATGTAAAATATTACATCCGAGATGTTAGGTTGCCTTAGGCTAGGATATACAACGTTATAGACGTATAGAATGTTCCCACCGAGATGTAGGGACCGACATGCCAGGAATGTTGTAAAATATTACCTCCCAGAAGTTAGGTTTCTTTGGGTTAGGATATACAACGTTATAGACATATAGAATGTCCCCACCGAGAAATAGGGGCCGACGCGTCAGGAATGTTGTAAAATATGACATCCCAGATGTTAGGTTGCGTTAGGTTAAGATATACAACGTTATAGACGTATATAATGTCCCCTTCGAGAAGCAGGCGACGACACGCCAGAATGTTGTAAAATGTTACACCCGAGATTTTAGCTTCCCTTAGGTTAGCATATACAACGTTATAGACGTATATAATGTTCCCACCGAGAAGTAGGGACCGACATGCCAGGAATGTTGTAAAATATTACATACGAGATGTTAGGTTGCTTTGGGTTAGGATATACAACGTTATAGACGTATATAATGTCCCCATCGAGAAGCAGGCGACGACACGCCAGAATGTTGTAAAATATTACATCCTAGATGTTAGGTTCCCTTAGGTTAGCATATACAACGTTATAGACGTATATAATGTTCCCACCGAGAAGTAGGGACCGACATGCCAGGAATGTTGTAAAATATTACATACCAGATGTTAGGTTGCTTTGGGTTAGGATATACAACGTTATAGACGTATATAATGTCCCCATCGAGAAGCAGGCGACGACGCGTCAGGAATGTTGTAAAATATTACACCCGAGATGTTAGGTTCCCATAGGCTAGGATATACAACATTATAGACATATAGAATGTCCCCACCGAGAAATAGGGGCCGACGCGTCAGGAATGTTGTAAAATATGACATCCCAGATGTTAGGTTCCCTTAGGTTAGGATATACAACGTTATAGACATATATAATGTCCCCATCGAGAAGCAGGCGACGACACGCCAGAATGTTGTAATACATTACATCCGATATGTTAGGTTGCCTTAGGCTAGGATATATAACGTGATAGACGTATATAATGTTCCCACCGAGATGTAAGGACCGAAATGCCAGGAATGTTGTAAAATATTACACCCGAGATGTTAGGTTCCCTTAGGTTAGGATATACAACGTTATAGACGTATAGAATGTTCCCACCGAGAAATTGGGGCCGACGGGTCAGGAATGTTGTAAAATATTACACCCGAGATGTTAGGGTCCCTTAGGATAGGATATACAACGTTATAGACGTATCTAATGTCCCCATCGAGAAGCAGGCGACGACACGCCAGAATGTTGTGAAATGTTACATTCGATATGTTAGGTTGCCTTAGGCTAGGATATATAACGTGAGAGACGTATATAATGTTCCCACCGAGAAGTAGGGACCGAAATGCCAGGAATGTTGTAAAATATTACACCCGAGATGTTAGGTTCCCTTAGGTTAGGATATACAACGTTATAGACGTATATAATGTCCCCATCGAGAAGCAGGCGACGACACGCCAGGAATGTGTTAAAATATTACATCCGAGATGTTAGGTTGCCTTAGGCTAGGATATACAACGTTATAGACGTATAGAATGTTCCCACCGAGAAGAAGGGACCGACATGCCAGGAATATTGTGAAATATAACATCCGAGTTATTAGGTTGCTTTAGGTGAGGATATATATCGTTATAGACTTATATAATGTTTCCGCCGAGACGTGGGGACCGACATGCCAGGAATGTTGTAAAATATTACATCCCAGAAGTTAGGTTTCTTTGGGTTAGGATATACAACGTTACAGACGTGTATAATGTCCCCATCGAGAAGCAGGCGACGACGCGCCAGGAATGTTGTAAAATATTACATCCGAGATGTTAGGTTCCCTTAGGTTAGGATATACAACGTTATAGACATATATAATGTCCCCATCGAGAAGCAGGCGACGACACGCCAGAAAGTTGTACAACATTACATCCGATATGTTAGGTTGCCTTAGGCTAGGATATATAACGTGAGAGACGTATATAATGTTCCCACCGAGAAGTAGGGACCGAAATGCCAGGAATATTGTAAAATATTACACCCGAGATGTTAGGTTGCCTTAGGCTAGGATATACAACGTTATAGACGTATAGAATGTTCCCACCGAGATGTAGGGACCGACATGCCAGGAATGTTGTAAAATATTACATCCCAGAAGTTAGGTTTCTTTGGGTTAGGATATACAACGTTATAGACATATAGAATGTTTCCACCGAGAAATAGGGGCCGACGGGTCAGGAATGTTGTAAAATATTACACCCGAGATGTTAGGTTCCCTTAGGTTAAGATATACAACGTTATAGACGTATATAATGTCCCCTTCAAGAAGCAGGCGACGACACGCCAGAATGTTGTAAAATGTTACACCCGAGATGTTAGCTTCCCTTAGGTTAGCATATACAACGTTATAGACGTATATAATGTTCCCATCGAGAAGTAGGGACCGACATGCCAGTAATGTTGTAAAATATTACACCCGAGATGTTAGGTTCCCTTAGGTTAGGATATACAACGTTATAGATGTATAGAAAGTTCCCACCGAGAAGTAAGGACCAAAATGCCAGGAATGTTGTAAAATATTACACCCGAGATGTTAGGTTCCCTTAGGTTAGGATATACAACGTTATAGATGTATAGAATGTTCCCACCGAGAAATTGGGTCCGACGGGTCAGGAATGTTGTAAAATATTACACCCGAGATGTTAGGTTCCCTTAGATTAGGATATACAACGTTATAGACGTATAGAAAGTTCCCAGCGAGATGTAGGCACCGACATGCCAGGAATGTTGTAAAATATTACATCCCAGAAGTTAGGTTGCTTTGGGTTAGGATAAACAACGCTATAGACGTATACAATGTCCCCATCGAGAAGCAGGCGACGACACGCCAGGAATGATGTAAAATATTACATCCGAGATGTTAGGTTGCCTTAGGCTAGGATATACAACGTTATAGACGTATAGAATGTTCCCACCGAGATGTAGGGACCGACATGCCAGGAATGTTGTAAAATATTACCTCCCAGAAGTTAGGTTTCTTTGGGTTAGGATATACAACGTTATAGACATATAGAATGTCCCCACCGAGAAATAGGGGCCGACGCGTCAGGAATGTTGTAAAATATGACATCCCAGATGTTAGGTTGCGTTAGGTTAAGATATACAACGTTATAGACGTATATAATGTCCCCTTCGAGAAGCAGGCGACGACACGCCAGAATGTTGTAAAATGTTACACCCGAGATTTTAGCTTCCCTTAGGTTAGCATATACAACGTTATAGACGTATATAATGGTCCCACCGAGAAGTAGGGACCGACATGCCAGGAATGTTGTAAAATATTACATACGAGATGTTAGGTTGCTTTGGGTTAGGATATACAACGTTATAGACGTATATAATGTCCCCATCGAGAAGCAGGCGACGACACGCCAGAATGTTGTAAAATATTACATCCTAGATGTTAGGTTCCCTTAGGATAGGATATACAACGTTATAGACGTATATAATGTCCCCTTCGAGAAGCAGGCGACGACACGCCAGAATGTTGTAAAATATTACATCCGAGATGTTAGGTTGCCTTAGGCTAGGATATACAACGTTATAGACGTATAGAATGCTCCCACCGAGATGTAGGGACCGACATGCCAGGAATGTTGTAAAATATTACATCCGAGTTGTTAGGTTGCTTTAGGTTAGGATATATATCGTTATAGACTTATATAATGTTTCCGCCGAGACGTGGGGACCGACATGCCAGGAATGTTGTAAAATATTACATCCCAGAAGTTAGGTTTCTTTGGGTTAGGATATACAACGTTATAGACGTATATAATGTCCCCATCGAGAAGCAGGCGACGACACGCCAGGAATGTTGTAAAATATTACATCCTAGATGTTAGGTTCCCTTAGGATAGGATATACAACGTTATAGACGTATATAATGTCCCCTTCGAGAAGCAGGCGACGACACGCCAGAATGTTGTAAAATATTACATCCGAGATGTTAGGTTGCCTTAGGCTAGGATATACAACGTTATAGACGTATAGAATGCTCCCACCGAGATGTAGGGACCGACATGCCAGGAATGTTGTAAAATATTACATCCGAGTTGTTAGGTTGCTTTAGGTTAGGATATATATCGTTATAGACTTATATAATGTTCCCACCGAGACGTGGGGACCGACATGCCAGGAATGTTGTAAAATATTACATCCCAGAAGTTAGGTTTCTTTGGGTTAGGATATACAACGTTACAGACGTGTATAATGTCCCCATCGAGAAGCAGGCGACGACGCGCCAGGAATGTTGTAAAATATTACATCCGAGATGTTAGGTTCCCTTAGGTTAGGATATACAACGTTATAGACATATATAATGTCCCCATCGAGAAGCAGGCGACGACACGCCAGAATGTTGTAATACATTACATCCGATATGTTAGGTTGCCTTAGGCTAGGATATATAACGTGATAGACGTATATAATGTTCCCACCGAGATGTAAGGACCGAAATGCCAGGAATGTTGTAAAATATTACACCCGAGATGTTAGGTTCCCTTAGGTTAGGATATACAACGTTATAGACGTATAGAATGTTCCCACCGAGAAATTGGGGCCGACGGGTCAGGAATGTTGTAAAATATTACACCCGAGATGTTAGGGTCCCTTAGGATAGGATATACAACGTTATAGACGTATCTAATGTCCCCATCGAGAAGCAGGCGACGACACGCCAGAATGTTGTGAAATGTTACATTCGATATGTTAGGTTGCCTTAGGCTAGGATATATAACGTGAGAGACGTATATAATGTTCCCACCGAGAAGTAGAGACCGAAATGCCAGGAATGTTGTAAAATATTACACCCGAGATGTTAGGTTCCCTTAGGTTAGGATATACAACGTTATAGACGTATATAATGTCCCCATCGAGAAGCAGGCGACGACACGCCAGGAATGTGTTAAAATATTACATCCGAGATGTTAGGTTGCCTTAGGCTAGGATATACAACGTTATAGACGTATAGAATGTTCCCACCGAGAAGAAGGGACCGACATGCCAGGAATATTGTGAAATATAACATCCGAGTTATTAGGTTGCTTTAGGTGAGGATATATATCGTTATAGACTTATATAATGTTTCCGCCGAGACGTGGGGACCGACATGCCAGGAATGTTGTAAAATATTACATCCCAGAAGTTAGGTTTCTTTGGGTTAGGATATACAACGTTATAGACGTATATAATGTCCCCATCGAGAAGCAGGCGACGACACGCCAGGAATGTTGTAAAATATTACATCCTAGATGTTAGGTTCCCTTAGGATAGGATATACAACGTTATATACGTATATAATGTCCCCTTCGAGAAGCAGGCGACGACACGCCAGAATGTTGTAAAATATTACATCCGAGATGTTAGGTTGCCTTAGGCTAGGATATACAACGTTATAGACGTATAGAATGCTCCCACCGAGATGTAGGGACCGACATGCCAGGAATGTTGTAAAATATTACATCCGAGTTGTTAGGTTGCTTTAGGTTAGGATATATATCGTTATAGACTTATATAATGTTCCCACCGAGACGTGGGGACCGACATGCCAGGAATGTTGTAAAATATTACATCCCAGAAGTTAGGTTTCTTTGGGTTAGGATATACAACGTTACAGACGTGTATAATGTCCCCATCGAGAAGCAGGCGACGACGCGCCAGGAATGTTGTAAAATATTACATCCGAGATGTTAGGTTCCCTTAGGTTAGGATATACAACGTTATAGACATATATAATGTCCCCATCGAGAAGCAGGCGACGACACGCCAGAAAGTTGTACAACATTACATCCGATATGTTAGGTTGCCTTAGGCTAGGATATATAACGTGAGAGACGTATATAATGTTCCCACCGAGAAGTAGGGTCCGAAATGCCAGGAATATTGTAAAATATTACACCCGAGATGTTAGGTTGCCTTAGGCTAGGATATACAACGTTATAGACGTATAGAATGTTCCCACCGAGATGTAGGGACCGACATGCCAGGAATGTTGTAAAATATTACATCCCAGAAGTTAGGTTTCTTTGGGTTAGGATATACAACGTTATAGACATATAGAATGTTTCCACCGAGAAATAGGGGCCGACGGGTCAGGAATGTTGTAAAATATTACACCCGAGATGTTAGGTTCCCTTAGGTTAAGATATACAACGTTATAGACGTATATAATGTCCCCTTCAAGAAGCAGGCGACGACACGCCAGAATGTTGTAAAATGTTACACCCGAGATGTTAGCTTCCCTTAGGTTAGCATATACAACGTTATAGACGTATATAATGTTCCCATCGAGAAGTAGGGACCGACATGCCAGTAATGTTGTAAAATATTACACCCGAGATGTTAGGTTCCCTTAGGTTAGGATATACAACGTTATAGATGTATAGAAAGTTCCCACCGAGAAGTAAGGACCAAAATGCCAGGAATGTTGTAAAATATTACACCCGAGATGTTAGGTTCCCTTAGGTTAGGATATACAACGTTATAGATGTATAGAATGTTCCCACCGAGAAATTGGGTCCGACGGGTCAGGAATGTTGTAAAATATTACACCCGAGATGTTAGGTTCCCTTAGATTAGGATATACAACGTTATAGACGTATAGAAAGTTCCCAGCGAGATGTAGGCACCGACATGCCAGGAATGTTGTAAAATATTACATCCCAGAAGTTAGGTTGCTTTGGGTTAGGATAAACAACGCTATAGACGTATACAATGTCCCCATCGAGAAGCAGGCGACGACACGCCAGGAATGATGTAAAATATTACATCCGAGATGTTAGGTTGCCTTAGGCTAGGATATACAACGTTATAGACGTATAGAATGTTCCCACCGAGATGTAGGGACCGACATGCCAGGAATGTTGTAAAATATTACCTCCCAGAAGTTAGGTTTCTTTGGGTTAGGATATACAACGTTATAGACATATAGAATGTCCCCACCGAGAAATAGGGGCCGACGCGTCAGGAATGTTGTAAAATATGACATCCCAGATGTTAGGTTGCGTTAGGTTAAGATATACAACGTTATAGACGTATATAATGTCCCCTTCGAGAAGCAGGCGACGACACGCCAGAATGTTGTAAAATGTTACACCCGAGATTTTAGCTTCCCTTAGGTTAGCATATACAACGTTATAGACGTATATAATGGTCCCACCGAGAAGTAGGGACCGACATGCCAGGAATGTTGTAAAATATTACATACGAGATGTTAGGTTGCTTTGGGTTAGGATATACAACGTTATAGACGTATATAATGTCCCCATCGAGAAGCAGGCGACGACACGCCAGAATGTTGTAAAATATTACATCCTAGATGTTAGGTTCCCTTAGGTTAGCATATACAACGTTATAGACGTATATAATGTTCCCACCGAGAAGTAGGGACCGACATGCCAGGAATGTTGTAAAATATTACATACCAGATGTTAGGTTGCTTTGGGTTAGGATATACAACGTTATAGACGTATATAATGTCCCCATCGAGAAGCAGGCGACGACGCGTCAGGAATGTTGTAAAATATTACACCCGAGATGTTAGGTTCCCATAGGCTAGGATATACAACATTATAGACATATAGAATGTTCCCACCGAGAAATAGGGGCCGACGGGACAGGAATGTTGTAAAATATTACACCCGAGATGTTAGATTCCCTTAGGTTAGGATATACAATGTTATAGACGTATAGAAAGTTCCCACGGAGATGTAGGGGCCGACATGCCAGGAATATTGTAAAATATTACATCCGAGATGTTGCGTTGCTTTAGGGTAGGATATATGTCGTTATAGACTTATATAATGTTCCCACCGAGACGTGGGGACCGACATGCCAGGAATGTTGTAAAATATTACATCCCAGAAGTTAGGTTTCTTTGGGTTAGGATATACAACGTTATAGACGTATCTAATGTCCCCATCGAGAAGCAGGCGACGACACGCCAGAATGTTGTAATACATTACATCCGATATGTTAGGTTGCCTTAGGCTAGGATATATAACGTGATAGACGTATATAATGTTCCCACCGAGATGTAAGGACCGAAATGCCAGGAATGTTGTAATATATTACACCCGAGATGTTAGGTTCCCTTAGGTTAGGATATACAACGTTATAGACGTATAGAATGTTCCCACCGAGAAATTGGGGCCGACGGGTCAGGAATGTTGTAAAATATTACACCCGAGATGCTAGGGTCCCTTAGGATAGGATATACAACGTTATAGACGTATCTAATGTCCCCATCGAGAAGCAGGCGACGACACGCCAGAATGTTGTGAAATGTTACATTCGATATGTTAGGTTGCCTTAGGCTAGGATATATAACGTGAGAGACGTATATAATGTTCCCACCGAGAAGTAGGGACCGAAATGCCAGGAATGTTGTAAAATATTACACCCGAGATGTTAGGTTCCCTTAGGTTAGGATATACAACGTTATAGACGTATATAATGTCCCCATCGAGAAGCAGGCGACGACACGCCAGGAATGTGTTAAAATATTACATCCGAGATGTTAGGTTGCCTTAGGCTAGGATATACAACGTTATAGACGTATAGAATGTTCCCACCGAGAAGAAGGGACCGACATGCCAGGAATATTGTGAAATATAACATCCGAGTTATTAGGTTGCTTTAGGTGAGGATATATATCGTTATAGACTTATATAATGTTTCCGCCGAGACGTGGGGACCGACATGCCAGGAATGTTGTAAAATATTACATCCCAGAAGTTAGGTTTCTTTGGGTTAGGATATACAACGTTATAGACGTATATAATGTCCCCATCGAGAAGCAGGCGACGACACGCCAGGAATGTTGTAAAATATTACATCCTAGATGTTAGGTTCCCTTAGGATAGGATATACAACGTTATAGACGTATATAATGTCCCCTTCGAGAAGCAGGCGACGACACGCCAGAATGTTGTAAAATATTACATCCGAGATGTTAGGTTGCCTTAGGCTAGGATATACAACGTTATAGACGTATAGAATGCTCCCACCGAGATGTAGGGACCGACATGCCAGGAATGTTGTAAAATATTACATCCGAGTTGTTAGGTTGCTTTAGGTTAGGATATATATCGTTATAGACTTATATAATGTTCCCACCGAGACGTGGGGACCGACATGCCAGGAATGTTGTATAATATTACATACGAGATGTTAGGTTGCTTTGGGTTAGGATATACAACGTTATAGACGTATATAATGTCCCCATCGAGAAGCAGGCGACGACACGCCAGAATGTTGTAAAATATTACATCCTAGATGTTAGGTTCCCTTAGGTTAGCATATACAACGTTATAGACGTATATAATGTTCCCACCGAGAAGTAGGGACCGACATGCCAGGAATGTTGTAAAATATTACATACCAGATGTTAGGTTGCTTTGGGTTAGGATATACAACGTTATAGACGTATATAATGTCCCCATCGAGAAGCAGGCGACGACGCGTCAGGAATGTTGTAAAATATTACACCCGAGATGTTAGGTTCCCATAGGCTAGGATATACAACATTATAGACATATAGAATGTTCCCACCGAGAAATAGGGGCCGACGGGACAGGAATGTTGTAAAATATTACACCCGAGATGTTAGATTCCCTTAGGTTAGGATATACAATGTTATAGACGTATAGAAAGTTCCCACGGAGATGTAGGGGCCGACATGCCAGGAATATTGTAAAATATTACATCCGAGATGTTGCGTTGCTTTAGGGTAGGATATATGTCGTTATAGACTTATATAATGTTCCCACCGAGACGTGGGGACCGACATGCCAGGAATGTTGTAAAATATTACATCCCAGAAGTTAGGTTTCTTTGGGTTAGGATATACAACGTTATAGACGTATCTAATGTCCCCATCGAGAAGCAGGCGACGACACGCCAGAATGTTGTAATACATTACATCCGATATGTTAGGTTGCCTTAGGCTAGGATATATAACGTGATAGACGTATGTAATGTTCCCACCGAGATGTAAGGACCGAAATGCCAGGAATGTTGTAAAATATTACACCCGAGATGTTAGGTTCCCTTAGGTTAGGATATACAACGTTATAGACGTATAGAATGTTCCCACCGAGAAATTGGGGCCGACGGGTCAGGAATGTTGTAAAATATTACACCCGAGATGTTAGGGTCCCTTAGGATAGGATATACAACGTTATAGACGTATCTAATGTCCCCATCGAGAAGCAGGCGACGACACGCCAGAATGTTGTGAAATGTTACATTCGATATGTTAGGTTGCCTTAGGCTAGGATATATAACGTGAGAGACGTATATAATGTTCCCACCGAGAAGTAGGGACCGAAATGCCAGGAATGTTGTAAAATATTACATCCCAGAAGTTAGGTTGCTTTGGGTTAGGATATACAACGCTATAGACGTATACAATGTCCCCATCGAGAAGCAGGCGACGACACGCCAGGAATGTGTTAAAATATTACATCCGAGATGTTAAGTTGCCTTAGGCTAGGATATACAACGTTATAGACGTATAGAATGTTCCCACCGAGAAGAAGGGACCGACATGCCAGGAATGTTGTCAAATATAACATCCGAGTTATTAGGTTGCTTTAGGTGAGGATATATATCGTTATAGACTTATATAATGTTTCCGCCGAGACGTGGGGACCGACATGCCAGGAATGTTGTAAAATATTACATCCCAGAAGTTAGGTTTCTTTGGGTTAGGATATACAACGTTATAGACGTATATAATGTCCCCATCGAGAAGCAGGCGACGACACGCCAGGAATGTTGTAAAATATTACATCCTAGATGTTACGTTCCCTTAGGATAGGATATACAACGTTATAGACGTATATAATGTCCCCTTCGAGAAGCAGGCGACGACACGCCAGAATGTTGTAAAATATTACATCCGAGATGTTAGGTTGCCTTAGGCTAGGATATACAACGTTATAGACGTATAGAATGTTCCCACCGAGATGTAGGGACCGACATGCCAGGAATGTTGTAAAATATTACATCCGAGTTGTTAGGTTGCTTTAGGTTAGGATATATATCGTTATAGACTTATATAATGTTCCCACCGAGACGTGGGGACCGACATGCCAGGAATGTTGTAAAATATTACATCCCAGAAGTTAGGTTTCTTTGGGTTAGGATATACAACGTTATAGACGTATATAATGTCCCCATCGAGAAGCAGGCGACGACGCGCCAGGAATGTTGTAAAATATTACATCCGAGATGTTAGGTTCCCTTAGGTTAGGATATACAACGTTATAGACATATATAATGTCCCCATCGAGAAGCAGGCGACGACACGCCAGAAAGTTGTACAACATTACATCCGATATGTTAGGTTGCCTTAGGCTAGGATATATAACGTGAGAGACGTATATAATGTTCCCACCGAGAAGTAGGGACCGAAATGCCAGGAATGTTGTAAAATATTACACCCGAGATGTTAGGTTGCCTTAGGCTAGGATATACAACGTTATAGACGTATAGAATGTTCCCACCGAGATGTAGGGACCGACATGCCAGGAATGTTGTAAAATATTACATCCCAGAAGTTAGGTTTCTTTGGGTTAGGATATACAACGTTATAGACATATAGAATGTTTCCACCGAGAAATAGGGGCCGACGGGTCAGGAATGTTGTAAAATATTACACCCGAGATGTTAGGTTCCCTTAGGTTAAGATATACAACTTTATAGACGTATATAATGTCCCCTTCGAGAAGCAGGCGACGACACGCCAGAATGTTGTAAAATGTTACACCCGAGATTTTAGCTTCCCTTAGGTTAGCATATACAACGTTATAGACGTATATAATGTTCCCACCGAGAAGTAGGGACCGACATGCCAGGAATGTTGTAAAATATTACATACGAGATGTTAGGTTGCTTTGGGTTAGGATATACAACGTTATAGACGTATATAATGTCCCCATCGAGAAGCAGGCGACGACACGCCAGAATGTTGTAAAATATTACATCCTAGATGTTAGGTTCCCTTAGGTTAGCATATACAACGTTATAGACGTATATAATGTTCCCACCGAGAAATAGGGGCCGACGGGACAGGAATGTTGTAAAATATTACACCCGAGATGTTAGATTCCCTTAGGTTAGGATATACAATGTTATAGACGTATAGAAAGTTCCCACGGAGATGTAGGGGCCGACATGCCAGGAATATTGTAAAATATTACATCCGAGATGTTGCGTTGCTTTAGGGTAGGATATATGTCGTTATAGACTTATATAATGTTCCCACCGAGACGTGGGGACCGACATGCCAGGAATGTTGTAAAATATTACATCCCAGAAGTTAGGTTTCTTTGGGTTAGGATATACAACGTTATAGACGTATCTAATGTCCCCATCGAGAAGCAGGCGACGACACGCCAGAATGTTGTAATACATTACATCCGATATGTTAGGTTGCCTTAGGCTAGGATATATAACGTGATAGACGTATATAATGTTCCCACCGAGATGTAAGGACCGAAATGCCAGGAATGTTGTAAAATATTACACCCGAGATGTTAGGTTCCCTTAGGTTAGGATATACAACGTTATAGACGTATAGAACGTTCCCACCGAGAAATTGGGGCCGACGGGTCAGGAATGTTGTAAAATATTACACCCGAGATGTTAGGGTCCCTTAGGATAGGATATACAACGTTATAGACGTATCTAATGTCCCCATCGAGAAGCAGGCGACGACACGCCAGAATGTTGTGAAATGTTACATTCGATATGTTAGGTTGCCTTAGGCTAGGATATATAACGTGAGAGACGTATATAATGTTCCCACCGAGAAGTAGGGACCGAAATGCCAGGAATGTTGTAAAATATTACACCCGAGATGTTAGGTTCCCTTAGGTTAGGATATACAACGTTATAGACGTATATAATGTCCCCATCGAGAAGCAGGCGACGACACGCCAGGAATGTGTTAAAATATTACATCCGAGATGTTAGGTTGCCTTAGGCTAGGATATACAACGTTATAGACGTATAGAATGTTCCCACCGAGAAGAAGGGACCGACATGCCAGGAATATTGTGAAATATAACATCCGAGTTATTAGGTTGCTTTAGGTGAGGATATATATCGTTATAGACTTATATAATGTTTCCGCCGAGACGTGGGGACCGACATGCCAGGAATGTTGTAAAATATTACATCCCAGAAGTTAGGTTTCTTTGGGTTAGGATATACAACGTTATAGACGTATATAATGTCCCCATCGAGAAGCAGGCGACGACACGCCAGGAATGTTGTAAAATATTACATCCTAGATGTTAGGTTCTCTTAGGATAGGATATACAACGTTATAGACGTATATAATGTCCCCATCGAGAAGCAGGCGACGACACGCCAGAATGTTGTGAAATGTTACATTCGATATGTTAGGTTGCCTTAGGCTAGGATATATAACGTGAGAGACGTATATAATGTTCCCACCGAGAAGTAGGGACCGAAATGCCAGGAATGTTGTAAAATATTACACCCGAGATGTTAGGTTGCCTTAGGCTAGGATATACAACGTTATAGACGTATAGAATGTTCCCACCGAGATGTAGGGACCGACATGCCAGGAATGTTGTAAAATATTACATCCCAGAAGTTAGGTTTCTTTGGGTTAGGATATACAACGTTATAGACATATAGAATGTTTCCACCGAGAAATAGGGGCCGACGGGTCAGGAATGTTGTAAAATATTACACCCGAGATGTTAGGTTCCCTTAGGTTAAGATATACAACTTTATAGACGTATATAATGTCCCCTTCGAGAAGCAGGCGACGACACGCCAGAATGTTGTAAAATGTTACACCCGAGATTTTAGCTTCCCTTAGGTTAGCATATACAACGTTATAGACGTATATAATGTTCCCACCGAGAAGTAGGGACCGACATGCCAGGAATGTTGTAAAATATTACATACGAGATGTTAGGTTGCTTTGGGTTAGGATATACAACGTTATAGACGTATATAATGTCCCCATCGAGAAGCAGGCGACGACACGCCAGAATGTTGTAAAATATTACATCCTAGATGTTAGGTTCCCTTAGGTTAGCATATACAACGTTATAGACGTATATAATGTTCCCACCGAGAAATAGGGGCCGACGGGACAGGAATGTTGTAAAATATTACACCCGAGATGTTAGATTCCCTTAGGTTAGGATATACAATGTTATAGACGTATAGAAAGTTCCCACGGAGATGTAGGGGCCGACATGCCAGGAATATTGTAAAATATTACATCCGAGATGTTGCGTTGCTTTAGGGTAGGATATATGTCGTTATAGACTTATATAATGTTCCCACCGAGACGTGGGGACCGACATGCCAGGAATGTTGTAAAATATTACATCCCAGAAGTTAGGTTTCTTTGGGTTAGGATATACAACGTTATAGACGTATCTAATGTCCCCATCGAGAAGCAGGCGACGACACGCCAGAATGTTGTAATACATTACATCCGATATGTTAGGTTGCCTTAGGCTAGGATATATAACGTGATAGACGTATATAATGTTCCCACCGAGATGTAAGGACCGAAATGCCAGGAATGTTGTAAAATATTACACCCGAGATGTTAGGTTCCCTTAGGTTAGGATATACAACGTTATAGACGTATAGAACGTTCCCACCGAGAAATTGGGGCCGACGGGTCAGGAATGTTGTAAAATATTACACCCGAGATGTTAGGGTCCCTTAGGATAGGATATACAACGTTATAGACGTATCTAATGTCCCCATCGAGAAGCAGGCGACGACACGCCAGAATGTTGTGAAATGTTACATTCGATATGTTAGGTTGCCTTAGGCTAGGATATATAACGTGAGAGACGTATATAATGTTCCCACCGAGAAGTAGGGACCGAAATGCCAGGAATGTTGTAAAATATTACACCCGAGATGTTAGGTTCCCTTAGGTTAGGATATACAACGTTATAGACGTATATAATGTCCCCATCGAGAAGCAGGCGACGACACGCCAGGAATGTGTTAAAATATTACATCCGAGATGTTAGGTTGCCTTAGGCTAGGATATACAACGTTATAGACGTATAGAATGTTCCCACCGAGAAGAAGGGACCGACATGCCAGGAATATTGTGAAATATAACATCCGAGTTATTAGGTTGCTTTAGGTGAGGATATATATCGTTATAGACTTATATAATGTTTCCGCCGAGACGTGGGGACCGACATGCCAGGAATGTTGTAAAATATTACATCCCAGAAGTTAGGTTTCTTTGGGTTAGGATATACAACGTTATAGACGTATATAATGTCCCCATCGAGAAGCAGGCGACGACACGCCAGGAATGTTGTAAAATATTACATCCTAGATGTTAGGTTCTCTTAGGATAGGATATACAACGTTATAGACGTATATAATGTCCCCATCGAGAAGCAGGCGACGACACGCCAGAATGTTGTGAAATGTTACATTCGATATGTTAGGTTGCCTTAGGCTAGGATATATAACGTGAGAGACGTATATAATGTTCCCACCGAGAAGTAGGGACCGAAATGCCAGGAATGTTGTAAAATATTACACCCGAGATGTTAGGTTCCCTTAGGTTAGGATATACAACGTTATAGACGTATATAATGTCCCCATCGAGAAGCAGGCGACGACACGCCAGGAATGTGTTAAAATATTACATCCGAGATGTTAGGTTGCCTTAGGCTAGGATATACAACGTTATAGACGTATAGAATGTTCCCACCGAGAAGAAGGGACCGACATGCCAGGAATATTGTGAAATATAACATCCGAGTTATTAGGTTGCTTTAGGTGAGGATATATATCGTTATAGACTTATATAATGTTTCCGCCGAGACGTGGGGACCGACATGCCAGGAATGTTGTAAAATATTACATCCCAGAAGTTAGGTTTCTTTGGGTTAGGATATACAACGTTATAGACGTATATAATGTCCCCATCGAGAAGCAGGCGACGACACGCCAGGAATGTTGTAAAATATTACATCCTAGATGTTAGGTTCCCTTAGGATAGGATATACAACGTTATAGACGTATATAATGTCCCCTTCGAGAAGCAGGCGACGACACGCCAGAATGTTGTAAAATATTACATCCGAGATGTTAGGTTGCCTTAGGCTAGGATATACAACGTTATAGACGTATAGAATGCTCCCACCGAGATGTAGGGACCGACATGCCAGGAATGTTGTAAAATATTACATCCGAGTTGTTAGGTTGCTTTAGGTTAGGATATATATCGTTATAGACTTATATAATGTTCCCACCGAGACGTGGGGACCGACATGCCAGGAATGTTGTAAAATATTACATCCCAGAAGTTAGGTTTCTTTGGGTTAGGATATACAACGTTACAGACGTGTATAATGTCCCCATCGAGAAGCAGGCGACGACGCGCCAGGAATGTTGTAAAATATTACATCCGAGATGTTAGGTTCCCTTAGGTTAGGATATACAACGTTATAGACATATATAATGTCCCCATCGAGAAGCAGGCGACGACACGCCAGAAAGTTGTACAACATTACATCCGATATGTTAGGTTGCCTTAGGCTAGGATATATAACGTGAGAGACGTATATAATGTTCCCACCGAGAAGTAGGGACCGAAATGCCAGGAATGTTGTAAAATATTACACCCGAGATGTTAGGTTGCCTTAGGCTAGGATATACAACGTTATAGACGTATAGAATGTTCCCACCGAGATGTAGGGACCGACATGCCAGGAATGTTGTAAAATATTACATCCCAGAAGTTAGGTTTCTTTGGGTTAGGATATACAACGTTATAGACATATAGAATGTTTCCACCGAGAAATAGGGGCCGACGGGTCAGGAATGTTGTAAAATATTACACCCGAGATGTTAGGTTCCCTTAGGTTAAGATATACAACGTTATAGACGTATATAATGTCCCCTTCAAGAAGCAGGCGACGACACGCCAGAATGTTGTAAAATGTTACACCCGAGATGTTAGCTTCCCTTAGGTTAGCATATACAACTTTATAGACGTATATAATGTTCCCACCGAGAAGTAGGGACCGACATGCCAGTAATGTTGTAAAATATTACACCCGAGATGTTAGGTTCCCTTAGGTTAGGATATACAACGTTATAGATGTATAGAAAGTTCCCACCGAGATGTAAGGACCGAAATGCCAGGAATGTTGTAAAATATTACACCCGAAATGTTAGGTTCCCTTAGGTTAGGATATACAACGTTATAGATGTATAGAATGTTCCCACCGAGAAATTGGGTCCGACGGGTCAGGAATGTTGTAAAATATTACACCCGAGATGTTAGGTTCCCTTAGGTTAGGATATACAACGTTATAGACGTATAGAAAGTTCCCAGCGAGATGTAGGCACCGACATGCCAGGAATGTTGTAAAATATTACATCCCAGAAGTTAGGTTGCTTTGGGTTAGGATATACAACGCTATAGACGTATACAATGTCCCCATCGAGAAGCAGGCGACGACACGCCAGGAATGATGTAAAATATTACATCCGAGATGTTAGGTTGCCTTAGGCTAGGATATACAACGTTATAGACGTATAGAATGTTCCCACCGAGATGTAGGGACCGACATGCCAGGAATGTTGTAAAATATTACCTCCCAGAAGTTAGGTTCCTTTGGGTTAGGATATACAACGTTATAGACATATAGAATGTTCCCACCGAGAAATAGGGGCCGACGCGTCAGGAATGTTGTAAAATATGACATCCCAGATGTTAGGTTGCGTTAGGTTAAGATATACAACGTTATAGACGTATATAATGTCCCCTTCGAGAAGCAGGCGACGACACGCCAGAATGTTGTAAAATGTTACACCCGAGATTTTAGCTTCCCTTAGGTTAGCATATACAACGTTATAGACGTATATAATGTTCCCACCGAGAAGTAGGGACCGACATGCCAGGAATGTTGTAAAATATTACATACGAGATGTTAGGTTGCTTTGGGTTAGGATATACAACGTTATAGACGTATATAATGTCCCCATCGAGAAGCAGGCGACGACGCGTCAGGAATGTTGTAAAATATTACACCCGAGATGTTAGGTTCCCTTAGGTTAGGATATACAACATTATAGACATATAGAATGTTCCCACCGAGAAATAGGGGCCGACGAGACAGGAATGTTGTAAAATATTACACCCGAGATGTTAGATTCCCTTAGGTTAGGATATACAACGTTATAGACGTATAGAAAGTTCCCACGGAGATGTAGGGGCCGACATGCCAGGAATGTTGTAAAATATTACATCCGAGATGTTACGTTGCTTTAGGTTAGGATATATATCGTTATAGACTTATATAATGTTCCCACCGAGACGTGGGGGCCGACATGCCAGGAATGTTGTAAAATATTACATCCCAGAAGTTAGGTTTCTTTGGGTTAGGATATACAACGTTATAGACGTATATAATGTCCCCATCGAGAAGCAGGCGACGACACGCCAGGAATGTTGTAAAATATTACATCCTAGATGTTAGGTTCCCTTACGATAGGATATACAACGTTATAGACGTATCTAATGTCCCCATCGAGAAGCAGGCGACGACACGCCAGAATGTTGTGAAATGTTACATCCGATATGTTAGGTTGCCTTAGGCTAGGATATACAACGTCATAGACGTATAGAATGTTCCCACCGAGATGTAGGGACCGACATGCCAGGAATGTTGTAAAATATTACATCCGAGATGTTAGGTTGCCTTAGGCTAGGACATATATCGTTATAGCCGTATACAATGTTCCCACCGAGAAATTGGGGCCGACGGGTCAGGAATGTTGTAAAATATTACATCCCAGATGTTAGGTTGCGTTAGGTTAGGATATACAACGTTATAGACGTATATAATGTCCAGATCGAGACGTGGCTACCGACACGCCAGAATGTTGTAAAATATTACATCCGAGATGTTAGGTTGCCTTAGGCTAGTATATATATCGTTATAGACGTATACAATTTTGCCACCGAGAAGTAGGGACCGACATGCCAGGAATGTTGTAAAATATTACATCCGAGATGTTAGGTTGCGTTAGGTTAGGACATACAACGTTATAGACGTATCTAATGTCCCCATCGAGAAGCAGGCGACGACACGCCAGAATGTTGTAAAATATTACATCCGATATGTTAGGTTGCCTTAGGCTAGGATATATAACGTGATAAACGTATATAATGTTCCCACCGAGAAATAGGGGCCGACGCGTCAGGAATGTTTTAAAATATGACATCCCAGATGTTAGGTTGCTTTGGGTTAGGATATACAACGTTATAGACATATAGAATGTTCCCACCGAGAAATAGGGGCCGACGGGACGGGAATGTTGTAAAATATTACACCCGAGATGTTAGATTCCCTTAGGTTAGGATATACAATGTTATAGACGTATAGAAAGTTCCCACGGAGATGTAGGGGCCGACATGCCAGGAATATTGTAAAATATTACATCCGAGATGTTGCGTTGCTTTAGGGTAGGATATATGTCGTTATAGACTTATATAATGTTCCCACCGAGACGTGGGGACCGACATGCCAGGAATGTTGTAAAATATTACATCCCAGAAGTTAGGTTTCTTTGGGTTAGGATATACAACGTTATAGACGTATCTAATGTCCCCATCGAGAAGCAGGCGACGACACGCCAGAATGTTGTAATACATTACATCCGATATGTTAGGTTGCCTTAGGCTAGGATATATAACGTGATAGACGTATATAATGTTCCCACCGAGATGTAAGGACCGAAATGCCAGGAATGTTGTAAAATATTACACCCGAGATGTTAGGTTCCCTTAGGTTAGGATATACAACGTTATAGACGTATAGAATGTTCCCACCGAGAAGAAGGGACCGACATGCCAGGAATATTGTGAAATATAACATCCGAGTTATTAGGTTGCTTTAGGTGAGGATATATATCGTTATAGACTTATATAATGTTTCCGCCGAGACGTGGGGACCGACATGCCAGGAATGTTGTAAAATATTACATCCCAGAAGTTAGGTTTCTTTGGGTTAGGATATACAACGTTATAGACGTATATAATGTCCCCATCGAGAAGCAGGCGACGACACGCCAGGAATGTTGTAAAATATTACATCCTAGATGTTAGGTTCCCTTAGGATAGGATATACAACGTTATAGACGTATATAATGTCCCCTTCGAGAAGCAGGCGACGACACGCCAGAATGTTGTAAAATATTACATCCGAGATGTTAGGTTGCCTTAGGCTAGGATATACAACGTTATAGACGTATAGAATGCTCCCACCGAGATGTAGGGACCGACATGCCAGGAATGTTGTAAAATATTACATCCGAGTTGTTAGGTTGCTTTAGGTTAGGATATATATCGTTATAGACTTATATAATGTTCCCACCGAGACGTGGGGACCGACATGCCAGGAATGTTGTAAAATATTACATCCCAGAAGTTAGGTTTCTTTGGGTTAGGATATACAACGTTATAGACGTATATAATGTCCCCATCGAGAAGCAGGCGACGACACGCCAGGAATGTTGTAAAATATTACATCCTAGATGTTAGGTTCCCTTAGGATAGGATATACAACGTTATAGACGTATATAATGTCCCCTTCGAGAAGCAGGCGACGACACGCCAGAATGTTGTAAAATATTACATCCGAGATGTTAGGTTGCCTTAGGCTAGGATATACAACGTTATAGACGTATAGAATGCTCCCACCGAGATGTAGGGACCGACATGCCAGGAATGTTGTAAAATATTACATCCGAGTTGTTAGGTTGCTTTAGGTTAGGATATATATCGTTATAGACTTATATAATGTTCCCACCGAGACGTGGGGACCGACATGCCAGGAATGTTGTAAAATATTACATCCCAGAAGTTAGGTTTCTTTGGGTTAGGATATACAACGTTACAGACGTGTATAATGTCCCCATCGAGAAGCAGGCGACGACGCGCCAGGAATGTTGTAAAATATTACATCCGAGATGTTAGGTTCCCTTAGGTTAGGATATACAACGTTATAGACATATATAATGTCCCCATCGAGAAGCAGGCGACGACACGCCAGAAAGTTGTACAACATTACATCCGATATGTTAGGTTGCCTTAGGCTAGGATATATAACGTGAGAGACGTATATAATGTTCCCACCGAGAAGTAGGGACCGAAATGCCAGGAATGTTGTAAAATATTACACCCGAGATGTTAGGTTGCCTTAGGCTAGGATATACAACGTTATAGACGTATAGAATGTTCCCACCGAGATGTAGGGACCGACATGCCAGGAATGTTGTAAAATATTACATCCCAGAAGTTAGGTTTCTTTGGGTTAGGATATACAACGTTATAGACATATAGAATGTTTCCACCGAGAAATAGGGGCCGACGGGTCAGGAATGTTGTAAAATATTACACCCGAGATGTTAGGTTCCCTTAGGTTAAGATATACAACGTTATAGACGTATATAATGTCCCCTTCAAGAAGCAGGCGACGACACGCCAGAATGTTGTAAAATGTTACACCCGAGATGTTAGCTTCCCTTAGGTTAGCATATACAACGTTATAGACGTATATAATGTTCCCATCGAGAAGTAGGGACCGACATGCCAGTAATGTTGTAAAATATTACACCCGAGATGTTAGGTTCCCTTAGGTTAGGATATACAACGTTATAGATGTATAGAAAGTTCCCACCGAGAAGTAAGGACCAAAATGCCAGGAATGTTGTAAAATATTACACCCGAGATGTTAGGTTCCCTTAGGTTAGGATATACAACGTTATAGATGTATAGAATGTTCCCACCGAGAAATTGGGTCCGACGGGTCAGGAATGTTGTAAAATATTACACCCGAGATGTTAGGTTCCCTTAGATTAGGATATACAACGTTATAGACGTATAGAAAGTTCCCAGCGAGATGTAGGCACCGACATGCCAGGAATGTTGTAAAATATTACATCCCAGAAGTTAGGTTGCTTTGGGTTAGGATATACAACGCTATAGACGTATACAATGTCCCCATCGAGAAGCAGGCGACGACACGCCAGGAATGATGTAAAATATTACATCCGAGATGTTAGGTTGCCTTAGGCTAGGATATACAACGTTATAGACGTATAGAATGTTCCCACCGAGATGTAGGGACCGACATGCCAGGAATGTTGTAAAATATTACCTCCCAGAAGTTAGGTTTCTTTGGGTTAGGATATACAACGTTATAGACATATAGAATGTCCCCACCGAGAAATAGGGGCCGACGCGTCAGGAATGTTGTAAAATATGACATCCCAGATGTTAGGTTGCGTTAGGTTAAGATATACAACGTTATAGACGTATATAATGTCCCCTTCGAGAAGCAGGCGACGACACGCCAGAATGTTGTAAAATGTTACACCCGAGATTTTAGCTTCCCTTAGGTTAGCATATACAACGTTATAGACGTATATAATGTTCCCACCGAGAAGTAGGGACCGACATGCCAGGAATGTTGTAAAATATTACATACGAGATGTTAGGTTGCTTTGGGTTAGGATATACAACGTTATAGACGTATATAATGTCCCCATCGAGAAGCAGGCGACGACACGCCAGAATGTTGTAAAATATTACATCCTAGATGTTAGGTTCCCTTAGGTTAGCATATACAACGTTATAGACGTATATAATGTTCCCACCGAGAAGTAGGAACCGACATGCCAGGAATGTTGTAAAATATTACATACCAGATGTTAGGTTGCTTTGGGTTAGGATATACAACGTTATAGACGTATATAATGTCCCCATCGAGAAGCAGGCGACGACGCGTCAGGAATGTTGTAAAATATTACATCCGAGATGTTAGGTTCCCATAGGCTAGGATATACAACATTATAGACATATAGAATGTTCCCACCGAGAAATAGGGGCCGACGGGACAGGAATGTTGTAAAATATTACACCCGAGATGTTAGATTCCCTTAGGTTAGGATATACAATGTTATAGACGTATAGAAAGTTCCCACGGAGATGTAGGGGCCGACATGCCAGGAATATTGTAAAATATTACATCCGAGATGTTGCGTTGCTTTAGGGTAGGATATATGTCGTTATAGACTTATATAATGTTCCCACCGAGACGTGGGGACCGACATGCCAGGAATGTTGTAAAATATTACATCCCAGAAGTTAGGTTTCTTTGGGTTAGGATATACAACGTTATAGACGTATCTAATGTCCCCATCGAGAAGCAGGCGACGACACGCCAGAATGTTGTAATACATTACATCCGATATGTTAGGTTGCCTTAGGCTAGGATATATAACGTGATAGACGTATATAATGTTCCCACCGAGATGTAAGGACCGAAATGCCAGGAATGTTGTAAAATATTACACCCGAGATGTTAGGTTCCCTTAGGTTAGGATATACAACGTTATAGACGTATAGAATGTTCCCACCGAGAAATTGGGGCCGACGGGTCAGGAATGTTGTAAAATATTACACCCGAGATGTTAGGGTCCCTTAGGATAGGATATACAACGTTATAGACGTATCTAATGTCCCCATCGAGAAGCAGGCGACGACACGCCAGAATGTTGTGAAATGTTACATTCGATATGTTAGGTTGCCTTAGGCTAGGATATATAACGTGAGAGACGTATATAATGTTCCCACCGAGAAGTAGGGACCGAAATGCCAGGAATGTTGTAAAATATTACACCCGAGATGTTAGGTTCCCTTAGGTTAGGATATACAACGTTATAGACGTATATAATGTCCCCATCGAGAAGCAGGAGACGACACGCCAGGAATGTGTTAAAATATTACATCCGAGATGTTAGGTTGCCTTAGGCTAGGATATACAACGTTATAGACGTATAGAATGTTCCCACCGAGAAGAAGGGACCGACATGCCAGGAATATTGTGAAATATAACATCCGAGTTATTAGGTTGCTTTAGGTGAGGATATATATCGTTATAGACTTATATAATGTTTCCGCCGAGACGTGGGGACCGACATGCCAGGAATGTTGTAAAATATTACATCCCAGAAGTTAGGTTTCTTTGGGTTAGGATATACAACGTTATAGACGTATATAATGTCCCCATCGAGAAGCAGGCGACGACACGCCAGGAATGTTGTAAAATATTACATCCTAGATGTTAGGTTCCCTTAGGATAGGATATACAACGTTATAGACGTATATAATGTCCCCTTCGAGAAGCAGGCGACGACACGCCAGAATGTTGTAAAATATTACATCCGAGATGTTAGGTTGCCTTAGGCTAGGATATACAACGTTATAGACGTATAGAATGCTCCCACCGAGATGTAGGGACCGACATGCCAGGAATGTTGTAAAATATTACATCCGAGTTGTTAGGTTGCTTTAGGTTAGGATATATATCGTTATAGACTTATATAATGTTCCCACCGAGACGTGGGGACCGACATGCCAGGAATGTTGTAAAATATTACATCCCAGAAGTTAGGTTTCTTTGGGTTAGGATATACAACGTTACAGACGTGTATAATGTCCCCATCGAGAAGCAGGCGACGACGCGCCAGGAATGTTGTAAAATATTACATCCGAGATGTTAGGTTCCCTTAGGTTAGGATATACAACGTTATAGACATATATAATGTCCCCATCGAGAAGCAGGCGACGACACGCCAGAATGTTGTAATACATTACATCCGATATGTTAGATTGCCTTAGGCTAGGATATATAACGTGATAGACGTATATAATGTTCCCACCGAGATGTAAGGACCGAAATGCCAGGAATGTTGTAAAATATTACACCCGAGATGTTAGGTTCCCTTAGGTTAGGATATACAACGTTATAGACGTATAGAATGTTCCCACCGAGAAATTGGGGCCGACGGGTCAGGAATGTTGTAAAATATTACACCCGAGATGTTAGGGTCCCTTAGGATAGGATATACAACGTTATAGACGTATCTAATGTCCCCATCGAGAAGCAGGCGACGACACGCCAGAATGTTGTGAAATGTTACATTCGATATGTTAGGTTGCCTTAGGCTAGGATATATAACGTGAGAGACGTATATAATGTTCCCACCGAGAAGTAGGGACCGAAATGCCAGGAATGTTGTAAAATATTACACCCGAGATGTTAGGTTCCCTTAGGTTAGGATATACAACGTTATAGACGTATATAATGTCCCCATCGAGAAGCAGGCGACGACACGCCAGGAATGTTGTAAAATATTACATCCTAGATGTTAGGTTCCCTTAGGATAGGATATACAACGTTATAGACGTATATAATGTCCCCTTCGAGAAGCAGGCGACGACACGCCAGAATGTTGTAAAATATTACATCCGAGATGTTAGGTTGCCTTAGGCTAGGATATACAACGTTATAGACGTATAGAATGCTCCCACCGAGATGTAGGGACCGACATGCCAGGAATGTTGTAAAATATTACATCCGAGTTGTTAGGTTGCTTTAGGTTAGGATATATATCGTTATAGACTTATATAATGTTCCCACCGAGACGTGGGGACCGACATGCCAGGAATGTTGTAAAATATTACATCCCAGAAGTTAGGTTTCTTTGGGTTAGGATATACAACGTTACAGACGTGTATAATGTCCCCATCGAGAAGCAGGCGACGACGCGCCAGGAATGTTGTAAAATATTACATCCAAGATGTTAGGTTCCCTTAGGTTAGGATATACAACGTTATAGACATATATAATGTCCCCATCGAGAAGCAGGCGACGACACGCCAGAAAGTTGTACAACATTACATCCGATATGTTAGGTTGCCTTAGGCTAGGATATATAACGTGAGAGACGTATATAATGTTCCCACCGAGAAGTAGGGACCGAAATGCCAGGAATGTTGTAAAATATTACACCCGAGATGTTAGGTTGCCTTAGGCTAGGATATACAACGTTATAGACGTATAGAATGTTCCCACCGAGATGTAGGGACCGACATGCCAGGAATGTTGTAAAATATTACATCCCAGAAGTTAGGTTTCTTTGGGTTAGGATATACAACGTTATAGACATATAGAATGTTTCCACCGAGAAATAGGGGCCGACGGGTCAGGAATGTTGTAAAATATTACACCCGAGATGTTAGGTTCCCT
This sequence comes from Xylocopa violacea, assembly GCA_963969225.1. Lineage (NCBI taxonomy): Eukaryota > Metazoa > Arthropoda > Insecta > Hymenoptera > Apidae > Xylocopa > Xylocopa violacea. The sequence continues at coordinate 55,877,524 of CAXAJV010000001.1, forward strand.
TAGGTTAAGATATACAACGTTATAGACGTATATAATGTCCCCTTCAAGAAGCAGGCGACGACACGCCAGAATGTTGTAAAATGTTACACCCGAGATGTTAGCTTCCCTTAGGTTAGCATATACAACTTTATAGACGTATATAATGTTCCCACCGAGAAGTAGGGACCGACATGCCAGTAATGTTGTAAAATATTACACCCGAGATGTTAGGTTCCCTTAGGTTAGGATATACAACGTTATAGATGTATAGAAAGTTCCCACCGAGATGTAAGGACCGAAATGCCAGGAATGTTGTAAAATATTACACCCGAAATGTTAGGTTCCCTTAGGTTAGGATATACAACGTTATAGATGTATAGAATGTTCCCACCGAGAAATTGGGTCCGACGGGTCAGGAATGTTGTAAAATATTACACCCGAGATGTTAGGTTCCCTTAGGTTAGGATATACAACGTTATAGACGTATAGAAAGTTCCCAGCGAGATGTAGGCACCGACATGCCAGGAATGTTGTAAAATATTACATCCCAGAAGTTAGGTTGCTTTGGGTTAGGATATACAACGCTATAGACGTATACAATGTCCCCATCGAGAAGCAGGCGACGACACGCCAGGAATGATGTAAAATATTACATCCGAGATGTTAGGTTGCCTTAGGCTAGGATATACAACGTTATAGACGTATAGAATGTTCCCACCGAGATGTAGGGACCGACATGCCAGGAATGTTGTAAAATATTACCTCCCAGAAGTTAGGTTCCTTTGGGTTAGGATATACAACGTTATAGACATATAGAATGTTCCCACCGAGAAATAGGGGCCGACGCGTCAGGAATGTTGTAAAATATGACATCCCAGATGTTAGGTTGCGTTAGGTTAAGATATACAACGTTATAGACGTATATAATGTCCCCATCGAGAAGCAGGCGACGACGCGTCAGGAATGTTGTAAAATATTACACCCGAGATGTTAGGTTCCCTTAGGTTAGGATATACAACATTATAGACATATAGAATGTTCCCACCGAGAAATAGGGGCCGACGAGACAGGAATGTTGTAAAATATTACACCCGAGATGTTAGATTCCCTTAGGTTAGGATATACAACGTTATAGACGTATAGAAAGTTCCCACGGAGATGTAGGGGCCGACATGCCAGGAATGTTGTAAAATATTACATCCGAGATGTTACGTTGCTTTAGGTTAGGATATATATCGTTATAGACTTATATAATGTTCCCACCGAGACGTGGGGGCCGACATGCCAGGAATGTTGTAAAATATTACATCCCAGAAGTTAGGTTTCTTTGGGTTAGGATATACAACGTTATAGACGTATATAATGTCCCCATCGAGAAGCAGGCGACGACACGCCAGGAATGTTGTAAAATATTACATCCTAGATGTTAGGTTCCCTTACGATAGGATATACAACGTTATAGACGTATCTAATGTCCCCATCGAGAAGCAGGCGACGACACGCCAGAATGTTGTGAAATGTTACATCCGATATGTTAGGTTGCCTTAGGCTAGGATATACAACGTCATAGACGTATAGAATGTTCCCACCGAGATGTAGGGACCGACATGCCAGGAATGTTGTAAAATATTACATCCGAGATGTTAGGTTGCCTTAGGCTAGGACATATATCGTTATAGCCGTATACAATGTTCCCACCGAGAAATTGGGGCCGACGGGTCAGGAATGTTGTAAAATATTACATCCCAGATGTTAGGTTGCGTTAGGTTAGGATATACAACGTTATAGACGTATATAATGTCCAGATCGAGACGTGGCTACCGACACGCCAGAATGTTGTAAAATATTACATCCGAGATGTTAGGTTGCCTTAGGCTAGTATATATATCGTTATAGACGTATACAATTTTGCCACCGAGAAGTAGGGACCGACATGACAGGAATGTTGTAAAATATTACATCCGAGATGTTAGGTTGCGTTAGGTTAGGACATACAACGTTATAGACGTATCTAATGTCCCCATCGAGAAGCAGGCGACGACACGCCAGAATGTTGTAAAATATTACATCCGATATGTTAGGTTGCCTTAGGCTAGGATATATAACGTGATAAACGTATATAATGTTCCCACCGAGAAATAGGGGCCGACGCGTCAGGAATGTTTTAAAATATGACATCCCAGATGTTAGGTTGCTTTGGGTTAGGATATACAACGTTATAGACATATAGAATGTTCCCACCGAGAAATAGGGGCCGACGGGACAGGAATGTTGTAAAATATTACACCCGAGATGTTAGATTCCCTTAGGTTAGGATATACAATGTTATAGACGTATAGAAAGTTCCCACGGAGATGTAGGGGCCGACATGCCAGGAATATTGTAAAATATTACATCCGAGATGTTGCGTTGCTTTAGGGTAGGATATATGTCGTTATAGACTTATATAATGTTCCCACCGAGACGTGGGGACCGACATGCCAGGAATGTTGTAAAATATTACATCCCAGAAGTCAGGTTTCTTTGGGTTAGGATATACAACGTTATAGACGTATCTAATGTCCCCATCGAGAAGCAGGCGACGACACGCCAGAATGTTGTAATACATTACATCCGATATGTTAGGTTGCCTTAGGCTAGGATATATAACGTGATAGACGTATATAATGTTCCCACCGAGATGTAAGGACCGAAATGCCAGGAATGTTGTAAAATATTACACCCGAGATGTTAGGTTCCCTTAGGTTAGGATATACAACGTTATAGACGTATAGAATGTTCCCACCGAGAAATTGGGGCCGACGGGTCAGGAATGTTGTAAAATATTACACCCGGGATGTTAGGTTCCCTTAGGTTAGGATATACAACGTTATAGACGTATAGAAAGTTCCCAGCGAGATGTAGGGACCGACATGCCAGGAATTTTGTAAAATATTACATCCCAGAAGTTAGGTTGCTTTGGGTTAGGATATACAACGATATAGACGTATATAATGTCCCCATCGAGAAGTAGGCGACGACACGCCAGGAATGTTGTAAAATATTACATCCGAGATGTTAGGTTGCCTTAGGCTAGGATATACAACGTTATAGACGTATAGAATGTTCCCACCGAGAAGCAGGCGACGACACGCCATGAATGTTGTAAAATATTACATCCTAGATGTTAGTTTCCCTTAGGATAGGATATACAACGTTATAGACGTATCTAACGTCCCCATCGAGAAGCAGGCGACGACACGCCAGAATGTAGTAAAATATTACATCCGAGATATTAGGTTCCCTTAGGTTAGGATATACAACGTTATAGACGTATATAATGTCCCCATCGAGAAGCAGGCGACGACACGCCAGGAATGTGTTAAAATATTACATCCGAGATGTTAGGTTGCCTTAGGCTAGGATATACAACGTTATAGACGTATAGAATGTTCCTACCGAGAAGAAGGGACCGACATGCCAGGAATGTTGTGAAATATAACATCCGAGTTATTAGGTTGCTTTAGGTGAGGATATATATCGTTATAGACTTATATAATGTTTCCGCCGAGACGTGGGGACCGACATGCCAGGAATGTTGTAAAATATTACATCCCAGAAGTTAGGTTTCTTTGGGTTAGGATATACAACGTTATAGACGTATCTAAAGTCCCCATCGAGAAGCAGGCGACGACACGCCAGAATGTTGTAATACATTACATCCGATATGTTAGGTTGCGTTAGGCTAGGATATATAACGTGATAGACGTATATAATGTTCCCACCGAGAAGTAAGGACCGAAATGCCAGGAATGTTGTAAAATTTTACACCCGAGATGTTAGGTTCCCTTAGGTTAGGATATACAACGTTATAGACGTATAGAATGTTCCCACCGAGAAATTGGGGCCGACGGGTCAGGAATGTTGTAAAATATTACACCCGAAGTGTTAGGTTCCCTTAGGTTAGGATATAAAACGTTATAGACGTATAGAAAGTTCCCAGCGAGATGTAGGGACCGACAGGCCAGGAATGTTGTAAAATATTACATCCCAGAAGTTAGGTTGCTTTGGGTTAGGATATACAACGTTATAGACGTATACAATGTCCCCATCGAGAAGCAGGCGACGACACGCCAGGAATGAAGTAAAATATTACATCCGAGATGTTAGGTTGCCTTAGGCTAGGATATACAACGTTATAGACGTATAGAATGTTCCCACCGAGATGTAGGGACCGACATGCCACGAATGTTGTAAAATATTACATACCAGATGTTAGGTTGCCTTAGGCTAGGATATACAACGTTATAGACGTATAGAATGCTCCCACCGAGATGTAGGGACCGACATGCCAGGAATGTTGTAAAATATTACATCCGAGTTGTTAGGTTGCTTTAGGTTAGGATATATATCGTTATAGACTTATATAATGTTCCCACCGAGACGTGGGGACCGACATGCCAGGAATGTTGTAAAATATTACATCCCAGAAGTTAGGTTTCTTTGGGTTAGGATATATAACGTTATAGACGTATATAATGTCCCCATCGAGAAGCAGGCGACGACGCGCCAGGAATGTTGTAAAATATTACATCCGAGATGTTAGGTTCCCTTAGGTTAGGATATACAACGTTATAGACATATATAATGTCCCTATCGAGAAGCAGGCGACGACACGCCAGAAAGTTGTACAACATTACATCCGATATGTTAGGTTGCCTTAAGCTAGGATATATAACGTGAGAGACGTATATAATGTTCCCACCGAGAAGTAGGGACCGACATGCCAGGAATGTTGTAAAATATTACATCCCAGAAGTTAGGTTTCTTTGGGTTAGGATATACAACGTTATAGACATATAGAATGTTTCCACCGAGAAATAGGGGCCGACGGGTCAGGAATGTTGTAAAATATTACACCCGAGATGTTAGGTTCCCTTAGGTTAAGATATACAACGTTATAGACGTATATAATGTCCCCTTCGAGAAGCAGGCGACGACACGCCAGAATGTTGTAAAATGTTACACCCGAGATGTTAGCTTCCCTTAGGTTAGCATATACAACTTTATAGACGTATATAATGTTCCCACCGAGAAGTAGGGACCGACATGCCAGTAATGTTGTAAAATATTACACCCGAGATGTTAGGTTCCCTTAGGTTAGGATATACAACGTTATAGATGTATAGAAAGTTCCCACCGAGAAGTAAGGACCGAAATGCCAGGAATGTTGTAAAATATTAAACCCGAGATGTTAGGTTCCCTTAGGTTAGGATATACAACGTTATAGATGTATAGAATGTTCCCACCGAGAAATTGGGTCCGACGGGTCAGGAATGTTGTAAAATATTACACCCGAGATGTTAGGTTCCCTTAGGTTAGGATATGCAACGTTATAGACGTATAGAAAGTTCCCAGCGAGATGTAGGCAGCGACATGCCAGGAATGTTGTAAAATATTACATCCCAGAAGTTAGGTTGCTTTGGGTTAGGATATACAACGCTATAGACGTATACAATGTCCCCATCGAGAAGCAGGCGACGACACGCCAGGAATGATGTAAAATATTACATCCGAGATGTTAGGTTGCCTTAGGCTAGGATATACAACGTTATAGACGTATAGAATGTTCCCACCGAGATGTAGGGACCGACATGCCAGGAATGTTGTAAAATATTACCTCCCAGAAGTTAGGTTTCTTTGGGTTAGGATATACAACGTTATAGACATATAGAATGTTCCCACCGAGAAATAGGGGCCGACGCGTCAGGAATGTTGTAAAATATGACATCCCAGATGTTAGGTTGCGTTAGGTTAAGATATACAACTTTATAGACGTATATAATGTCCCCTTCGAGAAGCAGGCGACGACACGCCAGAATGTTGTAAAATGTTACACCCGAGATTTTAGCTTCCCTTAGGTTAGCATATACAACGTTATAGACGTATATAATGTTCCCACCGAGAAGTAGGGACCGACATGCCAGGAATGTTGTAAAATATTACATACGAGATGTTAGGTTGCTTTGGGTTAGGATATACAACGTTATAGACGTATATAATGTCCCCATCGAGAAGCAGGCGACGACGCGTCAGGAATGTTGTAAAATATTACACCCGAGATGTTAGGTTCCCTTAGGTTAGGATATACAACATTATAGACATATAGAATGTTCCCACCGAGAAATAGGGGCCGACGGGACAGGAATGTTGTAAAATATTACACCCGAGATGTTAGATTCCCTTAGGTTAGGATATACAATGTTATAGACGTATAGAAAGTTCCCACGGAGATGTAGGGGCCGACATGCCAGGAATATTGTAAAATATTACATCCGAGATGTTGCGTTGCTTTAGGGTAGGATATATGTCGTTATAGACGTATATAATGTTCCCACCGAGACGTGGGGACCGACATGCCAGGAATGTTGTAAAATATTACATCCCAGAAGTTAGGTTTCTTTGGGTTAGGATATACAACGTTATAGACGTATCTAATGTCCCCATCGAGAAGCAGGCGACGACACGCCAGGAATGTTGTAAAATATTACATCCGAGATGTTACGTTGCTTTAGGTTAGGATATATATCGTTATAGACGTATATAATGTTCCCACCGAGAAGTGAGGACCGAAATGCCAGGAATGTTGTAAAATATTACACCCGAGATGTTAGGTTCCCTTAGGTTAGGATATACAACGTTATAGATGTATAGAAAGTTCCCACCGAGAAATTGGGGCCGACGGGTCAGGAATGTTGTAAAATATTACACCCGAGATGTTAGGTTGCCTTAGGCTAGGATATACAACGTTATAGACGTATCCAATGTCCCCATCGAGAAGCAGGCGACGACACGCCAGAATGTTGTGAAATGTTACATCCGATATGTTAGGTTGCCTTAGGCTAGGATATATAACGTGATAGACGTATATAATGTTCTCACCGAGAAATAGGGGCCGACGCGTCAGGAATGTTGTAAAATATGACATCCCAGATGTTAGGTTGCATTAGGTTAAGATATACAACGTTATAGACGTATATAATGTCCCCTTCGAGAAGCAGGCGACGACACGCCAGAATGTTGTAAAATGTTACACCCGAGATGTTAGCTTCCCTTAGGTTAGCATATACAACGTTATAGACGTATATAATGTTCCCACCGAGAAGTAGGGACCGACATGCCAGGAATGTTGTAAAATATTACATACGAGATGTTACGTTGCTTTAGGTTAGGATATATATCGTTATAGACTTATATAATGTTCCCACCGAGACGTGGGGACCGACATGCCAGGAATGTTGTAAAATATTACATCCCAGAAGTTAGGTTTCTTTGGGTTAGGATATACAACGTTATAGACGTATATAATGTCCCCATCGAGAAGCAGGCGACGACACGCCAGGAATGTTGTAAAATATTACATCCTAGATGTTAGGTTCCCTTAGGATAGGATATACAACGTTATAGACGTATCCAATGTCCCCATCGAGAAGCAGGCGACGACGCGTCAGGAATGTTGTAAAATATTACACCCGAGATTTCAGGTTCCCTTAGGTTAGGATATACAACGTTATAGACATATAGAATGTTCCCACCGAGAAATAGGGGCCGACGGGACAGGAATGTTGTAAAATATTACACCCGAGATGTTTGATTCCCTTAGGTTAGGATATACAATGTTATAGACGTATAGAAAGTTCCCACGGAGATGTAGGGGCCGACATGCCAGGAATATTGTAAAATATTACATCCGAGATGTTGCGTTGCTTTAGGGTAGGATATATGTCGTTATAGACGTATATAATGTTCCCACCGAGACGTGGGGACCGACATGCCAGGAATGTTGTAAAATATTACATCCCAGAAGTTAGGTTTCTTTGGGTTAGGATATACAACGTTATAGACGTATCTAATGTCCCCATCGAGAAGCAGGCGACGACACGCCAGGAATGTTGTAAAATATTACATCCGAGATGTTACGTTGCTTTAGGTTAGGATATATATCGTTATAGACGTATATAATGTTCCCACCGAGAAGTGAGGACCGAAATGCCAGGAATGTTGTAAAATATTACACCCGAGATGTTAGGTTCCCTTAGGTTAGGATATACAACGTTATAGATGTATAGAAAGTTCCCACCGAGAAATTGGGGCCGACGGGTCAGGAATGTTGTAAAATATTACACCCGAGATGTTAGGTTGCGTTAGGCTAGGATATACAACGTTATAGACGTATCCAATGTCCCCATCGAGAAGCAGGCGACGACACGCCAGAATGTTGTGAAATGTTACATCCGATATGTTAGGTTGCCTTAGGCTAGGATATATAACGTGATAGACGTATATAATGTTCTCACCGAGAAATAGGGGCCGACGCGTCAGGAATGTTGTAAAATATGACATCCCAGATGTTAGGTTGCGTTAGGTTAAGATATACAACGTTATAGACGTATATAATGTCCCCTTCGAGAAGCAGGCGACGACACGCCAGAATGTTGTAAAATGTTACACCCGAGATGTTAGCTTCCCTTAGGTTAGCATATACAACGTTATAGACGTATATAATGTTCCCACCGAGAAGTAGGGACCGACATGCCAGGAATGTTGTAAAATATTACATACGAGATGTTACGTTGCTTTAGGTTAGGATATATATCGTTATAGACTTATATAATGTTCCCACCGAGACGTGGGGACCGACATGCCAGGAATGTTGTAAAATATTACATCCCAGAAGTTAGGTTTCTTTGGGTTAGGATATACAACGTTATAGACGTATATAATGTCCCCATCGAGAAGCAGGCGACGACACGCCAGGAATGTTGTAAAATATTACATCCTAGATGTTAGGTTCCCTTAGGATAGGATATACAACGTTATAGACGTATCCAATGTCCCCATCGAGAAGCAGGCGACGACGCGTCAGGAATGTTGTAAAATATTACACCCGAGATTTCAGGTTCCCTTAGGTTAGGATATACAACGTTATAGACATATAGAATGTTCCCACCGAGAAATAGGGGCCGACGGGACAGGAATGTTGTAAAATATTACACCCGAGATGTTTGATTCCCTTAGGTTAGGATATACAACGTTATAGACGTATAGAAAGTTCCCACGGAGATGTAGGGGCCGACATGCCAGGAATATTGTAAAATATTACATCCGAGATGTTGCGTTGCTTTAGGGTAGGATATATGTCGTTATAGACGTATATAATGTTCCCACCGAGACGTGGGGACCGACATGCCAGGAATGTTGTAAAATATTACATCCCAGAAGTTAGGTTTCTTTGGGTTAGGATATACAACGTTATAGACGTATCTAATGTCCCCATCGAGAAGCAGGCGACGACACGCCAGGAATGTTGTAAAATATTACATCCGAGATGTTACGTTGCTTTAGGTTAGGATATATATCGTTATAGACGTATATAATGTTCCCACCGAGAAGTGAGGACCGAAATGCCAGGAATGTTGTAAAATATTACACCCGAGATGTTAGGTTCCCTTAGGTTAGGATATACAACGTTATAGATGTATAGAAAGTTCCCACCGAGAAATTGGGGCCGACGGGTCAGGAATGTTGTAAAATATTACACCCGAGATGTTAGGTTGCCTTAGGCTAGGATATACAACGTTATAGACGTATCCAATGTCCCCATCGAGAAGCAGGCGACGACACGCCAGAATGTTGTGAAATGTTACATCCGATATGTTAGGTTGCCTTAGGCTAGGATATATAACGTGATAGACGTATATAATGTTCTCACCGAGAAATAGGGGCCGACGCGTCAGGAATGTTGTAAAATATGACATCCCAGATGTTAGGTTGCGTTAGGTTAAGATATACAACGTTATAGACTTATATAATGTCCCCTTCGAGAAGCAGGCGACGACACGCCAGAATGTTGTAAAATGTTACACCCGAGATGTTAGCTTCCCTTAGGTTAGCATATACAACGTTATAGACGTATATAATGTTCCCACCGAGAAGTAGGGACCGACATGCCAGGAATGTTGTAAAATATTACATACGAGATGTTAGGTTGCTTTGGGTTAGGATATACAACGTTATAGACGTATATAATGTCCCCATCGAGAAGCAGGCGACGACGCGTCAGGAATGTTGTAAAATATTACACCCGAGATTTCAGGTTCCCTTAGGTTAGGATATACAACGTTATAGACATATAGAATGTTCCCACCGAGAAATAGGGGCCGACGGGACAGGAATGTTGTAAAATATTACACCCGAGATGTTTGATTCCCTTAGGTTAGGATATACAACGTTATAGACGTATAGAAAGTTCCCACGGAGATGTAGGGGCCGACATGCCAGGAATATTGTAAAATATTACATCCGAGATGTTACGTTGCTTTAGGTTAGGATATATATCGTTATAGACTTATATAATGTTCCCATCGAGAAGCAGGCGACGACGCGTCAGGAATGTTGTAAAATATTACACCCGAGATGTTAGGTTCCCTTAGGTTAGGATATACAACGTTATAGACGTATAGAATGTTCACACCGAGAAATAGCGGCCGACGCGTCAGGAATGTTGTAAAATATTACATCCGAGATGTTAGGTTGCCTTAGGCTAGGATATACAACGTAATAGACGTATAGAATGTTCCCACCGAGATGTAGGGACCGACATGCCAGGAATGTTGTAAAATATTACATCCCAGAAGTTAGGTTTCTTTGGGTTAGGATATACAACGTTATAGACATATAGAGTGTTCCCACCGAGAAATAGGGGCCGACGGGTCAGGAATGTTGTAAAATATTACACCCGAGATGTTAGGTTCCCTTAGGTTAAGATATACAACGTTATAGACGTATAGAATGTCCCCTTCGAGAAGCAGGCGACGACACGCCAGAATGTTGTAAAATGTTACACCCGAGATGTTAGCTTCCCTTAGGTTAGCATATACAACGTTATAGACGTATATAATGTTCCCACCGAGAAGTAGGGACCGACATGCCAGGAATGTTGTAAAATATTACATACGAGATGTTAGGTTGCTTTGGGTTAGGATATACAACGTTATAGACGTATATAATGTCCCCATCGAGAAGCAGGCGACGACGCGTCAGGAATGTTGTAAAATATTACACCCGAGATGTTAGGTTCCCTTAGGTTAGGATATACAACGTTATAGACATATTGAATGTTCCCACCGAGAAATAGGGGTCGACGGGACAGGAATGTTGTAAAATATTACACCCGAGATGTTAGATTCCCTTAGGTTAGGATATACAACGTTATAGACGTATAGAAAGTTCCCACGGAGATGTAGGGGCCGACATGCCAGGAATATTGTAAAATATTACATCCGAGATGTTACGTTGCTTTAGGTTAGGATATATATCGTTATAGACTTATATAATGTTCCCACCAAGACGTGGGGACCGACATGACAGGAATGTTGTAAAATATTACATCCCAGAAGTTAGGTTTCTTTGGGTTAGGATATACAACGTTATAGACGTATCTAATGTCCCCATCGAGAAGCAGGCGACGACACGCCAGAATGTTGTAATACATTACATCCGATATGTTAGGTTGCCTTAGGCTAGGATATATAACGTGATAGACGTATATAATGTTCCCACCGAGAAGTAAGGACCGAAATGCCAGGAATGTTGTAAAATATTACACCCGAGATGTTAGGTTCCCTTAGGTTAGGATATACCACGTTATAGACGTATAGAATGTTCCCACCGAGAAATTGGGGCCGACGGGTCAGGAATGTTGTAAAATATTACACCCGAGATGTTAGGGTCCCTTAGGTTAGGATATACAACGTTATAGACGTATAGAAAGTACCCAGCGAGATGTAGGGACCGACATGCCAGGAATGTTGTAAAATATTACATCCGAGATGTTAGGTTGCCTTAGGCTAGGACATATATCGTTATAGCCGTATACAATGTTCCCACCGAGAAATTGAGACCGACGGGTCAGGAATGTTGTAAAATATTACACCCGAGATGTTAGCTTCCCTTAGGTTAGGATATACAACGTTATAGACGTATAGAATGTTCACACCGAGAAATAGGGGCCGACGCGTCAGGAATGTTGTAAAATATTACATCCGAGATGTTAGGTTGCCTTAGGCTAGGATATACAACGTAATAGACGTATAGAATGTTCCCACCGAGATGTAGGGACCGACATGCCAGGAATGTTGTAAAATATTACATCCCAGAAGTTAGGTTTCTTTGGGTTAGGATATACAACCTTATAGACATATAGAATGTTCCCACCGAGAAATAGGGGCCGACGGGTCAGGAATGTTGTAAAATATTACACCCGAGATGTTAGGTTCCCTTAGGTTAAGATATACAACGTTATAGACGTATATAATGTCCCCTTCGAGAAGCAGGCGACGACACGCCAGAATGTTGTAAAATGTTACACCCGAGATGTTAGCTTCCCTTAGGTTAGCATATACAACGTTATAGACGTATATAATGTTCCCACCGAGAAGTAGGGACCGACATGCCAGGAATGTTGTAAAATATTACATACGAGATGTTAGATTCCCTTAGGTTAGGATATACAACGTTATAGACGTATAGAATGTTCCCACCGAGAAATTGGGGCCGACGGGTCAGGAATGTTGTAAAATATTACACCCGAGATGTTAGGTACCCTTACGTTAGGATATACAACGTTATAGACGTATAGAAAGTTCCCAGCAAGATGTAGGGACCGACATGCCAGGAATTTTGTAAAATATTACATCCCAGAGGTTAGGTTGCTTTGGGTTAGGATATACAACGTTATAGACGTATATAATGTCCCCATCGAGCAGCAGGCGACGACACGCCAGGAATGTTGTAAAATATTACATCCGAGATGTTAGGTTGCCTTAGGCTAGGATATACAACGTTATAGACGTATAGAATGTTCCCACCAAGATGTAGGGACCGACATGCCAGGAATGTTGTAAAATATTACATCCCAGAAGTTAGGTTTCTTTGGGTTAGGATATACAACGTTATAGACATATAGAATGTTCCCACCGAGAAATAGGGGCCGACGGGACAGGAATGTTGTAAAATATTACACCCGAGATGTTAGGTTCCCTTAGGTTAGGATATACAACGTTATAGACGTATAGAAAGTTCCCACGGAGATGTAGGGGCCGACATGCCAGGAATGTTGTAAAATATTACATCCGAGATGTTACGTTGCTTTAGGTTAGGATATATATCGTTATAGACTTATATAATGTTCCCACCGAGACGTGGGGAAGGACATGCCAGGAATGTTGTAAAATATTACATCCCAGAAGTTAGGTTTCTTTGGGTTAGGATATACAACGTTATAGACGTATCTAATGTCCCCATCGAGAAGCAGGCGACGACACGCCAGAATGTTGTAATACATTACATCCGATATGTTAGGTTGCCTTAGGCTAGGATATATAACGTGATAGACGTATATAATGTTCCCACCGAGAAGTAAGGACCGAAATGCCAGGAATGTTGTAAAATATTACACCCGAGATGTTAGGTTCCCTTAGGTTAGGATATACAACGTTATAGATGTATAGAATGTTCCCACCGAGAAATTGGGTCCGACGGGTCAGGAATGTTGTAAAATATTACACCCGAGATGTTAGGTTCCCTTAGGTTAGGATATACAACGTTATAGACGTATAGAAAGTTCCCAGCGAGATGTAGGCACCGACATGCCAGGAATGTTGTAAAATATTACATCCCAGAAGTTAGGTTGCTTTGGGTTAGGATATACAACGCTATAGACGTATACAATGTCCCCATCGAGAAGCAGGCGACGACACGCCAGGAATGATGTAAAATATTACATCCGAGATGTTAGGTTGCCTTAGGCTAGGATATACAACGTTATAGACGTATAGAATGTTCCCACCGAGATGTAGGGACCGACATGCCAGGAATGTTGTAAAATATTACCTCCCAGAAGTTAGGTTTCTTTGGGTTAGGATATACAACGTTATAGACATATAGAATGTTCCCACCGAGAAATAGGGGCCGACGGGTCAGGAATGTTGTAAAATATTACACCCGAGATGTTAGGTTCCCTTAGGTTAGGATATACAACGTTATAGATGTATAGAAAGTTCCCACCGAGAAGTAAGGACCGAAATGCCAGGAATGTTGTAAAATATTACACCCGAGATGTTAGGTTCCCTTAGGTTAGGATATACAACGTTATAGATGTATAGAATGTTCCCACCGAGAAATTGGGTCCGACGGGTCAGGAATGTTGTAAAATATTACACCCGAGATGTTAGGTTCCCTTAGGTTAGGATATACAACGTTATAGATGTATAGAAAGTTCCCACCGAGAAGTAAGGACCGAAATGCCAGGAATGTTGTAAAATATTACACCCGAGATGTTAGGTTCCCTTAGGTTAGGATATACAACGTTATAGATGTATAGAATGTTCCCACCGAGAAATTGGGTCCGACGGGTCAGGAATGTTGTAAAATATTACACCCGAGATGTTAGGTTCCCTTAGGTTAGGATATACAACGTTATAGACGTATAGAAAGTTCCCAGCGAGATGTAGGCACCGACATGCCAGGAATGTTGTAAAATATTACATCCCAGAAGTTAGGTTGCTTTGGGTTAGGATATACAACGCTATAGACGTATACAATGTCCCCATCGAGAAGCAGGCGACGACACGCCAGGAATGATGTAAAATATTACATCCGAGATGTTAGGTTGCCTTAGGCTAGGATATACAACGTTATAGACGTATAGAATGTTCCCACCGAGATGTAGGGACCGACATGCCAGGAATGTTGTAAAATATTACCTCCCAGAAGTTAGGTTTCTTTGGGTTAGGATATACAACGTTATAGACGTATAGAATGTTCCCACCGAGAAATAGGGGCCGACGCGTCAGGAATGTTGTAAAATATGACATCCCAGATGTTAGGTTGCGTTAGGTTAAGATATACAACGTTATAGACGTATATAATGTCCCCTTCGAGAAGCAGGCGACGACACGCCAGAATGTTGTAAAATGTTACACCCGAGATTTTAGCTTCCCTTAGGTTAGCATATACAACGTTATAGACGTATATAATGTTCCCACCGAGAAGTAGGGACCGACATGCCAGGAATGTTGTAAAATATTACATACGAGATGTTAGGTTGCTTTGGGTTAGGATATACAACGTTATAGACGTATATAATGTCCCCATCGAGAAGCAGGCGACGACGCGTCAGGAATGTTGTAAAATATTACACCCGAGATGTTAGGTTCCCTTAGGTTAGGATATACAACATTATAGACATATAGAATGTTCCCACCGAGAAATAGGGGCCGACGGGACAGGAATGTTGTAAAATATTACACCCGAGATGTTAGATTCCCTTAGGTTAGGATATACAATGTTATAGACGTATAGAAAGTTCCCACGGAGATGTAGGGGCCGACATGCCAGGAATATTGTAAAATATTACATCCGAGATGTTGCGTTGCTTTAGGGTAGGATATATGTCGTTATAGACGTATATAATGTTCCCACCGAGACGTGGGGACCGACATGCCAGGAATGTTGTAAAATATTACATCCCAGAAGTTAGGTTTCTTTGGGTTAGGATATACAACGTTATAGACGTATCTAATGTCCCCATCGAGAAGCAGGCGACGACACGCCAGGAATGTTGTAAAATATTACATCCGAGATGTTACGTTGCTTTAGGTTAGGATATATATCGTTATAGACGTATATAATGTTCCCACCGAGAAGTGAGGACCGAAATGCCAGGAATGTTGTAAAATATTACACCCGAGATGTTAGGTTCCCTTAGGTTAGGATATACAACGTTATAGATGTATAGAAAGTTCCCACCGAGAAATTGGGGCCGACGGGTCAGGAATGTTGTAAAATATTACACCCGAGATGTTAGGTTGCCTTAGGCTAGGATATACAACGTTATAGACGTATCCAATGTCCCCATCGAGAAGCAGGCGACGACACGCCAGAATGTTGTGAAATGTTACATCCGATATGTTAGGTTGCCTTAGGCTAGGATATATAACGTGATAGACGTATATAATGTTCTCACCGAGAAATAGGGGCCGACGCGTCAGGAATGTTGTAAAATATGACATCCCAGATGTTAGGTTGCGTTAGGTTAAGATATACAACGTTATAGACGTATATAATGTCCCCTTCGAGAAGCAGGCGACGACACGCCAGAATGTTGTAAAATGTTACACCCGAGATGTTAGCTTCCCTTAGGTTAGCATATACAACGTTATAGACGTATATAATGTTCCCACCGAGAAATAGGGGCCGACGGGACAGGAATGTTGTAAAATATTACACCCGAGATGTTAGATTCCCTTAGGTTAGGATATACAACGTTATAGACGTATAGAAAGTTCCCACGGAGATGTAGGGGCCGACATGCCAGGAATGTTGTAAAATATTGCATCCGAGATGTTACGTTGCTTTAGGTTAGGATATATATCGTTATAGACTTATATAATGTTCCCACCGAGACGTGGGGACCGACATGCCAGGAATGTTGTAAAATATTACATCCCAGAAGTTAGGTTTCTTTGGGTTAGGATATACAACGTTATAGACGTATATAATGTCCCCATCGAGAAGCAGGCGACGACACGCCAGGAATGTTGTAAAATATTACATCCTAGATGTTAGGTTCCCTTAGGATAGGATATACAACGTTATAGACGTATCCAATGTCCCCATCGAGAAGCAGGCGACGACACGCCAGAATGTTGTGAAATGTTACATCCGATATGTTAGGTTGCCTTAGGCTAGGATATATAACGTGATAGACGTATATAATGTTCTCACCGAGAAATAGGGGCCGACGCGTCAGGAATGTTGTAAAATATGACATCCCAGATGTTAGGTTGCGTTAGGTTAAGATATACAACGTTATAGACGTATATAATGTCCCCTTCGAGAAGCAGGCGACGACACGCCAGAATGTTGTAAAATGTTACACCCGAGATGTTAGCTTCCCTTAGGTTAGCATATACAATGTTATAGACGTATATAATGTTCCCACCGAGAAGTAGGGACCGACATGCCAGGAATGTTGTAAAATATTACATACGAGATGTTAGGTTGCTTTGGGTTAGGATATACAACGTTATAGACGTATATAATGTCCCCATCGAGAAGCAGGCGACGACGCGTCAGGAATGTTGTAAAATATTACACCCGAGATTTCAGGTTCCCTTAGGTTAGGATATACAACGTTATAGACATATAGAATGTTCCCACCGAGAAATAGGGGCCGACGGGACAGGAATGTTGTAAAATATTACGCCCGAGATGTTTGATTCCCTTAGGTTAGGATATACAACGTTATAGACATATTGAATGTTCCCACCGAGAAATAGGGGTCGACGGGACAGGAATGTTGTAAAATATTACACCCGAGATGTTAGATTCCCTTAGGTTAGGATATACAACGTTATAGACGTATAGAAAGTTCCCACGGAGATGTAGGGGCCGACATGCCAGGAATATTGTAAAATATTACATCCGAGATGTTACGTTGCTTTAGGTTAGGATATATATCGTTATAGACTTATATAATGTTCCCACCAAGACGTGGGGACCGACATGACAGGAATGTTGTAAAATATTACATCCCAGAAGTTAGGTTTCTTTGGGTTAGGATATACAACGTTATAGACGTATCTAATGTCCCCATCGAGAAGCAGGCGACGACACGCCAGAATGTTGTAATACATTACATCCGATATGTTAGGTTGCCTTAGGCTAGGATATATAACGTGATAGACGTATATAATGTTCCCACCGAGAAGTAAGGACCGAAATGCCAGGAATGTTGTAAAATATTACACCCGAGATGTTAGGTTCCCTTAGGTTAGGATATACCACGTTATAGACGTATAGAATGTTCCCACCGAGAAATTGGGGCCGACGGGTCAGGAATGTTGTAAAATATTACACCCGAGATGTTAGGGTCCCTTAGGTTAGGATATACAACGTTATAGACGTATAGAAAGTACCCAGCGAGATGTAGGGACCGACATGCCAGGAATGTTGTAAAATATTACATCCGAGATGTTAGGTTGCCTTAGGCTAGGACATATATCGTTATAGCCGTATACAATGTTCCCACCGAGAAATTGAGACCGACGGGTCAGGAATGTTGTAAAATATTACACCCGAGATGTTAGGTTCCCTTAGGTTAGGATATACAACGTTATAGACGTATAGAATGTTCACACCGAGAAATAGGGGCCGACGCGTCAGGAATCTTGTAAAATATTACATCCGAGATGTTAGGTTGCCTTAGGCTAGGATATACAACGTAATAGACGTATAGAATGTTCCCACCGAGATGTAGGGACCGACATGCCAGGAATGTTGTAAAATATTACATCCCAGAAGTTAGGTTTCTTTGGGTTAGGATATACAACCTTATAGACATATAGAATGTTCCCACCGAGAAATAGGGGCCGACGGGTCAGGAATGTTGTAAAATATTACACCCGAGATGTTAGGTTCCCTTAGGTTAAGATATACAACGTTATAGACGTATATAATGTCCCCTTCGAGAAGCAGGCGACGACACGCCAGAATGTTGTAAAATGTTACACCCGAGATGTTAGCTTCCCTTAGGTTAGCATATACAACGTTATAGACGTATATAATGTTCCCACCGAGAAGTAGGGACCGACATGCCAGGAATGTTGTAAAATATTACATACGAGATGTTAGGTTGCTTTGGGTTAGGATATACAACGTTATAGACGTATATAATGTCCCCATCGAGAAGCAGGCGACGACGCGTCAGGAATGTTGTAAAATATTACACCCGAGATGTTAGGTTCCCTTAGGTTAGGATATACAACGTTATAGACATATAGAATGTTCCCACCGAGAAATAGGGGCCGACGGGACAGGAATGTTGTAAAATATTACACCCGAGATGTTAGATTCCCTCAGGTTAGGATATACAACGTTATAGACGTATAGAAAGTTCCCACGGAGATGTAGGGGCCGACATGCCAGGAATGTTGTAAAATATTACATCCCAGAAGTTAGGTTTCTTTGGGTTAGGATATACAACGTTATAGACGTATATAATGTCCCCATCGAGAAGCAGGCGACGACACGCCAGGAATGTTGTAAAATATTACATCCTAGATGTTAGGTTCCCTTAGGATAGGATATACAACGTTATAGACGTATCTAATGTCCCCATCGAGAAGCAGGCGACGACACGCCAGAATGTTGTGAAATGTTACATCCGATATGTTAGGTTGCCTTAGGCTAGGATATATAACGTGATAGACGTATATAATGTTCCCACCGAGAAGTAAGGACCGAAATGCCAGGAATGTTGTAAAATATTACACCCGAGATGTTAGGTTCCCTTAGGTTAGGATATACAACGTTATAGATGTATAGAATGTTCCCACCGAGAAATTGGGGCCGACGGGTCAGGAATGTTGTAAAATATCACACCCGAGATGTTAGGTTGCCTTAGGCTAGGATATACAACGTTATAGACGTATAGAATGTTCCCACCGAGATGTAGGGACCGACATGCCAGGAATGTTGTCAAATATTACATCCCAGAAGTTAGGTTTCTTTGGGTTAGGATATACAACGTTATAGACATATAGAATGTTCCCACCGAGAAATAGGGGCCGACGCGTCAGGAATGTTGTAAAATATGACATCCCAGATGTTAGGTTGCGTTAGGTTAAGATATACAAAGTTATAGACTTATATAATGTCCCCTTCGAGAAGCAGGCGACGACACGTCAGAATGTTGTAAAATGTTACACCCGAGATGTTAGCTTCCCTTAGGTTAGCATATACAACGTTATAGACGTATATAATGTTCCCACCGAGAAGTAGGGACCGACATGCCAGTAATGTTGTAAAATATTACATACGAAATGTTAGGTTGCTTTGGGTTAGGATATACAACGTTATAGACGTATATAATGTCCCCATCGAGAAGCAGGCGACGACGCGTCAGGAATGTTGTAAAATATTACACCCGAGATGTTAGGTTCCCTTAGGTTAGGATATACAACGTTATAGACATATAGAATGTTCCCACCGAGAAATAGGGGTCGACGGGACAGGAATGTTGTAAAATATTACACCCGAGATGTTAGATTCCCTTAGGTTAGGATATACAACGTTATAGACGTATAGAAAGTTCCCACGGAGATGTAGGGGCCGACATGCCAGGAATGTTGTAAAATATTACATCCGAGATGTTACGTTGCTTTAGGTTAGGATATATATCGTTATAGACTTATATAATGTTCCCACCGAGACGTGGGGACCGACATGCCAGGAATGTTGTAAAATATTACATCCCAGAAGTTAGGTTTCTTTGGGTTAGGATATACAACGTTATAGACGTATCTAATGTCCCCATCGAGAAGCAGGCGACGACACGCCAGAATGTTGTAATACATTACATCCGATATGTTAGGTTGCCTTAGGCTAGGATATATAACGTGATAGACGTATATAATGTCCCCACCGAGGAGTAAGGACCGAAATGCCAGGAATGTTGTAAAATATTACACCCGAGATGTTAGGTTCCCTTAGGTTAGGATATACAACGTTATAGATGTATAGAATGTTCCCACCGAGAAATTGGGGCCGACGGGTCAGGAATGTTGTAAAATATTACACCCGAGATGTTAGGTTGCCTTAGGCTAGGATATACAACGTTATAGACGTATAGAATGTTCCCACCGAGATGTAGGGACCGACATGCCAGGAATGTTGTAAAATATTACATCCCAGAAGTTAGGTTTCTTTGGGTTAGGATATACAACGTTATAGACATATAGAATGTTCCCACCGAGAAATAGGGGCCGACGCGTCAGGAATGTTGTAAAATATGACATCCCAGATGTTAGGTTGCGTTAGGTTAAGATATACGACGTTATAGACGTATATAATGTCCCCTTCGAGAAGCAGGCGACGACACGCCAGAATGTTGTAAAATATTACATCCGAGATGTTAGGTTGCCTTAGGCTAGGACATATATCGTTATAGACGTATACAATGTTCCGACCGAGAAATAGGGGTCGACGCGTCAGGAATGTTGTAAAATATTACACCCGAGATGTTAGGATCCCTTAGGTTAGCATATTCAACGTTATAGACGTATATAATGTTCCCACCGAGAAGTAGGGACCGACATGCCAGTAATGTTGTAAAATATTACATACGAGATGTTAGGTTGCTTTGGGTTGGGATATACAACGTTATAGACGTATATAATGTCCCCATCGAGAAGCAGGCGACGACGCGTCAGGAATGTTGTAAAATATTACACCCGAGATGTTAGGTTCCCTTAGGTTAGGATATACAACGTTATAGACATATAGAATGTTCCCACCGAGAAATAGGGGCCGACGGGACAGGAATGTTGTAAAATATTACACCCGAGATGTTAGATTCCCTTAGGTTAGGATATACAACGTTATAGACGTATAGAAAGTTCCCACGGAGATGTAGGGGCGGACATGCCAGGAATGTTGTAAAATATTACATCCGAGATGTTACGTTGCTTTAGGTTAGCATATATATCGTTATAGACTTATATAATGTTCCCACCGAGACGTGGGGACCGACATGCCAGGAATGTTGTAAAATATTACATCCCAGAAGTTAGGTTTCTTTGGGTTAGGATATACAACGTTATAGACGTATCTAATGTCCCCATCGAGAAGCAGGCGACGACACGCCAGAATGTTGTAATACATTACATCCGATATGTTAGGTTGCCTTAGGCTAGGATATATAACGTGATAGACGTATATAATGTCCCCACCGAGGAGTAAGGACCGAAATGCCAGGAATGTTGTAAAATATTACACCCGAGATGTTAGGTTCCCTTAGGTTAGGATATACAACGTTATAGATGTATAGAATGTTCCCACCGAGAATTTGGGGCCGACGGGTCAGGAATGTTGTAAAATATTACACCCGAGATGTTAGGTTGCCTTAGGCTAGGATATACAACGTTATAGACGTATAGAATGTTCCCACCGAGATGTAGGGACCGACATGCCAGGAATGTTGTAAAATATTACATCCCAGAAGTTAGGTTTCTTTGGGTTAGGATATACAACGTTATAGACATATAGAATGTTCCCACCGAGAAATAGGGGCCGACGCGTCAGGAATGTTGTAAAATATGACATCCCAGATGTTAGGTTGCGTTAGGTTAAGATATACGACGTTATAGACGTATATAATGTCCCCTTCGAGAAGCAGGCGACGACACGCCAGAATGTTGTAAAATATTACATCCGAGATGTTAGGTTGCCTTAGGCTAGGACATATATCGTTATAGACGTATACAATGTTCCGACCGAGAAATAGGGGCCGACGCGTCAGGAATGTTGTAAAATATTACACCCGAGATGTTAGGTTCCCTTAGGTTAGCATATTCAACGTTATAGACGTATATAATGTTCCCACCGAGAAGTAGGGACCGACATGCCAGGAATGTTGTAAAATATTACATACGAGATGTTAGGTTGCTTTGGGTTGGGATATACAACGTTATAGACGTATATAATGTCCCCATCGAGAAGCAGGCGACGACGCGTCAGGAATGTTGTAAAATATTACACCCGAGATGTTAGGTTCCCTTAGGTTAGGATATACAACGTTATAGACATATAGAATGTTCCCACCGAGAAATAGGGGCCGACGGGACAGGAATGTTGTAAAATATTACACCCGAGATGTTAGATTCCCTTAGGTTAGGATATACAACGTTATAGACGTATAGAAAGTTCCCACGGAGATGTAGGGGCGGACATGCCAGGAATGTTGTAAAATATTACATCCGAGATGTTACGTTGCTTTAGGTTAGCATATATATCGTTATAGACTTATATAATGTTCCCACCGAGACGTGGGGACCGACATGCCAGGAATGTTGTAAAATATTACATCCCAGAAGTTAGGTTTCTTTGGGTTAGGATATACAACGTTATAGACGTATCTAATGTCCCCATCGAGAAGCAGGCGACGACACGCCAGAATGTTGTAATACATTACATCCGATATGTTAGGTTGCCTTAGGCTAGGATATATAACGTGATAGACGTATATAATGTCCCCACCGAGGAGTAAGGACCGAAATGCCAGGAATGTTGTAAAATATTACACCCGAGATGTTAGGTTCCCTTAGGTTAGGATATACAACGTTATAGATGTATAGAATGTTCCCACCGAGAATTTGGGGCCGACGGGTCAGGAATGTTGTAAAATATTACACCCGAGATGTTAGGTTGCCTTAGGCTAGGATATACAACGTTATAGACGTATAGAATGTTCCCACCGAGATGTAGGGACCGACATGCCAGGAATGTTGTAAAATATTACATCCCAGAAGTTAGGTTTCTTTGGGTTAGGATATACAACGTTATAGACATATAGAATGTTCCCACCGAGAAATAGGGGCCGACGCGTCAGGAATGTTGTAAAATATGACATCCCAGATGTTAGGTTGCGTTAGGTTAAGATATACGACGTTATAGACGTATATAATGTCCCCTTCGAGAAGCAGGCGACGACACGCCAGAATGTTGTAAAATATTACATCCGAGATGTTAGGTTGCCTTAGGCTAGGACATATATCGTTATAGACGTATACAATGTTCCGACCGAGAAATAGGGGCCGACGCGTCAGGAATGTTGTAAAATATTACACCCGAGATGTTAGGTTCCCTTAGGTTAGCATATTCAACGTTATAGACGTATATAATGTTCCCACCGAGAAGTAGGGACCGACATGCCAGGAATGTTGTAAAATATTACATACGAGATGTTAGGTTGCTTTGGGTTAGGATATACAACGTGATAGACGTATATAATGTTCCCCCCGAGAAGTAGGGACCGAAATGCCAGGAACGTTGTAAAATATTACACCCGAGATGTTAGATTCCCTTAGGTTAGGATATACAACGTTATAGACGTATACAATGTCCCGATCGAGAAGCAGGCGACGACACGCCAGGAATGTTGTAAAATATTACATCCGAGATGTTAGGTTGCCTTAGGCTAGGATATACAACGTTATAGACGTATAGAATGTTCCCACCGAGATGTAGGGACCGGCATGCCAGAAATGTTGTAAAATATTACATCCGAGTTGTTAGGTTGCTTTAGATTAGGATATATATCGTTATAGACTTATATAATGTTCCCACCGAGAAGTAGGGACCGAAATGCCAGGAATGTTGTAAAATATTACACCCGAGATGTTAGGTTCCCTTAGGTTAGGATATACAACGTTATAGACGTATAGAATGTTCCCACCGTGAAATTGGGGCCGACGGGTCAGGAATGTTGTAAAATATTACATCCGGGATGTTAGGTTGCCTTAGGCTAGGATATACAACGTTATAGGCGTATAGAATGTTCCCACCGAGATGTAGGGACCGACATGCCAGGAATGTTGTAAAATATTACATCCGAGTTGTTAGGTTGCTTTAGGTTTGGATATACATCGTTATAGACTTATATAATGTTCCCACCGAGACGTGGGGACCGACATGCCAGGAATGATGTAAAATATTACAACCCAGAAATTAGGTTTCTTTGGGTTACGCTATACAACGTTATAGACGTATATAATGTCCCCATCGAGAAGCAGGCGACGACACGCCAGAATGTTGTAAAATATTACATTCGACATGTTAGGTTGCCTTAGGCTAGGATATGTAACGTTATAGACGTATATAATATTCCCACCGAGAAATAGGGGCCGACTCGTCAGGAATGTTGTAAAACAGTACACCCGAAGTGTTAGGTTCCCTTAGGTTCGGATATACAACGTCATAGACGTATAGAATTTTCCCACCGAGATGTAGAGACCGACATGCCAGGAATGTTGTAAAATATTACATCCGAGATGTTATGTTGCCTTAGGTTAGGATATATATCGTTATTGGCTTATATAATGTTCCACCGAGAAATAGGGGCCGACGCCCCATGAATGTTGTACAATTTTACATTCGCCATGTTAGGATTGCCTTAGGCTAGGATATATAACGTTATAGACGTATATACTGTTCCGTCCGAGAAATAGGTGCCGACGCGCCAGGAATGCTGTAAAATATTATATTCGACATGTTAGGATTGCGTTAGGCTAGGATATATAACGTTAAAGACGTATATAATATTCGCACCGAGAAGTAGGGGCCGAAGTGACGGGAATGTTGTAAAATATTACGATCGATACGTTAGTTTGCCTTAGGCTAGGATATATAGCGTTATAGACGTATATAATGTTCCCACCGAGAAGTAGGGGCCGACGTGCCAGGAATGTAGTAAAATATTACATCCGAGAGGTTAGGTTGCCTTAGGTTAGGATATATACCGTTATAGACGTATATAATGTTCCACCCGAGAAGTAGGGGCCGACGCGCCAAGAATGCTGTAAAATATTACATTCGACACGTTAGGATTGCCTTAGGCTAGGATATATAACGTTATAGACGTATATAATATTCCCACCGAGAACTACGAGCCTACACGCCAGGAATGTAATCAAATATTACATCCGAGATGTTAGGTTCCCTTAGATTAGGATATATAAAGTTATAGACGTATATAATGTTCCCACCGAGAAGTAGGGGCCGACGAGCCGGGAATGTTGTATAATATTACGCTCGACATGTTAGGTTGCCTTAGGCTATCATGTATAGCAATATAGACGTATATAATGTTCCCACCGAGAAGTGGGGGCCGGCGCGCCAGGAATGTAGTAAAATATTACATCCGAGATGTTAGGATGCCTTAGGCTAGGATATGTAAAGTTATAGACTTATATAATGTTCCCAGCGAGAAATAGGTGCCGACGCGCCAGGAATGTTGTAAAATATTTCATCCGAGATGTTAGGATTGCCTTAGGCTAGGATATGTAAAGTTCTAGACGTATATAATGTTCCCACCGAGAAATAGGTGCCGACGCGACAGGAATGTTGAAAAATATTACATCCGAGATGTTAGGTTGCCTTAGGCTAGGATATATAACGTTATAGACGTATATAATGTTCCCACCGAGAAGTAGGGGCCGAAGTGACGGGAATTTTGTAAAATATTACATCCGAGATGTTAGGTTGCCTTAGGTTAGGATATATAACGTTATCGACTTATATAATGTTCCCACCGAGAAATAGGGGCCGACGCCCCAGGAATGTTGTATAATTTTACATTCGACATGTTAGGATTGCCTTAGGCTAGGATATATAACGTTATAGACGTATATAATGTTCCACCCGAGAAGTAGGGGCCGACGCGCCAGGAATGCTGTAAAATATTACATTCGACATGTTAGGATTGCCTTAGGCTAGGATATATAACGTTATAGACGTATATGATATTCCCACCGAGAGCTACGGGCCTACACGCCAGGAATGTTATCAAATATTACATCCGAGGTGTTAGGTTCCCTTAGGTTAGGATATATAACGCTATAGACGTATATAATGTTCCCACCGAGAAGTAGGGGCCGACGAGCCGGGAATGTTGTAAAATATTACGCTCGACATGTTAGGTTGCCTTAGGCTATGATGTATAGCAATATAGACGTGTATAATGTTCCCACCGAGAAGTGGGGGCCGGCGCGCCAGGAATGTAGTAAAATATTACATCCGAGATGTTAGGATGCCTTAGGCTAGGATATGTAAAGTTATAGACTTATATAATGTTCCCAGCGAGGAATAGGTGCCGACGCGCCAGGAATGTTGTAAAATATTACATCCGAGATGTTAGGATTGCCTTAGGCTAGGATATATAACGTTATAGACGTATATAATGTTCCCACCGAGATGTGGGACCCGAAGTGACGGGAATGTTGTAAAATATTACATCCGAGATGTTATGTTGCCTTAGGTTAGGATATATATCGTTATTGACTTATATAATGTTCCACCGAGAAATAGGGGCCGACGCCCCATGAATGTTGTACAATTTTACATTCGCCATGTTAGGATTGCCTTAGGCTAGGATATATAACGTTATAGACGTATATACTGTTCCGTCCGAGAAATAGGTGCCGACGCGCCAGGAATGCTGTAAAATATTATATTCGACATGTTAGGATAGCGTTAGGCTAGGATATATAACGTTAAAGACGTATATAATATTCGCACCGAGAAGTAGGGGCCGAAGTGACGGGAATGTTGTAAAATATTACGTTCGATACGTTAGTTTGCCTTAGGCTAGGATATATAGCGTTATAGACGTATATAATGTTCCCACCGAGAAGTAGGGGCCGACGTGCCAGGAATGTAGTAAAATATTACATCCGAGAGGTTAGGTTGCCTTAGGTTAGGATATATACCGTTATAGACGTATATAATGTTCCACCCGAGAAGTAGGGGCCGACGCGCCAAGAATGCTGTAAAATATTACATTCGACATGTTAGGATTGCCTTAGGCTAGGATATATAACGTTATAGACGTATATAATATTCCCACCGAGAACTACGAGCCTACACGCCAGGAATGTTATCAAATATTACATCCGAGATGTTAGGTTCCCTTAGATTAGGATATATAAAGTTATAGACGTATATAATGTTCCCACCGAGAAGTAGGGGCCGACGAGCCGGGAATGTTGTAAAATATTACGCTCGACATGTTAGGTTGCCTTAGGCTATGATGTATAGCAATATAGACGTATATAATGTTCCCACCGAGAAGTGGAGGCCGGCGCGCCAGGAATGTAGTAAAATATTACATCCGAGATGTTAGGATGCCTTAGGCTAGGATATGTAAAGTTATAGACTTATATAATGTTCCCAGCGAGAAATAGGTGCCGACGCGCCAGGAATGTTGTAAAATATTACATCCGAGATGTTAGGATTGCCTTAGGCTAGGATATGTAAAGTTATAGACGTATATAATGTTCCCACCGAGAAATAGGTGCCGACGCGACAGGAATGTTGAAAAATATTACATCCGAGATGTTAGGTTGCCTTAGGCTAGGATATATAACGTTATAGACGTATATAATGTTCCCACCGAGAAGTAGGGGCCGAAGTGACGGGAATTTTGTAAAATATTACATCCGAGATGTTAGGTTGCCTTAGGTTAGGATATATAACGTTATCGACTTATATAATGTTCCCACCGAGAAATAGGGGCCGACGCCCCAGGAATGTTGTATAATTTTACATTCGACATGTTAGGATTGCCTTAGGCTAGGATATATAACGTTATAGACGTATATACTGTTCCGTCCGAGAAGTAGGGGCCGACGCGCCAGGAATGCTGTAAAATATTACATTCGACATGTTAGGATTGCCTTAGGCTAGGATATATAACGTTATAGACGTATATGATATTCCCACCGAGAGCTACGGGCCTACACGCCAGGAATGTTATCAAATATTACATCCGAGGTGTTAGGTTCCCTTAGGTTAGGATATATAACGTTATAGACGTATATAATGTTCCCACCGAGAAGTAGGGGCCGACGAGCCGGGAATGTTGTAAAATATTACATCCGAGATGTTAGGATTGCCTTAGGCTAGGATATATAACGTTATAGACGTATATAATGTTCCCACCGAGAAGTAGGGGCCGAAGTGACGGGAATGTTGTAAAATATTACATCCGAGATGTTATGTTGCCTTAGGTTAGGATATATATCGTTATTGACTTATATAATGTTCCACCGAGAAATAGGGGCCGACGCCCCATAAATGTTGTAAAATTTTACATTCGCCATGTTAGGATTGCCTTAGGCTAGGATATATAACGTTATAGACTTATATACTGTTCCGACCGAGAAGTAGGTGCCGACGCGCCAGGAATGTTGTATAATATTACGCTCGACAAGTTAGGTTGCCTTAGGCTAGGATATGTAAAGTTATAGACGTATATAATGTTCCCACCGAGAAATAGGTGCCGACGCGACAGGAATGTTGTAAAATATTACATCCGAGATGTTAGGTTGCCTTAGGCTAGGATATATAACGTTATAGACGTATATAATGTTCCCACCGAGAAGTAGGGGCCGAAGTGACGGGAATGTTGGTAAAATATTACATTCGATACGTTAGTTTGCCTTAGGCTAGGATATATAGCGTTATAGACGTATATAATGTTCCCACCGAGAAGTAGGGGCCGACGTGCCAGGAATGTAGTAAAATATTACATCCGAGATGTTAGGTTGCCTTAGGTTAGGATATATAACGTTATAGACGTATATAATGTTCCACCCGAGAAGTACGGGCCGACGCGCCAAGAATGCTGTAAAATATTACATTCGACATGTTAGGATTGCCTTAGGCTAGGATATATAACGTTATAGACGTATATAATATTCCCACCGAGAACTACGAGCCTACACGCCAGGAATGTTATCAAATATTACATCCGAGATGTTAGGTTCCCTTAGGTTAGGATATATAACGTTATAGACGTATATAATGTTCCCACCGAGAAGTAGGGGCCGAAGTGACGGGAATGTTGTAAAATATTACATCCGTGATGTTAGGTTGCCTTAGGCTAGGATATATAACGTTATAGACGTACAGAATGTTCCCACCGAGAATTAAGGGCCGAAGTGACGGGAATGTTGTAAAATATTACATCCGAGATCTTAGGTTGCCTTAGGTTGGGATATATAACGTTATCGACTTATATAATGTTTCCACCGATAAATAGGGTCCGAAGCCCCAGGAATGTTGTAAAATTTTACATCCGAGATGTTAGATTGCCTTAGGCTAGGATATGTAACGTTATAGACGTATATAATGTTCCCACCGAGCAGTAGGTGCCGGCGCGCCAGGAATGTAGTAAAATATTACATCCGAGATGTTAGGTTGCCTTAGGCTAGGATATGTAACGTTATAGACGTATATAATGTTCCCACCGAGAAGTATGGGTCAACGAGCCAGGTATGTGGTTAAATATAACATTCGACATGTTAGGTTGCCTTAGGATATATAGCGATATAGACGTATGTAATGTTCCCACCGAGAAGTAGGGGCCGGCGCGCCAGGAATGTAGTAAAATATTACATCCGAGACGTTAGGTTGCCTTAGGCTAGGATATATAACGCTATAGACGTATATAATGTTCCCACCGAGAAGTAGGGGCCGAAGTGACGGGAATGTTGTAAAATATTAAATTCGACATGTTAGGTTGCCTTAGGCTAGGATATATAGCGTTATAGACGTATATAATGTTCCCACCGAGAAGTAGGGGCCGGCGCGCCAGGAATGTAGTAAAATATTACATCCGAGATGTTAGGTTGCCTTAGGCTAGGATATATAACGTTATAGACGTATATAATGTTCCCACCGAGAAGTAGGTGCCGACGAGCCAGGAATGTTGTAAAATATTACGCTCGACATGTTAGGTTGCCTTAAGCTAGGATATATAGCGTTTTTGACGTATATAATGTTCCCCGCGAGAAGTAGGGGAAGGCGCGCCAGGAATATAGTAAAATATTACATCCGAGATGTTAGGTTGCCTTAGGCTAGGATATATAACGTTATAGACGTATATAATGTTCCCACCGAGAAGTAGGGGCCGAAGTGACGGGAATGTTATAAAATATTACATCCGAGATGTTATGTTGCCTTAGGTTAGAATATATATCGTTATTGACTTATATAATGTTCCACCGAGAAATAGGGGCCGACGCCCCATGAATGTTCTAAAATTTTACATTCGACATGTTAGGATTGCCTTAGGATAGGATATATAACGTTAGAGACGTATATAATGTTCCACCCGAGAAGTAGGGGCCGACGCGCCAGGAATGCTGTAAAATATTACATTCGACATGTTAGGATTGCCTTAGGCTAGGATATATAACGTTATAGACGTATATGATATTCCCACCGAGAACTACGGGCCTACACGCCAGGAATGTTATCAAATATTACATCCGAGGTGTCCGGTTCCCTTAGGTTAGGATATATAACGTTAGAGACGTATATAATGTTCCACCCGAGAAGTAGGGGCCGACGCGCCAGGAATGATGTAAAATATTACATTCGACATGTTAGGATTGCCTTAGGCTAGGATATATAACGTTATAGACGTATATGATATTCCCACCGAGAGCTACGGGCCTACACGCCACGAATGTTATCAAATATTACATCCGAGGTGTTAGGTTCCCTTAGGTTAGGATATATAACGTTATAGACGTATATAATGTTCCCACCGAGAAGTAGGGGCCGACGAGCCGGGAATGTTGTAAAATATTACGCTCGACATGTTAGGTTGCCTTAGGCTATGATGTATAGCAATATAGACGTGTATAATGTTCCCACCGAGAAGTGGGGGCCGGCGCGCCAGGAATGTAGTAAAATATTACATCCGAGATGTTAGGATGCCTTAGGCTAGGATATGTAAAGTTATAGACTTATATAATGTTCCCAGCGAGAAATAGGTGCCGACGCGCCAGGAATGTTGTAAAATATTACATCCGAGATGTTAGGATTGCCTTAGGCTAGGATATATAACGTTATAGACGTATATAATGTTCCCACCGAGATGTGGGACCCGAAGTGACGGGAATGTTGTAAAATATTACATCCGAGATGTTATGTTGCCTTAGGTTAGGATATATATCGTTATTGACTTATATAATGTTCCACCGAGAAATAGGGGCCGACGCCCCATGAATGTTGTACAATTTTACATTCGCCATGTTAGGATTGCCTTAGGCTAGGATATATAACGTTATAGACGTATATACTGTTCCGTCCGAGAAATAGGTGGCGACGCGCCAGGAATGCTGTAAAATATTATATTCGACATGTTAGGATTGCGTTAGGCTAGGATATATAACGTTAAAGACGTATATAATATTCGCACCGAGAAGTAGGGGCCGAAGTGACGGGAATGTTGTAAAATATTACGTTCGATACGTTAGTTTGCCTTAGGCTAGGATATATAGCGTTATAGACGTATATAATGTTCCCACCGAGAAGTAGGGGCCGACGTGCCAGGAATGTAGTAAAATATTACATCCGAGAGGTTAGGTTGCCTTAGGTTAGGATATATAACGTTATAGACGTATATAATGTTCCACCCGAGAAGTAGGGGCCGACGCGCCAAGAATGCTGTAAAATATTACTTTCGACATGTTAGGATTGCCTTAGGCTAGGATATGTAAAGTTATAGACTTATATAATGTTCCCAGCGAGAAATAGGTGCCGACGCGCCAGGAATGTTGTAAAATATTACATCCGAGATGTTAGGATTGCCTTAGGCTAGGATATGTAAAGTTATAGACGTATATAATGTTCCCACCGAGAAATAGGTGCCGACGCGACAGGAATGTTGAAAAATATTACATCCGAGATGTTAGGTTGCCTTAGGCTAGGATATATAACGTTATAGACGTATATAATATTCCCACCGAGAAGTAGGGGCCGAAGTGACGGGAATTTTGTAAAATATTACATCCGAGATGTTAGGTTGCCTTAGGTTAGGATATATAACGTTATCGACTTATATAATGTTCCCACCGAGAAATAGGGGCCGACGCCCCAGGAATGTTGTATAATTTTACATTCGACATGTTAGGATTGCCTTAGGCTAGGATATATAACGTTATAGACGTATATACTGTTCCGTCCGAGAAGTAGGGGCCGACGCGCCAGGAATGCTGTAAAATATTACATTCGACATGTTAGGATTGCCTTAGGCTAGGATATATAACGTTATAGACGTATATGATATTCCCACCGAGAGCTACGGGCCTACACGCCAGGAATGTTGTCAAATATTACATCCGAGGTGTTAGGTTCCCTTAGGTTAGGATATATAACGTTATAGACGTATATAATGTTCCCACCGAGAAGTAGGGGCCGACGAGCCGGGAATGTAGTAAAATATTACATCCGAGATGTTAGGATGCCTTAGGCTAGGATATGTAAAGTTATAGACTTATATAATGTTCCCAGCGAGAAATAGGTGCCGACGCGCCAGGAATGTTGTAAAATATTACATCCGAGATGTTAGGATTGCCTTAGGCTAGGATATATAACGTTATAGACGTATATAATGTTCCCACCGAGAAGTAGGGGCCGAAGTGACGGGAATGTTGTAAAATATTACATGCGAGATGTTATGTTGCCTTAGGTTAGGATATATATCGTTATTGACTTATATAATGTTCCCACCGAGAAGTAGGGGCCGAAGTGACGGGAATGTTGGTAAAATATTACATTCGATACGTTAGTTTGCCTTAGGCTAGGATATATAGCGTTATAGACGTATATAATGTTCCCACCGAGAAGTAGGGGCCGACGTGCCAGGAATGTAGTAAAATATTACATCCGAGATGTTAGGTTGCCTTAGGTTAGGATATATAACGTTATAGACGTATATAATGTTCCACCCGAGAAGTACGGGCCGACGCGCCAAGAATGCTGTAAAATATTACATTCGACATGTTAGGATTGCCTTAGGCTAGGATATATAACGTTATAGACGTATATAATATTCCCACCGAGAACTACGAGCCTACACGCCAGGAATGTTATCAAATATTACATCCGAGATGTTAGGTTCCCTTAGGTTAGGATATATAACGTTATAGACGTATATAATGTTCCCACCGAGAAGTAGGGGCCGAAGTGACGGGAATGTTGTAAAATATTACATGCGAGATGTTATGTTGACTTAGGTTAGGATATATATCGTTATTGACTTATATAATGTTCCACCGAGAAATAGGGGCCGACGCCCCATGAATGTTGTAAAATTTTACATCCGAGATGTTAGATTGCCTTAGGCTAGGATATGTAACGTTATAGACGTATATAATGTTCCCACCGATAAGTAGGGGCCGGCGCGCCAGGAATGTAGTAAAATATTACATCCGAGATGTTAGGTTGCCTTAGGCTAGGATATATAACGTTATTGACGTATATAATGTTCCCACCGAGAAGTGGGGGCCGGCGCGCCAGGAATGTTATAAATTATTACATTCGACATGTTAGGTTGCCTTAGGCTAGGATATATAGCGTTATAGACGTATATAATGTTCCCACCGAGAAGTAGGGGCCGGCGCACCAGGAATGTAGTAAAATATTACATCCGAGATGTTAGGTTGCCTTAGGCTAGGATATGTAACGTTATAGACGTATATAATGTTCCCACCGAGAAGTAGGGGCCGACGAGCCAGGAATGTTGTAAAATATTACGCTCGACATGTTAGGTTGCCTTAAGCTAGGATATATAGCGTTTTTGACGTATATAATGTTCCCCGCGAGAAGTAGGGGAAGGCGCGCCAGGAATATAGTAAAATATTACATCCGAGATGTTAGGTTGCCTTAGGCTAGGATATATAACGTTATAGACGTATATAATGTTCCCACCGAGAAGTAGGGGCCGAAGTGACGGGAATGTTATAAAATATTACATTCGACATGTTAGTTTGCCTTAGGCTAGGATATATAGCGTTATAGACGTATATAATGTTCCCACCGAGAAGTAGGGGCCGACGTGCCAGGAATGTAGTAAAATATTACATCCGAGATGTTAGGTTGCCTTAGGTTAGGATATATAACGTTATAGACGTATATAATGTTCCACCCGAGAAGTAGGGGCCGACGCGCCAAGAATGCTGTAAAATATTACATTCGACATGTTAGGATTGCCTTAGGCTAGGATATATAACGTTATAGACGTATATAATATTCCCACCGAGAACTACGAGCCTACACGCCAGGAATGTTATCAAATATTACATCCGAGATGTTAGGTTCCCTTAGGTTAGGATATATAAAGTTATAGACGTATATAATGTTCCCACCGAGAAGTAGGGGCCGAAGTGACGTGAATGTTGTAAAATATTACATCCGAGATGTTATGTTGCCTTAGGTTAGAATATATATCGTTATTGACTTATATAATGTTCCACCGAGAAATAGGGGCCGACGCCCCATGAATGTTGTAAAATTTTACATTCGACATGTTAGGATTGCCTTAGGATAGGATATATAACGTTAGAGACGTATATAATGTTCCACCCGAGAAGTAGGGGCCGACGCGCCAGGAATGCTGTAAAATATTACATTCGACATGTTAGGATTGCCTTAGGCTGGGATATATAACGTTATAGACGTATATGATATTCCCACCGAGAGCTACGAGCCTACACGCCAGGAATGTTATCAGATATTACATCCGAGGTGTTAGGTTCCCTTAGGTTAGGACATATAACGTTATAGACGTATATAATGTTCCCACCGAGAAGTAGGGGCCGACGAGCCGGGAATGTTGTAAAATATTACGCTCGACATGTTAGGTTGCCTTAGGCTATGATGTATAGCAATATAGACGTATATAATGTTCTCACCGAGAAGTGGGGGCCGGCGCGCCAGGAATGTAGTAAAATATTACATCCGAGATGTTAGGATGCCTCAGGCTAGGATATGTAAAGTTATAGACTTATATAATGTTCCCAGCGAGAAATAGGTGCCGACGCGCCAGGAATGTTGTAAAATATTACATCCGAGATGTTAGGTTGCCTTAGGTAAGGATATATAACGTCATTGACTTATATAATGTTCCCACCGAAAAATAGGGGCCGACGCCGCAGGAATGTTGTAAAATTTTACATTCGACATGTTAGGATTGCCTTAGGCTAGGATATATAACGTTATAGACGTATATACTGTTCCAACCGAGAAGTAGGTGCCGACGCGCCAGGAATGTTGTATAATATTACGCTCGACAAGTTAGGTTGCATTAGGCTAGGATATGTAAAGTTATAGACGTATATAATGTTCCCACCGAGAAATAGGTGCCGACGCGCCAGGAATGTTGTAAAATATTACATCCGAGATGTTAGGTTGCCTTAGGCTAGGATATATAACGTTATAGACATATATAATGTTCCCACCGAGAAGTAAGGGCCGAAGTGACGGGAATGTTGGAAAATATTACATCCGAGATGTTAGGTTGCCTTAGGTTAGGATATATAACGTTATCGACTTATATAATGTTCCCACCGAGAAATAGGGGCCGACGCCCCAGGAATGTTGTAAAATTTTACATTCGACATGTTAGGATTGCCTTAGGCTAGGATATATAACGTTATAGACGTATATACTGTTCCGTCCGAGAAATAGGTGCCGACGCGCCAGGAATGCTGTAAAATATTACATTCGACATGTTAGGATTGCTTTAGGCTAGGATATATAACGTTAAAGACGTATATAATATTCGCACCGAGAAGTAGGGGCCGAACTGACGGGAATGTTGTAAAATATTACGTTCGATACGTTAGTTTGCCTTAGGCTAGGATATATAGCGTTATAGACGTATATAATTTTCCCACCGAGAAGTAGGTGCCGACGTGCCAGGAATGTAGTAAAATATTACATCCGAGATGTTAGGTTGCCTTAGGCTAGGATATATAACGTTATTGACGTATATAATGTTCCCACCGAGAAGTGGGGGCCGGCGCGCCAGGAATGTTATAAAATATTACATTCGACATGTTAGGTTGCCTTAGGCTAGGATATATAGCGTTATAGACGTATATAATGTTCCCACCGAGAAGTAGGGGCCGGCGCACCAGGAATGTAGTAAAATATTACATCCGAGATGTTAGGTTGCCTTAGGCTAGGATATGTAACGTTATAGACGTATATAATGTTCCCACCGAGAAGTAGGGGCCGACGAGCCAGGAATGTTGTAAAATATTACGCTCGACATGTTAGGTTGCCTTAAGCTAGGATATATAGCGTTTTTGACGTATATAATGTTCCCCGCGAGAAGTAGGGGAAGGCGCGCCAGGAATATAGTAAAATATTACATCCGAGATGTTAGGTTGCCTTAGGCTAGGATATATAACGTTATAGACGTATATAATGTTCCCACCGAGAAGTAGGGGCCGAAGTGACGGGAATGTTATAAAATATTACATTCGACATGTTAGTTTGCCTTAGGCTAGGATATATAGCGTTATAGACGTATATAATGTTCCCACCGAGAAGTAGGGGCCGACGTGGCAGGAATGTAGTAAAATATTACATCCGAGATGTTAGGTTGCCTTAGGTTAGGATATATAACGTTATAGACGTATATAATGTTCCACCCGAGAAGTAGGGGCCGACGCGCCAGGAATGCTGTAAAATATTACATTCGACATGTTAGGATTGCCTTAGGCTAGGATATATAACGTTATAGACGTATATGATATTCCCACCGAGAGCTACGGGCCTACACGCCAGGAATGTTATCAGATATTACATCCGAGGTGTTAGGTTCCCTTAGGTTAGGACATATAACGTTATAGACGTATATAATGTTCCCACCGAGAAGTAGGGGCCGACGAGCCGGGAATGTTGTAAAATATTACGCTCGACATGTTAGGTTGCCTTAGGCTATGATGTATAGCAATATAGACGTATATAATGTTCTCACCGAGAAGTGGGGGCCGGCGCGCCAGGAATGTAGTAAAATATTACATCCGAGATGTTAGGATGCCTCAGGCTAGGATATGTAAAGTTATAGACTTATATAATGTTCCCAGCGAGAAATAGGTGCCGACGCGCCAGGAATGTTGTAAAATATTACATCCGAGATGTTAGGTTGCCTTAGGTAAGGATATATAACGTCATTGACTTATATAATGTTCCCACCGAGAAATAGGGGCCGACGCCGCAGGAATGTTGTAAAATTTTACATTCGACATGTTAGGATTGCCTTAGGCTAGGATATATAACGTTATAGACGTATATACTGTTCCAACCGAGAAGTAGGTGCCGACGCGCCAGGAATGTTGTATAATATTACGCTCGACAAGTTAGGTTGCATTAGGCTAGGATATGTAAAGTTATAGACGTATATAATGTTCCCACCGAGAAATAAGTGCCGACGCGCCAGGAATGTTGTAAAATATTACATCCGAGATGTTAGGTTGCCTTAGGCTAGGATATATAACGTTATAGACATATATAATGTTCCCACCGAGAAGTAAGGGCCGAAGTGACGGGAATGTTGGAAAATATTACATCCGAGATGTTAGGTTGCCTTAGGTTAGGATATATAACGTTATCGACTTATATAATGTTCCCACCGAGAAATAGGGGCCGACGCCCCAGGAATGTTGTAAAATTTTACATTCGACATGTTAGGATTGCCTTAGGCTAGGATATATAACGTTATAGACGTATATACTGTTCCGTCCGAGAAATAGGTGCCGACGCGCCAGGAATGCTGTAAAATATTACATTCGACATGTTAGGATTGCGTTAGGCTAGGATATATAACGTTAAAGACGTATATAATATTCGCACCGAGAAGTAGGGGCCGAACTGACGGGAATGTTGTAAAATATTACGTTCGATACGTTAGTTTGCCTTAGGCTAGGATATATAGCGTTATAGACGTATATAATGTTCCCACCGAGAAGTAGGGGCCGACGAGCCGGGAATGTTGTAAAATATTACGCTCGACATGTTAGGTTGCCTTAGGCTATGATGTATAGCAATATAGACGTATATAATGTTCCCACCGAGAAGTGGGGGCCGGCGCGCCAGGAATGTAGTAAAATATTACATCCGAGATGTTAGGATGCCTTAGGCTAGGATATGTAAAGTTATAGACTTATATAATGTTCCCAGCGAGAAATAGGTGCCGACGCGCCAGGAATGTTGTAAAATATTACATCCGAGATGTTAGGATTGCCTTAGGCTAGGATATGTAAAGTTATAGACGTATATAATGTTCCCACCGAGAAATAGGTGCCGACGCGACAGGAATGTTGAAAAATATTACATCCGAGATGTTAGGTTGCCTTAGGCTAGGATATATAACGTTATAGACGTATATAATGTTCCCACCGAGAAGTAGGGGCCGAAGAGACTGGAATTTTGTAAAATATTACATCCGAGATGTTAGGTTGCCTTAGGTTAGGATATATAACGTTATCGACTTATATAAT
The DNA here is from genome assembly GCA_963969225.1 of Xylocopa violacea. Classification (NCBI taxonomy): domain Eukaryota; kingdom Metazoa; phylum Arthropoda; class Insecta; order Hymenoptera; family Apidae; genus Xylocopa; species Xylocopa violacea. The sequence goes on from CAXAJV010000001.1 coordinate 55,916,466, forward strand.
GTTCCCACCGAGAAGTAGGGACCGACATGCCAGGAATGTTGTAAAATATTACATACGAGATGTTAGGTTGCTTTGGGTTAGGATATACAACGTTATAGACGTATATAATGTCCCCATCGAGAAGCAGGCGACGACGCGTCAGGAATGTTGTAAAATATTACACCCGAGATGTTAGGTTCCCTTAGGTTAGGATATACAACGTTATAGACATATAGAATGTTCCCACCGAGAAATAGGGGCCGACGGGACAGGAATGTTGTAAAATATTACACCCGAGATGTTAGATTCCCTTAGGTTAGGATATACAACGTTATAGACGTATAGAAAGTTCCCACGGAGATGTAGGGGCCGACATGCCAGGAATGTTGTAAAATATTGCATCCGAGATGTTACGTTGCTTTAGGTTAGGATATATATCGTTATAGACTTATATAATGTTCCCACCGAGACGTGGGGACCGACATGCCAGGAATGTTGTAAAATATTACATCCCAGAAGTTAGGTTTCTTTGGGTTAGGATATACAACGTTATAGACGTATATAATGTCCCCATCGAGAAGCAGGCGACGACACGCCAGGAATGTTGTAAAATATTACATCCTAGATGTTAGGTTCCCTTAGGATAGGATATACAACGTTATAGACGTATCCAATGTCCCCATCGAGAAGCAGGCGACGACACGCCAGAATGTTGTGAAATGTTACACCCGAGATGTTAGCTTCCCTTAGGTTAGCATATACAACGTTATAGACGTATATAATGTTCCCACCGAGAAGTAGGGACCGACATGCCAGGAATGTTGTAAAATATTACATACGAGATGTTAGGTTGCTTTGGGTTAGGATATACAACGTTATAGACGTATATAATGTCCCCATCGAGAAGCAGGCGACGACGCGTCAGGAATGTTGTAAAATATTACACCCGAGATTTCAGGTTCCCTTAGGTTAGGATATACAACGTTATAGACATATAGAATGTTCCCACCGAGAAATAGGGGCCGACGGGACAGGAATGTTGTAAAATATTACACCCGAGATGTTTGATTCCCTTAGGTTAGGATATACAACGTTATAGACATATTGAATGTTCCCACCGAGAAATAGGGGTCGACGGGACAGGAATGTTGTAAAATATTACACCCGAGATGTTAGATTCCCTTAGGTTAGGATATACAACGTTATAGACGTATAGAAAGTTCCCACGGAGATGTAGGGGCCGACATGCCAGGAATATTGTAAAATATTACATCCGAGATGTTACGTTGCTTTAGGTTAGGATATATATCGTTATAGACTTATATAATGTTCCCACCAAGACGTGGGGACCGACATGACAGGAATGTTGTAAAATATTACATCCCAGAAGTTAGGTTTCTTTGGGTTAGGATATACAACGTTATAGACGTATCTAATGTCCCCATCGAGAAGCAGGCGACGACACGCCAGAATGTTGTAATACATTACATCCGATATGTTAGGTTGCCTTAGGCTAGGATATATAACGTGATAGACGTATATAATGTTCCCACCGAGAAGTAAGGACCGAAATGCCAGGAATGTTGTAAAATATTACACCCGAGATGTTAGGTTCCCTTAGGTTAGGATATACCACGTTATAGACGTATAGAATGTTCCCACCGAGAAATTGGGGCCGACGGGTCAGGAATGTTGTAAAATATTACACCCGAGATGTTAGGGTCCCTTAGGTTAGGATATACAACGTTATAGACGTATAGAAAGTACCCAGCGAGATGTAGGGACCGACATGCCAGGAATGTTGTAAAATATTACATCCGAGATGTTAGGTTGCCTTAGGCTAGGACATATATCGTTATAGCCGTATACAATGTTCCCACCGAGAAATTGAGACCGACGGGTCAGGAATGTTGTAAAATATTACACCCGAGATGTTAGGTTCCCTTAGGTTAGGATATACAACGTTATAGACGTATAGAATGTTCACACCGAGAAATAGGGGCCGACGCGTCAGGAATGTTGTAAAATATTACATCCGAGATGTTAGGTTGCCTTAGGCTAGGATATACAACGTAATAGACGTATAGAATGTTCCCACCGAGATGTAGGGACCGACATGCCAGGAATGTTGTAAAATATTACATCCCAGAAGTTAGGTTTCTTTGGGTTAGGATATACAACCTTATAGACATATAGAATGTTCCCACCGAGAAATAGGGGCCGACGGGTCAGGAATGTTGTAAAATATTACACCCGAGATGTTAGGTTCCCTTAGGTTAAGATATACAACGTTATAGACGTATATAATGTCCCCTTCGAGAAGCAGGCGACGACACGCCAGAATGTTGTAAAATGTTACACCCGAGATGTTAGCTTCCCTTAGGTTAGCATATACAACGTTATAGACGTATATAATGTTCCCACCGAGAAGTAGGGACCGACATGCCAGGAATGTTGTAAAATATTACATACGAGATGTTAGGTTGCTTTGGGTTAGGATATACAACGTTATAGACGTATATAATGTCCCCATCGAGAAGCAGGCGACGACGCGTCAGGAATGTTGTAAAATATTACACCCGAGATGTTAGATTCCCTCAGGTTAGGATATACAACGTTATAGACGTATAGAAAGTTCCCACGGAGATGTAGGGGCCGACATGCCAGGAATGTTGTAAAATATTACATCCCAGAAGTTAGGTTTCTTTGGGTTAGGATATACAACGTTATAGACGTATATAATGTCCCCATCGAGAAGCAGGCGACGACACGCCAGGAATGTTGTAAAATATTACATCCTAGATGTTAGGTTCCCTTAGGATAGGATATACAACGTTATAGACGTATCTAATGTCCCCATCGAGAAGCAGGCGACGACACGCCAGAATGTTGTGAAATGTTACATCCGATATGTTAGGTTGCCTTAGGCTAGGATATATAACGTGATAGACGTATATTATGTTCCCACTGAGAAATAGGGGCCCACGCGTCAGGAATGTTGTAAAATATGACATCCCAGATGTTAGGTTGCGTTAGGTTAAGATATACAACGTTATAGACGTATCTAATGTCCCCATCGAGAAGCAGGCGACGACACGCCAGAATGTTGTAATACATTATATCCGATATGTTAGGTTGCCTTAGGCTAGGATATATAACGTGATAGACGTATATAATGTTCCCACCGAGAAGTAGGGACCGAAATGCCAGGAATGTTGTAAAATATTACACCCGAGATGTTAGGTTCCCTTAGGTTAGGATATACAACGTTATAGACATATAGAATGTTCCCACCGAGGATTGGGGCCGACGCGTCAGGAATGTTGTAAAATATTACATCCGAGATGTTACGTTGCTTTAGGTTAGGATATATATCGTTATAGACTAATATAATGTTCCCACCGAGATGTAGGGACCGACATGCCAGGAACGTTGTAAAATATTACACCCGAGATGTTAGATTCCCTTAGGTTAGGATATACAACGTTATAGACGTATAGAATGTTCCCACCGAGAAATTGGGGCCGACGGGTCAGGAATGTTGTAAAATATTACACCCGAGATGTTAGGTACCCTTAGGTTAGGATATACAACGTTATAGACGTATAGAAAGTTCCCAGCAAGATGTAGGGACCGGCATGCCAGGAATTTTGTAAAATATTACATCCCAGAGGTTAGGTTGCTTTGGGTTAGGATATACAACGTTATAGACGTATATAATGTCCCCATCGAGCAGCAGGCGACGACACGCCAGGAATGTTGTAAAATATTACATCCGAGATGTTAGGTTGCCTTAGGCTAGGATATACAACGTTATAGACGTATAGAATGTTCCCACCAAGATGTAGGGACCGACATGCCAGGAATGTTGTAAAATATTACATCCCAGAAGTTAGGTTTCTTTGGGTTAGGATATACAACGTTATAGACATATAGAATGTTCCCACCGAGAAATAGGGGCCGACGGGACAGGAATGTTGTAAAATATTACACCCGAGATGTTAGGTTCCCTTAGGTTAGGATATACAACGTTATAGACGTATAGAAAGTTCCCACGGAGATGTAGGGGCCGACATGCCAGGAATGTTGTAAAATATTACATCCGAGATGTTACGTTGCTTTAGGTTAGGATATATATCGTTATAGACTTATATAATGTTCCCACCGAGACGTGGGGAAGGACATGCCAGGAATGTTGTAAAATATTACATCCCAGAAGTTAGGTTTCTTTGGGTTAGGATATACAACGTTATAGACGTATCTAATGTCCCCATCGAGAAGCAGGCGACGACACGCCAGAATGTTGTAATACATTACATCCGATATGTTAGGTTGCCTTAGGCTAGGATATATAACGTGATAGACGTATATAATGTTCCCACCGAGAAGTAAGGACCGAAATGCCAGGAATGTTGTAAAATATTACACCCGAGATGTTAGGTTCCCTTAGGTTAGGATATACAACGTTATAGATGTATAGAATGTTCCCACCGAGAAATTGGGGCCGACGGGTCAGGAATGTTGTAAAATATCACACCCGAGATGTTAGGTTGCCTTAGGCTAGGATATACAACGTTATAGACGTATAGAATGTTCCCACCGAGATGTAGGGACCGACATGCCAGGAATGTTGTCAAATATTACATCCCAGAAGTTAGGTTTCTTTGGGTTAGGATATACAACGTTATAGACATATAGAATGTTCCCACCGAGAAATAGGGGCCGACGCGTCAGGAATGTTGTAAAATATGACATCCCAGATGTTAGGTTGCGTTAGGTTAAGATATACAAAGTTATAGACTTATATAATGTCCCCTTCGAGAAGCAGGCGACGACACGTCAGAATGTTGTAAAATGTTACACCCGAGATGTTAGCTTCCCTTAGGTTAGCATATACAACGTTATAGACGTATATAATGTTCCCACCGAGAAGTAGGGACCGACATGCCAGTAATGTTGTAAAATATTACATACGAGATGTTAGGTTGCTTTGGGTTAGGATATACAACGTTATAGACGTATATAATGTCCCCATCGAGAAGCAGGCGACGACGCGTCAGGAATGTTGTAAAATATTACACCCGAGATGTTAGGTTCCCTTAGGTTAGGATATACAACGTTATAGACATATAGAATGTTCCCACCGAGAAATAGGGGCCGACGGGACAGGAATGTTGTAAAATATTACACCCGAGATGTTAGATTCCCTTAGGTTAGGATATACAACGTTATAGACGTATAGAAAGTTCCCACGGAGATGTAGGGGCCGACATGCCAGGAATGTTGTAAAATATTACATCCGAGATGTTACGTTGCTTTAGGTTAGGATATATATCGTTATAGACTTATATAATGTTCCCACCGAGACGTGGGGACCGACATGCCAGGAATGTTGTAAAATATTACATCCCAGAAGTTAGGTTTCTTTGGGTTAGGATATACAACGTTATAGACGTATCTAATGTCCCCATCGAGAAGCAGGCGACGACACGCCAGAATGTTGTAATACATTACATCCGATATGTTAGGTTGCCTTAGGCTAGGATATATAACGTGATAGACGTATATAATGTCCCCACCGAGGAGTAAGGACCGAAATGCCAGGAATGTTGTAAAATATTACACCCGAGATGTTAGGTTCCCTTAGGTTAGGATATACAACGTTATAGATGTATAGAATGTTCCCACCGAGAAATTGGGGCCGACGGGTCAGGAATGTTGTAAAATATTACACCCGAGATGTTAGGTTGCCTTAGGCTAGGATATACAACGTTATAGACGTATAGAATGTTCCCACCGAGATGTAGGGACCAACATGCCAGGAATGTTGTAAAATATTACATCCCAGAAGTTAGGTTTCTTTGGGTTAGGATATACAACGTTATAGACATATAGAATGTTCCCACCGAGAAATAGGGGCCGACGCGTCAGGAATGTTGTAAAATATGACATCCCAGATGTTAGGTTGCGTTAGGTTAAGATATACGACGTTATAGACGTATATAATGTCCCCTTCGAGAAGCAGGCGACGACACGCCAGAATGTTGTAAAATATTACATCCGAGATGTTAGGTTGCCTTAGGCTAGGACATATATCGTTATAGACGTATACAATGTTCCGACCGAGAAATAGGGGTCGACGCGTCAGGAATGTTGTAAAATATTACACCCGACATGTTAGGATCCCTTAGGTTAGCATATTCAACGTTATAGACGTATATAATGTTCCCACCGAGAAGTAGGGACCGACATGCCAGTAATGTTGTAAAATATTACATACGAGATGTTAGGTTGCTTTGGGTTAGGATATACAACGTTATAGACGTATATAATGTCCCCATCGAGAAGCAGGCGACGACGCGTCAGGAATGTTGTAAAATATTACACCCGAGATGTTAGGTTCCCTTAGGTTAGGATATACAACGTTATAGACATATAGAATGTTCCCACCGAGAAATAGGGGCCGACGGGACAGGAATGTTGTAAAATATTACACCCGAGATGTTAGATTCCCTTAGGTTAGGATATACAACGTTATAGACGTATAGAAAGTTCCCACGGAGATGTAGGGGCGGACATGCCAGGAATGTTGTAAAATATTACATCCGAGATGTTACGTTGCTTTAGGTTAGGATATATATCGTTATAGACTTATATAATGTTCCCACCGAGACGTGGGGACCGACATGCCAGGAATGTTGTAAAATATTACATCCCAGAAGTTAGGTTTCTTTGGGTTAGGATATACAACGTTATAGACGTATCTAATGTCCCCATCGAGAAGCAGGCGACGACACGCCAGAATGTTGTAATACATTACATCCGATATGTTAGGTTGCCTTAGGCTAGGATATATAACGTGATAGACGTATATAATGTTCCCGCCGAGATGTAGGGACCGACATGCCAGGAATGTTGTAAAATATTATATCCGAGATGTTAGGTTGCCTTAGGTTAGGATATACAACGTTATAGATGTATAGAATGTTCCCACCGAGAAATTGGGGCCGACGGGTCAGGAATGTTGTAAAATATTACACCCGAGATGTTAGGTTGCCTTAGGCTAGGATATACAACGTTATAGACGTATAGAATGTTCCCACCGAGATGTAGGGTCCGACATGACAGGAATGTTGTAAAATATTACATCCGAGTTGTTAGGTTGCTTTAGGTTTGGATATACATCGTTATAGACTTATATAATGTTCCTACCGAGACGTGGGGGCCGACATGCCAGGAATGTTGTAATATATTACATCCCAGATATTAGGTTGCTTTGGGTTAGGATATACAACGTTATAGACGTATATAATGTCCAAATCGAGAAGCAGGCGACGACACGCCAGGAATGTTGTAAAATATTACATCCGAGATGTTAGGTTGCCTTAGGTTAGGATATACAACCTTATAGATGTATATAATGTCCACATCGAGAAGCAGGCGACGACACGCCAGGAATTTTGGAAAATATTACATGCTAGATGTTAGGTTCCCTTAGGATAGGATATACAACGTTATAGACGTATCTAATGTCCCCATCGAGAAGCAGGCGACGACACGCCAGAATGTTGTGAAATGTTACATCCGATATGTTAGGTTGCCTTAGGCTAGGATATATAACGTGATAGACGTATATAATGTTCCCACCGAGAAATAGGGGCCGAAGCGTCAGGAATGTTGTAAAATATGACCTCCCAGAAGTTAGGTTGCGTTAGGTTAAGATTTACAACGTTATAGACGTATATAATGTCCCCTTCGAGAAGCAGGCGGCGACACGTCAGAATGTTGTAAAATATTACATTCGACATGTTAGGTTGCCTTAGGCTAGGATATGTAACTTTATAGACGTATATAATATTCCCACCGAGAAATAGGGGCCGACTCGTCAGGAATGTTGTAAAATATTACACCCGAAGTGTTAGGTTCCCTTAGGTTAGGATATACAACGTCATAGACGTATAGAATGTTCCCACCGAAATGTAGGGACCGACATGCCAGGAATGTTGTAAAATATTACATCCGAGATGTTAGGTTGCCTTAGGCTAGGACATATATCGTTATAGACGTATACAATGTTCCCACCGAAAAGTAGGGACCGACGCGTCAGGAATGTTTTAATATATTACATCCCAGATGTTAGGTTGCGTTAGGTTAGGATATACAACGTTATAGACGTATATAATGTCCCCTTCGGGAAGCAGGCGACGACACGCCAGAATGTTGTAAAATATTACATTCGACATGTTAGGTTGCCTTAGGCTAGGATATATAACGTTATAGACGTATATAATATTCCCACCGAGAAATACGGGCCGACGCGCCAGGAATGTTGTAAAATATTACATGCTAGATGTTAGGTTCCCTTAGGATAGGATATACAACGTTATAGACGTATCTAATGTCCCCATCGAGAAGCAGGCGACGGCACGCCAGAATGTTGTGAAATGTTACATCCGATATGTTAGGTTGCCTTAGGCTAGGATATATAACGTGATAGACGTATATAATGTTCCCACCGAGAAATAGGGGCCGAAGCGTCAGGAATGTTGTAAAATTTGAGCTCCCAGAAGTTAGGTTGCGTTAGGTTAAGATATACAACGTTATAGACGTATATAATGTCCCCTTCGAAAAGCAGGCGACGACACGTCAGAATGTTGTAAAATATTACATTCGACATGATAGGTTGCCTTAGGCTAGGATATGTAACTTTGTAGACGTATATAATATTCCCACCGAGAAGTAGGGGCCGACTCGTCAGGAATGTTCTAAAATATTACACCCGAGATGTTAGGTTCCCTTACGTTAGCATATACAACGTTATAGACGTATATAATGTTCCCACCGAGAAGTAGGGACCGACATGCCAGGAATGTTGTAAAATATTACATACGATACGTTAGGTTGCTTTGGGTTAGGATATACAACGTTATCGACGTATATAATGTCCCCATCGAAAAGCAGGCTACGACACGCCAGAATGTTGTAAAATATTACACCCGAGATTTTAGGTTCCCTTAGGTTAGGATATACAACGTTATAGACGTATAGAATGTTCCCACCGAGATGTAGGGACCGACATGCCAGGAATGTTGTAAAATATGACATCCCAGAAGTTAGGTTGCTTTGGGTTAGGATATACAACGTTATAGACGCATATAATGTCCCCATCGAGAAGCAGGCGACGACACGCCAGGAATGTTGTAGAATATTACATCCGAGATGTTAGGTTGCCTTAGGCTAGGATATACAACGTTATAGACGTATAGAATGTTCCCACCGAGATGTAGGGACCGACATGCCAGGAATGTTGTAAAATATTACATCCGAGTTGTTAGGTTGCTTTAGGTTTGGATATACATCGTTATAGACATATATAATGTTCCCACCGAGACGTGGGGACCGACATGCCAGGAATGTTGTAAAATATTACATCCCAGAAGTTAGGTTTCTTTGGGTTACGATATACAACGTTATGGACGTATATAATGTCCCCATCGAGAAGCAGGCGACGACACGCCAGGAATGTTGTAAAATATTACATCCTAGATGTTAGGTTCCCTTAGGATAGGATATACAACGTTCTAGACGTATCTAATGTCCCCATCGAGAAGCAGGCGACGACACGCCAGAATGTTGTGAAATGTTACATCCGATATGTTAGGTTGCCTTAGGCTACGATATATAACGTGATAGACGTATATAATGTTACCACCGAGAAATAGGGGCCGAAGCGTCAGGAATGTTGTAAAATTTGAGCTCCCAGAAGTTAGGTTGCGTTAGGTTAAGATATACAACGTTATAGACGTATATAATGTCCCCTTCGAAAAGCAGGCGACGACACGTCAGAATGTTGTAAAATATAACATTCGACATGTTAGGTTGCCTTAGGCTAGGATATACAACGTTATAGACGTATAGAATGTTCCCACCGAGAAATTGGGGCCGACGGGTCAGGAATGTCGTAAAATATTACACCCGAGATGTTAGGTTCCCTTAGGTTAGGATATACAACGTTATAGACGTATAGAATGTTCCCGCCGAGATGTAGGGACCGACATGCCAGGAATGTTGTAAAATATTACATCCCAGAAGTTAGGTTTCTTTGGGTTAGGATATACAACCTTATAGACATATAGAATGTTCCCACCGAGAAATAGGGGCCGACGGGTCAGGAATGTTGTAAAATATTACACCCGAGATGTTAGGTTCCCTTAGGTTAAGATATACAACGTTATAGACGTATATAATGTCCCCTTCGAGAAGCAGGCGACGACACGCCAGAATGTTGTAAAATGTTACACCCGAGATGTTAGCTTCCCTTAGGTTAGCATATACAACGTTATAGACGTATATAATGTTCCCACCGAGAAGTAGGGACCGACATGCCAGGAATGTTGTAAAATATTACATACGAGATGTTAGGTTGCTTTGGGTTAGGATATACAACGTTATAGACGTATATAATGTCCCCATCGAGAAGCAGGCGACGACGCGTCAGGAATGTTGTAAAATATTACACCCGAGATGTTAGATTCCCTCAGGTTAGGATATACAACGTTATAGACGTATAGAAAGTTCCCACGGAGATGTAGGGGCCGACATGCCAGGAATGTTGTAAAATATTACATCCCAGAAGTTAGGTTTCTTTGGGTTAGGATATACAACGTTATAGACGTATATAATGTCCCCATCGAGAAGCAGGCGACGACACGCCAGGAATGTTGTAAAATATTACATCCTAGATGTTAGGTTCCCTTAGGATAGGATATACAACGTTATAGACGTATCTAATGTCCCCATCGAGAAGCAGGCGACGACACGCCAGAATGTTGTGAAATGTTACATCCGATATGTTAGGTTGCCTTAGGCTAGGATATATAACGTGATAGACGTATATTATGTTCCCACTGAGAAATAGGGGCCCACGCGTCAGGAATGTTGTAAAATATGACATCCCAGATGTTAGGTTGCGTTAGGTTAAGATATACAACGTTATAGACGTATATGATGTCCCCTTCGAGAAGCAGGCGACGACACGCCAGAATGTTGTAAAATGTTACACCCGAGATGTTAGCTTCCCTTAGGTTAGCATATACAACGTTATAGACGTATATCATGTTCCCACCGAGAAGTAGGGACCGACATGCCAGGAATGTTGTAAAATATTAAATACGAAATGTTAGGTTTCTTTGGGTTAGGATATACAACGTTATAGACGTATATAATGTCCCCATCGAGACGTGGGGACCGACATGCCAGGAATGTTGTAAAATATTACATCCCAGAAGTTAGGTTTCTTTGGGTTAGGATATACAACGTTATAGACGTATCTAATGTCCCCATCGAGAAGCAGGCGACGACACGCCAGAATGTTGTAATACATTATATCCGATATGTTAGGTTGCCTTAGGCTAGGATATATAACGTGATAGACGTATATAATGTTCCCACCGAGAAGTAGGGACCGAAATGCCAGGAATGTTGTAAAATATTACACCCGAGATGTTAGGTTCCCTTAGGTTAGGATATACAACGTTATAGACATATAGAATGTTCCCACCGAGGATTGGGGCCGACTCGTCAGGAATGTTGTAAAATATTACATCCGAGATGTTACGTTGCTTTAGGTTAGGATATATATCGTTATAGACTAATATAATGTTCCCACCGAGATGTAGGGACCGACATGCCAGGAACGTTGTAAAATATTACACCCGAGATGTTAGATTCCCTTAGGTTAGGATATACAACGTTATAGACGTATAGAATGTTCCCACCGAGAAATTGGGGCCGACGGGTCAGGAATGTTGTAAAATATTACACCCGAGATGTTAGGTACCCTTAGGTTAGGATATACAACGTTATAGACGTATAGAAAGTTCCCAGCAAGATGTAGGGACCGGCATGCCAGGAATTTTGTAAAATATTACATCCCAGAGGTTAGGTTGCTTTGGGTTAGGATATACAACGTTATAGACGTATATAATGTCCCCATCGTGCAGCAGGCGACGACACGCCAGGAATGTTGTAAAATATTACATCCGAGATGTTAGGTTGCCTTAGGCTAGGATATACAACGTTATAGACGTATAGAATGTTCCCACCAAGATGTAGGGACCGACATGCCAGGAATGTTGTAAAATATTACATCCCAGAAGTTAGGTTTCTTTGGGTTAGGATATACAACGTTATAGACATATAGAATGTTCCCACCGAGAAATAGGGGCCGACGGGACAGGAATGTTGTAAAATATTACACCCGAGATGTTAGGTTCCCTTAGGTTAGGATATACAACGTTATAGACGTATAGAAAGTTCCCACGGAGATGTAGGGGCCGACATGCCAGGAATGTTGTAAAATATTACATCCGAGATGTTACGTTGCTTTAGGTTAGGATATATATCGTTATAGACTTATATAATGTTCCCACCGAGACGTGGGGAAGGACATGCCAGGAATGTTGTAAAATATTACATCCCAGAAGTTAGGTTTCTTTGGGTTAGGATATACAACGTTATAGACGTATCTAATGTCCCCATCGAGAAGCAGGCGACGACACGCCAGAATGTTGTAATACATTACATCCGATATGTTAGGTTGCCTTAGGCTAGGATATATAACGTGATAGACGTATATAATGTTCCCACCGAGAAGTAAGGACCGAAATGCCAGGAATGTTGTAAAATATTACACCCGAGATGTTAGGTTCCCTTAGGTTAGGATATACAACGTTATAGATGTATAGAATGTTCCCACCGAGAAATTGGGGCCGACGGGTCAGGAATGTTGTAAAATATCACACCCGAGATGTTAGGTTGCCTTAGGCTAGGATATACAACGTTATAGACGTATAGAATGTTCCCACCGAGATGTAGGGACCGACATGCCAGGAATGTTGTCAAATATTACATCCCAGAAGTTAGGTTTCTTTGGGTTAGGATATACAACGTTATAGACATATAGAATGTTCCCACCGAGAAATAGGGGCCGACGCGTCAGGAATGTTGTAAAATATGACATCCCAGATGTTAGGTTGCGTTAGGTTAAGATATACAAAGTTATAGACTTATATAATGTCCCCTTCGAGAAGCAGGCGACGACACGTCAGAATGTTGTAAAATGTTACACCCGAGATGTTAGCTTCCCTTAGGTTAGCATATACAACGTTATAGACGTATATAATGTTCCCACCGAGAAGTAGGGACCGACATGCCAGTAATGTTGTAAAATATTACATACGAGATGTTAGGTTGCTTTGGGTTAGGATATACAACGTTATAGACGTACATAATGTCCCCATCGAGAAGCAGGCGACGACGCGTCAGGAATGTTGTAAAATATTACACCCGAGATGTTAGGTTCCCTTAGGTTAGGATATACAACGTTATAGACATATAGAATGTTCCCACCGAGAAATAGGGGCCGACGGGACAGGAATGTTGTAAAATATTACACCCGAGATGTTAGATTCCCTTAGGTTAGGATATACAACGTTATAGACGTATAGAAAGTTCCCACGGAGATGTAGGGGCCGACATGCCAGGAATGTTGTAAAATATTACATCCGAGATGTTACGTTGCTTTAGGTTAGGATATATATCGTTATAGACTTATATAATGTTCCCACCGAGACGTGGGGACCGACATGCCAGGAATGTTGTAAAATATTACATCCCAGAAGTTAGGTTTCTTTGGGTTAGGATATACAACGTTATAGACGTATCTAATGTCCCCATCGAGAAGCAGGCGACGACACGCCAGAATGTTGTAATACATTACATCCGATATGTTAGGTTGCCTTAGGCTAGGATATATAACGTGATAGACGTATATAATGTCCCCACCGAGGAGTAAGGACCGAAATGCCAGGAATGTTGTAAAATATTACACCCGAGATGTTAGGTTCCCTTAGGTTAGGATATACAACGTTATAGATGTATAGAATGTTCCCACCGAGAAATTGGGGCCGACGGGTCAGGAATGTTGTAAAATATTACACCCGAGATGTTAGGTTGCCTTAGGCTAGGATATACAACGTTATAGACGTATAGAATGTTCCCACCGAGATGTAGGGACCAACATGCCAGGAATGTTGTAAAATATTACATCCCAGAAGTTAGGTTTCTTTGGGTTAGGATATACAACGTTATAGACATATAGAATGTTCCCACCGAGAAATAGGGGCCGACGCGTCAGGAATGTTGTAAAATATGACATCCCAGATGTTAGGTTGCATTAGGTTAAGATATACGACGTTATAGACGTATATAATGTCCCCTTCGAGAAGCAGGCGACGACACGCCAGAATGTTGTAAAATATTACATCCGAGATGTTAGGTTGCCTTAGGCTAGGACATATATCGTTATAGACGTATACAATGTTCCGACCGAGAAATAGGGGTCGACGCGTCAGGAATGTTGTAAAATATTACACCCGAGATGTTAGGATCCCTTAGGTTAGCATATTCAACGTTATAGACGTATATAATGTTCCCACCGAGAAGTAGGGACCGACATGCCAGTAATGTTGTAAAATATTACATACGAGATGTTAGGTTGCTTTGGGTTAGGATATACAACGTTATAGACGTATATAATGTCCCCATCGAGAAGCAGGCGACGACGCGTCAGGAATGTTGTAAAATATTACACCCGAGATGTTAGGTTCCCTTAGGTTAGGATATACAACGTTATAGACATATAGAATGTTCCCACCGAGAAATAGGGGCCGACGGGACAGGAATGTTGTAAAATATTACACCCGAGATGTTAGATTCCCTTAGGTTAGGATATACAACGTTATAGACGTATAGAAAGTTCCCACGGAGATGTAGGGGCGGACATGCCAGGAATGTTGTAAAATATTACATCCGAGATGTTACGTTGCTTTAGGTTAGGATATATATCGTTATAGACTTATATAATGTTCCCACCGAGACGTGGGGACCGACATGCCAGGAATGTTGTAAAATATTACATCCCAGAAGTTAGGTTTCTTTGGGTTAGGATATACAACGTTATAGACGTATCTAATGTCCCCATCGAGAAGCAGGCGACGACACGCCAGAATGTTGTAATACATTACATCCGATATGTTAGGTTGCCTTAGGCTAGGATATATAACGTGATAGACGTATATAATGTCCCCACCGAGGAGTAAGGACCGAAATGCCAGGAATGTTGTAAAATATTACACCCGAGATGTTAGGTTCCCTTAGGTTAGGATATACAACGTTATAGATGTATAGAATGTTCCCACCGAGAAATTGGGGCCGACGGGTCAGGAATGTTGTAAAATATTACACCCGAGATGTTAGGTTGCCTTAGGCTAGGATATACAACGTTATAGACGTATAGAATGTTCCCACCGAGATGTAGGGACCGACATGCCAGGAATGTTGTAAAATATTACATCCCAGAAGTTTGGTTTCTTTGGGTTAGGATATACAACGTTATAGACATATAGAATGTTCCCACCGAGAAATAGGGGCCGACGCGTCAGGAATGTTGTAAAATATGACATCCCAGGTGTTAGGTTGCGTTAGGTTAAGATATACGACGTTATAGACGTATATAATGTCCCCTTCGAGAAGCAGGCGACGACACGCCAGAATGTTGTAAAATATTACATCCGAGATGTTAGGTTGCCTTAGGCTAGGACATATATCGTTATAGACGTATACAATGTTCCGACCGAGAAATAGGGGCCGACGCGTCAGGAATGTTGTAAAATATTACACCCGAGATGTTAGGTTCCCTTAGGTTAGCATATTCAACGTTATAGACGTATAGAATGTTCCCGCCGAGATGTAGGGACCGACATGCCAGGAATGTTGTAAAATATTATATCCGAGATGTTAGGTTGCCTTAGGTTAGGATATACAACCTTATAGATGTATATAATGTCCACATCGAGAAGCAGGCGACGACACGCCAGGAATGTTGTAAAATATTACATCAGAGATGTTAGGTTGCCTTAGGCTAGGATATACAACGTTATAGACGTATAGAATGTTCCCACCGAGATGTAGGGTCCGACATGACAGGAATGTTGTAAAATATTACATCCGAGTTGTTAGGTTGCTTTAGGTTTGGATATACATCGTTATAGACTTATATAATGTTCCTACCGAGACGTGGGGGCCGACATGCCAGGAATGTTGTAATATATTACATCCCAGATATTAGGTTGCTTTGGGTTAGGATATACAACGTTATAGACGTATATAATGTCCAAATCGAGAAGCAGGCGACGACACGCCAGGAATGTTGTAAAATATTACATCCGAGATGTTAGGTTGCCTTAGGTTAGGATATACAACCTTATAGATGTATATAATGTCCACATCGAGAAGCAGGCGACGACACGCCAGGAATTTTGGAAAATATTACATGCTAGATGTTAGGTTCCCTTAGGATAGGATATACAACGTTATAGACGTATCTAATGCCCCCATCGAGAAGCAGGCGACGACACGCCAGAATGTTGTGAAATGTTACATCCGATATGTTAGGTTGCCTTAGGCTAGGATATATAACGTGATAGACGTATATAATGTTCCCACCGAGAAATAGGGGCCGAAGCGTCAGGAATGTTGTAAAATATGACCTCCCAGAAGTTAGGTTGCGTTAGGTTAAGATTTACAACGTTATAGACGTATATAATGTCCCCTTCGAGAAGCAGGCGGCGACACGTCAGAATGTTGTAAAATATTACATTCGACATGTTAGGTTGCCTTAGGCTAGGATATGTAACTTTATAGACGTATATAATATTCCCACCGAGAAATAGGGGCCGACTCGTCAGGAATGTTGTAAAATATTACACCCGAAGTGTTAGGTTCCCTTAGGTTAGGATATACAACGTCATAGACGTATAGAATGTTCCCACCGAAATGTAGGGACCGACATGCCAGGAATGTTGTAAAATATTACATCCGAGATGTTAGGTTGCCTTAGGCTAGGACATATATCGTTATAGACGTATACAATGTTCCCACCGAAAAGTAGGGACCGACGCGTCAGGAATGTTTTAATATATTACATCCCAGATGTTAGGTTGCGTTAGGTTAGGATATACAACGTTATAGACGTATATAATGTCCCCTTCGGGAAGCAGGCGACGACACGCCAGAATGTTGTAAAATATTACATTCGACATGTTAGGTTGCCTTAGGCTAGGATATATAACGTTATAGACGTATATAATATTCCCACCGAGAAATAGGGGCCGACGCGCCAGGAATGTTGTAAAATATTACATGCTAGATGTTAGGTTCCCTTAGGATAGGATATACAACGTTATAGACGTATCTAATGTCCCCATCGAGAAGCAGGCGACGGCACGCCAGAATGTTGTGAAATGTTACATCCGATATGTTAGGTTGCCTTAGGCTAGGATATATAACGTGATAGACGTATATAATGTTCCCACCGAGAAATAGGGGCCGAAGCGTCAGGAATGTTGTAAAATTTGAGCTCCCAGAAGTTAGGTTGCGTTAGGTTAAGATATACAACGTTATAGACGTATATAATGTCCCCTTCGAAAAGCAGGCGACGACACGTCAGAATGTTGTAAAATATTACATTCGACATGATAGGTTGCCTTAGGCTAGGATATGTAACTTTGTAGACGTATATAATATTCCCACCGAGAAGTAGGGGCCGACTCGTCAGGAATGTTCTAAAATATTACACCCGAGATGTTAGGTTCCCTTACGTTAGCATATACAACGTTATAGACGTATATAATGTTCCCACCGAGAAGTAGGGACCGACATGCCAGGAATGTTGTAAAATATTACATACGATACGTTAGGTTGCTTTGGGTTAGGATATACAACGTTATCGACGTATATAATGTCCCCATCGAAAAGCAGGCGACGACACGCCAGAATGTTGTAAAATATTACACCCGAGATTTTAGGTTCCCTTAGGTTAGGATATACAACGTTATAGACGTATCTAATGTCCCCATCGAGAAGCAGGCGACGACACGCCAGAATGTTGTGAAATGTTACATCCGATATGTTAGGTTGCCTTAGGCTAGGATATATAACGTGATAGACGTATATAATGTTCCCACCGAGAAATAGGGGCCGACGCGTCAGGAATGTTGTAAAATATGACATCCCAGATGTTAGGTTGCGTTAGGTTAAGATATACAACGTTATAGACGTATATAATGTCCCCTTCGAGAAGCAGGCGACGACACGCCAGAATGTTGTAAAATATTACATTCGACATGTTAGGTTGCCTTAGGCTAGGATATATAACGTTATAGACGAATATAATATTCCCACCGAGAAATAGGGGCCGACGCGTCAGGAACGTTGTAAAATATTACACCCGAGATGTTAGGTTCCCTTAGGTTAGGATATACAACGTTATAGACATATAGAATGTTCCCACCGAGAAATAGGGGCCGACGGGACAGGAATGTTGTAAAATATTACACCCGAGATGTTAGATTCCCTTAGGTTAGGATATACAACGTTATAGACGTATAGAAAGTTCCCACGGAGATGTAGGGGCCGACATGCCAGGAATGTTGTAAAATATTACATCCGAGATGTTACGTTGCTTTAGGTTAGGATATATATCGTTATAGACTTATATAATGTTCCCACCGAGACGTGGGGACCGACATGCCAGGAATGTTGTAAAATATTACATCCCAGAAGTTAGGTTTCTTTGGGTTAGGATATACAACGTTATAGACGTATCTAATGTCCCCATCGAGAAGCAGGCGACGACACGCCAGAATGTTGTAATACATTACATCCGATATGTTAGGTTGCCTTAGGCTAGGATATATAACGTGATAGACGTATATAATGTCCCCACCGAGGAGTAAGGACCGAAATGCCAGGAATGTTGTAAAATATTACACCCGAGATGTTAGGTTCCCTTAGGTTAGGATATACAACGTTATAGATGTATAGAATGTTCCCACCGAGAAATTGGGGCCGACGGGTCAGGAATGTTGTAAAATATTACACCCGAGATGTTAGGTTGCCTTAGGCTAGGATATACAACGTTATAGACGTATAGAATGTTCCCACCGAGATGTAGGGACCAACATGCCAGGAATGTTGTAAAATATTACATCCCAGAAGTTAGGTTTCTTTGGGTTAGGATATACAACGTTATAGACATATAGAATGTTCCCACCGAGAAATAGGGGCCGACGCGTCAGGAATGTTGTAAAATATGACATCCCAGATGTTAGGTTGCGTTAGGTTAAGATATACGACGTTATAGACGTATATAATGTCCCCTTCGAGAAGCAGGCGACGACACGCCAGAATGTTGTAAAATATTACATCCGAGATGTTAGGTTGCCTTAGGCTAGGACATATATCGTTATAGACGTATACAATGTTCCGACCGAGAAATAGGGGTCGACGCGTCAGGAATGTTGTAAAATATTACACCCGAGATGTTAGGATCCCTTAGGTTAGCATATTCAACGTTATAGACGTATATAATGTTCCCACCGAGAAGTAGGGACCGACATGCCAGTAATGTTGTAAAATATTACATACGAGATGTTAGGTTGCTTTGGGTTAGGATATACAACGTTATAGACGTATATAATGTCCCCATCGAGAAGCAGGCGACGACGCGTCAGGAATGTTGTAAAATATTACACCCGAGATGTTAGGTTCCCTTAGGTTAGGATATACAACGTTATAGACATATAGAATGTTCCCACCGAGAAATAGGGGCCGACGGGACAGGAATGTTGTAAAATATTACACCCGAGATGTTAGATTCCCTTAGGTTAGGATATACAACGTTATAGACGTATAGAAAGTTCCCACGGAGATGTAGGGGCGGACATGCCAGGAATGTTGTAAAATATTACATCCGAGATGTTACGTTGCTTTAGGTTAGGATATATATCGTTATAGACTTATATAATGTTCCCACCGAGACGTGGGGACCGACATGCCAGGAATGTTGTAAAATATTACATCCCAGAAGTTAGGTTTCTTTGGGTTAGGATATACAACGTTATAGACGTATCTAATGTCCCCATCGAGAAGCAGGCGACGACACGCCAGAATGTTGTAATACATTACATCCGATATGTTAGGTTGCCTTAGGCTAGGATATATAACGTGATAGACGTATATAATGTCCCCACCGAGGAGTAAGGACCGAAATGCCAGGAATGTTGTAAAATATTACACCCGAGATGTTAGGTTCCCTTAGGTTAGGATATACAACGTTATAGATGTATAGAATGTTCCCACCGAGAAATTGGGGCCGACGGGTCAGGAATGTTGTAAAATATTACACCCGAGATGTTAGGTTGCCTTAGGCTAGGATATACAACGTTATAGACGTATAGAATGTTCCCACCGAGATGTAGGGACCAACATGCCAGGAATGTTGTAAAATATTACATCCCAGAAGTTAGGTTTCTTTGGGTTAGGATATACAACGTTATAGACATATAGAATGTTCCCACCGAGAAATAGGGGCCGACGCGTCAGGAATGTTGTAAAATATGACATCCCAGATGTTAGGTTGCGTTAGGTTAAGATATACGACGTTATAGACGTATATAATGTCCCCTTCGAGAAGCAGGCGACGACACGCCAGAATGTTGTAAAATATTACATCCGAGATGTTAGGTTGCCTTAGGCTAGGACATATATCGTTATAGACGTATACAATGTTCCGGCCGAGAAATAGGGGCCGACGCGTCAGGAATGTTGTAAAATATTACACCCGAGATGTTAGGTTCCCTTAGGTTAGCATATTCAACGTTATAGACGTATAGAATGTTCCCGCCGAGATGTAGGGACCGACATGCCAGGAATGTTGTAAAATATTATATCCGAGATGTTAGGTTGCCTTAGGTTAGGATATACAACCTTATAGATGTATATAATGTCCACATCGAGAAGCAGGCGACGACACGCCAGGAATGTTGTAAAATATTACATCAGAGATGTTAGGTTGCCTTAGGCTAGGATATACAACGTTATAGACGTATAGAATGTTCCCACCGAGATGTAGGGTCCGACATGACAGGAATGTTGTAAAATATTACATCCGAGTTGTTAGGTTGCTTTAGGTTTGGATATACATCGTTATAGACTTATATAATGTTCCTACCGAGACGTGGGGGCCGACATGCCAGGAATGTTGTAATATATTACATCCCAGATATTAGGTTGCTTTGGGTTAGGATATACAACGTTATAGACGTATATAATGTCCAAATCGAGAAGCAGGCGACGACACGCCAGGAATGTTGTAAAATATTACATCCGAGATGTTAGGTTGCCTTAGGTTAGGATATACAACCTTATAGATGTATATAATGTCCACATCGAGAAGCAGGCGACGACACGCCAGGAATTTTGGAAAATATTACATGCTAGATGTTAGGTTCCCTTAGGATAGGATATACAACGTTATAGACGTATCTAATGTCCCCATCGAGAAGCAGGCGACGACACGCCAGAATGTTGTGAAATGTTACATCCGATATGTTAGGTTGCCTTAGGCTAGGATATATAACGTGATAGACGTATATAATGTTCCCACCGAGAAATAGGGGCCGAAGCGTCAGGAATGTTGTAAAATATGACCTCCCAGAAGTTAGGTTGCGTTAGGTTAAGATTTACAACGTTATAGACGTATATAATGTCCCCTTCGAGAAGCAGGCGGCGACACGTCAGAATGTTGTAAAATATTACATTCGACATGTTAGGTTGCCTTAAGCTAGGATATGTAACTTTATAGACGTATATAATATTCCCACCGAGAAATAGGGGCCGACTCGTCAGGAATGTTGTAAAATATTACACCCGAAGTGTTAGGTTCCCTTAGGTTAGGATATACAACGTCATAGACGTATAGAATGTTCCCACCGAAATGTAGGGACCGACATGCCAGGAATGTTGTAAAATATTACATCCGAGATGTTAGGTTGCCTTAGGCTAGGACATATATCGTTATAGACGTATACAATGTTCCCACCGAAAAGTAGGGACCGACGCGTCAGGAATGTTTTAATATATTACATCCCAGATGTTAGGTTGCGTTAGGTTAGGATATACAACGTTATAGACGTATATAATGTCCCCTTCGGGAAGCAGGCGACGACACGCCAGAATGTTGTAAAATATTACATTCGACATGTTAGGTTGCCTTAGGCTAGGATATATAACGTTATAGACGTATATAATATTCCCACCGAGAAATAGGGGCCGACGCGCCAGGAATGTTGTAAAATATTACATGCTAGATGTTAGGTTCCCTTAGGATAGGATATACAACGTTATAGACGTATCTAATGTCCCCATCGAGAAGCAGGCGACGGCACGCCAGAATGTTGTGAAATGTTACATCCGATATGTTAGGTTGCCTTAGGCTAGGATATATAACGTGATAGACGTATATAATGTTCCCACCGAGAAATAGGGGCCGAAGCGTCAGGAATGTTGTAAAATTTGAGCTCCCAGAAGTTAGGTTGCGTTAGGTTAAGATATACAACGTTATAGACGTATATAATGTCCCCTTCGAAAAGCAGGCGACGACACGTCAGAATGTTGTAAAATATTACATTCGACATGATAGGTTGCCTTAGGCTAGGATATGTAACTTTGTAGACGTATATAATATTCCCACCGAGAAGTAGGGGCCGACTCGTCAGGAATGTTCTAAAATATTACACCCGAGATGTTAGGTTCCCTTACGTTAGCATATACAACGTTATAGACGTATATAATGTTCCCACCGAGAAGTAGGGACCGACATGCCAGGAATGTTGTAAAATATTACATACGATACGTTAGGTTGCTTTGGGTTAGGATATACAACGTTATCGACGTATATAATGTCCCCATCGAAAAGCAGGCGACGACACGCCAGAATGTTGTAAAATATTACACCCGAGATTTTAGGTTCCCTTAGGTTAGGATATACAACGTTATAGACGTATCTAATGTCCCCATCGAGAAGCAGGCGACGACACGCCAGAATGTTGTGAAATGTTACATCCGATATGTTAGGTTGCCTTAGGCTAGGATATATAACGTGATAGACGTATATAATGTTCCCACCGAGAAATAGGGGCCGACGCGTCAGGAATGTTGTAAAATATGACATCCCAGATGTTAGGTTGCGTTAGGTTAAGATATACAACGTTATAGACGTATATAATGTCCCCTTCGAGAAGCAGGCGACGACACGCCAGAATGTTGTAAAATATTACATTCGACATGTTAGGTTGCCTTAGGCTAGGATATATAACGTTATAGACGAATATAATATTCCCACCGAGAAATAGGGGCCGACGCGTCAGGAACGTTGTAAAATATTACACCCGAAATGTTATGCACCCTTAGGTTAGGATATACAACGTTATAGACGTATAGAATGTTCCCACCGAGATGTAGGGACCGACATGCCAGGAATGTTGTAAAATATGACATCCCAGAAGTTAGGTTGTGTTAGGTTAAGATATACAACGTTATAGACGTATATAATGTCCCCTTCGAGAAGCAGGCGACGACACACCAGAATGTTGTAAAATATTACATTCGACAAGTTAGGTTGCCTTAGGCTAGGATATACAACGTTATAGACGTATAGAATGTTCCCACCGAGAAATTGCGGCCGACGGGTCAGGAATGTTGTAAAATATTACACCCGAGCTGTTAGGTTCCCTTAGGTTAGGATATACAACGTTATAGACGTATAGAATGTTCCCGCCGAGATGTAGGGACCGACATGCCAGGAATGTTGTAAAATATTACATACGAGATGTTAGGTTGCTTTGGGTTAGGATATACAACGTTATCGACGTATATAATGTCCCCATCGAAAAGCAGGCGACGACACGCCAGAATGTTGTAAAATATTACACCCGAGATGTTAGGTTCCCTTAGGTTAGGATATACAACGTTATAGACGTATCTAATGTCCCCATCGAGAAGCAGGCGACGACACGCCAGAATGTTGTGAAATGTTACATCCGATATGTTAGGTTGCCTTAGGCTAGGACATACATCGTTATAGACGTATACAATGTTCCCACCGAAAAGTAGGGACCGACGCGTCAGGAATGTTGTAATATATTACATCCCAGATGTTAGGTTGCGTTAGGTTAGGATATACAACGTTATAGACGTATATAATGTCCCCTTCGAGAAGCAGGCGACGACACGCCAGAATGTTGTAAAATATTACATTCGACATGTTAGGTTGCCTTAGGCTAGGATATATAACGTTATAGACGAATATAATATTCCCACCGAGAAATAGGGGCCGACGCGTCAGGAACGTTGTAAAATATTACACCCGAAATGTTATGCACCCTTAGGTTAGGATATACAACGTTATAGACGTATAGAATGTTCCCACCGAGATGTAGGGACCGACATGCCAGGAATGTTGTAAAATATGACATCCCAGAAGTTAGGTTGCTTTGGGTTAGGATATACAACGTTATAGACGCATATAATGTCCCCATCGAGTAGCAGGCGACGACACGCCAGGAATGTTGTAGAATATTACATCCGAGATGTTAGGTTGCCTTAGGCTAGGATATACAACGTTATAGACGTATAGAATGTTCCCACCGAGATGTAGGGACCGACATGCCAGGAATGTTGTAAAATATTACATCCGAGTTGTTAGGTTGCTTTAGGTTTGGATATACATCGTTATAGACATATATAATGTTCCCACCGAGACGTGGGGACCGACATGCCAGGAATGTTGTAAAATATTACATCCCAGAAGTTAGGTTTCTTTGGGTTACGATATACAACGTTATGGACGTATATAATGTCCCCATCGAGAAGCAGGCGACGACACGCCAGGAATGTTGTAAAATATTACATCCTAGATGTTAGGTTCCCTTAGGATAGGATATACAACGTTCTAGACGTATCTAATGTCCCCATCGAGAAGCAGGCGACGACACGCCAGAATGTTGTGAAATGTTACATCCGATATGTTAGGTTGCCTTAGGCTACGATATATAACGTGATAGACGTATATAATGTTACCACCGAGAAATAGGGGCCGAAGCGTCAGGAATGTTGTAAAATTTGAGCTCCCAGAAGTTAGGTTGCGTTAGGTTAAGATATACAACGTTATAGACGTATATAATGTCCCCTTCGAAAAGCAGGCGACGACACGTCAGAATGTTGTAAAATATAACATTCGACATGTTAAGTTGCCTTAGGCTAGGATATACAACGTTATAGACGTATAGAATGTTCCCACCGAGAAATTGGGGCCGACGGGTCAGGAATGTCGTAAAATATTACACCCGAGATGTTAGGTTCCCTTAGGTTAGGATATACAACGTTATAGACGTATAGAATGTTCCCGCCGAGATGTAGGGACCGACATGCCAGGAATGTTGTAAAATATTACATCCGAGATGTTAGGTTGCCTTAGGTTAGGATATACAACCTTATAGATGTATATAATGTCCACATCGAGAAGCAGGCGACGACACGCCAGGAATGTTGTAAAATATTACATGCTAGATGTTAGGTTCCCTTAGGATAGGATATACAACGTTATAGACGTATCTAATGTCCCCATCGAGAAGCAGGCGACGGCACGCCAGAATGTTGTGAAATGTTACATCCGATATGTTAGGTTGCCTTAGGCTAGGCTATATAACGTGATAGACGTATATAATGTTCCCACCGAGAAATAGGGGCCGAAGCGTCAGGAATGTTGTAAAATTTGAGCTCCCAGAAGTTAGGTTGCGTTAGGTTAAGATATACAACGTTATAGACGTATATAATGTCCCCTTCGAAAAGCAGGCGACGACACGTCAGAATGTTGTAAAATATTACATTCGACATGTTAGGTTGCCTTAGGCTAGGATATGTAACTTTGTAGACGTATATAATATTCCCACCGAGAAGTAGAGGCCGACTCGTCAGGAATGTTCTAAAATATTACACCCGAGATGTTAGGTTCCCTTACGTTAGCATATACAACGTTATAGACGTATATAATGTTCCCACCGAGAAGTAGGGACCGACATGCCAGGAATGTTGTAATATATTACATACGATATGTTAGGTTGCTTTGGGTTAGGATATACAACGTTATAGACGTATATAATGTCCCCATCGAGAAGCAGGCGACGACACGCCAGAATGTTGTAAAATATTACATGCTAGATGTTAGGATCCCTTAGGTTAGGATATACAACGTTATTGACGTATCTAATGTCCCCATCGAGAAGCAGCCGACGACACGCCAGAATGTTGTAAAACATTACATCCGATATGTTAGGTTGCCTTAGGATAGGATATATAACGTGATAGACGTATATAATGGTCCCACCGAGAAATAGGGGCCGACGCGTCAGGAATGTTGTAAAATATGACATCCCAGAAGTTAGGTTGCGTTAGGTTAAGATATACAACGTTATAGACGTATATAATGTCCCCTTCGAGAAGCAGGCGACGACACGCCAGAATGTTGTAAAATATTACATTCGACATGTTAGGTTGCCTTAGGCTACGATATGTAACTTTATAGACGTATATAATATTCCCACCGAGAAATAGGGGCCGACTCGTCAGGAATGTTGTAAAATATTACACCCGAAGTGTTAGGTTCCCTTAGGTTAGGATATACAACGTCATAGACGTATAGAATGTTCCCACCGAGATGTAGGGACCGACATGCCAGGAATGTTTTAAAATATTACATCCGAGATGTTAGGTTGCCTTAGGCTAGGACATAGATCGTTATAGACGTATACAATGTTCCCACCGAGAAGTAGGGACCGACGCGTCTGGAATGTTGTAATATATTACATCCCAGATGTTAGGTTGCGTTAGGTTAGGATATACAACGTTATAGACGTATATAATGTCCCCTTCGAGAAGCAGGCGACGACACGCCAGAATGTTGTAAAATATTACATTCGACATGTTAGGTTGCCTTAGGCTAGGAAATACAACGTTATAGACGTATAGAATGTTCCCACCGAGAAGTAGGGACCGACATGCCAGGAATGTTGTAAAATATTACATACGAGATGTTAGGTTGCTTTGGGTTAGGATATACAACGTTATAGACGTATATAATGTCCCCATCGAGAAGCAGGTGACGACACGCCAGGAATGTTGTAAAATATTACATCCGAGATGTTAGGTTGCCTTAGGCTAGGATATACAACGTTATAGACGTATATAATGTTCCCACCGAGAAGTAGGGACCGACATGCCAGGAATGTTGTAAAATATTACATCCCAGATGTTAGGTTGCTTTAGGTTAGGATATACAACGTTATAGACGTATATAATGTCCCCTTCGAGAAGCAGGCGACGACACGCCAGAATGTTGTAAAACATTACATCCGATATGTTAGGTTGCCTTAGGCTAGGATATATAACGTGATAAACGTATATAATGTTCCCACCGAGAAGTAGGGACCGAAATGCCAGGAATGTTGTAAAATATTACATCCGAGATGTTAGGTTGCCTTAGGCTAGGACATATATCGTTATAGACGTATACAGTGTTCCCACCGACAAGTAGGGACCGACGCGTCAGGAATGTTATAATATATTACATCCCAGAGATATACAACGTTATAGACGTATATAATGTCCCCTTCGAGAAGCAGGCGACGACACGCCAGAATGTTGTAAAATATTACATTCGACATGTTAGGTTGCCTTAGGCTAGGATATATAACGTTATAGACGTATATAATATTCCCACCGAGAAATAGGGGCCGACGCGTCAGGAATGTTGTAAAATATTACACCCGAGATGTTAGGTTCCCTTAGGTTAGCATATACAACGTTATAGACGTATATAATGTTCCCACCGAGAAGTAGGGACCGACATGCCAGGAATGTTGTAAAATATTACATACGAGATGTTAGGTTGCTTTGGGTTAGGATATACAACGTTATCGACGTATGTAATGTCCCCATCGAGAAGCAGGCGACGACACGCCAGAATGTTGTAAAATATTACATCCGAGATGTTAGGTTGCCTTAGGCTAGGACATATATCGTTATAGACGTATACAGTGTTCCCACCGAGAAGTAGGGACCGACGCGTCAGGAATGTTGTAATATATTACATCCCAGATGTTAGGTTGCGTTAGGTTAAGATATACAACGTTATAGACGTATATAATGTCCCCTTCAAGAAGCAGGCGACGACACGCCAGAATGTTGTAAAATATTACATACGACATGTTAGGTTGCCTTAGGCTAGGACATATATCGTTATAGACGTATACAGTGTTCCCACCGAGAAGTAGGGACCGACGCGTCAGGAATGTTATAATATATTACATCCCAGATGTTAGGTTGCGTTAGGTTAAGATATACAACGTTATAGACGTATATAATGTCCCCTTCGAGAAGCAGGCGACGACACGCCAGAATGTTGTAAAACATTACATCCGATATGTTAGGTTGCCTTAGGCTAGGATATATAACGTGATAAACGTATATAATGTTCCCACCGAGAAGTAGGGACCCAAATGCCAGGAATGTTGTAAAATATTACATCCGAGATGTTAGGTTGCCTTAGGCTAGGACATATATCGTTATAGACGTATACAGTGTTCCCACCGAGAAGTAGGGACCGACGCGTCGGGAATGTTATAATATATTACATCCCAGATGTTAGGTTGCGTTAGGTTAAGATATACAACGTTATAGACGTATTTAATGTCCCCTTCGAGAAGCAGGCGACGACACGCCAGAATGTTGTAAAATATTACATTCTACATGTTAGGTTGCCTTAGGCTAGGATATATAACGTTATAGACGTATATAATATTCCCACCGAGAAATAGGGGCCGACGCGTCAGGAATGTTGTAAAATATTACACCCGAGATGTTAGGTTCCCTTAGGTTAGCATATACAACGTTATAGACGTATATAATGTTCCCACCGAGAAGTAGGGACCGACATGCCAGGAATGTTGTAAAATATTACATACGAGATGTTAGGTTGCTTTGGGTTAGGATATACAACGTTATAGACGTATATAATGTCCCCTTCGAGAAGCAGGCGACGACACGCCAGAATGTTGTAAAATATTACATTCGACATGTTAGGTTGCCTTAGGCTACGATATGTAACTTTATAGACGTATATAATATTCCCACCGAGAAATAGGGGCCGACTCGTCAGGAATGTTGTAAAATATTACACCCGAAGTGTTAGGTTCCCTTAGGTTAGGATATACAACGTCATAGACGTATAGAATGTTCCCACCGAGATGTAGGGACCGACATGCCAGGAATGTTTTAAAATATTACATCCGAGATGTTAGGTTGCCTTAGGCTAGGACATAGATCGTTATAGACGTATACAATGTTCCCACCGAGAAGTAGGGACCGACGCGTCAGGAATGTTGTAATATATTACATCCCAGATGTTAGGTTGCGTTAGGTTAGGATATACAACGTTATAGACGTATATAATGTCCCCTTCGAGAAATAGGCGACGACACGCCAGAATGTTGTAAAATATTACATTCGACATGTTAGGTTGCCTTAGGCTAGGAAATACAACGTTATAGACGTATAGAATGTTCCCACCGAGAAGTAGGGACCGACATGCCAGGAATGTTGTAAAATATTACATACGAGATGTTAGGTTGCTTTGGGTTAGGATATACAACGTTATAGACGTATATAATGTCCCCATCGAGAAGCAGGTGACGACACGCCAGGAATGTTGTAAAATATTACATCCGAGATGTTAGGTTGCCTTAGGCTAGGATATACAACGTTATAGACGTATATAATGTTCCCACCGAGAAGTAGGGACCGACATGCCAGGAATGTTGTAAAATATTACATCCCAGATGTTAGGTTGCTTTAGGTTAGGATATACAACGTTATAGACGTATATAATGTCCCCTTCGAGAAGCAGGCGACGACACGCCAGAATGTTGTAAAACATTACATCCGATATGTTAGGTTGCCTTAGGCTAGGATATATAACGTGATAAACGTATATAATGTTCCCACCGAGAAGTAGGGACCGAAATGCCAGGAATGTTGTAAAATATTACATCCGAGATGTTAGGTTGCCTTAGGCTAGGACATATATCGTTATAGACGTATACAGTGTTCCCACCGACAAGTAGGGACCGACGCGTCAGGAATGTTATAATATATTACATCCCAGAGATATACAACGTTATAGACGTATATAATGTCCCCTTCGAGAAGCAGGCGACGACACGCCAGAATGTTGTAAAATATTACATTCGACATGTTAGGTTGCCTTAGGCTAGGATATATAACGTTATAGACGTATATAATATTCCCACCGAGAAATAGGGGCCGACGCGTCAGGAATGTTGTAAAATATTACACCCGAGATGTTAGGTTCCCTTAGGTTAGCATATACAACGTTATAGACGTATAGAAAGTTCCCAGCGAGATGTAGGGACCGACATGCCAGGAATGTTGTAAAATATTACATCCCAGAAGTTAGGTTGCTTTGGGCTAGGATATACAACGTTATAGACGTATATAATGTCCCCATCGAGAAGCAGGCGACGACACGCCAGGAATGTTGTAAAATATTACATCCGAGATGTTAGGTTGCCTTAGGCCAGGATATACAACGTTATACACGTATAGAATGTTCCCACCGAGATGTAGGGTCCGACATGACAGGAATGTTGTAAAATATTACATCCGAGTTGTTAGGTTGCTTTAGGTTTGGATATACATCGTTATAGACTTATATAATGTTCCCACCGAGACGTGGGGACCGACATGCCAGGAATGTTGTAATATATTACATCCCAGATGTTAGGTTGCTTTAGGTTAGGATATACAACGTTATAGACGTATATAATGTCCCCTTCGAGAAGCAGGCGACGACACGCCAGAATGTTGTAAAACATTACATCCGATATGTTAGGTTGCCTTAGGCTAGGATATATAACGTGATAAACGTATATAATGTTCCCACCGAGAAGTAGGGACCGAAATGCCAGGAATGTTGTAAAATATTACATCCGAGATGTTAGGTTGCCTTGGCTAGGACATATATCGTTATAGACGTATACAGTGTTCCCACCGAGAAGTAGGGACCGACGCGTCAGGAATGTTATAATATATTACATCCCAGATGTTAGGTTGCGTTAGGTTAAGATATACAACGTTATAGACGTATTTAATGTCCCCTTCGAGAAGCAGGCGACGACACGCCAGAATGTTGTAAAATATTACATTCGACATGTTAGGTTGCCTTAGGCTAGGATATATAACGTTATAGACGTATATAATATTCCCACCGAGAAATAGGGGCCGACGCGTCAGGAATGTTGTAAAATATTACACCCGAGATGTTAGGTTCCCTTAGGTTAGCATATACAACGTTATAGACGTATATAATGTTCCCACCGAGAAGTAGGGACCGACATGCCAGGAATGTTGTAAAATATTACATACGAGATGTTAGGTTGCTTTGGGTTAGGATATACAACGTTATCGACGTATGTAATGTCCCCATCGAGAAGCAGGCGACGACACGCCAGAATGTTGTAAAATATTACACCCGAGATGTTAGGTTCCCTTAGGTTAGGATATACAACGTTATAGACGTATCTAATGTCCCCATCGAGAAGCAGGCGACGACACGCCAGAATGTTGTGAAATATTACATCCGATATGTTAGGTTGCCTTAGGCTAGGACATATATCGTTATAGACATATATAATGTTCCCACCGAGAAGTAGGGACCGACGCGTCAGGAATGTTGTAAAATATTACATCCCAGATGTTAGGTTGCGTTAGGTTAAGATATACAACGTTGTAGACGTATATAATGTCCCCTTCGAGAAGCAGGCGACGACACGCCAGAATGTTGTAAAATATTACATTCGACATGTTAGGTTGCCTTAGGCTAGGATATATAACGTTATAGACGTATATAATATTCCCACCGAAAAATAGGGGCCGACGCGTCAGGAATGTTGTAAAATATTACACCCGAGATGTTAGGTTCCCTTAGGTTAGGATATACAACGTTATAGACGTATAGAATGTTCCCGCCGAGATGTAGGGACCGACATGCCAGGAATGTTGTAAAATATTACATCCGAGATGTTAGGTTGCCTTAGGTTAGGATATAAAACCTTATAGAAGTATATAATGTCCACATCGAGAAGCAGGCGACGACACGCCAGGAATGTTGTAAAATATTACATGCTAGATGTTAGGTTCCCTTAGGATAGGATATATAACGTTATAGACGTATCTAATGTCCCCATCGAGAAGCAGGCGACGACACGCCAGAATGTTGTGAAATATTACATCCGATATGTTAGGTTGCCTTAGGATAGGATATATAACGTGATAGACGTATATAATGGTCCCACCGAGAAATAGGGGCCGACGCGTCAGGAATGTTGTAAAATATGACATCCCAGAAGTTAGGTTGCGTTAGGTTAAGATATACAACGTTATAGACGTATATAATGTCCCCTTCGAGAAGCAGGCGACGACACGCCAGAATGTTGTAAAATATTACATTCGACATGTTAGGTTGCCTTAGGCTACGATATGTAACTTTATAGACGTATATAATATTCCCACCGAGAAATAGGGGCCGACTCGTCAGGAATGTTGTAAAATATTACACCCGAAGTGTTAGGTTCCCTTAGGTTAGGATATACAACGTCATAGACGTATAGAATGTTCCCACCGAGATGTAGGGACCGACATGCCAGGAATGTTTTAAAATATTACATCCGAGATGTTAGGTTGCCTTAGGCTAGGACATAGATCGTTATAGACGTATACAATGTTCCCACCGAGAAGTAGGGACCGACGCGTCAGGAATGTTGTAATATATTACATCCCAGATGTTAGGTTGCGTTAGGTTAGGATATACAACGTTATAGACGTATATAATGTCCCCTTCGAGAAGCAGGCGACGACACGCCAGAATGTTGTAAAACATTACATCCGATATGTTAGGTTGCCTTAGGCTAGGATATATAACGTGATAAACGTATATAATGTTCCCACCGAGAAGTAGGGACCGAAATGCCAGGAATGTTGTAAAATATTACATCCGAGATGTTAGGTTGCCTTAGGCTAGGACATATATCGTTATAGACGTATACAGTGTTCCCACCGAGAAGTAGGGACCGACGCGTCAGGAATGTTATAATATATTACATCCCAGATGTTAGGTTGCGTTAGGTTAAGATATACAACGTTATAGACGTATTTAATGTCCCCTTCGAGAAGCAGGCGACGACACGCCAGAATGTTGTAAAATATTACATTCGACATGTTAGGTTGCCTTAGGCTAGGATATATAACGTTATAGACGTATATAATATTCCCACCGAGAAATAGGGGCCGACGCGTCAGGAATGTTGTAAAATATTACACCCGAGATGTTAGGTTCCCTTAGGTTAGCATATACAACGTTATAGACGTATATAATGTTCCCACCGAGAAGTAGGGACCGACATGCCAGGAATGTTGTAAAATATTACATACGAGATGTTAGGTTGCTTTGGGTTAGGATATACAACGTTATCGACGTATGTAATGTCCCCATCGAGAAGCAGGCGACGACACGCCAGAATGTTGTAAAATATTACACCCGAGATGTTAGGTTCCCTTAGGTTAGGATATACAACGTTATAGACGTATCTAATGTCCCCATCGAGAAGCAGGCGACGACACGCCAGAATGTTGTGAAATATTACATCCGATATGTTAGGTTGCCTTAGGCTAGGACATATATCGTTATAGACATATATAATGTTCCCACCGAGAAGTAGGGACCGACGCGTCAGGAATGTTGTAAAATATTACATCCCAGATGTTAGGTTGCGTTAGGTTAAGATATACAACGTTGTAGACGTATATAATGTCCCCTTCGAGAAGCAGGCGACGACACGCCAGAATGTTGTAAAATATTACATTCGACATGTTAGGTTGCCTTAGGCTAGGATATATAACGTTATAGACGTATATAATATTCCCACCGAAAAATAGGGGCCGACGCGTCAGGAATGTTGTAAAATATTACACCCGAGATGTTAGGTTCCCTTAGGTTAGGATATACAACGTTATAGACGTATAGAATGTTCCCGCCGAGATGTAGGGACCGACATGCCAGGAATGTTGTAAAATATTACATCCGAGATGTTAGGTTGCCTTAGGTTAGGATATACAACCTTATAGAAGTATATAATGTCCACATCGAGAAGCAGGCGACGACACGCCAGGAATGTTGTAAAATATTACATGCTAGATGTTAGGTTCCCTTAGGATAGGATATATAACGTTATAGACGTATCTAATGTCCCCATCGAGAAGCAGGCGACGACACGCCAGAATGTTGTGAAATATTACATCCGATATGTTAGGTTGCCTTAGGATAGGATATATAACGTGATAGACGTATATAATGGTCCCACCGAGAAATAGGGGCCGACGCGTCAGGAATGTTGTAAAATATGACATCCCAGAAGTTAGGTTGCGTTAGGTTAAGATATACAACGTTATAGACGTATATAATGTCCCCTTCGAGAAGCAGGCGACGACACGCCAGAATGTTGTAAAATATTACATTCGACATGTTAGGTTGCCTTAGGCTACGATATGTAACTTTATAGACGTATATAATATTCCCACCGAGAAATAGGGGCCGACTCGTCAGGAATGTTGTAAAATATTACACCCGAAGTGTTAGGTTCCCTTAGGTTAGGATATACAACGTCATAGACGTATAGAATGTTCCCACCGAGATGTAGGGACCGACATGCCAGGAATGTTGTAAAATATTACATACGAGATGTTAGGTTGCTTTGGGTTAGGATATACAACGTTATAGACGTATATAATGTCCCCATCGAGAAGCAGGTGACGACACGCCAGGAATTTTGTAAAATATTACATCCGAGATGTTAGGTTGCCTTAGGCTAGGATATACAACGTTATAGACGTATACAATGTTCCCACCGAGAAGTAGGGACCGACATGCCAGGAATGTTGTAAAATATTACATCCCAGATGTTAGGTTGCTTTAGGTTAGGATATACAACGTTATAGACGTATATAATGTCCCCTTCGAGAAGCAGGCGGCGACACGCCAGAATGTTGTAAAACATTACATCCGATATGTTAGGTTGCCTTAGGCTAGGAAATACAACGTTATAGACGTATAGAATGTTCCCACCGAGAAGTAGGGACCGACATGCCAGGAATGTTGTAAAATATTACATACGAGATGTTAGGTTGCTTTGGGTTAGGATATACAACGTTATAGACGTATATAATGTCCCCATCGAGAAGCAGGTGACGACACGCCAGGAATGTTGTAAAATATTACATCCGAGATGTTAGGTTGCCTTAGGCTAGGACATATATCGTAATAGACGTATACAGTGTTCCCACCGAGAAGTAGGGACCGACGCGTCAGGAATGTTATAATATATTACATCCCAGATGTTAGGTTGCGTTAGGTTAAGATATACAACGTTATAGACGTATATAATGTCCCCTTCGAGAAGCAGGGACCGACATTCCAGGAATGTTGTAAAATATTACATACGAGATGTTAGGTTGCTTTGGGTTAGGATATACAACGTTATCGACGTATGTAATGTCCCCTTCGAGAAGCAGGCGACGACACGCCAGAATGTTGTAAAATATTACACCCGAGATGTTAGGTTCCCTTAGGTTAGGATATACAACGTTATAGACGTATCTAATGTCCCCATCGAGAAGCAGGCGACGACACGCCAGAATGTTGTGAAATATTACATCCGATATGTTAGGTTGCCTTAGGCTAGGACATATATCGTTATAGACATATATAATGTTCCCACCGAGAAGTAGGGACCGACGCGTCAGGAATGTTGTAAAATATTACATCCCAGATGTTAGGTTGCGTTAGGTTAAGATATACAACGTTGTAGACGTATATAATGTCCCCTTCGAGAAGCAGGCGACGACACGCCAGAATGTTGTAAAATATTACATTCGACATGTTAGGTTGCCTTAGGGTAGGATATATAACGTTATAGACGTATATAATGTCCCCTTCGAGAAGCAGGCGACGACACGCCAGAATGTTGTAAAATATTACATTCGACATGTTAGGTTGCCTTAGGGTAGGATATATAACGTTATAGACGTATATAATATTCCCACCGAAAAATAGGGGCCGACGCGTCAGGAATGTTGTAAAATATTACACCCGAGATGTTAGGTTGCCTTAGGTTAGGATATACAACCTTATAGATGTATATAATGTCCACATCGAGAAGCAGGCGACGACACGCCAGGAATGTTGTAAAATATTACATGCTAGATGTTAGGTTCCCTTAGGATAGGATATACAACGTTATAGACGTATCTAATGTCCCCATCGAGAAGCAGGCGACGACACGCCAGAATGTTGTGAAATATTACATCCGATATGTTAGGTTGCCTTAGGATAGGATATATAACGTGATAGACGTATATAATGGTCCCACCGAGAAATAGGGGCCGACGCGTCAGGAATGTTGTAAAATATGACATCCCAGAAGTTAGGTTGCGTTAGGTTAAGATATACAACGTTATAGACGTATATAATGTCCCCTTCGAGAAGCAGGCGACGACACGCCAGAATGTTGTAAAATATTACATTCGACATGTTAGGTTGCCTTAGGCTACGATATGTAACTTTATAGACGTATATAATATTCCCACCGAGAAATAGGGGCCGACTCGTAAGGAATGTTGTAAAATATTACACCCGAAGTGTTAGGTTCCCTTAGGTTAGGATATACAACGTCATAGACGTATAGAATGTTCCCACCGAGATGTAGGGACCGACATGCCAGGAATGTTTTAAAATATTACATCCGAGATGTTAGGTTGCCTTAGGCTAGGACATATATCGTTATAGACGTATACAATGTTCCCACCGAGAAGTAGGGACCGACGCGTCAGGAATGTTGTAAAATATTACATACGAGATGTTAGGTTGCTTTGGGTTAGGATATACAACGTTATCGACGTATGTAATGTCCCCATCGAGAAGCAGGCGACGACACGCCAGAATGTTGTAAAATATTACATCCGAGATGTTAGGTTGCCTTAGGATAGGACATATATCGTTATAGACGTATACAGTGTTCCCACCGAGAAGTAGGGACCGACGCGTCAGGAATGTTATAATATATTACATCCCAGATGTTAGGTTGCGTTAGGTTAAGATATACAACGTTATAGACGTATATAATGTCCCCTTCGAGAAGCAGGCGACGACACGCCAGAATGTTGTAAAATATTACATTCGACATGTTAGGTTGCCTTAGGCTACGATATATAACGTTATAGACGTATATAATATTCCCACCGAGAAATAGGGGCCGACGCGTCAGGAATGTTGTAAAATATTACGCCCGAGATGTTAGGTTCCCTTAGGTTAGCATATACAACGTTATAGACGTATATAATGTTCCCACCGAGAAGTAGGGACCGACATGCCAGGAATGTTGTAAAATATTACATACGAGATGTTAGGTTGCTTTGGGTTAGGATATACAACGTTATCGACGTACGTAATGTCCCCATCGAGAAGCAGGCGACGACACGCCAGAATGTTGTAAAATATTACACCCGAGATGTTAGGTTCCCTTAGGTTAGGATATACAAAGTTATAGACGTATCTAATGTCCCCATCGAGAAGCAGGCGACGACACGCCAGAATATTGTGAAATATTACATCCGATATGTTAGGTTGCCTTAGGCTAGGATATATAACGTGATAGACGTATATAATGTTCCCACCGAGAAATAGGGGCCGAAGCGTCAGGAATGTTGAAAAATATGACATCCCAAAAGTTAGGTTGCGTTAGGTTAAGATATACAACGTTATAGACGTATATAATGTCCCCTTCGAGAAGCAGGCGACGACACGCCAGAATGTTGTAAAATATTACATTCGACATGTTAGGTTGCCTTAGGCTAGGATATGTAACTTTATAGACGTATATAATATTCCCACCGAGAAATAGGGGCCGACTCGACAGGAATGTTGTAAAATATTACACCCGAAGTGTTAGGTTCCCTTTGGTTAGGATATACAACGTCATAGACGTATAGAATGTTCCCACCGAGATGTAGGGACCGACATGCCAGGAATGTTTTAAAATATTACATCCGAGATGTTAGGTTGCCTTAGGCTAGGACATATATCGTTATAGACGTATACAATGTTCCCACCGAGAAGTAGGGACCGACGCGTCAGGAATGTTGTAATATATTACATCCCTGATCTTAGGTTCCCTTAGGTTAGGATATACAACGTTATAGACGTATAGAAAGTTCCCAGCGAGATGTAGGGACCGACATGCCAGGAATGTTGTAAAATATTACATCCCAGAAGTTAGGTTGCTTTGGGTTAGGATATACAACGTTATCGACGTACGTAATGTCCCCATCGAGAAGCAGGCGACGACACGCCAGAATGTTGTAAAATATTACACCGGAGATGTTAGGTTCCCTTAGGTTAGGATATACAACGTTATAGACGTATCTAATGTCCCCATCGAGAAGCAGGCGACGACACGCCAGAATGTTGTGAAATATTACATCCGATATGTTAGGTTGCCTTAGGCTAGGACATATATCGTTATAGACGTATACAGTGTTCCCACCGAGAAGTAGGGACCGACGCGTCAGGAATGTTATAATATATTACATCCCAGATGTTAGGTTGCGTAAGGTTAAGATATACAACGTTATAGACGTATATAATGTCCCCTTCGAGAAGCAGGCGACGGCACGCCAGAATGTTGTAAAATATTACATTCGACATGTTAGGTTGCCTTAGGCTAGGATATATAACGTTATAGATGTATATAGTATTCCCACCGAGAAATAGGGGCCGACGCGTCAGGAATGTTGTAAAATATTACGCCCGAGATGTTAGGTTCCCTTAGGTTAGCATATACAACGTTATAGACGTATATAATGTTCCCACCGAGAAGTAGGGACCGACATGCCAGGAATGTTGTAAAATATTACATACGAGATGTTAGGTTGCTTTGGGTTAGGATATACAACGTTATCGACGTCCGTAATGTCCCCATCGAGAAGCAGGCGACGACACGCCAGAATGTTGTAAAATATTACACCCGAGATGTTAGGATCCCTTAGGTTAGGATATACAAAGTTATAGACGTATCTAATGTCCCCATCGAGAAGCAGGCGACGACACGCCAGAATGTTGTGAAATATTACATCCGATATGTTAGGTTGCCTTAGGCTAGGATATATAACGTGATAGACGTATATAATGTTCCCACCGAGAAATAGGGGCCGACGCGTCAGGAATGTTGTAAAATATGACATCACAGAAGTTAGGTTGCGTTAGGTTAAGATATACAACGTTATAGACGTATATAATGTCCCCTTCGAGAAGCAGGCGACGACACGCCAGAATGTTGTAAAATATTACATTCGACATGTTAGGTTGCCTTAGGCTAGGATATGTAACTTTATAGACGTATATAATATTCCCACCGAGAAATAGGGGCCGACTCGACAGGAATGTTGTAAA
This sequence comes from Xylocopa violacea, assembly GCA_963969225.1. Taxonomy (NCBI): domain Eukaryota; kingdom Metazoa; phylum Arthropoda; class Insecta; order Hymenoptera; family Apidae; genus Xylocopa; species Xylocopa violacea. Next base: position 55,956,040 of record CAXAJV010000001.1, read on the forward strand.
ATATTACACCCGAAGTGTTAGGTTCCCTTAGGTTAGGATATACAACGTCATAGACGTATAGAATGTTCCCACCGAGATGTAGGGACCGACATGCCAGGAATGTTTTAAAATATTACATCCGAGATGTTATGTTGCCTTAGGCTAGGACATATATCGTTATAGACGTATACAATGTTCCCACCGAGAAGTAGGGACCGACGCGTCAGGAATGTTGTAATATATTACATCCCAGATGTTAGGTTCCCTTAGGTTAGGATATACAACGTTATAGACGTATATAATGTCCCCTGCGAGAAGCAGGCGACGACACGCCAGAATGTTGTAAAATATTACACCCGAGATGTTAGGTTCCCTTAGGTTAGGATATTCAAAGTTATAGACGTATCTAATGTCCCCATCGAGAAGCAGGCGACGACACGCCAGAATGTTGTGAAATATTACATCCGATATGTTAGGTTGCCTTAGGCTAGGATATATAACGTGATAGACGTATATAATGTTCCCACCGAGAAATAGGGGCCGACGCGTCAGGAATGTTGTAAAATATGACATCCCAGAAGTTAGGTTGCGTTAGGTTAAGATATACAACGTTATAGACATATATAATGTCCCCTTCGAGAAGCAGGCGACGACACGCCAGAATGTTGTAAAATATTACATTCGACATGTTAGGTTGCCTTAGGCTAGGATATGTAACTTTATAGACGTATATAATATTCCCACCGAGAAATAGGGGCCGACTCGACAGGAATGTTGTAAAATATTACACCCGAAGTGTTAGGTTCCCTTAGGTTAGGATATACAACGTCATAGACGTATAGAATGTTCCCACCGAGATGTAGGGACCGACATGCCAGGAATGTTTTAAAATATTACATCCGAGATGTTATGTTGCCTTAGGCTAGGACATATATCGTTATAGACGTATACAATGTTCCCACCGAGAAGTAGGGACCGACGCGTCAGGAATGTTGTAATATATTACATCCCAGATGTTAGGTTCCCTTAGGTTAGGATATACAACGTTATAGACGTATATAATGTCCCCTGCGAGAAGCAGGCGACGACACGCCAGAATGTTGTAAAATATTACACCCGAGATGTTAGGTTCCCTTAGGTTAGGATATTCAAAGTTATAGACGTATCTAATGTCCCCATCGAGAAGCAGGCGACGACACGCCAGAATGTTGTGAAATATTACATCCGATATGTTAGGTTGCCTTAGGCTAGGATATATAACGTGATAGACGTATATAATGTTCCCACCGAGAAATAGGGGCCGACGCGTCAGGAATGTTGTAAAATATGACATCCCAGAAGCTAGGTTGCGTTAGGTTAAGATATACAACGTTATAGACATATATAATGTCCCCTTCGAGAAGCAGGCGACGACACGCCAGAATGTTGTAAAATATTACATTCGACATGTTAGGTTGCCTTAGGCTAGGAAATACAACGTTATAGACGTATAGAATGTTCCCACCGAGAAGTAGAGACCGACATGATAGGAATGTTGTAAAATATTACATACGAGATGTTAGGTTGCTTTGGGTTAGGATATACAACGTTATAGACGTATATAATGTCCCCATCGAGAAGCAGGTGACGACACGCCAGGAATGTTGTAAAATATTACATCCGAGATGTTAGGTTGCCTTAGGCTAGGATATACAACGTTATAGACGTATATAATGTTCCTACCGAGAAGTAGGGACCGACATGCCAGGAATGTTGTAAAATATTACATCCCAGATGTTAGGTTGCTTTAGGTTAGGATATACAACGTTATAGACGTATATAATGTCCCCTTCGAGAAGCAGGCGACGACACGCCAGAATGTTGTAAAACATTACATCCGATATGTTTGGTTGCCTTAGGCTAGGATATATAACGTGATAAACGTATATAATGTTCCCACCGAGAAGTAGGGACCGAAATGCCAGGAATGTTGTAAAATATTACATCCGAGATGTTAGGTTGCCTTAGGCTAGGACATATATCGTTATAGACGTATACAGTGTTGCCACCGACAAGTAGGGACCGACGCGTCAGGAATGTTATAATATATTACATCCCAGAGATATACAACGTTATAGACGTATATAATGTCCCCTTCGAGAAGCAGGCGACGACACGCCAGAATGTTGTAAAATATTACATTCGACATGTTAGGTTGCCTTAGGCTAGGATATATAACGTTATAGACGTATATAATATTCCCACCGAGAAATAGGGGCCGACGCGTCAGGAATGTTGTAAAATATTACACCCGAGATGTTAGGTTCCCTTAGGTTAGCATATACAACGTTATAGACGTATATAATGTTCCCACCGAGAAGTAGGGACCGACATGCCAGGAATGTTGTAAAATATTACATACGAGATGTTAGGTTGCTTTGGGTTAGGATATACAACGTTATCGACGTATGTAATGTCCCCATCGAGAAGCAGGCGACGACACGCCAGAATGTTGTAAAATATTACATCCGAGATGTTAGGTTGCCTTAGGCTAGGACATATATCGTTATAGACGTATACAGTGTTCCCACCGAGAAGTAGGGACCGACGCGTCAGGAATGTTGTAATATATTACATCCCAGATGTTAGGTTGCGTTAGGTTAAGATATACAACGTTATAGACGTATATAATGTCCCCTTCAAGAAGCAGGCGACGACACGCCAGAATGTTGTAAAATATTACATTCGACATGTTAGGTTGCCTTAGGCTAGGACATATATCGTAATAGACGTATACAGTGTTCCCACCGAGAAGTAGGGACCGACGCGTCAGGAATGTTGTAAAATATTACATCCCAGCTGTTAGGTTGCGTTAGGTTAAGATATACAACGTTGTAGACATATATAATGTCCCCTTCGAGAAGCAGGCGACGACACGCCAGAATGTTGTAAAATATTACATTCGACATGTTAGGTTGCCTTAGGCTAGGATATATAACGTTATAGACGTATATAATATTCCCACCGAAAAATAGGGGCCGACGCGTCAGGAATGTTGTAAAATATTACACCCGAGATGTTAGGTTCCCTTAGGTTAGGATATACAACGTTATAGACGTATAGAATGTTCCCGCCGAGATGTAGGGACCGACATGCCAGGAATGTTGTAAAATATTACATCCGAGATGTTAGGTTGCCTTAGGTTAGGATATACAACCTTATAGATGTATATAATGTCCACATCGAGAAGCAGGCGACGACACGCCAGGAATGTTGTAAAATATTACATGCTAGATGTTAGGTTCCCTTAGGATAGGATATACAACGTTATAGACGTATCTAATGTCCCCATCGAGAAGCAGGCGACGACACGCCAGAATGTTGTGAAATATTACATCCGATATGTTAGGTTGCCTTAGGATAGGATATATAACGTGATAGACGTATATAATGGTCCCACCGAGAAATAGGGGCCGACGCGTCAGGAATGTTGTAAAATATGACATCCCAGAAGTTAGGTTGCGTTAGGTTAAGATATACAACGTTATAGACGTATATAATGTCCCCTTCGAGAAGCAGGCGACGACACGCCATAATGTTGTAAAATATTACATTCGACATGTTAGGTTGCCTTAGGCAACGTTATGTAACTTTATAGACGTATATAATATTCCCACCGAGAAATAGGGGCCGACTCGTCAGGAATGTTGTAAAATATTACACCCGAAGTGTTAGGTTCCCCTAGGTTAGGATATACAACGTCATAGACGTATAGAATGTTCCCACCGAGATGTAGGGACCGACATGCCAGGAATGTTTTAAAATATTACATCCGAGATGTTAGGTTGCCTTAGGCTAGGACATAGATCGTTATAGACGTATACAATGTTCCCACCGAGAAGTAGGGACCGACGCGTCAGGAATGTTGTAATATATTACATCCCAGATGTTAGGTTGCGTTAGGTTAGGATATACAACGTTATAGACGTATATAATGTCCCCTTCGAGAAGCAGGCGACGACACGCCAGAATGTTGTAAAATATTACATTCGACATGTTAGGTTGCCTTAGGCTAGGAAATACAACGTTATAGACGTATAGAATGTTCCCACCGAGAAGTAGGGACCGACATGATAGGAATGTTGTAAAATATTACATACGAGATGTTAGGTTGCTTTGGGTTAGGATATACAACGTTATAGACGTATATAATGTCCCCATCGAGAAGCAGGTGACGACACGCCAGGAATGTTGTAAAATATTACATCCGAGATGTTAGGTTGCCTTAGGCTAGGATATACAACGTTATAGACGTATATAATGTTCCTACCGAGAAGTAGGGACCGACATGCCAGGAATGTTGTAAAATATTACATCCCAGATGTTAGGTTGCTTTAGGTTAGGATATACAACGTTATAGACGTATATAATGTCCCCTTCGAGAAGCAGGCGACGACACGCCAGAATGTTGTAAAACATTACATCCGATATGTTAGGTTGCCTTAGGCTAGGATATATAACGTGATAAACGTATATAATGTTCCCACCGAGAAGTAGGGACCGAAATGCCAGGAATGTTGTAAAATATTACATCCGAGATGTTAGGTTGCCTTAGGCTAGGACATATATCGTTATAGACGTATACAGTGTTGCCACCGACAAGTAGGGACCGACGCGTCAGGAATGTTATAATATATTACATCCCAGAGATATACAACGTTATAGACGTATATAATGTCCCCTTCGAGAAGCAGGCGACGACACGCCAGAATGTTGTAAAATATTACATTCGACATGTTAGGTTGCCTTAGGCTAGGATATATAACGTTATAGACGTATATAATATTCCCACCGAGAAATAGGGGCCGACGCGTCAGGAATGTTGTAAAATATTACACCCGAGATGTTAGGTTCCCTTAGGTTAGCATATACAACGTTATAGACGTATATAATGTTCCCACCGAGAAGTAGGGACCGACATGCCAGGAATGTTGTAAAATATTACATACGAGATGTTAGGTTGCTTTGGGTTAGGATATACAACGTTATCGACGTATGTAATGTCCCCATCGAGAAGCAGGCGACGACACGCCAGAATGTTGTAAAATATTACATCCGAGATGTTAGGTTGCCTTAGGCTAGGACATATATCGTTATAGACGTATACAGTGTTCCCACCGAGAAGTAGGGACCGACGCGTCAGGAATGTTGTAATATATTACATCCCAGATGTTAGGTTGCGTTAGGTTAAGATATACAACGTTATAGACGTATATAATGTCCCCTTCAAGAAGCAGGCGACGACACGCCAGAATGTTGTAAAATATTACATTCGACATGTTAGGTTGCCTTAGGCTAGGACATATATCGTAATAGACGTATACAGTGTTCCCACCGAGAAGTAGGGACCGACGCGTCAGGAATGTTATAATATATTACATCCCAGATGTTAGGTTGCGTTAGGTTAAGATATACAACGTTATAGACGTATATAATGTCCCCTTCGAGAAGCAGGGACCGACATTCCAGGAATGTTGTAAAATATTACATACGAGATGTTAGGTTGCTTTGGGTTAGGATATACAACGTTATCGACGTATGTAATGTCCCCATCGAGAAGCAGGCGACGACACGCCAGAATGTTGTAAAATATTACACCCGAGATGTTAGGTTCCCTTAGGTTAGGATATACAACGTTATAGACGTATCTAATGTCCCCATCGAGAAGCAGGCGACGACACGCCAGAATGTTGTGAAATATTACATCCGATATGTTAGGTTGCCTTAGGCTAGGACATATATCGTTATAGACATATATAATGTTCCCACCGAGAAGTAGGGACCGACGCGTCAGGAATGTTGTAAAATATTACATCCCAGATGTTAGGTTGCGTTAGGTTAAGATATACAACGTTGTAGACGTATATAATGTCCCCTTCGAGAAGCAGGCGACGACACGCCAGAATGTTGTAAAATATTACATTCGACATGTTAGGTTGCCTTAGGGTAGGATATATAACGTTATAGACGTATATAATGTCCCCTTCGAGAAGCAGGCGACGACACGCCAGAATGTTGTAAAATATTACATTCGACATGTTAGGTTGCCTTAGGTTAGCATATACAACGTTATAGACGTATATAATGTTCCCACCGAGAAGTAGGGACCGACATGCCAGGAATGTTGTAAAATATTACATACGAGATGTTAGGTTGCTTTGGGTTAGGATATACAACGTTATCGACGTCCGTAATGTCCCCATCGAGAAGCAGGCGACGACACGCCAGAATGTTGTAAAATATTACACCCGAGATGTTAGGTTCCCTTAGGTTAGGATATACAAAGTTATAGACGTATCTAATGTCCCCATCGAGAAGCAGGCGACGACACGCCAGAATGTTGTGAAATATTACATCCGATATGTTAGGTTGCCTTAGGCTAGGATATATAACGTGATAGACGTATATAATGTTCCCACCGAGAAATAGGGGCCGACGCGTCAGGAATGTTGTAAAATATGACATCCCAGAAGTTAGGTTGCGTTAGGTTAAGATATACAACGTTATAGACATATATAATGTCCCCTTCGAGAAGCAGGCGACGACACGCCAGAATGTTGTAAAATATTACATTCGACATGTTAGGTTGCCTTAGGCTAGGATATATAACGTTATAGACGTATATAATATTCCCACCGAGAAATAGGGGCCGACGCATCAGGAATGTTGTAAAATATTACGCCCGAGATGTTAGGTTCCCTTAGGTTAGCATATACAACGTTATAGACGTATATAATGTTCCCACCGAGAAGTAGGGACCGACATGCCAGGAATGTTGTAAAATATTACATACGAGATGTTAGGTTGCTTTGGGTTAAGATATACAACGTTATCGACGTACGTAATGTCCCCATCGAGAAGCAGGCGACGACACGCCAGAATGTTGTAAAATATTACACCCGAGATGTTAGGTTCCCTTAGGTTAGGATATACAAAGTTATAGACGTATCTAATGTCCCCATCGAGAAGCAGGCGACGACACGCCAGAATATTGTGAAATATTACATTCGACATGTTAGGTTGCCTTAGGCTAGGATATGTAACTTTATAGACGTATATAATATTCCCACCGAGAAATAGGGGCCGACTCGACAGGAATGTTGTAAAATATTACACCCGAAGTGTTAGGTTCCCTTTGGTTAGGATATACAACGTCATAGACGTATAGAATGTTCCCACCGAGATGTAGGACCGACATGCCAGGAATGTTTTAAAATATTACATCCGAGATGTTAGGTTGCCTTAGGCTAGGACATATATCGTTATAGACGTATACAATGTTCCCACCGAGAAGTAGGGACCGACGCGTCAGGAATGTTGTAATATATTACATCCCTGATGTTAGGTTCCCTTAGGTTAGGATATACAACGTTATAGACGTATAGAAAGTTCCCAGCGAGATGTAGGGACCGACATGCCAGGAATGTTGTAAAATATTACATCCCAGAAGTTAGGTTGCTTTGGGTTAGGATATACAACGTTATCGACGTACGTAATGTCCCCATCGAGAAGCAGGCGACGACACGCCAGAATGTTGTAAAATATTACACCGGAGATGTTAGGTTCCCTTAGGTTAGGATATACAACGTTATAGACGTATCTAATGTCCCCATCGAGAAGCAGGCGACGACACGCCAGAATGTTGTGAAATATTACATCCGATATGTTAGGTTGCCTTAGGCTAGGACATATATCGTTATAGACGTATACAGTGTTCCCACCGAGAAGTAGGGACCGACGCGTCAGGAATGTTATAATATATTACATCCCAGATGTTAGGTTGCGTAAGGTTAAGATATACAACGTTATAGACGTATATAATGTCCCCTTCGAGAAGCAGGCGACGGCACGCCAGAATGTTGTAAAATATTACATTCGACATGTTAGGTTGCCTTAGGCTAGGATATATAACGTTATAGATGTATATAGTATTCCCACCGAGAAATAGGGGCCGACGCGTCAGGAATGTTGTAAAATATTACGCCCGAGATGTTAGGTTCCCTTAGGTTAGCATATACAACGTTATAGACGTATATAATGTTCCCACCGAGAAGTAGGGACCGACATGCCAGGAATGTTGTAAAATATTACATACGAGATGTTAGGTTGCTTTGGGTTAGGATATACAACGTTATCGACGTACGTAATGTCCCCATCGAGAAGCAGGCGACGACACGCCAGAATGTTGTAAAATATTACACCCGAGATGTTAGGTTCCCTTAGGTTAGGATATACAAAGTTATAGACGTATCTAATGTCCCCATCGAGAAGCAGGCGACGACACGCCAGAATGTTGTGAAATATTACATCCGATATGTTAGGTTGCCTTAGGCTAGGATATATAACGTGATAGACGTATATAATGTTCCCACCGAGAAATAGGGGCCGACGCGGCAGGAATGTTGTAAAATATGACATCCCAGAAGTTAGGTTGCGTTAGGTTAAGATATACAACGTTATAGACGTATATAATGTCCCCTTCGAGAAGCAGGCGACGACACGCCAGAATGTTGTAAAATATTACATTCGACATGTTAGGTTGCCTTAGGCTAGGATATGTAACTTTATAGACGTATATAATATTCCCACCGAGAAATAGGGGCCGACTCGACAGGAATGTTGTAAAATATTACACCCGAAGTGTTAGGTTCCCTTATGTTAGGATATACAACGTCATAGACGTATAGAATGTTCCCACCGAGATGTAGGGACCGACATGCCAGGAATGTTTTAAAATATTACATCCGAGATGTTATGTTGCCTTAGGCTAGGACATATATCGTTATAGACGTATACAATGTTCCCACCGAGAAGTAGGGACCGACGCGTCAGGAATGTTGTAATATATTACATCCCAGAAGTTAGGTTGCTTTGGGTTAGGATATACAACGTTATCGACGTACGTAATGTCCCCATCGAGAAGCAGGCGACGACACGCCAGAATGTTGTAAAATATTACACCGGAGATGTTAGGTTCCCTTAGGTTAGGATATACAACGTTATAGACGTATCTAATGTCCCCATCGAGAAGCAGGCGACGACACGCCAGAATGTTGTGAAATATTACATCCGATATGTTAGGTTGCCTTAGGCTAGGACATATATCGTTATAGACGTATACAGTGTTCCCACCGAGAAGTAGGGACCGACGCGTCAGGAATGTTATAATATATTACATCCCAGATGTTAGGTTGCGTAAGGTTAAGATATACAACGTTATAGACGTATATAATGTCCCCTTCGAGAAGCAGGCGACGGCACGCCAGAATGTTGTAAAATATTACATTCGACATGTTAGGTTGCCTTAGGCTAGGATATATAACGTTATAGATGTATATAGTATTCCCACCGAGAAATAGGGGCCGACGCGTCAGGAATGTTGTAAAATATTACGCCCGAGATGTTAGGTTCCCTTAGGTTAGCATATACAACGTTATAGACGTATATAATGTTCCCACCGAGAAGTAGGGACCGACATGCCAGGAATGTTGTAAAATATTACATACGAGATGTTAGGTTGCTTTGGGTTAGGATATACAACGTTATCGACGTATATAATGTCCCCTGCGAGAAGCAGGCGACGACACGCCAGAATGTTGTAAAATATTACACCCGAGATGTTAGGTTCCCTTAGGTTAGGATATACAAAGTTATAGACGTATCTAATGTCCCCATCGAGAAGCAGGCGACGACACGCCAGAATGTTGTGAAATATTACATCCGATATGTTAGGTTGCCTTAGGCTAGGATATATAACGTGATAGACGTATATAATGTTCCCACCGAGAAATAGGGGCCGACGCGTCAGGAATGTTGTAAAATATGACATCCCAGAAGTTAGGTTGCGTTAGGTTAAGATATACAACGTTATAGACGTATATAATGTCCCCTTCGAGAAGCAGGCGACGACACGCCAGAATGTTGTAAAATATTACATTCGACATGTTAGGTTGCCTTAGGCTAGGATATGTAACTTTATAGACGTATATAATATTCCCACCGAGAAATAGGGGCCGACTCGACAGGAATGTTGTAAAATATTACACCCGAAGTGTTAGGTTCCCTTATGTTAGGATATACAACGTCATAGACGTATAGAATGTTCCCACCGAGATGTAGGGACCGACATGCCAGGAATGTTTTAAAATATTACATCCGAGATGTTATGTTGCCTTAGGCTAGGACATATATCGTTATAGACGTATACAATGTTCCCACCGAGAAGTAGGGACCGACGCGTCAGGAATGTTGTAATATATTACATCCCAGATGTTAGGTTCCCTTAGGTTAGGATATACAACGTTATAGACGTATATAATGTCCCCTGCGAGAAGCAGGCGACGACACGCCAGAATGTTGTAAAATATTACACCCGAGATGTTAGGTTCCCTTAGGTTAGGATATACAAAGTTATAGACGTATCTAATGTCCCCATCGAGAAGCAGGCGACGACACGCCAGAATGTTGTGAAATATTACATCCGATATGTTAGGTTGCCTTAGGCTAGGATATATAACGTGATAGACGTATATAATGTTCCCACCGAGAAATAGGGGCCGACGCGTCAGGAATGATGTAAAATATGACATCCCAGAAGTTAGGTTGCGTTAGGTTAAGATATACAACGTTATAGACGTATATAATGTCCCCTTCGAGAAGCAGGCGACGACACGCCAGAATGTTGTAAAATATTACATTCGACATGTTAGGTTGCCTTAGGCTAGGATATGTAACTTTATAGACGTATATAATATTCCCACCGAGAAATAGGGGCCGACTCGACAGGAATGTTGTAAAATATTACACCCGAAGTGTTAGGTTCCCTTAGGTTAGGATATACAACGTCATAGACGTATAGAATGTTCCCACCGAGATGTAGGGACCGACATGCCAGGAATGTTTTAAAATATTACATCCGAGATGTTAGGTTGCCTTAGGCTAGGACATATATCGTTATAGACGTATACAATGTTCCCACCGAGAAGTAGGGACCGACGCGTCAGGAATGTTGTAATATATTACATCCCAGATGTTAGGTTCCCTTAGGTTAGGATATACAACGTTATAGACGTATAGAAAGTTCCCAGCGAGATGTAGGGACCGACATGCCAGGAATGTTGTAAAATATTACATCCCAGAAGTTAGGTTGCTTTGGGTTAGGATATACAACGTTATCGACGTACGTAATGTCCCCATCGAGAAGCAGGCGACGACACGCCAGAATGTTGTAAAATATTACACCGGAGATGTTAGGTTCCCTTAGGTTAGGATATACAACGTTATAGACGTATCTAATGTCCCCATCGAGAAGCAGGCGACGACACGCCAGAATGTTGTGAAATATTACATCCGATATGTTAGGTTGCCTTAGGCTAGGACATATATCGTTATAGACGTATACAGTGTTCCCACCGAGAAGTAGGGACCGACGCGTCAGGAATGTTATAATATATTACATCCCAGATGTTAGGTTGCGTAAGGTTAAGATATACAACGTTATAGACGTATATAATGTCCCCTTCGAGAAGCAGGCGACGACACGCCAGAATGTTGTAAAATATTACATTCGACATGTTAGGTTGCCTTAGGCTAGGATATATAACGTTATAGATGTATATAGTATTCCCACCGAGAAATAGGGGCCGACGCGTCAGGAATGTTGTAAAATATTACGCCCGAGATGTTAGGTTCCCTTAGGTTAGCATATACAACGTTATAGACGTATATAATGTTCCCACCGAGAAGTAGGGACCGACATGCCAGGAATGTTGTAAAATATTACATACGAGATGTTAGGTTGCTTTGGGTTAGGATATACAACGTTATCGACGTCCGTAATGTCCCCATCGAGAAGCAGGCGACGACACGCCAGAATGTTGTAAAATATTACACCCGAGATGTTAGGTTCCCTTAGGTTAGGATATACAAAGTTATAGACGTATCTAATGTCCCCATCGAGAAGCAGGCGACGACACGCCAGAATGTTGTGAAATATTACATCCGATATGTTAGGTTGCCTTAGGCTAGGATATATAACGTGATAGACGTATATAATGTTCCCACCGAGAAATAGGGGCCGACGCGTCAGGAATGTTGTAAAATATGACATCCCAGAAGTTAGGTTGCGTTAGGTTAAGATATACAACGTTATAGACGTATATAATGTCCCCTTCGAGAAGCAGGCGACGACACGCCAGAATGTTGTAAAATATTACATTCGACATGTTAGGTTGCCTTAGGCTAGGATATATAACGTTATAGACGTATATAATATTCCCACCGAGAAATAGGGGCCGACGCGTCAGGAATGTTGTAAAATATTACGCCCGAGATGTTAGGTTCCCTTAGGTTAGCATATACAACGTTATAGACGTATATAATGTTCCCACCGAGAAGTAGGGACCGACATGCCAGGAATGTTGTAAAATATTACATACGAGATGTTAGGTTGCTTTGGGTTAGGATATACAACGTTATCGACGTACGTAATGTCCCCATCGAGAAGCAGGCGACGACACGCCAGAATGTTGTAAAATATTACACCCGAGATGTTAGGTTCGCTTAGGTTAGGATATACAAAGTTATAGACGTATCTAATGTCCCCATCGAGAAGCAGGCGACGACACGCCAGAATATTGTGAAATATTACATCCGATATGTTAGGTTGCCTTGGGCTAGGATATATAACGTGATAGACGTATATAATGTTCCCACCGAGAAATAGGGGCCGAAGCGTCAGGAATGTTGTAAAATATGACATCCCAGAAGTTAGGTTGCGTTAGGTTAAGATATACAACGTTATAGACGTATATAATGTCCCCTTCGAGAAGCAGGCGACGACACGCCAGAATGTTGTAAAATATTACATTCGACATGTTAGGTTGCCTTAGGCTAGGATATGTAACTTTATAGACGTATATAATATTCCCACCGAGAAATAGGGGCCGACTCGACAGGAATGTTGTAAAATATTACACCCGAAGTGTTAGGTTCCCTTTGGTTAGGATATACAACGTCATAGACGTATAGAATGTTCCCACCGAGATGTAGGGACCGACATGCCAGGAATGTTTTAAAATATTACATCCGAGATGTTAGGTTGCCTTAGGCTAGGACATATATCGTTATAGACGTATACAATGTTCCCACCGAGAAGTAGGGACCGACGCGTCAGGAATGTTGTAATATATTACATCCCTGATGTTAGGTTCCCTTAGGTTAGGATATACAACGTTATAGACGTATAGAAAGTTCCCAGCGAGATGTAGGGACCGACATGCCAGGAATGTTGTAAAATATTACATCCCAGAAGTTAGGTTGCTTTGGGTTAGGATATACAACGTTATCGACGTACGTAATGTCCCCATCGAGAAGCAGGCGACGACACGCCAGAATGTTGTAAAATATTACACCGGAGATGTTAGGTTCCCTTAGGTTAGGATATACAACGTTATAGACGTATCTAATGTCCCCATCGAGAAGCAGGCGACGACACGCCAGAATGTTGTGAAATATTACATCCGATATGTTAGGTTGCCTTAGGCTAGGACATATATCGTTATAGACGTATACAGTGTTCCCACCGAGAAGTAGGGACCGACGCGTCAGGAATGTTATAATATATTACATCCCAGATGTTAGGTTGCGTAAGGTTAAGATATACAACGTTATAGACGTATATAATGTCCCCTTCGAGAAGCAGGCGACGGCACGCCAGAATGTTGTAAAATATTACATTCGACATGTTAGGTTGCCTTAGGCTAGGATATATAACGTTATAGATGTATATAGTATTCCCACCGAGAAATAGGGGCCGACGCGTCAGGAATGTTGTAAAATATTACGCCCGAGATGTTAGGTTCCCTTAGGTTAGCATATACAACGTTATAGACGTATATAATGTTCCCACCGAGAAGTAGGGACCGACATGCCAGGAATGTTGTAAAATATTACATACGAGATGTTAGGTTGCTTTGGGTTAGGATATACAACGTTATAGACGTATATAATGTCCCCATCGAGAAGCAGGTGACGACACGCCAGGAATGTTGTAAAATATTACATCCGAGATGTTAGGTTGCCTTAGGCTAGGATATACAACGTTATAGACGTATATAATGTTCCTACCGAGAAGTAGGGACCGACATGCCAGGAATGTTGTAAAATATTACATCCCAGATGTTAGGTTGCTTTAGGTTAGGATATACAACGTTATAGACGTATATAATGTCCCCTTCGAGAAGCAGGCGAGGACACGCCAGAATGTTGTAAAACATTACATCCGATATGTTAGGTTGCCTTAGGCTAGGATATATAACGTGATAAACGTATATAATGTTCCCACCGAGAAGTAGGGACCGAAATGCCAGGAATGTTGTAAAATATTACATCCGAGATGTTAGGTTGCCTTAGGCTAGGACATATATCGTTATAGACGTATACAGTGTTGTCACCGACAAGTAGGGACCGACGCGTCAGGAATGTTATAATATATTACATCCCAGAGATATACAACGTTATAGACGTATATAATGTCCCCTTCGAGAAGCAGGCGACGACACGCCAGAATGTTGTAAAATATTACATTCGACATGTTAGGTTGCCTTAGGCTAGGATATATAACGTTATAGACGTATATAATATTCCCACCGAGAAATAGGGGCCGACGCGTCAGGAATGTTGTAAAATATTACACCCGAGATGTTAGGTTCCCTTAGGTTAGCATATACAACGTTATAGACGTATATAATGTTCCCACCGAGAAGTAGGGACCGACATGCCTGGAATGTTGTAAAATATTACATACGAGATGTTAGGTTGCTTTGGGTTAGGATATACAACGTTATCGACGTATGTAATGTCCCCATCGAGAAGCAGGCGACGACACGCCAGAATGTTGTAAAATATTACATCCGAGATGTTAGGTTGCCTTAGGCTAGGACATATATCGTTATAGACGTATACAGTGTTCCCACCGAGAAGTAGGGACCGACGCGTCAGGAATGTTGTAATATATTACATCCCAGATGTTAGGTTGCGTTAGGTTAAGATATACAACGTTATAGACGTATATAATGTCCCCTTCAAGAAGCAGGCGACGACACGCCAGAATGTTGTAAAATATTACATTCGACATGTTAGGTTGCCTTAGGCTAGGACATATATCGTAATAGACGTATACAGTGTTCCCACCGAGAAGTAGGGACCGACGCGTCAGGAATGTTATAATATATTACATCCCAGATGTTAGGTTGCGTTAGGTTAAGATATACAACGTTATAGACGTATATAATGTCCCCTTCGAGAAGCAGGGACCGACATTCCAGGAATGTTGTAAAATATTACATACGAGATGTTAGGTTGCTTTGGGTTAGGATATACAACGTTATCGACGTATGTAATGTCCCCATCGAGAAGCAGGCGACGACACGCCAGAATGTTGTAAAATATTACACCCGAGATGTTAGGTTCCCTTAGGTTAGGATATACAACGTTATAGACGTATCTAATGTCCCCATCGAGAAGCAGGCGACGACACGCCAGAATGTTGTGAAATATTACATCCGATATGTTAGGTTGCCTTAGGCTAGGACATATATCGTTATAGACATATATAATGTTCCCACCGAGAAGTAGGGACCGACGCGTCAGGAATGTTGTAAAATATTACATCCCAGATGTTAGGTTGCGTTAGGTTAAGATATACAACGTTGTAGACGTATATAATGTCCCCTTCGAGAAGCAGGCGACGACACGCCAGAATGTTGTAAAATATTACATTCGACATGTTAGGTTGCCTTAGGGTAGGATATATAACGTTATAGACGTATATAATGTCCCCTTCGAGAAGCAGGCGACGACACGCCAGAATGTTGTAAAATATTACATTCGACATGTTAGGTTGCCTTAGGTTAGCATATACAACGTTATAGACGTATATAATGTTCCCACCGAGAAGTAGGGACCGACATGCCAGGAATGTTGTAAAATATTACATACGAGATGTTAGGTTGCTTTGGGTTAGGATATACAACGTTATCGACGTCCGTAATGTCCCCATCGAGAAGCAGGCGACGACACGCCAGAATGTTGTAAAATATTACACCCGAGATGTTAGGTTCCCTTAGGTTAGGATATACAAAGTTATAGACGTATCTAATGTCCCCATCGAGAAGCAGGCGACGACACGCCAGAATGTTGTGAAATATTACATCCGATATGTTAGGTTGCCTTAGGCTAGGATATATAACGTGATAGACGTATATAATGTTCCCACCGAGAAATAGGGGCCGACGCGTCAGGAATGTTGTAAAATATGACATCCCAGAAGTTAGGTTGCGTTAGGTTAAGATATACAACGTTATAGACATATATAATGTCCCCTTCGAGAAGCAGGCGACGACACGCCAGAATGTTGTAAAATATTACATTCGACATGTTAGGTTGCCTTAGGCTAGGATATATAACGTTATAGACGTATATAATATTCCCACCGAGAAATAGGGGCCGACGCATCAGGAATGTTGTAAAATATTACGCCCGAGATGTTAGGTTCCCTTAGGTTAGCATATACAACGTTATAGACGTATATAATGTTCCCACCGAGAAGTAGGGACCGACATGCCAGGAATGTTGTAAAATATTACATACGAGATGTTAGGTTGCTTTGGGTTAAGATATACAACGTTATCGACGTACGTAATGTCCCCATCGAGAAGCAGGCGACGACACGCCAGAATGTTGTAAAATATTACACCCGAGATGTTAGGTTCCCTTAGGTTAGGATATACAAAGTTATAGACGTATCTAATGTCCCCATCGAGAAGCAGGCGACGACACGCCAGAATATAGTGAAATATTACATCCGATATGTTAGGTTGCCTTGGGCTAGGATATATAACGTGATAGACGTATATAATGTTCCCACCGAGAAATAGGGGCCGAAGCGTCAGGAATGTTGTAAAATATGACATCCCAGAAGTTAGGTTGCGTTAGGTTAAGATATACAACGTTATAGACGTATATAATGTCCCCTTCGAGAAGCAGGCGACGACACGCCAGAATGTTGTAAAATATTACATTCGACATGTTAGGTTGCCTTAGGCTAGGATATGTAACTTTATAGACGTATATAATATTCCCACCGAGAAATAGGGGCCGACTCGACAGGAATGTTGTAAAATATTACACCCGAAGTGTTAGGTTCCCTTTGGTTAGGATATACAACGTCATAGACGTATAGAATGTTCCCACCGAGATGTAGGACCGACATGCCAGGAATGTTTTAAAATATTACATCCGAGATGTTAGGTTGCCTTAGGCTAGGACATATATCGTTATAGACGTATACAATGTTCCCACCGAGAAGTAGGGACCGACGCGTCAGGAATGTTGTAATATATTACATCCCTGATGTTAGGTTCCCTTAGGTTAGGATATACAACGTTATAGACGTATAGAAAGTTCCCAGCGAGATGTAGGGACCGACATGCCAGGAATGTTGTAAAATATTACATCCCAGAAGTTAGGTTGCTTTGGGTTAGGATATACAACGTTATCGACGTACGTAATGTCCCCATCGAGAAGCAGGCGACGACACGCCAGAATGTTGTAAAATATTACACCGGAGATGTTAGGTTCCCTTAGGTTAGGATATACAACGTTATAGACGTATCTAATGTCCCCATCGAGAAGCAGGCGAGGACACGCCAGAATGTTGTGAAATATTACATCCGATATGTTAGGTTGCCTTAGGCTAGGACATATATCGTTATAGACGTATACAGTGTTCCCACCGAGAAGTAGGGACCGACGCGTCAGGAATGTTATAATATATTACATCCCAGATGTTAGGTTGCGTAAGGTTAAGATATACAACGTTATAGACGTATATAATGTCCCCTTCGAGAAGCAGGCGACGGCACGCCAGAATGTTGTAAAATATTACATTCGACATGTTAGGTTGCCTTAGGCTAGGATATATAACGTTATAGATGTATATAGTATTCCCACCGAGAAATAGGGGCCGACGCGTCAGGAATGTTGTAAAATATTACGCCCGAGATGTTAGGTTCCCTTAGGTTAGCATATACAACGTTATAGACGTATATAATGTTCCCACCGAGAAGTAGGGACCGACATGCCAGGAATGTTGTAAAATATTACATACGAGATGTTAGGTTGCTTTGGGTTAGGATATACAACGTTATCGACGTACGTAATGTCCCCATCGAGAAGCAGGCGACGACACGCCAGAATGTTGTAAAATATTACACCCGAGATGTTAGGTTCCCTTAGGTTAGGATATACAAAGTTATAGACGTATCTAATGTCCCCATCGAGAAGCAGGCGACGACACGCCAGAATGTTGTGAAATATTACATCCGATATGTTAGGTTGCCTTAGGCTAGGATATATAACGTGATAGACGTATATAATGTTCCCACCGAGAAATAGGGGCCGACGCGTCAGGAATGTTGTAAAATATGACATCCCAGAAGTTAGGTTGCGTTAGGTTAAGATATACAACGTTATAGACGTATATAATGTCCCCTTCGAGAAGCAGGCGACGACACGCCAGAATGTTGTAAAATATTACATTCGACATGTTAGGTTGCCTTAGGCTAGGATATGTAACTTTATAGACGTATATAATATTCCCACCGAGAAATAGGGGCCGACTCGACAGGAATGTTGTAAAATATTACACCCGAAGTGTTAGGTTCCCTTAGGTTAGGATATACAACGTCATAGACGTATAGAATGTTCCCACCGAGATGTAGGGACCGACATGCCAGGAATGTTTTAAAATATTACATCCGAGATGTTATGTTGCCTTAGGCTAGGACATATATCGTTATAGACGTATACAATGTTCCCACCGAGAAGTAGGGACCGACGCGTCAGGAATGTTGTAATATATTACATCCCAGATGTTAGGTTCCCTTAGGTTAGGATATACAACGTTATAGACGTATATAATGTCCCCTGCGAGAAGCAGGCGACGACACGCCAGAATGTTGTAAAATATTACACCCGAGATGTTAGGTTCCCTTAGGTTAGGATATACAAAGTTATAGACGTATCTAATGTCCCCATCGAGAAGCAGGCGACGACACGCCAGAATGTTGTGAAATATTACATCCGATATGTTAGGTTGCCTTAGGCTAGGATATATAACGTGATAGACGTATATAATGTTCCCACCGAGAAATAGGGGCCGACGCGTCAGGAATGTTGTAAAATATGACATCCCAGAAGTTAGGTTGCGTTAGGTTAAGATATACAACGTTATAGACGTATATAATGTCCCCTTCGAGAAGCAGGCGACGACACGCCAGAATGTTGTAAAATATTACATTCGACATGTTAGGTTGCCTTAGGCTAGGATATGTAACTTTATAGACGTATATAATATTCCCACCGAGAAATAGGGGCCGACTCGACAGGAATGTTGTAAAATATTACACCCGAAGTGTTAGGTTCCCTTAGGTTAGGATATACAACGTCATAGACGTATAGAATGTTCCCACCGAGATGTAGGGACCGACATGCCAGGAATGTTTTAAAATATTACATCCGAGATGTTAGGTTGCCTTAGGCTAGGACATATATCGTTATAGACGTATACAATGTTCCCACCGAGAAGTAGGGACCGACGCGTCAGGAATGTTGTAATATATTACATCCCAGATGTTAGGTTCCCTTAGGTTAGGATATACAACGTTATAGACGTATAGAAAGTTCCCAGCGAGATGTAGGGACCGACATGCCAGGAATGTTGTAAAATATTACATCCCAGAAGTTAGGTTGCTTTGGGTTAGGATATACAACGTTATCGACGTACGTAATGTCCCCATCGAGAAGCAGGCGACGACACGCCAGAATGTTGTAAAATATTACACCGGAGATGTTAGGTTCCCTTAGGTTAGGATATACAACGTTATAGACGTATCTAATGTCCCCATCGAGAAGCAGGCGAGGACACGCCAGAATGTTGTGAAATATTACATCCGATATGTTAGGTTGCCTTAGGCTAGGACATATATCGTTATAGACGTATACAGTGTTCCCACCGAGAAGTAGGGACCGACGCGTCAGGAATGTTATAATATATTACATCCCAGATGTTAGGTTGCGTAAGGTTAAGATATACAACGTTATAGACGTATATAATGTCCCCTTCGAGAAGCAGGCGACGGCACGCCAGAATGTTGTAAAATATTACATTCGACATGTTAGGTTGCCTTAGGCTAGGATATATAACGTTATAGATGTATATAGTATTCCCACCGAGAAATAGGGGCCGACGCGTCAGGAATGTTGTAAAATATTACGCCCGAGATGTTAGGTTCCCTTAGGTTAGCATATACAACGTTATAGACGTATATAATGTTCCCACCGAGAAGTAGGGACCGACATGCCAGGAATGTTGTAAAATATTACATACGAGATGTTAGGTTGCTTTGGGTTAGGATATACAACGTTATAGACGTATATAATGTCCCCATCGAGAAGCAGGTGACGACACGCCAGGAATGTTGTAAAATATTACATCCGAGATGTTAGGTTGCCTTAGGCTAGGATATACAACGTTATAGACGTATATAATGTTCCTACCGAGAAGTAGGGACCGACATGCCAGGAATGTTGTAAAATATTACATCCCAGATGTTAGGTTGCTTTAGGTTAGGATATACAACGTTATAGACGTATATAATGTCCCCTTCGAGAAGCAGGCGACGACACGCCAGAATGTTGTAAAACATTACATCCGATATGTTAGGTTGCCTTAGGCTAGGATATATAACGTGATAAACGTATATAATGTTCCCACCGAGAAGTAGGGACCGAAATGCCAGGAATGTTGTAAAATATTACATCCGAGATGTTAGGTTGCCTTAGGCTAGGACATATATCGTTATAGACGTATACAGTGTTGCCACCGACAAGTAGGGACCGACGCGTCAGGAATGTTATAATATATTACATCCCAGAGATATACAACGTTATAGACGTATATAATGTCCCCTTCGAGAAGCAGGCGACGACACGCCAGAATGTTGTAAAATATTACATTCGACATGTTAGGTTGCCTTAGGCTAGGATATATAACGTTATAGACGTATATAATATTCCCACCGAGAAATAGGGGCCGACGCGTCAGGAATGTTGTAAAATATTACACCCGAGATGTTAGGTTCCCTTAGGTTAGCATATACAACGTTATAGACGTATATAATGTTCCCACCGAGAAGTAGGGACCGACATGCCAGGAATGTTGTAAAATATTACATACGAGATGTTAGGTTGCTTTGGGTTAGGATATACAACGTTATCGACGTATGTAATGTCCCCATCGAGAAGCAGGCGACGACACGCCAGAATGTTGTAAAATATTACATCCGAGATGTTAGGTTGCCTTAGGCTAGGACATATATCGTTATAGACGTATACAGTGTTCCCACCGAGAAGTAGGGACCGACGCGTCAGGAATGTTGTAATATATTACATCCCAGATGTTAGGTTGCGTTAGGTTAAGATATACAACGTTATAGACGTATATAATGTCCCCTTCAAGAAGCAGGCGACGACACGCCAGAATGTTGTAAAATATTACATTCGACATGTTAGGTTGCCTTAGGCTAGGACATATATCGTAATAGACGTATACAGTGTTCCCACCGAGAAGTAGGGACCGACGCGTCAGGAATGTTATAATATATTACATCCCAGATGTTAGGTTGCGTTAGGTTAAGATATACAACGTTATAGACGTATATAATGTCCCCTTCGAGAAGCAGGGACCGACATTCCAGGAATGTTGTAAAATATTACATACGAGATGTTAGGTTGCTTTGGGTTAGGATATACAACGTTATCGACGTATGTAATGTCCCCATCGAGAAGCAGGCGACGGCACGCCAGAATGTTGTAAAATATTACACCCGAGATGTTAGGTTCCCTTAGGTTAGGATATACAACGTTATAGACGTATCTAATGTCCCCATCGAGAAGCAGGCGACGACACGCCAGAATGTTGTGAAATATTACATCCGATATGTTAGGTTGCCTTAGGCTAGGACATATATCGTTATAGACATATATAATGTTCCCACCGAGAAGTAGGGACCGACGCGTCAGGAATGTTGTAAAATATTACATCCCAGATGTTAGGTTGCGTTAGGTTAAGATATACAACGTTGTAGACGTATATAATGTCCCCTTCGAGAAGCAGGCGACGACACGCCAGAATGTTGTAAAATATTACATTCGACATGTTAGGTTGCCTTAGGGTAGGATATATAACGTTATAGACGTATATAATGTCCCCCTCGAGAAGCAGGCGACGACACGCCAGAATGTTGTAAAATATTACATTCGACATGTTAGGTTGCCTTAGGTTAGCATATACAACGTTATAGACGTATATAATGTTCCCACCGAGAAGTAGGGACCGACATGCCGGGAATGTTGTAAAATATTACATACGAGATGTTAGGTTGCTTTGGGTTAGGATATACAACGTTATCGACGTCCGTAATGTCCCCATCGAGAAGCAGGCGACGACACGCCAGAATGTTGTAAAATATTACACCCGAGATGTTAGGTTCCCTTAGGTTAGGATATACAAAGTTATAGACGTATCTAATGTCCCCATCGAGAAGCAGGCGACGACACGCCAGAATGTTGTGAAATATTACATCCGATATGTTAGGTTGCCTTAGGCTAGGATATATAACGTGATAGACGTATATAATGTTCCCACCGAGAAATAGGGGCCGACGCGTCAGGAATGTTGTAAAATATGACATCCCAGAAGTTAGGTTGCGTTAGGTTAAGATATACAACGTTATAGACATATATAATGTCCCCTTCGAGAAGCAGGCGACGACACGCCAGAATGTTGTAAAATATTACATTCGACATGTTAGGTTGCCTTAGGCTAGGATATATAACGTTATAGACGTATATAATATTCCCACCGAGAAATAGGGGCCGACGCATCAGGAATGTTGTAAAATATTACGCCCGAGATGTTAGGTTCCCTTAGGTTAGCATATACAACGTTATAGACGTATATAATGTTCCCACCGAGAAGTAGGGACCGACATGCCAGGAATGTTGTAAAATATTACATACGAGATGTTAGGTTGCTTTGGGTTAAGATATACAACGTTATCGACGTACGTAATGTCCCCATCGAGAAGCAGGCGACGACACGCCAGAATGTTGTAAAATATTACACCCGAGATGTTAGGTTCCCTTAGGTTAGGATATACAAAGTTATAGACGTATCTAATGTCCCCATCGAGAAGCAGGCGACGACACGCCAGAATATTGTGAAATATTACATCCGATATGTTAGGTTGCCTTGGGCTAGGATATATAACGTGATAGACGTATATAATGTTCCCACCGAGAAATAGGGGCCGAAGCGTCAGGAATGTTGTAAAATATGACATCCCAGAAGTTAGGTTGCGTTAGGTTAAGATATACAACGTTATAGACGTATATAATGTCCCCTTCGAGAAGCAGGCGACGACACGCCAGAATGTTGTAAAATATTACATTCGACATGTTAGGTTGCCTTAGGCTAGGATATGTAACTTTATAGACGTATATAATATTCCCACCGAGAAATAGGGGCCGACTCGACAGGAATGTTGTAAAATATTACACCCGAAGTGTTAGGTTCCCTTTGGTTAGGATATACAACGTCATAGACGTATAGAATGTTCCCACCGAGATGTAGGACCGACATGCCAGGAATGTTTTAAAATATTACATCCGAGATGTTAGGTTGCCTTAGGCTAGGACATATATCGTTATAGACGTATACAATGTTCCCACCGAGAAGTAGGGACCGACGCGTCAGGAATGTTGTAATATATTACATCCCTGATGTTAGGTTCCCTTAGGTTAGGATATACAACGTTATAGACGTATAGAAAGTTCCCAGCGAGATGTAGGGACCGACATGCCAGGAATGTTGTAAAATATTACATCCCAGAAGTTAGGTTGCTTTGGGTTAGGATATACAACGTTATCGACGTACGTAATGTCCCCATCGAGAAGCAGGCGACGACACGCCAGAATGTTGTAAAATATTACACCGGAGATGTTAGGTTCCCTTAGGTTAGGATATACAACGTTATAGACGTATCTAATGTCCCCATCGAGAAGCAGGCGACGACACGCCAGAATGTTGTGAAATATTACATCCGATATGTTAGGTTGCCTTAGGCTAGGACATATATCGTTATAGACGTATACAGTGTTCCCACCGAGAAGTAGGGACCGACGCGTCAGGAATGTTATAATATATTACATCCCAGATGTTAGGTTGCGTAAGGTTAAGATATACAACGTTATAGACGTATATAATGTCCCCTTCGAGAAGCAGGCGACGGCACGCCAGAATGTTGTAAAATATTACATTCGACATGTTAGGTTGCCTTAGGCTAGGATATATAACGTTATAGATGTATATAGTATTCCCACCGAGAAATAGGGGCCGACGCGTCAGGAATGTTGTAAAATATTACGCCCGAGATGTTAGGTTCCCTTAGGTTAGCATATACAACGTTATAGACGTATATAATGTTCCCACCGAGAAGTAGGGACCGACATGCCAGGAATGTTGTAAAATATTACATACGAGATGTTAGGTTGCTTTGGGTTAGGATATACAACGTTATCGACGTACGTAATGTCCCCATCGAGAAGCAGGCGACGACACGCCAGAATGTTGTAAAATATTACACCCGAGATGTTAGGTTCCCTTAGGTTAGGATATACAAAGTTATAGACGTATCTAATGTCCCCATCGAGAAGCAGGCGACGACACGCCAGAATGTTGTGAAATATTACATCCGATATGTTAGGTTGCCTTAGGCTAGGATATATAACGTGATAGACGTATATAATGTTCCCACCGAGAAATAGGGGCCGACGCGTCAGGAATGTTGTAAAATATGACATCCCAGAAGTTAGGTTGCGTTAGGTTAAGATATACAACGTTATAGACGTATATAATGTCCCCTTCGAGAAGCAGGCGACGACACGCCAGAATGTTGTAAAATATTACATTCGACATGTTAGGTTGCCTTAGGCTAGGATATGTAACTTTATAGACGTATATAATATTCCCACCGAGAAATAGGGGCCGACTCGACAGGAATGTTGTAAAATATTACACCCGAAGTGTTAGGTTCCCTTAGGTTAGGATATACAACGTCATAGACGTATAGAATGTTCCCACCGAGATGTAGGGACAGACATTCCAGGAATGTTTTAAAATATTACATCCGAGATGTTAGGTTGCCTTAGGCTAGGACATATATCGTTATAGACGTATACAATGTTCCCACCGAGAAGTAGGGACCGACGCGTCAGGAATGTTGTAATATATTACATCCCAGATGTTAGGTTCCCTTAGGTTAGGATATACAACGTTATAGACGTATAGAAAGTTCCCAGCGAGATGTAGGGACCGACATGCCAGGAATGTTGTAAAATATTACATCCCAGAAGTTAGGTTGCTTTGGGTTAGGATATACAACGTTATCGACGTACGTAATGTCCCCATCGAGAAGCAGGCGACGACACGCCAGAATGTTGTAAAATATTACACCGGAGATGTTAGGTTCCCTTAGGTTAGGATATACAACGTTATAGACGTATCTAATGTCCCCATCGCGAAGCAGGCGACGACACGCCAGAATGTTGTGAAATATTACATCCGATATGTTAGGTTGCCTTAGGCTAGGACATATATCGTTATAGACGTATACAGTGTTCCCACCGAGAAGTAGGGACCGACGCGTCAGGAATGTTATAATATATTACATCCCAGATGTTAGGTTGCGTAAGGTTAAGATATACAACGTTATAGACGTATATAATGTCCCCTTCGAGAAGCAGGCGACGACACGCCAGAATGTTGTAAAATATTACATTCGACATGTTAGGTTGCCTTAGGCTAGGATATATAACGTTATAGATGTATATAGTATTCCCACCGAGAAATAGGGGCCGACGCGTCAGGAATGTTGTAAAATATTACGCCCGAGATGTTAGGTTCCCTTAGGTTAGCATATACAACGTTATAGACGTATATAATGTTCCCACCGAGAAGTAGGGACCGACATGCCAGGAATGTTGTAAAATATTACATACGAGATGTTAGGTTGCTTTGGGTTAGGATATACAACGTTATCGACGTCCGTAATGTCCCCATCGAGAAGCAGGCGACGACACGCCAGAATGTTGTAAAATATTACACCCGAGATGTTAGGTTCCCTTAGGTTAGGATATACAAAGTTATAGACGTATCTAATGTCCCCATCGAGAAGCAGGCGACGACACGCCAGAATGTTGTGAAATATTACATCCGATATGTTAGGTTGCCTTAGGCTAGGATATATAACGTGATAGACGTATATAATGTTCCCACCGAGAAATAGGGGCCGACGCGTCAGGAATGTTGTAAAATATGACATCCCAGAAGTTAGGTTGCGTTAGGTTAAGATATACAACGTTATAGACGTATATAATGTCCCCTTCGAGAAGCAGGCGACGACACGCCAGAATGTTGTAAAATATTACATTCGACATGTTAGGTTGCCTTAGGCTAGGATATATAACGTTATAGACGTATATAATATTCCCACCGAGAAATAGGGGCCGACGCGTCAGGAATGTTGTAAAATATTACGCCCGAGATGTTAGGTTCCCTTAGGTTAGCATATACAACGTTATAGACGTATATAATGTTCCCACCGAGAAGTAGGGACCGACATGCCAGGAATGTTGTAAAATATTACATACGAGATGTTAGGTTGCTTTGGGTTAGGATATACAACGTTATCGACGTACGTAATGTCCCCATCGAGAAGCAGGCGACGACACGCCAGAATGTTGTAAAATATTACACCCGAGATGTTAGGTTCGCTTAGGTTAGGATATACAAAGTTATAGACGTATCTAATGTCCCCATCGAGAAGCAGGCGACGACACGCCAGAATATTGTGAAATATTACATCCGATATGTTAGGTTGCCTTGGGCTAGGATATATAACGTGATAGACGTATATAATGTTCCCACCGAGAAATAGGGGCCGAAGCTTCAGGAATGTTGTAAAATATGACATCCCAGAAGTTAGGTTGCGTTAGGTTAAGATATACAACGTTATAGACGTATATAATGTCCCCTTCGAGAAGCAGGCGACGACACGCCAGAATGTTGTAAAATATTACATTCGACATGTTAGGTTGCCTTAGGCTAGGATATGTAACTTTATAGACGTATATAATATTCCCACCGAGAAATAGGGGCCGACTCGACAGGAATGTTGTAAAATATTACACCCGAAGTGTTAGGTTCCCTTTGGTTAGGATATACAACGTCATAGACGTATAGAATGTTCCCACCGAGATGTAGGGACCGACATGCCAGGAATGTTTTAAAATATTACATCCGAGATGTTAGGTTGCCTTAGGCTAGGACATATATCGTTATAGACGTATACAATGTTCCCACCGAGAAGTAGGGACCGACGCGTCAGGAATGTTGTAATATATTACATCCCTGATGTTAGGTTCCCTTAGGTTAGGATATACAACGTTATAGACGTATAGAAAGTTCCCAGCGAGATGTAGGGACCGACATGCCAGGAATGTTGTAAAATATTACATCCCAGAAGTTAGGTTGCTTTGGGTTAGGATATACAACGTTATCGACGTACGTAATGTCCCCATCGAGAAGCAGGCGACGACACGCCAGAATGTTGTAAAATATTACACCGGAGA
This sequence comes from Xylocopa violacea, assembly GCA_963969225.1. Lineage (NCBI taxonomy): Eukaryota > Metazoa > Arthropoda > Insecta > Hymenoptera > Apidae > Xylocopa > Xylocopa violacea. Next base: position 55,983,871 of record CAXAJV010000001.1, read on the forward strand.
TGTTAGGTTCCCTTAGGTTAGGATATACAACGTTATAGACGTATCTAATGTCCCCATCGAGAAGCAGGCGACGACACGCCAGAATGTTGTGAAATATTACATCCGATATGTTAGGTTGCCTTAGGCTAGGACATATATCGTTATAGACGTATACAGTGTTCCCACCGAGAAGTAGGGACCGACGCGTCAGGAATGTTATAATATATTACATCCCAGATGTTAGGTTGCGTAAGGTTAAGATATACAACGTTATAGACGTATATAATGTCCCCTTCGAGAAGCAGGCGACGGCACGCCAGAATGTTGTAAAATATTACATTCGACATGTTAGGTTGCCTTAGGCTAGGATATATAACGTTATAGATGTATATAGTATTCCCACCGAGAAATAGGGGCCGACGCGTCAGGAATGTTGTAAAATATTACGCCCGAGATGTTAGGTTCCCTTAGGTTAGCATATACAACGTTATAGACGTATATAATGTTCCCACCGAGAAGTAGGGACCGACATGCCAGGAATGTTGTAAAATATTACATACGAGATGTTAGGTTGCTTTGGGTTAGGATATACAACGTTATCGACGTCCGTAATGTCCCCATCGAGAAGCAGGCGACGACACGCCAGAATGTTGTAAAATATTACACCCGAGATGTTAGGTTCCCTTAGGTTAGGATATACAAAGTTATAGACGTATCTAATGTCCCCATCGAGAAGCAGGCGACGACACGCCAGAATGTTGTGAAATATTACATCCGATATGTTAGGTTGCCTTAGGCTAGGATATATAACGTGATAGACGTATATAATGTTCCCACCGAGAAATAGGGGCCGACGCGTCAGGAATGTTGTAAAATATGACATCCCAGAAGTTAGGTTGCGTTAGGTTAAGATATACAACGTTATAGACGTATATAATGTCCCCTTCGAGAAGCAGGCGACGACACGCCAGAATGTTGTAAAATATTACATTCGACATGTTAGGTTGCCTTAGGCTAGGATATGTAACTTTATAGACGTATATAATATTCCCACCGAGAAATAGGGGCCGACTCGACAGGAATGTTGTAAAATATTACACCCGAAGTGTTAGGTTCCCTTAGGTTAGGATATACAACGTCATAGACGTATAGAATGTTCCCACCGAGATGTAGGGACCGACATGCCAGGAATGTTTTAAAATATTACATCCGAGATGTTAGGTTGCCTTAGGCTAGGACATATATCGTTATAGACGTATACAATGTTCCCACCGAGAAGTAGGGACCGACGCGTCAGGAATGTTGTAATATATTACATCCCAGATGTTAGGTTCCCTTAGGTTAGGATATACAACGTTATAGACGTATAGAAAGTTCCCAGCGAGATGTAGGGACCGACATGCCAGGAATGTTGTAAAATATTACATCCCAGAAGTTAGGTTGCTTTGGGTTAGGATATACAACGTTATCGACGTACGTAATGTCCCCATCGAGAAGCAGGCGACGACACGCCAGAATGTTGTAAAATATTACACCGGAGATGTTAGGTTCCCTTAGGTTAGGATATACAACGTTATAGACGTATCTAATGTCCCCATCGAGAAGCAGGCGACGACACGCCAGAATGTTGTGAAATATTACATCGGATATGTTAGGTTGCCTTAGGCTAGGACATATATCGTTATAGACGTATACAGTGTTCCCACCGAGAAGTAGGGACCGACGCGTCAGGAATGTTATAATATATTACATCCCAGATGTTAGGTTGCGTAAGGTTAAGATATACAACGTTATAGACGTATATAATGTCCCCTTCGAGAAGCAGGCGACGACACGCCAGAATGTTGTAAAATATTACATTCGACATGTTAGGTTGCCTTAGGCTAGGATATATAACGTTATAGATGTATATAGTATTCCCACCGAGAAATAGGGGCCGACGCGTCAGGAATGTTGTAAAATATTACGCCCGAGATGTTAGGTTCCCTTAGGTTAGCATATACAACGTTATAGACGTATATAATGTTCCCACCGAGAAGTAGGGACCGACATGCCAGGAATGTTGTAAAATATTACATACGAGATGTTAGGTTGCTTTGGGTTAGGATATACAACGTTATCGACGTCCGTAATGTCCCCATCGAGAAGCAGGCGACGACACGCCAGAATGTTGTAAAATATTACACCCGAGATGTTAGGTTCCCTTAGGTTAGGATATACAAAGTTATAGACGTATCTAATGTCCCCATCGAGAAGCAGGCGACGACACGCCAGAATGTTGTGAAATATTACATCCGATATGTTAGGTTGCCTTAGGCTAGGATATATAACGTGATAGACGTATATAATGTTCCCACCGAGAAATAGGGGCCGACGCGTCAGGAATGTTGTAAAATATGACATCCCAGAAGTTAGGTTGCGTTAGGTTAAGATATACAACGTTATAGACGTATATAATGTCCCCTTCGAGAAGCAGGCGACGACACGCCAGAATGTTGTAAAATATTACATTCGACATGTTAGGTTGCCTTAGGCTAGGATATGTAACTTTATAGACGTATATAATATTCCCACCGAGAAATAGGGGCCGACTCGACAGGAATGTTGTAATATATTACATCCCAGATGTTAGGTTCCCTTAGGTTAGGATATACAACGTTATAGACGTATAGAAAGTTCCCAGCGAGATGTAGGGACCGACATGCCAGGAATGTTGTAAAATATTACATCCCAGAAGTTAGGTTGCTTTGGGTTAGGATATACAACGTTATCGACGTACGTAATGTCCCCATCGAGAAGCAGGCGACGACACGCCAGAATGTTGTAAAATATTACACCCGAGATGTTAGGTTCCCTTAGGTTAGGATATACAACGTTATAGACGTATATAATGTCCCCATCGAGAAGCAGGCGACGACACGCCAGAATGTTGTAAAATATGATATCCGATATGTTAGGTTGCCATAGGCTAGGATATATAACGTGATAGACGTATATAATGTTCCCACCGAGAAGTAGGGACCGAAATGCCAGGAATGTTGTAAAATATTACACCCGAGATGTTAGGTTTCCTTAGGTTAGGATATACAACGTTATAGACGTATAGAATGTTCCCACCGAGAAATAGGGGCCGACGCGTCAGGAATGTTGTAAAATATTACACCCGAGATGTTAGGTTCCCTTAGGTTAGGATATACAACGTTATAGACGTATAGAATGTTCCCACCGAGATGTTGGGACCGACATGCCAGGAATGTTGTAAAATATTACATCCGAGATGTTAGGTTGCCTTTGGCTAGGACATATATCGTTATAGACGTATACAATGTTCCCACCGAGAAGTAGGGACCGACGCGTCAGGAATGTTGTAAAATATTACATCCCAGATGTTAGGTTGCGTTAGGTTAGGATATACAACGTTATAGACGTATATAATGTCCCCTTCGAGAAGCAGGCGACGACACGCCAGAATGTTGTAAAATATTACAATCGACATGTTAGGTTGCCTTTGGCTAGGACATATATCGTTATAGACGTATACAATGTTCCCACCGAGAAGTAGGGACCGACGCGTCAGGAATGTTGTAAAATATTACATCCCAGATGTTAGGTTGCGTTAGGTTAGGATATACAACGTTATAGACGTATATAATGTCCCCTTCGAGAAGCAGGCGACGACACGCCAGAATGTTGTAAAATATTACAATCGACATGTTAGGTTGCCTTAGGCTAGGATATGTAACGTTATAGACGAATATAATATTCCCACCGAGAAATAGGGGCCGACGCGTCAGGAACGTTGTAAAATATTACACCCGAAATGTTAGGTTCCCTTAGGTTAGGATATACAACGTTATAGACGTATATAATGTTCCCACCGAGAAGTAGGGACCGACATGCCAGGAATGTTGTAAAATATTACATACGAGATGTTAGGTTGCTTTGGGTTAGGATATACAACGTTATCGACGTATATAATGTCCCCATCGAGAAGCAGGCGACGACACGCCAGAATGTTGTAAAATATTACATCCAAGATGTTAGGTTCCCTTAGGTTAGGATATACAACGTTATAGACGTATCTAATGTCCCCATCGAGAAGCAGGCGACGACACGCCAGAATGTTGTAAAATATGATATCCGATATGTTAGGTTGCCTTAGGCTAGGATATATAACGTGATAGACGTATATAATGTTCCCACCGAGAAGTAGGGACCGAAATGCCAGGAATGTTGTAAAATATTACACCCGAGATGTTAGGTTCCCTTAGGTTAGGATATACAACGTTATAGATGTATAGAATGTTCCCACCGAGAAATTGGTGCCGACGGGTCAGGAATGTTGTAAAATATTACACCCGACATGTTAGGTTCCCTTAGGTTAGGATATACAACGTTATAAAGTATAGAAAGTTCCCAGCGAGATGTTGGGACCGACATGCCCGGAATGTTGTAAAATATTACATCCCAGAAGTTAGGTTGCTTTTGGTTAGTATATACAACGTTATAGACGTATATAATGTCCCCATCGAGAAGCAGGCGACGACACGCCAGGAATGCTGTAAAATATTACATCCTAGATGTTAGGTTCCCTTAGGATAGGATATACAACGTTATAGACGTCTCTAATGTCCCCATCGAGAAGCAGGCGACGACACGCCAGAATGTTGTGAAATATTACATCCGATATGTTAGGTTGCCTTAGGCTAGGATATATAACGTGGTAGACGTATATAATGTTCCCACCGAGAAATAGGGGCCGACGCGTCAGGAATGTTGTAAAATATGACATCCCAGATGTTAGGTTGCGTTAGGTTAAGATATACAACGTTATAGACGTATCTAATGTCCCCATCGAGAAGCATGCGACGACACGCCAGAATGTTGTAAAATATTACATCCGAGATGTTAGGTTGCCTTATGCTAGGATATACAACGTTATAGACGTATAGAATGTTCCCACCGAGATGTAGGGACCGACATGCCAGGAATGTTGTAAAATATTACATCCGAGTTGTTAGGTTGCTTTAGGTTAGGATATATATCGTTATAGACTTATATAATGTTCCCACCGAGACGTGGGGACCGACATGCCAGGAATGTTGTAAAATATTACATCCCAGAAGTTAGGTTTCTTTGGGTTAGGATATACAACGTTATAGACGTATATAATGTCCCCATCGAGAAGCAGGCGACGACACGCCAGAATGTTGTAAAACATAACATCCGATATATTAGGTTGCCTTAGGCTAGGATATATAACGTGATAGACGTATATATTGTTCCCACCGAGAAGTAGGGACCGAAATGCCAGGAATGTTGTAAAATATTACACCCGATATGTTAGGTTCCCTTAGGTTAGGATATACAACGTTATAGACGTATAGAAAGTTCCCACGGTGATGTAGGGACCGACATGCCAGGAATGTTGTAAAATATGACATCCCAGATGTTAGGTTGCGTTAGGTTAAGATATACAACGTTATAGACGTATATAATGTCCCCTTCGAGAAGCAGGCGACAACACGCCAGAATGTTGTAAAATATTACATTCGAAATGTCAGGTTGCCTTAGGCTAGGATATATAACGTTATAGACGAATATAATATTCCCACCGAGAAATAGGGGCCGACGCGTCAGGAACGTTGTAAAATATGACATCCCAGATGTTAGGTTGCGTTAGGTTAAGATATACAACGTTATAGACGTATAGAATGTTCCCACCGAGAAATAGGGGCCAACGCGTCAGGAATGTTGTAAAATATTACACCCGAGATGTTAGGTTCCCTTAGGTTAGGATATACAACGTTATAGACGTATATAATGTTCCCACCGAGAAGTAGGGACCGACATGCCAGGAATGTTGTAAAATATTACATACGAGATGTTAGGTTGCTTTGGGTTAGGATATACAACGTTATCGACGTATATAATGTCCCCATCGAGAAGCATGCGACGACACGCCAGAATGTTGTAAAATATTACATCCGAGATATTAGGTTCCCTTAGGTTAGGATATACAACGTTATAGACGTATCTAATGTCCCCATCGAGAAGCATGCGACGACACGCCAGAATGTTGTAAAATATTATATCCGATACGTTAGGTTGCCTTAGGCTAGGATATATAACGTGATAGACGTATATAATGTTCCCACCGAGAAGTAGGGACCGAAATGCCAGGAATGTTGTAAAATATTACACCCGAGATGTTAGGTTCCCTTAGGTTAGGATATACAACGTTATAGACGTATAGAATGTTCCCACCGAGAAATAGGGGCCGACGCGTCAGGAATGTTGTAAAATATTACACCCGAGATGTTAGGTTCCCTTAGGTTAGGATATACAACGTTATAGACGTTAAGAAAGTTCCCAGCGAGATGTAGGGACCGACATGCCAGGAATGTTGTAAAATATTACATCCCAGAAGTTAGGTTTCTTTGGGTTAGGATATACAACGTCATAGACGTATATAATGTCCCCATCGAGAAGCAGGCGACGACACGCCAGAATGTTGTAAAATATTACATTCGACATGTTAGGTTGCCTTAGGCTAGGATATGTAACTTTATAGACGTATATAATATTCCCACCGAGAAATAGGGGCCGACTCGACAGGAATGATGTAAAATATTACACCTGAAGTGTTAGGTTCCCTTAGGTTAGGATATACAACGTCATAGACGTATAGAATGTTCCCACCGAGATGTAGGGACCGACATGCCAGGAATGTTTTAAAATATTACATCCGAGATGTTATGTTGCCTTAGGCTAGGACATATATCGTTATAGACGTATACAATGTTCCCACCGAGAAGTAGGGACCGACGCGTCAGGAATGTTGTAATATATTACATCCCAGATGTTAGGTTCCCTTAGGTTAGGATATACAACGTTATAGACGTATAGAAAGTTCCCAGCGAGATGTAGGGACCGACATGCCAGGAATGTTGTAAAATATTACATCCCAGAAGTTAGGTTGCTTTGGGTTAGGATATACAACGTTATCGACGTACGTAATGTCCCCATCGAGAAGCAGGCGACGACACGCCAGAATGTTGTAAAATATTACACCCGAGATGTTAGGTTCCCTTAGGTTAGGATATACAACGTTATAGACGTATCTAATGTCCCCATCGAGAAGCAGGCGACGACACGCCAGAATGTTGTGAAATATTACATACGATATGTTAGGTTGCCTTAGGCTAGGATATATAACGTGATAGACGTATATAATGTTCCCACCGAGAAATAGGGGCCGACGCGTCAGGAATGTTGTAAAATATGACATACCAGAAGTTAGGTTGCGTTAGGTTAAGATATACAACGTTATAGACGTATATAATGTCCCCTTCGAGAAGCAGGCGGCGACACGCCAAAATGTTGTAAAATATTACATTCGACATGTTAGGTTGCCTTAGGCTAGGATATGTAACTTTATAGACGTATATAATATTCCCACCGAGAAATAGGGGCCGACTCGTCAGGAATGTTGTAAAATATTACACCCGAAGGGTTAGGTTCCCTTAGGTTAGGATATACAACGTCATAGACGTATAGAATGTTCCCACCGAGATGTAGGGACCGACATGCCAGGAATGTTGTAAAATATTACATCCGAGATGTTAGGTTGCCTTAGGCTAGGACATATATCGTTATAGACGTATACAATGTTCCCACCGAAAAGTAGGGACCGACGCGTCAGGAATGTTGTAATATATTACATCCCAGATGTTAGGTTGCGTTAGGTTAGGATATACAACGTTATAGACGTATATAATGTCCCCTTCGAGAAGCAGGCGACGACACGCCAGAATGTTGTAAAATATTACATTCGACATGTTAGGTTGCCTTAGGCTAGGATATGTAACGTTATAGACGTATATAATATTCCCACCGAGAAATAGGGGCCGACGCGTCAGGAATGTTGTAAAATATTACACCCGAGATGTTAGCTTCCCTTAGGTTAGGATATACAGCGTTACAGACCTATAGAATGTTCCCACCGAGATGTAGGGACCGACATGCCAGGAATGTTGTAAAATATTACATCCGAGATGTTAGGTTGCCTTAGGCTAGGACATATATCGTTATAGACGTATACAATGTTCCCACCGAAAAGTAGGGACCGACGCGTCAGTAATGTTGTAATATATTACATCCCAGATGTTAGGTTGCGTTAGGTTAGGATATACAACGTTATAGACGTATATAATGTCCCCTTCGAGAAGCAGGCGACGACACGCCAGAATGTTGTAAAATATTACATTCGACATGTTAGGTTGCCTTAGGCTAGGATATATAACGTTATAGACGTATATAATATTCCCACCGAGAAATAGGGGCCGACGCGTCAGGAATGTTGTAAAATATTACGTCCGAGATGTTAGGTTCCCTTATGTTAGCATATACAACGTTATAGACGTATCTAATGTCCCCATCGAGAAGCAGGCGACGACACGCCAGAATGTTGTAAAATATTACATACGAGATGTTAGGTTGCTTTGGGTTAGGATATACAACGTTATCGACGTATATAATGTCCCCATCGAAAGGCAGGCGACGACACGCCAAAATGTTGTAAAATATTACACCCGAGATGTTAGGTTGCCTTAGGTTATGATATATAACATTGCAGACGTATATAATGTTCCCACCGAGATGTAGGGACCGACATGCCAGGAATGTTGTAAAATATTACACCCGAGATGTTAAGTTCCCTTAGGTTAGGATATACAACGTTATAGACGTATAGAATGTTCCCACCGAGAAATAGAGGCCGACGCGTCAGGAATGTTGTAAAATATTACACCCGAGACGTTAGGTTCTCTTAGGTTAGGATATACAACGTTATAGACATATAGAATGTTCCCACCGAGAAATAGGGGCCGACGCGTCAGGAATGTTGTAAAATATGACATCCCAGATGTTAGGTTGCGTTAGGTTAAGATATACAACGTTATAGACGTATATAATGTCCCCTTCGAGAAGCAGGCGACAACACGCCAGAATGTTGTAAAATATTACATTCGAAATGTTAGGTTGCCTTAGGCTAGGATATATAACGTTATAGACGTATATAATATTCCCACCGAGAAATAAGGGCCGACGCGTCAGGAATGTTGTAAAATATTACATCCGAGATGTTAGGTTGCCTTAGGTTAGGATATACAACCTTATAGATGTATATAATGTCCACATCGAGAAGCAGGCGACGACACGCCAGGAATGTTATCAACTATTACATCCGAGATTTTAGGTTGCCTTAGGTTAGGATATACAACGTTATAGACGTATATAATGCCCCATCGGGAAGTAAGTGCCGTCACGCCAGGAATGCTGTAAGATATTACGGTAGAGAGGTTAGGTTGCCTTAGGTTATGATATATAACATTGCAGACGTATATAATGTTCCCACCGAGATGTAGGGACCGACATGCCAGGAATGTTGTAAAATATTGCACCCGAGATGTTAGGTTCCCTTAGGTTAGGATATACAACGTTATAGACGTATAGAATGTTCCCACCGAGAAATAGAGGCCGACGCGTCAGGAATGTTGTAAAATATTACACCCGAGACGTTAGGTTCTCTTAGGTTAGGATATACAACGTTATAGACATATAGAATGTTCCCACCGAGAAATAGGGGCCGACGCGTCAGGAATGTTGTAAAATATGACATCCCAGATGTTAGGTTGCGTTAGGTTAAGATATACAACGTTATAGACGTATATAATGTCCCCTTCGAGAAGCAAGCGACAACACGCCAGAATGTTGTAAAATATTACATTCGAAATGTTAGGTTGCCTTAGGCTAGGATATAACGTTATTGACGAAAATAATATTCCCACCGAGAAATCGGGGCCGACGCGTCAGGAACGTTGTAAAATATTACACCCGAAATGTTAGGCACCCTTAGGTTAGGATATACAACGTTATAGACGTATAGAATGTTCCCACCGAGATGTAGGGACCGACATGCCAGGAATGTTGTAAAATATTACACCCGAGATGTTAGGTTCCCTTAGGTTAGGATATACAACGTTATAGACGTATCTAATGTCCCCATCGAGAAGCAGGCGACGACACGCCAGAATGTTGTGAAATGTTACATCCGATATGTTAGGTTGCCTTAGGCTAGGATATATAACGTGATAGACGTATATAATGTTCCCACCGAGAAATAGGGGCCGACGCGTCAGGAATGTTGTAAAATATTACACCCGAGATGTTAGGTTCCCTTAGGTTAGGATATACAACGTTATAGACGTATAGAAAGTTCCCACGGTGATGTAGGGACCGACATGCCAGGAATGTTGTAAAATATTACACTCGAGATGTTAGGTTCCCTTAGGTTAGGATATACAACGTTATAGACGTATAGAATGTTCCCACCGAGAAATAGGGGCCGACGCGTCAGGAATGTTGTAAAATATTACACCCGAGATGTTAGGTTCCCTTAGGTTAGGATATACAACGTTATAGACGTATAGAAAGTTCCCACGGTGATGTAGGGACCGACATGCCAGGAATGTTGTAAAATATTACACCCGAGATGTTAGGTTTCCTTAGGTTAGGATATACGACGTTGTAGACGTATAGAATGTTCCCACCGAGAAATAGGGGCCGACGCGTCAGGAATGTTGTAAAATATTACACCCGAGATGTTAGGTTCCCTTAGGTTAGGATATACAACGTTATAGACGTATAGAATGTTCCCACCGAGAAATAGGGGCCGACGCGTCAGGAATGTTGTAAAATATTACACCCGAGATGTTAGGTTCCCTTAGGTTAGGATATACAACGTTATAGACGTATAGAATGTTCCCACCGAGATGTTGGGACCGACATGCCAGGAATGTTGTAAAATATTACATCCGAGATGTTAGGTTGCCTTTGGCTAGGACATATATCGTTATAGACGTATACAATGTTCCCACCGAGAAGTAGGGACCGACGCGTCAGGAATGTTGTAAAATATTACATCCCAGATGTTAGGTTGCGTTAGGTTAGGATATACAACGTTATAGACGTATATAATGTCCCCTTCGAGAAGCAGGCGACGACACGCCAGAATGTTGTAAAATATTACAATCGACATGTTAGGTTGCCTTTGGCTAGGACATATATCGTTATAGACGTATACAATGTTCCCACCGAGAAGTAGGGACCGACGCGTCAGGAATGTTGTAAAATATTACATCCCAGATGTTAGGTTGCGTTAGGTTAGGATATACAACGTTATAGACGTATATAATGTCCCCTTCGAGAAGCAGGCGACGACACGCCAGAATGTTGTAAAATATTACAATCGACATGTTAGGTTGCCTTAGGCTAGGATATGTAACGTTATAGACGAATATAATATTCCCACCGAGAAATAGGGGCCGACGCGTCAGGAACGTTATAAAATATTACACCCGAAATGTTAGGTTCCCTTAGGTTAGGATATACAACGTTATAGACGTATATAATGTTCCCACCGAGAAGTAGGGACCGACATGCCAGGAATGTTGTAAAATATTACATACGAGATGTTAGGTTGCTTTGGGTTAGGATATACAACGTTATCGACGTATATAATGTCCCCATCGAGAAGCAGGCGACGACACGCCAGAATGTTGTAAAATATTACATCCGAGATGTTAGGTTCCCTTAGGTTAGGATATACAACGTTATAGACGTATCTAATGTCCCCATCGAGAAGCAGGCGACGACACGCCAGAATGTTGTAAAATATGATATCCGATATGTTAGGTTGCCTTAGGCTAGGATATATAACGTGATAGACGTATATGATGTTCCCACCGAGAAGTAGGGACCGAAATGCCAGGAATGTTGTAAAATATTACACCCGAGATGTTAGGTTCCCTTAGGTTAGGATATACAACGTTATAGATGTATAGAATGTTCCCACCGAGAAATTGGTGCCGACGGGTCAGGAATGTTGTAAAATATTACACCCGACATGTTAGGTTCCCTTAGGTTAGGATATACAACGTTATAAAGTATAGAAAGTTCCCAGCGAGATGTAGGGACCGACATGCCAGGAATGTTGTAAAATATTACATCCCAGAAGTTAGGTTGCTTTTGGTTAGTATATACAACGTTATAGACGTATATAATGTCCCCATCGAGAAGCAGGCGACGACACGCCAGGAATGCTGTAAAATATTACATCCTAGATGTTAGGTTCCCTTAGGATAGGATATACAACGTTATAGACGTCTCTAATGTCCCCATCGAGAAGCAGGCGACGACACGCCAGAATGTTGTGAAATATTACATCCGATATGTTAGGTTGCCTTAGGCTAGGATATATAACGTGGTAGACGTATATAATGTTCCCACCGAGAAATAGGGGCCGACGCGTCAGGAATGTTGTAAAATATGACATCCCAGATGTTAGGTTGCGTTAGGTTAAGATATACAACGTTATAGACGTATCTAATGTCCCCATCGAGAAGCATGCGACGACATGCCAGAATGTTGTAAAATATTACATCCGAGATGTTAGGTTGCCTTATGCTAGGATATACAACGTTATAGACGTATAGAATGTTCCCACCGAGATGTAGGGACCGACATGCCAGGAATGTTGTAAAATATTACATCCGAGTTGTTAGGTTGCTTTAGGTTAGGATATATATCGTTATAGACTTATATAATGTTCCCACCGAGACGTGGGGACCGACATGCCAGGAATGTTGTAAAATATTACATCCCAGAAGTTAGGTTTCTTTGGGTTAGGATATACAACGTTATAGACGTATATAATGTCCCCATCGAGAAGCAGGCGACGACACGCCAGAATGTTGTAAAACATAACATCCGATATATTAGGTTGCCTTAGGCTAGGATATATAACGTGATAGACGTATATATTGTTCCCACCGAGAAGTAGGGACCGAAATGCCAGGAATGTTGTAAAATATTACACCCGATATGTTAGGTTCCCTTAGGTTAGGATATACAACGTTATAGACGTATAGAAAGTTCCCAGCGAGATGTAGGGACCGACATGCCAGGAATGTTGTAAAATATTACATCCCAGAAGTTAGGTTTCTTTGGGTTAGGATATACAACGTCATAGACGTATATAATGTCCCCATCGAGAAGCAGGCGACGACACGCCAGAATGTTGTAAAACATTACATCCGATATGTTAGGTTGCCTTAGACTAGGATATATAACGTGATAGACGTATATAATGTTCCCACCGGGAAGTAGGGACCGAAATGCCAAGAATGTTGTAAAATATTACACCCGAGATGTTAGGTTCCCTTAGGTTAGGATATACAACGTTATAGACGTATAGAAAGTTCCCACGGTGATGTAGGGACCGACATGCCAGGAATGTTGTAAAATATGACATCCCAGATGTTAGGTTGCGTTAGGTTAAGATATACAACGTTATAGACGTATATAATGTCCCCTTCGAGAAGCAGGCGACAACACGCCAGAATGTTGTAAAATATTACATTCGAAATGTCAGGTTGCCTTAGGCTAGGATATATAACGTTATAGACGAATATAATATTCCCACCGAGAAATAGGGGCCGACGCGTCAGGAACGTTGTAAAATATTACATCCGAAATGTTAGGTACCCTTAGGTTAGGATATACAACGTTATAGACGTATAGAATGTTCCCACCGAGATGTAGGGACCGACATGCCAGGAATGTTGTAAAACATTACATCCGATATGTTAGGTTGCCTTAGGCTAAGATATATAACGTGATAGACGTATATAATGTTCCCACCGAGAAATAGGTGCCGACGCGTCAGGAATGTTGTAAAATATGACATCCCAGATGTTAGGTTGCGTTAGGTTAAGATATACAACGTTAAAGACGTATATAATGTCCCCTTCGAGAAGCAGGCGACGACACGCCAGAATGTTGTAAAATATTACATCCGAGATGTTAGGTTCCCTTAGGTTAGGATATACAACGTTATAGACGTATAGAAAGTTCCCACGGTGATGTAGGGACCGACATGCCAGGAATGTTGTAAAATATTACACTCGAGATGTTAGGTTCCCTTAGGTTAGGATATACAACGTTATAGACGTATAGAATGTTCCCACCGAGAAATAGGGGCCGACGCGTCAGGAATGTTGTAAAATATTACACCCGAGATGTTAGGTTCCCTTAGGTTAGGATATACAACGTTATAGACGTATAGAAAGTTCCCACGGTGATGTAGGGACCGACATGCCAGGAATGTTGTAAAATATTACACCCGAGATGTTATGTTCCCTTAGGTTAGGATATACAACGTTGTAGACGTATAGAATGTTCCCACCGAGAAATAGGGGCCGACGCGTCAGGAATGTTGTAAAATATTACACCCGAGATGTTAGGTTCCCTTAGGTTAGGATATACAACGTTATAGACGTATAGAATGTTCCCACCGAGAAATAGGGGCCGACGCGTCAGGAATGTTGTAAAATATTACACCCGAGATGTTAGGTTCCCTTAGGTTAGGATATACAACGTTATAGACGTATAGAATGTTCCCACCGAGAAATAGGGGCCAACGCGTCAGGAATGTTGTAAAATATTACACCCGAGATGTTAGGTTCCCTTAGGTTAGGATATACAACGTTATAGACGTATATAATGTTCCCACCGAGAAGTAGGGACCGACATGCCAGGAATGTTGTAAAATATTACATACGAGATGTTAGATTGCTTTGGGTTAGGATATACAACGTTATCGACGTATATAATGTCCCCATCGAGAAGCATGCGACGACACGCCAGAATGTTGTAAAATATTACATCCGAGATATTAGGTTCCCTTAGGTTAGGATATACAACGTTATAGACGTATCTAATGTCCCCATCGAGAAGCATGCGACTACACGCCAGAATGTTGTAAAATATTATATCCGATATGTTAGGTTGCCTTAGGCTAGGATATATAACGTGATAGACGTATATAATGTTCCCACCGAGAAGTAGGGACCGAAATGCCAGGAATGTTGTAAAATATTACACCCGAGATGTTAGGTTCCCTTAGGTTAGGATATACAACGTTATAGACGTATAGAATGTTCCCACCGAGAAATAGGGGCCGACGCGTCAGGAATGTTGTAAAATATTACACCCGAGATGTTAGGTTCCCTTAGGTAAGGATATACAACGTTATAGACGTATAGAAAGTTCCCAGCGAGATGTAGGGACCGACATGCCAGGAATGTTGTAAAATATTACATCCCAGAAGTTAGGTTTCTTTGGGTTAGGATATACAACGTCATAGACGTATATAATGTCCCCATCGAGAAGCAGGCGACGACACGCCAGAATGTTGTAAAATATTACATTCGACATGTTAGGTTGCCTTAGGCTAGGATATATAACTTTATAGACGTATATAATATTCCCACCGAGAAATAGGGGCCGACTCGACAGGAATGTTGTAAAATATTACACCTGAAGTGTTAGGTTCCCTTAGGTTAGGATATACAACGTCATAGACGTATAGAATGTTCCCACCGAGATGTAGGGACCGACATGCCAGGAATGTTTTAAAATATTACATCCGAGATGTTATGTTGCCTTAGGCTAGGACATATATCGTTATAGACGTATACAATGTTCCCACCGAGAAGTAGGGACCGACGCGTCAGGAATGTTGTAATATATTACATCCCAGATGTTAGGTTCCCTTAGGTTAGGATATACAACGTTATAGACGTATAGAAAGTTCCCAGCGAGATGTAGGGACCGACATGCCAGGAATGTTGTAAAATATTACATCCCAGAAGTTAGGTTGCTTTGGGTTAGGATATACAACGTTATCGACGTACGTAATGTCCCCATCGAGAAGCAGGCGACGACACGCCAGAATGTTGTAAAATATTACACCCGAGATGTTAGGTTCCCTTAGGTTAGGATATACAACGTTATAGACGTATCTAATGTCCCCATCGAGAAGCAGGCGACGACACGCCAGAATGTTGTGAAATATTACATACGATATGTTAGGTTGCCTTAGGCTAGGATATATAACGTGATAGACGTATATAATGTTCCCACCGAGAAATAGGGGCCGACGCGTCAGGAATGTTGTAAAATATGACATCCCAGAAGTTAGGTTGCGTTAGGTTAAGATATACAACGTTATAGACGTATATAATGTCCCCTTCGAGAAGCAGGCGGCGACACGCCAAAATGTTGTAAAATATTACATTCGACATGTTAGGTTGCCTTAGGCTAGGATATGTAACTTTATAGACGTATATAATATTCCCACCGAGAAATAGGGGCCGACTCGTCAGGAATGTTGTAAAATATTACACCCGAAGGGTTAGGTTCCCTTAGGTTAGGATATACAACGTCATAGACGTATAGAATGTTCCCACCGAGATGTAGGGACCGACATGCCAGGAATGTTGTAAAATATTACATCCGAGATGTTAGGTTGCCTTAGGCTAGGACATATATCGTTATAGACGTATACAATGTTCCCACCGAAAAGTAGGGACCGACGCGTCAGGAATGTTGTAATATATTACATCCCAGATGTTAGGTTGCGTTAGGTTAGGATATACAACGTTATAGACGTATATAATGTCCCCTTCGAGAAGCAGGCAACGACACGCCAGAATGTTGTAAAATATTACATTCGACATGTTAGGTTGCCTTAGGCTAGGATATGTAACGTTATAGACGTATATAATATTCCCACCGAGAAATAGGGGCCGACGCGTCAGGAATGTTGTAAAATATTACACCCGAGATGTTAGCTTCCCTTAGGTTAGGATATACAGCGTTACAGACCTATAGAATGTTCCCACCGAGATGTAGGGACCGACATGCCAGGAATGTTGTAAAATATTACATCCGAGATGTTAGGTTGCCTTAGGCTAGGACATATATCGTTATAGACGTATACAATGTTCCCACCGAAAAGTAGGGACCGACGCGTCAGTAATGTTGTAATATATTACATCCCAGATGTTAGGTTGCGTTAGGTTAGGATATACAACGTTATAGACGTATATAATGTCCCCTTCGAGAAGCAGGCGACGACACGCCAGAATGTTGTAAAATATTACATTCGACATGTTAGGTTGCCTTAGGCTAGGATATATAACGTTATAGACGTATATAATATTCCCACCGAGAAATAGGGGCCGACGCGTCAGGAATGTTGTAAAATATTACAACCGAGATGTTAGGTTCCCTTATGTTAGCATATACAACGTTATAGACGTATGTAATGTCCCCATCGAGAAGCAGGCGACGACACGCCAGAATGTTGTAAAATATTACATACGAGATGTTAGGTTGCTTTGGGTTAGGATATACAACGTTATCGACGTATATAATGTCCCCATCGAAAAGCAGGCGACGACACGCCAAAATGTTGTAAAATATTACACCCGAGATGTTAGGTTGCCTTAGGTTATGATATATAACATTGCAGACGTATATAATGTTCCCACCGAGATGTAGGGACCGACATGCCAGGAATGTTGTAAAATATTACACCCGAGATGTTAAGTTCCCTTAGGTTAGGATATACAACGTTATAGACGTATAGAATGTTCCCACCGAGAAATAGAGGCCGACGCGTCAGGAATGTTGTAAAATATTACACCCGAGACGTTAGGTTCTCTTAGGTTAGGATATACAACGTTATAGACATATAGAATGTTCCCACCGAGAAATAGGGGCCGACGCGTCAGGAATGTTGTAAAATATGACATCCCAGATGTTAGGTTGCGTTAGGTTAAGATATACAACGTTATAGACGTATATAATGTCCCCTTCGAGAAGCAGGCGACAACACGCCAGAATGTTGTAAAATATTACATTCGAAATGTTAGGTTGCCTTAGGCTAGGATATATAACGTTATAGACGAATATAATATTCCCACCGAGAAATAGGGGCCGACGCGTCAGGAACGTTGTAAAATATTACACCCGAAATGTTAGGCACCCTTAGGTTAGGATATACAACGTTATAGACGTATAGAATGTTCCCACCGAGATGTAGGGACCGACATGCCAGGAATGTTGTAAAATATTACATCCGAGATGTTAGGTTGCCTTAAGCTAGGACATATATATTTATAGACGTACACAATGTTCCCACCGAGAAGTAGGGATCGACGCGTCAGGAATGTTGTAAAATATTACATCCCAGATGTTAGGTTGCGTTAGGTTAGGATATACAACGTTATAGACGTATATAATGTCCCCTTCGAGAAGCAGGCGACGACACGCCAGAATGTTGTAAAATATTACATTCGACATGTTAGGTTCCCTTAGGCTAGGATATGTAACGTTATAGACGTATATAATATTCCCACCGAGAAATAAGGGCCGACGCGTCAGGAATGTTGTAAAATATTACATCCGAGATGTTAGGTTGCCTTAGGTTAGGATATACAACCTTATAGATGTATATAATGTCCACATCGAGAAGCAGGCGACGACACGCCAGGAATGTTATCAACTATTACATCCGAGATTTTAGGTTGCCTTAGGTTAGGATATACAACGTTATAGACGTATATAATGCCCCATCGGGAAGTAAGTGCCGTCACGCCAGGAATGCTGTAAGATATTACGGTAGGGAGGTTAGGTTGCCTTAGGTTATGATATATAACATTGCAGACGTATATAATGTTCTCACCGAGATGTAGGGACCGACATGCCAGGAATGTTGTAAAATATTGCACCCGAGATGTTAGGTTCCCTTAGGTTAGGATATACAACGTTATAGACGTATAGAATGTTCCCACCGAGAAATAGGGGCCGACGCGTCAGGAATGTTGTAAAATATTACACCCGAGATGTTAGGTTCCCTTAGGTTAGGATATACAACGTTATAGACGTATAGAATGTTCCCACCGAGATGTTGGGACCGACATGCCAGGAATGTTGTAAAATATTACATCCGAGATGTTAGGTTGCCTTTGGCTAGGACATATATCGTTATAGACGTATACAATGTTCCCACCGAGAAATTGGTGCCGACGGGTCAGGAATGTTGTAAAATATTACACCCGAGATGTTAGGTTCCCTTAGGTTAGGATATACAACGTTATAGACGTATAGAAAGTTCCCACGGTGATGTAGGGACCGACATGCCAGGAATGTTGTAAAATATTACACCCGAGATGTTAGGTTTCCTTAGGTTAGGATATACGACGTTGTAGACGTATAGAATGTTCCCACCGAGAAATAGGGGCCGACGCGTCAGGAATGTTGTAAAATATTACACCCGAGATGTTAGGTTCCCTTAGGTTAGGATATACAACGTTATAGACGTATAGAATGTTCCCACCGAGAAATAGGGGCCGACGCGTCAGGAATGTTGTAAAATATTACACCCGAGATGTTAGGTTCCCTTAGGTTAGGATATACAACGTTATAGACGTATAGAATGTTCCCACCGAGATGTTGGGACCGACATGCCAGGAATGTTGTAAAATATTACATCCGAGATGTTAGGTTGCCTTTGGCTAGGACATATATCGTTATAGACGTATACAATGTTCCCACCGAGAAATTGGTGCCGACGGGTCAGGAATGTTGTAAAATATTACACCCGACATGTTAGGTTCCCTTAGGTTAGGATATACAACGTTATAAAGTATAGAAAGTTCCCAGCGAGATGTAGGGACCGACATGCCAGGAATGTTGTAAAATATTACATCCCAGAAGTTAGGTTGCTTTTGGTTAGTATATACAACGTTATAGACGTATATAATGTCCCCATCGAGAAGCAGGCGACGACACGCCAGGAATGCTGTAAAATATTACATCCTAGATGTTAGGTTCCCTTAGGATAGGATATACAACGTTATAGACGTCTCTAATGTCCCCATCGAGAAGCAGGCGACGACACGCCAGAATGTTGTGAAATATTACATCCGATATGTTAGGTTGCCTTAGGCTAGGATATATAACGTGGTAGACGTATATAATGTTCCCACCGAGAAATAGGGGCCGACGCGTCAGGAATGTTGTAAAATATGACATCCCAGATGTTAGGTTGCGTTAGGTTAAGATATACAACGTTATAGACGTATCTAATGTCCCCATCGAGAAGCATGCGACGACACGCCAGAATGTTGTAAAATATTACATCCGAGATGTTAGGTTGCCTTATGCTAGGATATACAACGTTATAGACGTATAGAATGTTCCCACCGAGATGTAGGGACCGACATGCCAGGAATGTTGTAAAATATTACATCCGAGTTGTTAGGTTGCTTTAGGTTAGGATATATATCGTTATAGACTTATATAATGTTCCCACCGAGACGTGGGGACCGACATGCCAGGAATGTTGTAAAATATTACATCCCAGAAGTTAGGTTTCTTTGGGTTAGGATATACAACGTTATAGACGTATATAATGTCCCCATCGAGAAGCAGGCGACGACACGCCAGAATGTTGTAAAACATAACATCCGATATATTAGGTTGCCTTAGGCTAGGATATATAACGTGATAGACGTATATATTGTTCCCACCGAGAAGTAGGGACCGAAATGCCAGGAATGTTGTAAAATATTACACCCGATATGTTAGGTTCCCTTAGGTTAGGATATACAACGTTATAGACGTATAGAAAGTTCCCAGCGAGATGTAGGGACCGACATGCCAGGAATGTTGTAAAATATTACATCCCAGAAGTTAGGTTTCTTTGGGTTAGGATATACAACGTCATAGACGTATATAATGTCCCCATCGAGAAGCAGGCGACGACACGCCACAATGTTGTAAAACATTACATCCGATATGTTAGGTTGCCTTAGGCTAGGATATATAACGTGATAGACGTATATAATGTTCCCACCGGGAAGTAGGGACCGAAATGCCAAGAATGTTGTAAAATATTACACCCGAGATGTTAGGTTCCCTTAGGTTAGGATATACAACGTTATAGACGTATAGAAAGTTCCCACGGTGATGTAGGGACCGACATGCCAGGAATGTTGTAAAATATGACATCCCAGATGTTAGGTTGCGTTAGGTTAAGATATACAACGTTATAGACGTATATAATGTCCCCTTCGAGAAGCAGGCGACAACACGCCAGAATGTTGTAAAATATTACATTCGAAATGTCAGGTTGCCTTAGGCTAGGATATATAACGTTATAGACGAATATAATATTCCCACCGAGAAATAGGGGCCGACGCGTCAGGAACGTTGTAAAATATTACACCCGAAATGTTAGGTTCCCTTAGGTTAGGATATACAACGTTATAGACGTATCTAATGTCCCCATCGAGAAGCAGGCGACGACACGCCAGAATGTTGTGAAATATTACATCCGATATGTTAGGTTGCCTTAGGATAAGATATATAACGTGATAGACGTATATAATGTTCCCACCGAGAAATAGGGGCCGACGCGTCAGGAATGTTGTAAAATATGACATCCCAGATGTTAGGTTGCGTTAGGTTAAGATATACAACGTTATAGACGTATATAATGTCCCCTTCGAGAAGCAGGCGACGACACGCCAGAATGTTGTGAAATATTACATCCGATATGTTAGGTTGCGTTAGGTTAGGATATACAACGTTATAGACGTATATAATGTCCCCTTCGAGAAGCAGGCGACGACACGCCAGAATGTTGTAAAATATTATATTCGACATGTTAGGTTGCCTTAGGCTGGGATATGTAACGTTATAGACGAATTTAATATTCCCACCCAGAAATAGGGGCCGACGCGTCAGGAACGTTGTAAAATATTACACCCGAAATGTTAGGTTCCCTTAGGTTAGGATATATAACGTGATAGACGTATATAATGTTCCCACCGAGAAGTAGGGACCGAAATGCCAGGAATGTTTTAAAATATTACACCCGAGATGTTAGGTTCCCTTAGGTTAGGATATACAACGTTATAGACGTATAGAAAGTTCCCACGGTGATGTACGGACCGACATGCCAGGAATGTTGTAAGATATTACTTCCGAGATGTTAGGTTGCTTTAGGTTAGGATATACAACGATATACGTATATAATGTCTCCATCGATAAGCAGGCGACGACACGCCAGAATGTTGTAAAAAATTACATCCGAGATGTTAGGTTCCCTTAGGTTAGGATATACAACGTTATAGACGTATAGAATGTTCCCACCGAGAAATAGGGGCCGACGCGTCAGGAACGTTGTAAAATATTACACCCGAAATGTTAGGTTCCCTTAGGTTAGGATATACAACGTTATAGACGTATCTAATGTCCCCATCGAGAAGCAGGCGACGACACGCCAGAATGTTGTGAAATATTACATCCGATATGTTAGGTTGCCTTAGGATAAGATATATAACGTGATAGACGTATATAATGTTCCCACCGAGAAATAGGGGCCGACGCGTCAGGAATGTTGTAAAATATGACATCCCAGATGTTAGGTTGCGTTAGGTTAAGATATACAACGTTATAGACGTATATAATGTCCCCTTCGAGAAGCAGGCGACGACACGCCAGAATGTTGTAAAATATTACATCCGAGATGTTAGGTTCCCTTAGGTTAGGATATACAACGTT
Source organism: Xylocopa violacea (assembly GCA_963969225.1). Classification (NCBI taxonomy): domain Eukaryota; kingdom Metazoa; phylum Arthropoda; class Insecta; order Hymenoptera; family Apidae; genus Xylocopa; species Xylocopa violacea. The sequence continues at coordinate 56,006,392 of CAXAJV010000001.1, forward strand.
ATAGACGTATAGAAAGTTCCCACGGTGATGTAGGGACCGACATGCCAGGAATGTTGTAAAATATTACACTCGAGATGTTAGGTTCCCTTAGGTTAGGATATACAACGTTATAGACGTATAGAATGTTCCCACCGAGAAATAGGGGCCGACGCGTCAGGAATGTTGTAAAATATTACACCCGAGATGTTAGGTTCCCTTAGGTTAGGATATACAACGTTATAGACGTATAGAAAGTTCCCACGGTGATGAAGGGACCGACATGCCAGGAATGTTGTAAAATATTACACCCGAGATGTTATGTTCCCTTAGGTTAGGATATACAACGTTGTAGACGTATAGAATGTTCCCACCGAGAAATAGGGGCCGACGCGTCAGGAATGTTGTAAAATATTACACCCGAGATGTTAGGTTCCCTTAGGTTAGGATATACAACGTTATAGACGTATAGAATGTTCCCACCGAGAAATAGGGGCCGACGCGTCAGGAATGTTGTAAAATATTACACCCGAGATGTTAGGTTCCCTTAGGTTAGGATATACAACGTTATAGACGTATAGAATGTTCCCACCGAGATGTTGGGACCGACATGCCAGGAATGTTGTAAAATATTACATCCGAGATGTTAGGTTGCCTTTGGCTAGGACATATATCGTTATAGACGTATACAATGTTCCCACCGAGAAATTGGTGCCGACGGGTCAGGAATGTTGTAAAATATTACACCCGACATGTTAGGTTCCCTTAGGTTAGGATATACAACGTTATAAAGTATAGAAAGTTCCCAGCGAGATGTAGGGACCGACATGCCAGGAATGTTGTAAAATATTACATCCCAGAAGTTAGGTTGCTTTTGGTTAGTATATACAACGTTATAGACGTATATAATGTCCCCATCGAGAAGCAGGCGACGACACGCCAGGAATGCTGTAAAATATTACATCCTAGATGTTAGGTTCCCTTAGGATAGGATATACAACGTTATAGACGTCTCTAATGTCCCCATCGAGAAGCAGGCGACGACACGCCAGAATGTTGTGAAATATTACATCCGATATGTTAGGTTGCCTTAGGCTAGGATATATAACGTGGTAGACGTATATAATGTTCCCACCGAGAAATAGGGGCCGACGCGTCAGGAATGTTGTAAAATATGACATCCCAGATGTTAGGTTGCGTTAGGTTAAGATATACAACGTTATAGACGTATCTAATGTCCCCATCGAGAAGCATGCGACGACACGCCAGAATGTTGTAAAATATTACATCCGAGATGTTAGGTTGCCTTATGCTAGGATATACAACGTTATAGACGTATAGAATGTTCCCACCGAGATGTAGGGACCGACATGCCAGGAATGTTGTAAAATATTACATCCGAGTTGTTAGGTTGCTTTAGGTTAGGATATATATCGTTATAGACTTATATAATGTTCCCACCGAGACGTGGGGACCGACATGCCAGGAATGTTGTAAAATATTACATCCCAGAAGTTAGGTTTCTTTGGGTTAGGATATACAACGTTATAGACGTATATAATGTCCCCATCGAGAAGCAGGCGACGACACGCCAGAATGTTGTAAAACATAACATCCGATATATTAGGTTGCCTTAGGCTAGGATATATAACGTGATAGACGTATATATTGTTCCCACCGAGAAGTAGGGACCGAAATGCCAGGAATGTTGTAAAATATTACACCCGATATGTTAGGTTCCCTTAGGTTAGGATATACAACGTTATAGACGTATAGAAAGTTCCCAGCGAGATGTAGGGACCGACATGCCAGGAATGTTGTAAAATATTACATCCCAGAAGTTAGGTTTCTTTGGGTTAGGATATACAACGTCATAGACGTATATAATGTCCCCATCGAGAAGCAGGCGACGACACGCCACAATGTTGTAAAACATTACATCCGATATGTTAGGTTGCCTTAGGCTAGGATATATAACGTGATAGACGTATATAATGTTCCCACCGGGAAGTAGGGACCGAAATGCCAAGAATGTTGTAAAATATTACACCCGAGATGTTAGGTTCCCTTAGGTTAGGATATACAACGTTATAGACGTATAGAAAGTTCCCACGGTGATGTAGGGACCGACATGCCAGGAATGTTGTAAAATATGACATCCCAGATGTTAGGTTGCGTTAGGTTAAGATATACAACGTTATAGACGTATATAATGTCCCCTTCGAGAAGCAGGCGACAACACGCCAGAATGTTGTAAAATATTACATTCGAAATGTCAGGTTGCCTTAGGCTAGGATATATAACGTTATAGACGAATATAATATTCCCACCGAGAAATAGGGGCCGACGCGTCAGGAACGTTGTAAAATATTACACCCGAAATGTTAGGTTCCCTTAGGTTAGGATATACAACGTTATAGACGTATCTAATGTCCCCATCGAGAAGCAGGCGACGACACGCCAGAATGTTGTGAAATATTACATCCGATATGTTAGGTTGCCTTAGGATAAGATATATAACGTGATAGACGTATATAATGTTCCCACCGAGAAATAGGGGCCGACGCGTCAGGAATGTTGTAAAATATGACATCCCAGATGTTAGGTTGCGTTAGGTTAAGATATACAACGTTATAGACGTATATAATGTCCCCTTCGAGAAGCAGGCGACGACACGCCAGAATGTTGTGAAATATTACATCCGATATGTTAGGTTGCGTTAGGTTAGGATATACAACGTTATAGACGTATATAATGTCCCCTTCGAGAAGCAGGCGACGACACGCCAGAATGTTGTAAAATATTATATTCGACATGTTAGGTTGCCTTAGGCTGGGATATGTAACGTTATAGACGAATTTAATATTCCCACCCAGAAATAGGGGCCGACGCGTCAGGAACGTTGTAAAATATTACACCCGAAATGTTAGGTTCCCTTAGGTTAGGATATATAACGTGATAGACGTATATAATGTTCCCACCGAGAAGTAGGGACCGAAATGCCAGGAATGTTTTAAAATATTACACCCGAGATGTTAGGTTCCCTTAGGTTAGGATATACAACGTTATAGACGTATAGAAAGTTCCCACGGTGATGTACGGACCGACATGCCAGGAATGTTGTAAGATATTACTTCCGAGATGTTAGGTTGCTTTAGGTTAGGATATACAACGATATACGTATATAATGTCTCCATCGATAAGCAGGCGACGACACGCCAGAATGTTGTAAAAAATTACATCCGAGATGTTAGGTTCCCTTAGGTTAGGATATACAACGTTATAGACGTATAGAATGTTCCCACCGAGAAATAGGGGCCGACGAGTCAGGAACGTTGTAAAATATTACACCCGAAATGTTAGGTTCCCTTAGGTTAGGATATACAACGTTATAGACGTATCTAATGTCCCCATCGAGAAGCAGGCGACGACACGCCAGAATGTTGTGAAATATTACATCCGATATGTTAGGTTGCCTTAGGATAAGATATATAACGTGATAGACGTATATAATGTTCCCACCGAGAAATAGGGGCCGACGCGTCAGGAATGTTGTAAAATATGACATCCCAGATGTTAGGTTGCGTTAGGTTAAGATATACAACGTTATAGACGTATATAATGTCCCCTTCGAGAAGCAGGCGACGACACGCCAGAATGTTGTAAAATATTACATCCGAGATGTTAGGTTCCCTTAGGTTAGGATATACAACGTTATAGACGTATAGAAAGTTCCCACGGTGATGTAGGGACCGACATGCCAGGAATGTTGTAAAATATTACACTCGAGATGTTAGGTTCCCTTAGGTTAGGATATACAACGTTATAGACGTATAGAATGTTCCCACCGAGAAATAGGGGCCGACGCGTCAGGAATGTTGTAAAATATTACACCCGAGATGTTAGGTTCCCTTAGGTTAGGATATACAACGTTATAGACGTATAGAAAGTTCCCACGGTGATGAAGGGACCGACATGCCAGGAATGTTGTAAAATATTACACCCGAGATGTTATGTTCCCTTAGGTTAGGATATACAACGTTGTAGACGTATAGAATGTTCCCACCGAGAAATAGGGGCCGACGCGTCAGGAATGTTGTAAAATATTACACCCGAGATGTTAGGTTCCCTTAGGTTAGGATATACAACGTTATAGACGTATAGAATGTTCCCACCGAGAAATAGGGGCCGACGCGTCAGGAATGTTGTAAAATATTACACCCGAGATGTTAGGTTCCCTTAGGTTAGGATATACAACGTTATAGACGTATAGAATGTTCCCACCGAGAAATAGGGACCAACGCGTCAGGAATGTTGTAAAATATTACACCCGAGATGTTAGGTTCCCTTAGGTTAGGATATACAACGTTATAGACGTATATAATGTTCCCACCGAGAAGTAGGGACCGACATGCCAGGAATGTTGTAAAATATTACATACGAGATGTTAGGTTGCTTTGGGTTAGGATATACAACGTTATCGACGTATATAATGTCCCCATCGAGGAGCATGCGACGACACGCCAGAATGTTGTAAAATATTACATCCGAGATGTTAGGTTCCCTTAGGTTAGGATATACAACGTTATAGACGTATAGAATGTTCCCACCGAGAAATAGGGGCCGACGCGTCAGGAATGTTGTAAAATATGACATCCCAGAAGTTAGGTTTCTTTGGGTTAGGATATACAACGTCATAGACGTATATAATGTCCCCATCGAGAAGCAGGCGACGACACGCCAGAATGTTGTAAAACATTACATCCGATATGTTAGGTTGCCTTAGGCTAGGATATATAACGTGATAGACGTATATAATGTTCCCACCGGGAAGTAGGGGCCGAAATGCCAAGAATGTTGTAAAATATTACACCCGAGATGTTAGGTTCCCTTAGGTTAGGATATACAACGTTATAGACGTATAGAAAGTTCCCACGGTGATGTAGGGACCGACATGCCAGGAATGTTGTAAAATATGACATCCCAGATGTTAGGTTGCGTTAGGTTAAGATATACAACGTTATAGACGTATATAATGTCCCCATCGAGAAGCAGGCGACGACACGCCAGAATGTTGTGAAATATTACATCCGATATGTTAGGTTGCGTTAGGTTAGGATATACAACGTTATAGACGTATATAATGTCCCCTTCGAGAAGCAGGCGACGACACGCCAGAATGTTGTAAAATATTATATTCGACATGTTAGGTTGCCTTAGGCTGGGATATGTAACGTTATAGACGAATTTAATATTCCCACCCAGAAATAGGGGCCGACGCGTCAGGAACGTTGTAAAATATTACACCCGAAATGTTAGGTTCCCTTAGGTTAGGATATATAACGTGATAGACGTATATAATGTTCCCACCGAGAAGTAGGGACCGAAATGCCAGGAATGTTTTAAAATATTACACCCGAGATGTTAGGTTCCCTTAGGTTAGGATATACAACGTTATAGACGTATAGAAAGTTCCCACGGTGATGTACGGACCGACATGCCAGGAATGTTGTAAGATATTACTTCCGAGATGTTAGGTTGCTTTAGGTTAGGATATACAACGATATACGTATATAATGTCTCCATCGATAAGCAGGCGACGACACGCCAGAATGTTGTAAAAAATTACATCCGAGATGTTAGGTTCCCTTAGGTTAGGATATACAACGTTATAGACGTATAGAATGTTCCCACCGAGAAATAGGGGCCGACGCGTCAGGAATGTTGTAAAATATGACATCCCAGAAGTTAGGTTTCTTTGGGTTAGGATATACAACGTCATAGACGTATATAATGTCCCCATCGAGAAGCAGGCGACGACACGCCAGAATGTTGTAAAACATTACATCCGATATGTTAGGTTGCCTTAGGCTAGGATATATAACGTGATAGACGTATATAATGTTCCCACCGGGAAGTAGGGTCCGAAATGCCAAGAATGTTGTAAAATATTACACCCGAGATGTTAGGTTCCCTTAGGTTAGGATATACAACGTTATAGACGTATAGAATGTTCCCACCGAGAAATAGGGGCCGACGCGTCAGGAATGTTGTAAAATATTACACCCGAGATGTTAGGTTCCCTTAGGTTAGGATATACAACGTTATAGACGTATAGAATGTTCCCACCGAGAAATAGGGGCCAACGCGTCAGGAATGTTGTAAAATATTACACCCGAGATGTTAGGTTCCCTTAGGTTAGGATATACAACGTTATAGACGTATATAATGTTCCCACCGAGAAGTAGGGACCGACATGCCAGGAATGTCGTAAAATATTACATACGAGATGTTAGGTTGCTTTGGGTTAGGATATACAACGTTATCGACGTATATAATGTCCCCATCGAGGAGCATGCGACGACACGCCAGAATGTTGTAAAATATTACATCCGAGATGTTAGGTTCCCTTAGGTTAGGATATACAACGTTATAGACGTATCTAATGTCCCCATCGAGAAGCATGCGACGACACGCCAGAATGTTGTAAAATATTATATCCGATATGTTAGGTTGCCTTAGGCTAGGATATATAACGTGATAGACGTATATAATGTTCCCACCGAGAAGTAGGGACCGAAATGCCAGGAATGTTGTAAAATATTACATCCAAGATGTTAGGTTGCCTTTGGCTAGGACATATATCGTTATAGGACGTATACAATGTTCCCACCGAGAAGTAGGGACCGACGCGTCAGGAATGTTGTAAAGTATTACATCCCAGATGTTAGGTTGCGTTAGGTTAGGATATACAACGTTATAGACGTATAGAAAGTTCCCACGGTGATGTAGGGACCGACATGCCAGGAATGTTGTAAGATATTACTTCCGAGATGTTAGGTTGCTTTAGGTTAGGATATACAACGATATACGTATATAATGTCTCCATCGATAAGCAGGCGACGACACGCCAGAATGTTGTAAAAAATTACATCCGAGATGTTAGGTTCCCTTAGGTTAGGATATACAACGTTATAGACGTATAGAATGTTCCCACCGAGAAATAGGGGCCGACGCGTCAGGAATGTTGTAAAATATGACATCCCAGATGTTAGGTTGCGTTAGGTTAAGATATACAACGTTATAGACGTATATAATGTCCCCTTCGAGAAGCAGGCGACAACACGCCAGAATGTTGTAAAATATTACATTCGAAATGTTAGGTTGCCTTAGGCTAGGATATATAACGTTATAGACGAATATAATATTCCCACCGAGAAATAGGGGCCGACGCGTCAGGAACGTTGTAAAATATTACATCCGAAATGTTAGGTACCCTTAGGTTAGGATATACAACGTTATAGACGTATAGAATGTTCCCACCGAGATGTAGGGACCGACATGCCAGGAATGTTGTAAAATATTACATTCGAGATGTTAGGTTGCCTTAGGTTAGGATATACAACCTTATAGATGTATATAATGTCCACATCGAGAAGCAGGCGACGACACGCCAGGAATGTTATCAACTATTACATCCGAGATCTTAGGTTGCCTTATGTTAGGATATACAACGTTATAGACGTATATAATGCCCCATCGGGAAGTAAGTGCCGTCACGCCAGGAATGTTATCAACTATTACATCCGAGATCTTAGGTTGCCTTATGTTAGGATATACAACGTTATAGACGTATATAATGCCCCATCGGGAAGTAAGTGCCGTCACGCCAGGAATGCTGTAAAATATTACGGTAGAGAGGTTAGGTTGCCTTAGGTTATGATATATAACCTTGCAGACGTATATAATGTTCCCACCGAGATGTAGGGACCGACATGCCAGGAATGTTGTAAAATATTACATCCGAGATGTTAGGTTGCTTTAGGTTAGGATATATATCGTTATAGACACATATAATGTTCCCACCGAGACGTGGGGTCCGACATGCCAGGAATGTTGTAAAATATTACACCCGAAATGTTAGGTACCCTTAGGTTAGGATATACAACGTTAGAGACGTATAGAATGTTCCCACCGAGATGTAGGGACCGACATGCCAGAAATGTTGTAAAATATTAAATCCGAGATGTTAGGTTGCCTTAGGCTAGGACATATATCGTTATAGACGTATACAATGTTCCCACCGAGAAGTAGGGACCGACGCGTCAGGAATGTTGTAAAATATTACATCCCAGATTTTAGGTTGCCTTAGGTTAGGATATACAACGTTTATAGACGTATATAATGTCCCCTTCGAGAAGCAGGCGACGACACGCCAGAATGTTGTAAAATATTACATTCGACATGTTAGGTTGCCTTAGGCTAGGATATATAACGTGATAGGCGTATATAATGTACCCACCGAGAAATAGGGGCCGACGCGTCAGGAATGTTGTAAAATATTACATACCAGATGTTAGGTTGCGTTAGGTTGGGATATACAAAGTTATAGACGTATATAATGTCCCCATTGAAAAGCAGGCGACGACACGCCAGGAATGTTGTAAAATATTACATCCGAGATGTTATGTTGCCTTGCGTTAGGATATATAACGTTATAGACGTATATAATGTTACCACCGAGATGTACGGGCCGACACGCCAGGAATGTTATCAACTATTACATCGGAGATGTTCGGTTGCCTTGGGTTATGATATATAACGTTATAGACGTATATAATGTTAACACCGAGATGTAGGGACTGACATGCTAGGAATGTTGTAAAATATTACATCCGAGATGTTAGGTTGCGTAAGGTTAGGATATACAACGTTATAGACGTATAGAATGTTCTCACCGAGAAGTAGGGACCGACATGCCAGGAATGTTGTAAAATATTACACCCGAGATGTTAGGTTCCCTTAGGTTAGGATATATAACGTTATAGACGTATAGAATGTTCCCACCGAGAAATAGGGGCCGACGCGTCAGGAATGTTGTAAAATATTACACCCGAGATGTTAGGTTCTCTTAGGTTAGGATATACAACGTTATAGACGTATAGAATGTTCCCACCGAGAAATAGGGGCCGACGCGTCAGGAATGTTGTAAAATATTACACCCGAGATGTTAGGTTCCCTTAGGTTAGGATATACAACGTTATAGACGTATAGAATGTTCCCACCGAGAAATAGGGGCCAACGCGTCAGGAATGTTGTAAAATATTACACCCGAGATGTTAGGTTCCCTTAGGTTAGGATATACAACGTTATAGACGTATATAATGTTCCCACCGAGAAGTAGGGACCGACATGCCAGGAATGTTGTAAAATATTACATACGAGATGTTAGGTTCCCTTAGGTTAGGATATACAACGTTATAGACGTATAGAATGTTCCCACCGAGAAATAGGGGCCGACGCGTCAGGAATGTTGTAAAATATTACACCCGAGATGTTAGGTTCCCTTAGGTTAGGATATACAACGTTATAGACGTATAGAATGTTCCCACCGCGATGTTGGGACCGACATGCCAGGAATGTTGTAAAATATTACATCCAAGATGTTAGGTTGCCTTTGGCTAGGACATATATCGTTATAGGACGTATACAATGTTCCCACCGAGAAGTAGGGACCGACGCGTCAGGAATGTTGTAAAGTATTACATCCCAGATGTTAGGTTGCGTTAGGTTAGGATATACAACGTTATAGACGTATATAATGTCCCCTTCGAGAAGCAGGCGACGACACGCCAGAATGTTGTAAAATATTATATTCGACATGTTAGGTTGCCTTAGGCTAGGATATGTAACGTTATAGACGAATTTAATATTCCCACCCAGAAATAGGGGCCGACGCGTCAGGAACGTTGTAAAATATTACACCCGAAATGTTAGGTTCCCTTAGGTTAGGATATATAACGTGATAGACGTATATAATGTTCCCACCGAGAAGTAGGGACCGAAATGCCAGGAATGTTTTAAAATATTACACCCGAGATGTTAGGTTCCCTTAGGTTAGGATATACAACGTTATAGACGTATAGAAAGTTCCCACGGTGATGTAGGGACCGACATGCCAGGAATGTTGTAAGATATTACATCCGAGATGTTAGGTTGCTTTAGGTTAGGATATACAACGATATACGTATATAATGTCTCCATCGATAAGCAGGCGACGACACGCCAGAATGTTGTAAAATATTACATCCGAGATGTTAGGTTCCCTTAGGTTAGGATATACAACGTTATAGACGTATAGAATGTTCCCACCGAGAAATAGGGGCCGACGCGCCAGGAATGTTGTAAAATATTACATACCAGATGTTAGGTTGCGTTAGGTTGGGATATACAAAGTTATAGACGTATATAATGTCCCCATCGAAAAGCAGGCGACGACACGCCAGGAATGTTGTAAAATATTACATCCGAGATGTTATGTTGCCTTGCGTTAGGATATATAACGTTATAGACGTATATAATGTTACCACCGAGATGTACGGGCCGACACGCCAGGAATGTTATCAACTATTACATCGGAGATGTTCGGTTGCCTTGGGTTATGATATATAACGTTATAGACGTATATAATGTTAACACCGAGATGTAGGGACTGACATGCTAGGAATGTTGTAAAATATTACATCCGAGATGTTAGGTTGCGTAAGGTTAGGATATACAACGTTATAGACGTATAGAATGTTCTCACCGAGAAGTAGGGACCGACATGCCAGGAATGTTGTAAAATATTACACCCGAGATGTTAGGTTCCCTTAGGTTAGGATATATAACGTTATAGACGTATAGAATGTTCCCACCGAGAAATAGGGGCCGACGCGTCAGGAATGTTGTAAAATATTACACCCGAGATGTTAGGTTCCCTTAGGTTAGGATATACAACGTTATAGACGTATAGAATGTTCCCACCGAGAAATAGGGGCCGAGGGGTCAGGAATGTTGTAAAATATTACACCCGAGATGTTAGGTTCCCTTAGGTTAGGATATACAACGTTATAGACGTATATAATGTTCCCACCGAGAAGTAGGGACCGACATGCCAGGAATGTTGTAAAATATTACATCCGAGATGTTAGGTTGCTTTAGGTTAGGATATACAACGATATACGTATATAAAGTCTCCATCGATAAGCAGGCGACGACACGCCAGAATGTTGTAAAATATTACATCCGAGATGTTAGGTTCCCTTAGGTTGGGATATACAACGTTATAGACGTATCTAATGTCCCCATCGAGAAGCAGGCGACGACACGCCAGAATGTTGTAAAATATTACATCCGATATGTTAGGTTGCCTTAGGCTAGGATATATAACGTGATAGACGTATATAATGTTCCCACCGAGAAATAGGGGCCGACGCGTCAGGAATGTTGTAAAATATTACACACCAGATGTTAGGTTGCGTTAGGTTGGGATATACAACGTTATAGACGTATATAATGTCCCCATCGAAAAGCAGGCGACGACGCGCCAGGAATGTTGTAAAATATTACATCTGAGATGTTAGGTTGCGTAAGGTTAGGATATACAACGTTATAGACGTATAGAATGTTCTCACCGAGAAGTAGGGACCGACATGCCAGGAATGTTGTAAAATATTACACCCGAGATGTTAGGTTCCCTTAGGTTAGGATATATAACGTTATAGACGTATAGAATGTTCCCACCGAGAAATAGGGGCCGACGCGTCAGGAATATTGTAAAATATTACACCCGAGATGTTAGGTTCTCTTAGGTTAGGATATACAACGTCATAGACATATAGAATGTTCCCACCGAGAAATAGGGGCCGAGGGGTCAGGAATGTTGTAAAATATTACACCCGAGATGTTAGGTTCCCTTAGGTTAGGATATACAACGTTATAGACGTATAGAAAGTTCCCACGGTGATGTAGGGACCGACATGCCAGGAATGTTGTAAAATATTACATCCGAGATGTTAGGTTGCTTTAGGTTAGGATATACAACGATATACGTATATAATGTCTCCATCGATAAGCAGGCGACGACACGCCAGAATGTTGTAAAATATTACATCCGAGATGTTAGGTTCCCTAAGGTTTGGATATACAACGTTATAGACGTATCTAATGTCCCCATCGAGAAGCAGGCGACGACAGGCCAGAATGTTGTAAAATATTACATCCGATATGTTAGGTTGCCTTAGGCTAGGATATATAACGTGATAGACGTATATAATGTTCCCACCGAGAAATAGGGGCCGACGCGTCAGGAATGTTGTAAAATATTACATACCAGATGTTAGGTTGCGTTAGGTTGGGATATACAACGTTATAGACGTATATAATGTCCCCATCGAAAAGCAGGCGACGACGCGCCAGGAATGTTGTAAAATATTACATCCGAGATGTTATGTTGCCTTGCGTTAGGATATATAACGTTATAGACGTATATAATGTTACCACCGAGATGTACGTGTCGACACGCCAGGAATGTTATCAACTATTACATCGGAGATGTTCGGTTGCCTTGGGTTATGATATATAACGTTATAGACGTATATAATGTTAACACCGAGATGTAGGGACTGACATGCTAGGAATGTTGTAAAATATTACATCCGAGATGTTAGGTTGCTTTAGGTTAGGATATACAACGATATACGTATATAATGTCTCCATCGATAAGCAGGCGACGACACGCCAGAATGTTGTAAAATATTACATCCGAGATGTTAGGTTCCCTTAGGTTAGGATATACAACGTTATAGACGTATCTAATGTCCCCATCGAGAAGCAGGCGACGACACGCCAGAATGTTGTAAAATATTACATCCGATATGTTAGGTTGCCTTAGGCTAGGATATATAACGTGATAGACGTATATAATGTTCCCACCGAGAAATAGGGGCCGACGAGTCAGGAATGTTGTAAAATATTACATCCCAGATGTTAGGTTGCGTTAGGTTAGGATATACAACGTTATAGACGTATATAATGTTACCACCGAGAAGCAGGGACTGACATGCCAGGAATGTTTTAAAATATTACAGCCGAGATGTTACGTTGCTTTAGGTTAGGATATATAACGTTATAGACGTATATAATGTTCCCACCGAGAAGTAGGGACTGACATGCCAGGAAGGTTGGAAAATATTACAACCGAGATGTCAGGTTGCGTTAGGTTAGGATATACAACGTTATAGACTTATAGAAAGTTCCCTCCGAGATGTAGGGACCGACATGCCAGGAATGATGTAAAATATTACATCCGAGATGTTACGTTGCTTTAGGTTAGGATATACAACGTTATAGACGTATAGAATGTTCCCACCGAGAAATAGGGGCCGAGGGGTCAGGAATGTTGTAAAATATTACACCCGAGATGTTAGGTTCCCTTAGGTTAGGATATACAGCGTTATAGACGTATAGAATGTTCCCACCGAGATGTAGGGACCGACATGCCAGGAATTTTGTAAAATATTACATCCGAGATGTTAGGTTGCCTTTGGCTAGGACATATATCGTTATAGGACGTATACAATGTTCCCACCGAGAAGTAGGGACCGACGCGTCAGGAATGTTGTAAAGTATTACATCCCAGATGTTAGGTTGCGTTAGGTTAGGATATACAACGTTATAGACGTATATAATGTCCCCTTCGAGAAGCAGGCGACGACACGCCAGAATGTTGTAAAATATTATATTCGACATGTTAGGTTGCCTTAGGCTGGGATATGTAACGTTATAGACGAATTTAATATTCCCACCCAGAAATAGGGGCCGACGCGTCAGGAACGTTGTAAAATATTACACCCGAAATGTTAGGTTCCCTTAGGTTAGGATATATAACGTGATAGACGTATATAATGTTCCCACCGAGAAGTAGGGACCGAAATGCCAGGAATGTTTTAAAATATTACACCCGAGATGTTAGGTTCCCTTAGGTTAGGATATACAACGTTATAGACGTATAGAAAGTTCCCACGGTGATGTAGGGACCGACGCGTCAGGAATGTTGTAAAATATGACATCCCAGATGTTAGGTTGCGTTAGGTTAAGATATACAACGTTATAGACGTATATAATGTCCCCTTGGAGAAGCAGGCGACAACACGCCAGAATGTTGTAAAATATTACATTCGAAATGTTAGGTTGCCTTAGGCTAGGATATATAACGTTATAGACGAATATAATATTCCCACCGAGAAATAGGGGCCGACGCGTCAGGAACGTTGTAAAATATTACATCCGAAATGTTAGGTACCCTTAGGTTAGGATATACAACGTTGTAGACGTATAGAATGTTCCCACCGAGATGTAGGGACCGACATGCCAGGAATGTTGTAAAATATTACATTCGAGATGTTAGGTTGCCTTAGGTTAGGATATACAACCTTATAGATGTATATAATGTCCACATCGAGAAGCAGGCGACGACACGCCAGGAATGTTATCAACTATTACATCCGAGATCTTAGGTTGCCTTATGTTAGGATATACAACGTTATAGACGTATATAATGCCCCATCGGGAAGTAAGTGCCGTCACGCCAGGAATGTTATCAACTATTACATCCGAGATCTTAGGTTGCCTTATGTTAGGATATACAACGTTATAGACGTATATAATGCCCCATCGGGAAGTAAGTGCCGTCACGCAAGGAATGCTGTAAAATATTACGGTAGAGAGGTTAGGTTGCCTTAGGTTATGATATATAACCTTGCAGACGTATATAATGTTCCCACCGAGATGTAGGGACCGACATGCCAGGAATGTTGTAAAATATTACATCCGAGATGTTAGGTTGCTTTAGGTTAGGATATATATCGTTATAGACACATATAATGTTCCCACCGAGACGTGGGGTCCGACATGCCAGGAATGTTGTAAAATATTACACCCGAAATGTTAGGTACCCTTAGGTTAGGATATACAACGTTAGAGACGTATAGAATGTTCCCACCGAGATGTAGGGACCGACATGCCAGAAATGTTGTAAAATATTAAATCCGAGATGTTAGGTTGCCTTAGGCTAGGACATATATCTTTATAGACGTATACAATGTTCCCACCGAGAAGTAGGGACCGACGCGTCAGGAATGTTGTAAAATATTACATCCCAGATGTTAGGTTGCCTTAGGTTAGGATATACAACGTTTATAGACGTATATAATGTCCCCTTCGAGAAGCAGGCGACGACACGCCAGAATGTTGTAAAATATTACATTCGACATGTTAGGTTGCCTTAGGCTAGGATATATAACGTGATAGGCGTATATAATGTACCCACCGAGAAATAGGGGCCGACGCGTCAGGAATGTTGTAAAATATTACATACCAGATGTTAGGTTGCGTTAGGTTGGGATATACAAAGTTATAGACGTATATAATGTCCCCATTGAAAAGCAGGCGACGACACGCCAGGAATGTTGTAAAATATTACATCCGAGATGTTATGTTGCCTTGCGTTAGGATATATAACGTTATAGACGTATATAATGTTACCACCGAGATGTACGGGCCGACACGCCAGGAATGTTATCAACTATTACATCGGAGATGTTCGGTTGCCTTGGGTTATGATATATAACGTTATAGACGTATATAATGTTAACACCGAGATGTAGGGACTGACATGCTAGGAATGTTGTAAAATATTACATCCGAGATGTTAGGTTGCGTAAGGTTAGGATATACAACGTTATAGACGTATAGAATGTTCTCACCGAGAAGTAGGGACCGACATGCCAGGAATGTTGTAAAATATTACACCCGAGATGTTAGGTTCCCTTAGGTTAGGATATATAACGTTATAGACGTATAGAATGTTCCCACCGAGAAATAGGGGCCGACGCGTCAGGAATGTTGTAAAATATTACACCCGAGATGTTAGGTTCTCTTAGGTTAGGATATACAACGTTATAGACGTATAGAATGTTCCCACCGAGAAATAGGGGCCGACGCGTCAGGAATGTTGTAAAATATTACACCCGAGATGTTAGGTTCCCTTAGGTTAGGATATACAACGTTATAGACGTATAGAATGTTCCCACCGAGAAATAGGGGCCAACGCGTCAGGAATGTTGTAAAATATTACACCCGAGATGTTAGGTTCCCTTAGGTTAGGATATACAACGTTATAGACGTATATAATGTTCCCACCGAGAAGTAGGGACCGACATGCCAGGAATGTTGTAAAATATTACATACGAGATGTTAGGTTCCCTTAGGTTAGGATATACAACGTTATAGACGTATAGAATGTTCCCACCGAGAAATAGGGGCCGACGCGTCAGGAATGTTGTAAAATATTACACCCGAGATGTTAGGTTCCCTTAGGTTAGGACATACAACGTTATAGACGTATAGAATGTTCCCACCGCGATGTTGGGACCGACATGCCAGGAATGTTGTAAAATATTACATCCAAGATGTTAGGTTGCCTTTGGCTAGGACATATATCGTTATAGGACGTATACAATGTTCCCACCGAGAAGTAGGGACCGACGCGTCAGGAATGTTGTAAAGTATTACATCCCAGATGTTAGGTTGCGTTAGGTTAGGATATACAACGTTATAGACGTATATAATGTCCCCTTCGAGAAGCAGGCGACGACACGCCAGAATGTTGTAAAATATTATATTCGACATGTTAGGTTGCCTTAGGCTAGGATATGTAACGTTATAGACGAATTTAATATTCCCACCCAGAAATAGGGGCCGACGCGTCAGGAACGTTGTAAAATATTACACCCGAAATGTTAGGTTCCCTTAGGTTAGGATATATAACGTGATAGACGTATATAATGTTCCCACCGAGAAGTAGGGACCGAAATGCCAGGAATGTTTTAAAATATTACACCCGAGATGTTAGGTTCCCTTAGGTTAGGATATACAACGTTATAGACGTATAGAAAGTTCCCACGGTGATGTAGGGACCGACATGCCAGGAATGTTGTAAGATATTACATCCGAGATGTTAGGTTGCTTTAGGTTAGGATATACAACGATATACGTATATAATGTCTCCATCGATAAGCAGGCGACGACACGCCAGAATGTTGTAAAATATTACATCCGAGATGTTAGGTTCCCTTAGGTTAGGATATACAACGTTATAGACGTATAGAATGTTCCCACCGAGAAATAGGGGCCGACGCGCCAGGAATGTTGTAAAATATTACATACCAGATGTTAGGTTGCGTTAGGTTGGGATATACAAAGTTATAGACGTATATAATGTCCCCATCGAAAAGCAGGCGACGACACGCCAGGAATGTTGTAAAATATTACATCCGAGATGTTATGTTGCCTTGCGTTAGGATATATAACGTTATAGACGTATATAATGTTACCACCGAGATGTACGGGCCGACACGCCAGGAATGTTATCAACTATTACATCGGAGATGTTCGGTTGCCTTGGGTTATGATATATAACGTTATAGACGTATATAATGTTAACACCGAGATGTAGGGACTGACATGCTAGGAATGTTGTAAAATATTACATCCGAGATGTTAGGTTGCGTAAGGTTAGGATATACAACGTTATAGACGTATAGAATGTTCTCACCGAGAAGTAGGGACCGACATGCCAGGAATGTTGTAAAATATTACACCCGAGATGTTAGGTTCCCTTAGGTTAGGATATATAACGTTATAGACGTATAGAATGTTCCCACCGAGAAATAGGGGCCGACGCGTCAGGAATGTTGTAAAATATTACACCCGAGATGTTAGGTTCTCTTAGGTTAGGATATACAACGTTATAGACGTATAGAATGTTCCCACCGAGAAATAGGGGCCGACGCGTCAGGAATGTTGTAAAATATTACACCCGAGATGTTAGGTTCCCTTAGGTTAGGATATACAACGTTATAGACGTATAGAATGTTCCCACCGAGAAATAGGGGCCAACGCGTCAGGAATGTTGTAAAATATTACACCCGAGATGTTAGGTTCCCTTAGGTTAGGATATACAACGTTATAGACGTATATAATGTTCCCACCGAGAAGTAGGAACCGACATGCCAGGAATGTTGTAAAATATTACATACGAGATGTTAGGTTCCCTTAGGTTAGGATATACAACGTTATAGACGTATAGAATGTTCCCACCGAGAAATAGGGGCCGACGCGTCAGGAATGTTGTAAAATATTACACCCGAGATGTTAGGTTCCCTTAGGTTAGGATATACAACGTTATAGACGTATAGAATGTTCCCACCGCGATGTTGGGACCGACATGCCAGGAATGTTGTAAAATATTACATCCAAGATGTTAGGTTGCCTTTGGCTAGGACATATATCGTTATAGGACGTATACAATGTTCCCACCGAGAAGTAGGGACCGACGCGTCAGGAATGTTGTAAAGTATTACATCCCAGATGTTAGGTTGCGTTAGGTTAGGATATACAACGTTATAGACGTATATAATGTCCCCTTCGAGAAGCAGGCGACGACACGCCAGAATGTTGTAAAATATTATATTCGACATGTTAGGTTGCCTTAGGCTAGGATATGTAACGTTATAGACGAATTTAATATTCCCACCCAGAAATAGGGGCCGACGCGTCAGGAACGTTGTAAAATATTACACCCGAAATGTTAGGTTCCCTTAGGTTAGGATATATAACGTGATAGACGTATATAATGTTCCCACCGAGAAGTAGGGACCGAAATGCCAGGAATGTTTTAAAATATTACACCCGAGATGTTAGGTTCCCTTAGGTTAGGATATACAACGTTATAGACGTATAGAAAGTTCCCACGGTGATGTAGGGACCGACATGCCAGGAATGTTGTAAGATATTACATCCGAGATGTTAGGTTGCTTTAGGTTAGGATATACAACGATATACGTATATAATGTCTCCATCGATAAGCAGGCGACGACACGCCAGAATGTTGTAAAATATTACATCCGAGATGTTAGGTTCCCTTAGGTTAGGATATACAACGTTATAGACGTATAGAATGTTCCCACCGAGAAATAGGGGCCGACGCGCCAGGAATGTTGTAAAATATTACATACCAGATGTTAGGTTGCGTTAGGTTGGGATATACAAAGTTATAGACGTATATAATGTCCCCATCGAAAAGCAGGCGACGACACGCCAGGAATGTTGTAAAATATTACATCCGAGATGTTATGTTGCCTTGCGTTAGGATATATAACGTTATAGACGTATATAATGTTACCACCGAGATGTACGGGCCGACACGCCAGGAATGTTATCAACTATTACATCGGAGATGTTCGGTTGCCTTGGGTTATGATATATAACGTTATAGACGTATATAATGTTAACACCGAGATGTAGGGACTGACATGCTAGGAATGTTGTAAAATATTACATCCGAGATGTTAGGTTGCGTAAGGTTAGGATATACAACGTTATAGACGTATAGAATGTTCTCACCGAGAAGTAGGGACCGACATGCCAGGAATGTTGTAAAATATTACACCCGAGATGTTAGGTTCCCTTAGGTTAGGATATATAACGTTATAGACGTATAGAATGTTCCCACCGAGAAATAGGGGCCGACGCGTCAGGAATGTTGTAAAATATTACACCCGAGATGTTAGGTTCCCTTAGGTTAGGATATACAACGTTATAGACGTATAGAATGTTCCCACCGAGAAATAGGGGCCGAGGGGTCAGGAATGTTGTAAAATATTACACCCGAGATGTTAGGTTCCCTTAGGTTAGGATATACAACGTTATAGACGTATATAATGTTCCCACCGAGAAGTAGGGACCGACATGCCAGGAATGTTGTAAAATATTACATCCGAGATGTTAGGTTGCTTTAGGTTAGGATATACAACGATATACGTATATAATGTCTCCATCGATAAGCAGGCGACGACACGCCAGAATGTTGTAAAATATTACATCCGAGATGTTAGGTTCCCTCAGGTTGGGATATACAACGTTATAGACGTATCTAATGTCCCCATCGAGAAGCAGGCGACGACACGCCAGAATGTTGTAAAATATTACATCCGATATGTTAGGTTGCCTTAGGCTAGGATATATAACGTGATAGACGTATATAATGTTCCCACCGAGAAATAGGGGCCGACGCGTCAGGAATGTTGTAAAATATTACATACCAGATGTTAGGTTGCGTTAGGTTGGGATATACAACGTTATAGACGTATATAATGTCCCCATCGAAAAGCAGGCGACGACGCGCCAGGAATGTTGTAAAATATTACATCTGAGATGTTAGGTTGCGTAAGGTTAGGATATACAACGTTATAGACGTATAGAATGTTCTCACCGAGAAGTAGGGACCGACATGCCAGGAATGTTGTAAAATATTACATACGAGATGTTAGGTTCCCTTAGGTTAGGATATACAACGTTATAGACGTATAGAATGTTCCCACCGAGAAATAGGGGCCGACGCGTCAGGAATGTTGTAAAATATTACACCCGAGATGTTAGGTTCCCTTAGGTTAGGATATACAACGTTATAGACGTATAGAATGTTCCCACCGCGATGTTGGGACCGACATGCCAGGAATGTTGTAAAATATTACATCCAAGATGTTAGGTTGCCTTTGGCTAGGACATATATCGTTATAGGACGTATACAATGTTCCCACCGAGAAGTAGGGACCGACGCGTCAGGAATGTTGTAAAGTATTACATCCCAGATGTTAGGTTGCGTTAGGTTAGGATATACAACGTTATAGACGTATATAATGTCCCCTTCGAGAAGCAGGCGACGACACGCCAGAATGTTGTAAAATATTATATTCGACATGTTAGGTTGCCTTAGGCTAGGATATGTAACGTTATAGACGAATTTAATATTCCCACCCAGAAATAGGGGCCGACGCGTCAGGAACGTTGTAAAATATTACACCCGAAATGTTAGGTTCCCTTAGGTTAGGATATATAACGTGATAGACGTATATAATGTTCCCACCGAGAAGTAGGGACCGAAATGCCAGGAATGTTTTAAAATATTACACCCGAGATGTTAGGTTCCCTTAGGTTAGGATATACAACGTTATAGACGTATAGAAAGTTCCCACGGTGATGTAGGGACCGACATGCCAGGAATGTTGTAAGATATTACATCCGAGATGTTAGGTTGCTTTAGGTTAGGATATACAACGATATACGTATATAATGTCTCCATCGATAAGCAGGCGACGACACGCCAGAATGTTGTAAAATATTACATCCGAGATGTTAGGTTCCCTTAGGTTAGGATATACAACGTTATAGACGTATAGAATGTTCCCACCGAGAAATAGGGGCCGACGCGCCAGGAATGTTGTAAAATATTACATACCAGATGTTAGGTTGCGTTAGGTTGGGATATACAAAGTTATAGACGTATATAATGTCCCCATCGAAAAGCAGGCGACGACACGCCAGGAATGTTGTAAAATATTACATCCGAGATGTTATGTTGCCTTGCGTTAGGATATATAACGTTATAGACGTATATAATGTTACCACCGAGATGTACGGGCCGACACGCCAGGAATGTTATCAACTATTACATCGGAGATGTTCGGTTGCCTTGGGTTATGATATATAACGTTATAGACGTATATAATGTTAACACCGAGATGTAGGGACTGACATGCTAGGAATGTTGTAAAATATTACATCCGAGATGTTAGGTTGCGTAAGGTTAGGATATACAACGTTATAGACGTATAGAATGTTCTCACCGAGAAGTAGGGACCGACATGCCAGGAATGTTGTAAAATATTACACCCGAGATGTTAGGTTCCCTTAGGTTAGGATATATAACGTTATAGACGTATAGAATGTTCCCACCGAGAAATAGGGGCCGACGCGTCAGGAATGTTGTAAAATATTACACCCGAGATGTTAGGTTCCCTTAGGTTAGGATATACAACGTTATAGACGTATAGAATGTTCCCACCGAGAAATAGGGGCCGAGGGGTCAGGAATGTTGTAAAATATTACACCCGAGATGTTAGGTTCCCTTAGGTTAGGATATACAACGTTATAGACGTATATAATGTTCCCACCGAGAAGTAGGGACCGACATGCCAGGAATGTTGTAAAATATTACATCCGAGATGTTAGGTTGCTTTAGGTTAGGATATACAACGATATACGTATATAATGTCTCCATCGATAAGCAGGCGACGACACGCCAGAATGTTGTAAAATATTACATCCGAGATGTTAGGTTCCCTCAGGTTGGGATATACAACGTTATAGACGTATCTAATGTCCCCATCGAGAAGCAGGCGACGACACGCCAGAATGTTGTAAAATATTACATCCGATATGTTAGGTTGCCTTAGGCTAGGATATATAACGTGATAGACGTATATAATGTTCCCACCGAGAAATAGGGGCCGACGCGTCAGGAATGTTGTAAAATATTACATACCAGATGTTAGGTTGCGTTAGGTTGGGATATACAACGTTATAGACGTATATAATGTCCCCATCGAAAAGCAGGCGACGACGCGCCAGGAATGTTGTAAAATATTACATCTGAGATGTTAGGTTGCGTAAGGTTAGGATATACAACGTTATAGACGTATAGAATGTTCTCACCGAGAAGTAGGGACCGACATGCCAGGAATGTTGTAAAATATTACACCCGAGATGTTAGGTTCCCTTAGGTTAGGATATATAACGTTATAGACGTATAGAATGTTCCCACCGAGAAATAGGGGCCGACGCGTCAGGAATATTGTAAAATATTACACCCGAGATGTTAGGTTCTCTTAGGTTAGGATATACAACGTCATAGACATATAGAATGTTCCCACCGAGAAATAGGGGCCGAGGGGTCAGGAATGTTGTAAAATATTACACCCGAGATGTTAGGTTCCCTTAGGTTAGGATATACAACGTTATAGACGTATAGAAAGTTCCCACGGTGATGTAGGGACCGACATGCCAGGAATGTTGTAAAATATTACATCCGAGATGTTAGGTTGCTTTAGGTTAGGATATACAACGATATACGTATATAATGTCTCCATCGATAAGCAGGCGACGACACGCCAGAATGTTGTAAAATATTACATCCGAGATGTTAGGTTCCCTTAGGTTAGGATATACAACGTTATAGACGTATCTAATGTCCCCATCGAGAAGCAGGCGACGACACGCCAGAATGTTGTAAAATATTACATCCGATATGTTAGGTTGCCTTAGGCTAGGATATATAACGTGATAGACGTATATAATGTTCCCACCGAGAAATAGGGGCCGACGAGTCAGGAATGTTGTAAAATATTACATCTCAGATGTTAGGTTGCGTTAGGTTAGGATATACAACGTTATAGACGTATATAATGTTACCACCGAGAAGCAGGGACTGACATGCCAGGAATGTTTTAAAATATTACAGCCGAGATGTTACGTTGCTTTAGGTTAGGATATATATCGTTATAGACTAATATAATGTTCCCACCGAGACATGGGGACCGACATGCCAGGAATCTTGTAAAATATTACAGCCCAGATGTTAGGTTGCGTTAGGTTAGGATATACAACGTTATAGACGTATATAATGTCCCCACCGGGATGTACGGGCCGACAGGCCAGGAATGTTATCAACTATTACATCCGAGATGTTCGGTTGCCTTAGGTTATTATATATAACGTTATAGACGTATATAATGTTCCCACCGAGAAGTAGGGACTGACATGCCAGGAATGTTGGAAAATATTACAACCGAGATGTCAGGTTGCGTTAGGTTAGGATATACAACGTTATAGACTTATAGAAAGTTCCCACCGAGATGTAGGGACCGACATGCCAGGAATGTTGTAAAATATTACATCCGAGATGTTACGTTGCTTTAGGTTAGGATATACAACGTTATAGACGTATAGAATGTTCCCACCGAGAAATAGGGGCCGAGGGGTCAGGAATGTTGTAAAATATTACACCCGAGATGTTAGGTTCCCTTAGGTTAGGATATACAGCGTTATAGACGTATCTAATGTCCCCATCGAGAAGCAGGCGACGACAGGCCAGAATGTTGTAAAATATTACATCCGATATGTTAGGTTGCCTTAGGCTAGGATATATAACGTGATAGACGTATATAATGTTCCCACCGAGAAATAGGGGCCGACGCGTCAGGAATGTTGTAAAATATTACATACCAGATGTTAGGTTGCGTTAGGTTGGGATATACAACGTTATAGACGTATATAATGTCCTCATCGAAAAGCAGGCGACGACGCGCCAGGAATGTTGTAAAATATTACATCCGAGATGTTATGTTGCCTTGCGTTAGGATATATAACGTTATAGACGTATATAATGTTACCACCGAGATGTACGTGTCGACACGCCAGGAATGTTATCAACTATTACATCGGAGATGTTCGGTTGCCTTGGGTTATGATATATAACGTTATAGACGTATATAATGTTAACACCGAGATGTAGGGACTGACATGCTAGGAATGTTGTAAAATATTACATCCGGGAGGTTAGGTTGCGTAAGGTTAGGATATACAACGTTATAGACGTATAGAATGTTCTCACCGAGAAGTAGGGACCGACATGCCAGGAATGTTGTAAAATATTACACCCGAGATGTTAGGTTCCCTTAGGTTAGGATATATAACGTTATAGACGTATAGAAAGTTCCCACGGTGATGTAGGGACCGACATGCCAGGAATGTTGTAAAATATTACATCCGAGATGTTAGGTTGCTTTAGGTTAGGATATACAACGATATACGTATATAATGTCTCCATCGATAAGCAGGCAACGACACGCCAGAATGTTGTAAAATATTACATCCGAGATGTTAGGTTCCCTTAGGTTAGGATATACAACGTTATAGACGTATCTAATGTCCCCATCGAGAAGCAGGCGACGACACGCCAGAATGTTGTAAAATATTACATCCGATATGTTAGGTTGCCTTAGGCTAGGATATATAACGTGATAGACGTATATAATGTTCCCACCGAGAAATAGGGGCCGACGAGTCAGGAATGTTGTGAAATATTACATCCCAGATGTTAGGTTGCGTTAGGTTAGGATATACAACGTTATAGACGTATATAATGTTACCACCGAGAAGCAGGGACTGACATGCCAGGAATGTTTTAAAATATTACAGCCGAGATGTTACGTTGCTTTAGGTTAGGATATATATCGTTATAGACTAATATAATGTTCCCACCGAGAAGTAGGGACTGACATGCCAGGAATGTTGGAAAATATTACAACCGAGATGTCAGGTTGCGTTAGGTTAGGATATACAACGTTATAGACTTATAGAAAGTTCCCACCGAGATGTAGGGACCGACATGCCAGGAATGTTGTAAAATATTACATCCGAGATGTTACGTTGCTTTAGGTTAGGATATACAACGTTATAGACGTATACAATGTTCCCACCGAGAAGTAGGGACCGACGCGTCAGGAATGTTGTAAAATATTACATCCCAGATGTTAGGTTGCCTTAGGTTAGGATATACAACGTTTATAGACGTATATAATGTCCCCTTCGAGAAGCAGGCGACGACACGCCAGAATGTTGTAAAATATTACATTCGACATGTTAGGTTGCCTTAGGCTAGGATATATAACGTGATAGGCGTATATAATGTACCCACCGAGAAATAGGGGCCGACGCGTCAGGAATGTTGTAAAATATTACATACCAGATGTTAGGTTGCGTTAGGTTGGGATATACAAAGTTATAGACGTATATAATGTCCCCATTGAAAAGCAGGCGACGACACGCCAGGAATGTTGTAAAATATTACATCCGAGATGTTATGTTGCCTTGCGTTAGGATATATAACGTTATAGACGTATATAATGTTACCACCGAGATGTACGGGCCGACACGCCAGGAATGTTATCAACTATTACATCGGAGATGTTCGGTTGCCTTGGGTTATGATATATAACGTTATAGACGTATATAATGTTAACACCGAGATGTAGGGACTGACATGCTAGGAATGTTGTAAAATATTACATCCGAGATGTTAGGTTGCGTAAGGTTAGGATATACAACGTTATAGACGTATAGAATGTTCTCACCGAGAAGTAGGGACCGACATGCCAGGAATGTTGTAAAATATTACACCCGAGATGTTAGGTTCCCTTAGGTTAGGATATATAACGTTATAGACGTATAGAATGTTCCCACCGAGGAATAGGGGCCGACGCGTCAGGAATGTTGTAAAATATTACACCCGAGATGTTAGGTTCTCTTAGGTTAGGATATACAACGTTATAGACGTATAGAATGTTCCCACCGAGAAATAGGGGCCGACGCGTCAGGAATGTTGTAAAATATTACACCCGAGATGTTAGGTTCCCTTAGGTTAGGATATACAACGTTATAGACGTATAGAATGTTCCCACCGAGAAATAGGGGCCAACGCGTCAGGAATGTTGTAAAATATTACACCCGAGATGTTAGGTTCCCTTAGGTTAGGATATACAACGTTATAGACGTATATAATGTTCCCACCGAGAAGTAGGGACCGACATGCCAGGAATGTTGTAAAATATTACATACGAGATGTTAGGTTCCCTTAGGTTAGGATATACAACGTTATAGACGTATAGAATGTTCCCACCGAGAAATAGGGGCCGACGCGTCAGGAATGTTGTAAAATATTACACCCGAGATGTTAGGTTCCCTTAGGTTAGGATATACAACGTTATAGACGTATAGAATGTTCCCACCGCGATGTTGGGACCGACATGCCAGGAATGTTGTAAAATATTACATCCAAGATGTTAGGTTGCCTTTGGCTAGGACATATATCGTTATAGGACGTATACAATGTTCCCACCGAGAAGTAGGGACCGACGCGTCAGGAATGTTGTAAAGTATTACATCCCAGATGTTAGGTTGCGTTAGGTTAGGATATACAACGTTATAGACGTATATAATGTCCCCTTCGAGAAGCAGGCGACGACACGCCAGAATGTTGTAAAATATTATATTCGACATGTTAGGTTGCCTTAGGCTAGTATATGTAACGTTATAGACGAATTTAATATTCCCACCCAGAAATAGGGGCCGACGCGTCAGGAACGTTGTAAAATATTACACCCGAAATGTTAGGTTCCCTTAGGTTAGGATATATAACGTGATAGACGTATATAATGTTCCCACCGAGAAGTAGGGACCGAAATGCCAGGAATGTTTTAAAATATTACACCCGAGATGTTAGGTTCCCTTAGGTTAGGATATACAACGATATACGTATATAATGTCTCCATCGATAAGCAGGCAACGACACGCCAGAATGTTGTAAAATATTACATCCGAGATGTTAGGTTCCCTTAGGTTAGGATATACAACGTTATAGACGTATCTAATGTCCCCATCGAGAAGCAGGCGACGACACGCCAGAATGTTGTAAAATATTACATCCGATATGTTAGGTTGCCTTAGGCTAGGATATATAACGTGATAGACGTATATAATGTTCCCACCGAGAAATAGGGGCCGACGAGTCAGGAATGTTGTGAAATATTACATCCCAGATGTTAGGTTGCGTTAGGTTAGGATATACAACGTTATAGACGTATATAATGTTACCACCGAGAAGCAGGGACTGACATGCCAGGAATGTTTTAAAATATTACAGCCGAGATGTTACGTTGCTTTAGGTTAGGATATATATCGTTATAGACTAATATAATGTTCCCACCGAGAAGTAGGGACTGACATGCCAGGAATGTTGGAAAATATTACAACCGAGATGTCAGGTTGCGTTAGGTTAGGATATACAACGTTATAGACTTATAGAAAGTTCCCACCGAGATGTAGGGACCGACATGCCAGGAATGTTGTAAAATATTACATCCGAGATGTTACGTTGCTTTAGGTTAGGATATACAACGTTATAGACGTATAGAATGTTCCCACCGAGAAATAGGGGCCGAGGGGTCAGGAATGTTGTAAAATATTACACCCGAGATGTTAGGTTCCCTTAGGTTAGGATATACAGCGTTATAGACGTATAGAATGTTCCCACCGAGATGTAGGGACCGACATGCCAGGAATTTTGTAAAATATTACATCCGAGATGTTAGGTTGCTTTAGGTTAGGATATACAACGATATACGTATATAATGTCTCCATCGATAAGCAGGCGACGACACGCCAGAATGTTGTAAAATATTACATCCGAGATGTTAGGTTCCCTAAGGTTTGGATATACAACGTTATAGACGTATCTAATGTCCCCATCGAGAAGCAGGCGACGACAGGCCAGAATGTTGTAAAATATTACATCCGATATGTTAGGTTGCCTTAGGCTAGGATATATAACGTGATAGACGTATATAATGTTCCCACCGAGAAATAGGGGCCGACGAGTCAGGAATGTTGTAAAATATTACATCCCAGATGTTAGGTTGCGTTAGGTTAGGATATACAACGTTATAGACGTATATAATGTTACCACCGAGAAGCAGGGACTGACATGCCAGGAATGTTTTAAAATATTACAGCCGAGATGTTACGTTGCTTTAGGTTAGGATATATATCGTTATAGACTAATATAACGTTCCCACCGAGACGTGGGGACCGACATGCCAGGAATCTTGTAAAATATTACAGCCCAGATGTTAGGTTGCGTTAGGTTAGGATATACAACGTTATAGACGTATATAATGTCCCCACCGGGATGTACGGGCCGACAGGCCAGGAATGTTATCAACTATTACATCCGAGATGTTCGGTTGCCTTAGGTTATTATATATAACGTTATAGACGTATATAATGTTCCCACCGAGAAGTAGGGACTGACATGCCAGGAAGGTTGGAAAATATTACAACCGAGATGTCAGGTTGCGTTAGGTTAGGATATACAACGTTATAGACTTATAGAAAGTTCCCACCGAGATGTAGGGACCGACATGCCAGGAATGATGTAAAATATTACATCCGAGATGTTACGTTGCTTTAGGTTAGGATATACAACGTTATAGACGTATAGAATGTTCCCACCGAGAAATAGGGGCCGAGGGGTCAGGAATGTTGTAAAATATTACACCCGAGATGTTAGGTTCCCTTAGGTTAGGATATACAGCGTTATAGACGTATAGAATGTTCCCACCGAGATGTAGGGACCGACATGCCAGGAATTTTGTAAAATATTACATCCGAGATGTTAGGTTGCTTTAGGTTAGGATATACAACGATATACGTATATAATGTCTCCATCGATAAGCAGGCGACGACACGCCAGAATGTTGTAAAATATTACATCCGAGATGTTAGGTTCCCTAAGGTTAGGATATACAACGTTATAGACGTATCTAATGTCCCCATCGAGAAGCAGGCGACGACAGGCCAGAATGTTGTAAAATATTACATCCGATATGTTAGGTTGCCTTAGGCTAGGATATATAACGCGATAGACGTATATAATGTTCCCACCGAGAAATAGGGGCCGACGCGTCAGGAATGTTGTAAAATATTACATACCAGATGTTAGGTTGCGTTAGGTTGGGATATACAACGTTATAGACGTATATAATGTCCCCATCGAAAAGCAGGCGACGACGCGCCAGGAATGTTGTAAAATATTACATCCGAGATGTTATGTTGCCTTGCGTTAGGATATATAACGTTATAGACGTATATAATGTTACCACCGAGATGTACGTGTCGACACGCCAGGAATGTTATCAACTATTACATCGGAGATGTTCGGTTGCCTTGGGTTATGATATATAACGTTATAGACGTATATAATGTTAACACCGAGATGTAGGGACTGACATGCTAGGAATGTTGTAAAATATTACATCCGAGATGTTAGGTTGCGTAAGGTTAGGATATACAACGTTATAGACGTATAGAATGTTCTCACCGAGAAGTAGGGACCGACATGCCAGGAATGTTGTAAAATATTACACCCGAGATGTTAGGTTCCCTTAGGTTAGCATATTCAACGTTATAGACGTATATAATGTTCCCACCGAGAAGTAGCGACCGACATGCCAGGAATGTTGTAAAATATTACATACGAGATGTTAGGTTGCTTTGGGTTAGGATATACAACGTGATAGACGTATATAATGTTCCCCCCGAGAAGTAGGGACCGAAATGCCAGGAACGTTGTAAAATATTACACCCGAGATGTTAGATTCCCTTAGGTTAGGATATACAACGTTATAGACGTATACAATGTCCCCATCGAGAAGCAGGCGACGACACGCCAGGAATGTTGTAAAATATTACTTCCGATATGTTAGGTTGCCTTAGGCTAGGATATATAACGTGATAGACGTATATAATGTTCCCACCGAGAAGTAAGGACCGAAATGCCAGGAATGTTGTAAAATATTACACCCGAGATGTTAGGTTCCCTTAGGTTAGGATATACAACGTTATAGATGTATAGAATGTTCCCACCGAGAAATTGGGGCCGAGGGGTCAGGAATGTTGTAAAATATCACACCCGAGATGTTAGGTTCCCTTAGGTTAGGATATACAACGTTATAGACGTATAGAAAGTTCCCACGGTGATGTAGGGACCGACATGCCAGGAATGTTGTAAAATATTACATCCGAGATGTTAGGTTGCTTTAGGTTAGGATATACAACGATATACGTATATAATGTCTCCATCGATAAGCAGGCGACGACACGCCAGAATGTTGTAAAATATTACATCCGAGATGTTAGGTTCCCTTAGGTTAGGATATACAACGTTATAGACGTATCTAATGTCCCCATCGAGAAGCAGGCGACGACACGCCAGAATGTTGTAAAATATTACATCCAATATGTTAGGTTGCCTTAGGCTAGGATATATAACGTGATAGACGTATATAATGTTCCCACCGAGAAATAGGGGCCGACGAGTCAGGAATGTTGTAAAATATTACATCCCAGATGTTAGGTTGCGTTAGGTTAGGATATACAACGTTATAGACGTATATAATGTTACCACCGAGAAGCAGGGACTGACATGCCAGGAATGTTTTAAAATATTACAGCCGAGATGTTACGTTGCTCTAGGTTAGGATATATATCGTTATAGACTAATATAACGTTCCCACCGAGACGTGGGGACCGACATGCCAGGAATCTTGTAAAATATTACAGCCCAAATGTTAGGTTGCGTTAGGTTAGGATATACAACGTTATAGACGTATATAATGTCCCCACCGGGATGTACGGGCCGACAGGCCAGGAATGTTATCAACTATTACATCCGAGATGTTCGGTTGCCTTAGGTTATTATATATAACGTTATAGACGTATATAATGTTCCCACCGAGAAGTAGGGACTGACATGCCAGGAATGTTGGAAAATATTACAACCGAGATGTCAGGTTGCGTTAGGTTAGGATATACAACGTTATAGACTTATAGAAAGTTCCCACCGAGATGTAGGGACCGACATGCCAGGAATGTTGTAAAATATTACATCCGAGATGTTACGTTGCTTTAGGTTAGGATATACAACGTTATAGACGTATAGAATGTTCCCACCGAGAAATAGGGGCCGAGGGGTCAGGAATGTTGTAAAATATTACACCCTAGATGTTAGGTTCCCTTAGGTTAGGATATACAGCGTTATAGACGTATAGAATGTTCCCACCGAGATGTAGGGACCGACATGCCAGGAATGTTGTAAAATATTACATCCGAGATGTTAGGTTGCTTTAGGTTAGGATATACAACGATATACGTATATAATGTCTCCATCGATAAGCAGGCGACGACACGCCAGAATGTTGTAAAATATTACATCCGAGATGTTAGGTTCCCTTAGGTTAGGATATACAACGTTATAGACGTATCTAATGTCCCCATCGAGAAGTAAGGACCGAAATGCCAGGAATGTTGTAAAATATTACACCCGAGATGTTAGGTTCCCTTAGGTTAGGATATACAACGTTATAGATGTATAGAATGTTCCCACCGAGAAATTGGGGCCGAGGGGTCAGGAATGTTGTAAAATATCACACCCGAGATGTTAGGTTCCCTTAGGTTAGGATATACAACGTTATAGACGTATAGAAAGTTCCCACGGTGATGTAGGGACCGACATGCCAGGAATGTTGTAAAATATTACATCCGAGATGTTAGGTTGCTTTAGGTTAGGATATACAACGATATACGTATATAATGTCTCCATCGATAAGCAGGCGACGACACGCCAGAATGTTGTAAAATATTACATCCGAGATGTTAGGTTCCCTTAGGTTAGGATATACAACGTTATAGACGTATCTAATGTCCCCATCGAGAAGCAGGCGACGACACGCCAGAATGTTGTAAAATATTACATCCGATATGTTAGGTTGCCTTAGGCTAGGATATATAACGTGATAGACGTATATAATGTTCCCACCGAGAAATAGGGGCCGACGAGTCAGGAATGTTGTAAAATATTACATCCCAGATGTTAGGTTGCGTTAGGTTAGGATATACAACGTTATAGACGTATATAATGTTACCACCGAGAAGCAGGGACTGACATGCTAGGAATGTTGTAAAATATTACATCCGAGATGTTAGGTTGCGTAAGGTTAGGATATACAACGTTATAGACGTATAGAATGTTCTCACCGAGAAGTAGGGACCGACATGCCAGGAATGTTGTAAAATATTACACCCGAGATGTTAGGTTCCCTTAGGTTAGCATATTCAACGTTATAGACGTATATAATGTTCCCACCGAGAAGTAGGGACCGACATGCCAGGAATGTTGTAAAATATTACATACGAGATGTTAGGTTGCTTTGGGTTAGGATATACAACGTGATAGACGTATATAATGTTCCCCCCGAGAAGTAGGGACCGAAATGCCAGGAACGTTGTAAAATATTACACCCGAGATGTTAGATTCCCTTAGGTTAGGATATACAACGTTATAGACGTATACAATGTCCCCATCGAGAAGCAGGCGACGACACGCCAGGAATGTTGTAAAATATTACATCCGATATGTTAGGTTGCCTTAGGCTAGGATATATAACGTGATAGACGTATATAATGTTCCCACCGAGAAGTAAGGACCGAAATGCCAGGAATGTTGTAAAATATTACACCCGAGATGTTAGGTTCCCTTAGGTTAGGATATACAACGTTATAGATGTATAGAATGTTCCCACCGAGAAATTGGGGCCGAGGGGTCAGGAATGTTGTAAAATATCACACCCGAGATGTTAGGTTCCCTTAGGTTAGGATATACAACGTTATAGACGTATAGAAAGTTCCCACGGTGATGTAGGGACCGACATGCCAGGAATGTTGTAAAATATTACATCCGAGATGTTAGGTTGCTTTAGGTTAGGATATACAACGATATACGTATATAATGTCTCCATCGATAAGCAGGCGACGACACGCCAGAATGTTGTAAAATATTACATCCGAGATGTTAGGTTCCCTTAGGTTAGGATATACAACGTTATAGACGTATCTAATGTCCCCATCGAGAAGCAGGCGACGACACGCCAGAATGTTGTAAAATATTACATCCGATATGTTAGGTTGCCTTAGGCTAGGATATATAACGTGATAGACGTATATAATGTTCCCACCGAGAAATAGGGGCCG
This sequence comes from Xylocopa violacea, assembly GCA_963969225.1. Lineage (NCBI taxonomy): Eukaryota > Metazoa > Arthropoda > Insecta > Hymenoptera > Apidae > Xylocopa > Xylocopa violacea. Next base: position 56,039,794 of record CAXAJV010000001.1, read on the forward strand.
ACGAGTCAGGAATGTTGTAAAATATTACATCCCAGATGTTAGGTTGCGTTAGGTTAGGATATACAACGTTATAGACGTATATAATGTTACCACCGAGAAGCAGGGACTGACATGCCAGGAATGTTTTAAAATATTACAGCCGAGATGTTACGTTGCTTTAGGTTAGGATATATATCGTTATAGACTAATATAATGTTCCCACCGAGACGTGGGGACCGACATGCCAGGAATCTTGTAAAATATTACAGCCGAGATGTTAGGTTGCGTTAGGTTAGGATATACAACGTTATAGACGTATATAATGTCCCCACCGGGATGTACGGTCCGACAGGCCAGGAATGTTATCAACTATTACATCCGAGATGTTCGGTTGCCTTAGGTTATTATATATAACGTTATAGACGTATATAATGTTCCCACCGAGAAGTAGGGACTGACATGCCAGGAATGTTGTAAAATATTACAACCGAGATGTCAGGTTGCGTTAGGTTAGGATATACAACGTTATAGACTTATAGAAAGTTCCCACCGAGATGTAGGGACCGACATGCCAGGAATGTTGTAAAATATTACATCCGAGATGTTACGTTGCTTTAGGTTAGGATATACAACGTTATAGACGTATAGAATGTTCCCACCGAGAAATAGGGGCCGAGGGGTCAGGAATGTTGTAAAATATTACACCCGAGATGTTAGGTTCCCTTAGGTTAGGATATACAGCGTTATAGACGTATAGAATGTTCCCACCGAGATGTAGGGACCGACATGCCAGGAATTTTGTAAAATATTACATCCGAGATGTTAGGTTGCTTTAGGTTAGGATATACAACGATATACGTATATAATGTCTCCATCGATAAGCAGGCGACGACACGCCAGAATGTTGTAAAATATTACATCCGAGATGTTAGGTTCCCTAAGGTTAGGATATACAACGTTATAGACGTATCTAATGTCCCCATCGAGAAGCAGGCGACGACAGGCCAGAATGTTGTAAAATATTACATCCGATATGTTAGGTTGCCTTAGGCTAGGATATATAACGCGATAGACGTATATAATGTTCCCACCGAGAAATAGGGGCCGACGCGTCAGGAATGTTGTAAAATATTACATACCAGATGTTAGGTTGCGTTAGGTTGGGATATACAACGTTATAGACGTATATAATGTCCCCATCGAAAAGCAGGCGACGACGCGCCAGGAATGTTGTAAAATATTACATCCGAGATGTTATGTTGCCTTGCGTTAGGATATATAACGTTATAGACGTATATAATGTTACCACCGAGATGTACGTGTCGACACGCCAGGAATGTTATCAACTATTACATCGGAGATGTTCGGTTGCCTTGGGTTATGATATATAACGTTATAGACGTATATAATGTTAACACCGAGATGTAGGGACTGACATGCTAGGAATGTTGTAAAATATTACATCCGAGATGTTAGGTTGCGTAAGGTTAGGATATACAACGTTATAGACGTATAGAATGTTCTCACCGAGAAGTAGGGACCGACATGCCAGGAATGTTGTAAAATATTACACCCGAGATGTTAGGTTCCCTTAGGTTAGCATATTCAACGTTATAGACGTATATAATGTTCCCACCGAGAAGTAGCGACCGACATGCCAGGAATGTTGTAAAATATTACATACGAGATGTTAGGTTGCTTTGGGTTAGGATATACAACGTGATAGACGTATATAATGTTCCCCCCGAGAAGTAGGGACCGAAATGCCAGGAACGTTGTAAAATATTACACCCGAGATGTTAGATTCCCTTAGGTTAGGATATACAACGTTATAGACGTATACAATGTCCCCATCGAGAAGCAGGCGACGACACGCCAGGAATGTTGTAAAATATTACTTCCGATATGTTAGGTTGCCTTAGGCTAGGATATATAACGTGATAGACGTATATAATGTTCCCACCGAGAAGTAAGGACCGAAATGCCAGGAATGTTGTAAAATATTACACCCGAGATGTTAGGTTCCCTTAGGTTAGGATATACAACGTTATAGATGTATAGAATGTTCCCACCGAGAAATTGGGGCCGAGGGGTCAGGAATGTTGTAAAATATCACACCCGAGATGTTAGGTTCCCTTAGGTTAGGATATACAACGTTATAGACGTATAGAAAGTTCCCACGGTGATGTAGGGACCGACATGCCAGGAATGTTGTAAAATATTACATCCGAGATGTTAGGTTGCTTTAGGTTAGGATATACAACGATATACGTATATAATGTCTCCATCGATAAGCAGGCGACGACACGCCAGAATGTTGTAAAATATTACATCCGAGATGTTAGGTTCCCTTAGGTTAGGATATACAACGTTATAGACGTATCTAATGTCCCCATCGAGAAGCAGGCGACGACACGCCAGAATGTTGTAAAATATTACATCCAATATGTTAGGTTGCCTTAGGCTAGGATATATAACGTGATAGACGTATATAATGTTCCCACCGAGAAATAGGGGCCGACGAGTCAGGAATGTTGTAAAATATTACATCCCAGATGTTAGGTTGCGTTAGGTTAGGATATACAACGTTATAGACGTATATAATGTTACCACCGAGAAGCAGGGACTGACATGCCAGGAATGTTTTAAAATATTACAGCCGAGATGTTACGTTGCTCTAGGTTAGGATATATATCGTTATAGACTAATATAACGTTCCCACCGAGACGTGGGGACCGACATGCCAGGAATCTTGTAAAATATTACAGCCCAAATGTTAGGTTGCGTTAGGTTAGGATATACAACGTTATAGACGTATATAATGTCCCCACCGGGATGTACGGGCCGACAGGCCAGGAATGTTATCAACTATTACATCCGAGATGTTCGGTTGCCTTAGGTTATTATATATAACGTTATAGACGTATATAATGTTCCCACCGAGAAGTAGGGACTGACATGCCAGGAATGTTGGAAAATATTACAACCGAGATGTCAGGTTGCGTTAGGTTAGGATATACAACGTTATAGACTTATAGAAAGTTCCCACCGAGATGTAGGGACCGACATGCCAGGAATGTTGTAAAATATTACATCCGAGATGTTACGTTGCTTTAGGTTAGGATATACAACGTTATAGACGTATAGAATGTTCCCACCGAGAAATAGGGGCCGAGGGGTCAGGAATGTTGTAAAATATTACACCCTAGATGTTAGGTTCCCTTAGGTTAGGATATACAGCGTTATAGACGTATAGAATGTTCCCACCGAGATGTAGGGACCGACATGCCAGGAATGTTGTAAAATATTACATCCGAGATGTTAGGTTGCTTTAGGTTAGGATATACAACGATATACGTATATAATGTCTCCATCGATAAGCAGGCGACGACACGCCAGAATGTTGTAAAATATTACATCCGAGATGTTAGGTTCCCTTAGGTTAGGATATACAACGTTATAGACGTATCTAATGTCCCCATCGAGAAGTAAGGACCGAAATGCCAGGAATGTTGTAAAATATTACACCCGAGATGTTAGGTTCCCTTAGGTTAGGATATACAACGTTATAGATGTATAGAATGTTCCCACCGAGAAATTGGGGCCGAGGGGTCAGGAATGTTGTAAAATATCACACCCGAGATGTTAGGTTCCCTTAGGTTAGGATATACAACGTTATAGACGTATAGAAAGTTCCCACGGTGATGTAGGGACCGACATGCCAGGAATGTTGTAAAATATTACATCCGAGATGTTAGGTTGCTTTAGGTTAGGATATACAACGATATACGTATATAATGTCTCCATCGATAAGCAGGCGACGACACGCCAGAATGTTGTAAAATATTACATCCGAGATGTTAGGTTCCCTTAGGTTAGGATATACAACGTTATAGACGTATCTAATGTCCCCATCGAGAAGCAGGCGACGACACGCCAGAATGTTGTAAAATATTACATCCGATATGTTAGGTTGCCTTAGGCTAGGATATATAACGTGATAGACGTATATAATGTTCCCACCGAGAAATAGGGGCCGACGAGTCAGGAATGTTGTAAAATATTACATCCCAGATGTTAGGTTGCGTTAGGTTAGGATATACAACGTTATAGACGTATATAATGTTACCACCGAGAAGCAGGGACTGACATGCTAGGAATGTTGTAAAATATTACATCCGAGATGTTAGGTTGCGTAAGGTTAGGATATACAACGTTATAGACGTATAGAATGTTCTCACCGAGAAGTAGGGACCGACATGCCAGGAATGTTGTAAAATATTACACCCGAGATGTTAGGTTCCCTTAGGTTAGCATATTCAACGTTATAGACGTATATAATGTTCCCACCGAGAAGTAGGGACCGACATGCCAGGAATGTTGTAAAATATTACATACGAGATGTTAGGTTGCTTTGGGTTAGGATATACAACGTGATAGACGTATATAATGTTCCCCCCGAGAAGTAGGGACCGAAATGCCAGGAACGTTGTAAAATATTACACCCGAGATGTTAGATTCCCTTAGGTTAGGATATACAACGTTATAGACGTATACAATGTCCCCATCGAGAAGCAGGCGACGACACGCCAGGAATGTTGTAAAATATTACATCCGATATGTTAGGTTGCCTTAGGCTAGGATATATAACGTGATAGACGTATATAATGTTCCCACCGAGAAGTAAGGACCGAAATGCCAGGAATGTTGTAAAATATTACACCCGAGATGTTAGGTTCCCTTAGGTTAGGATATACAACGTTATAGATGTATAGAATGTTCCCACCGAGAAATTGGGGCCGAGGGGTCAGGAATGTTGTAAAATATCACACCCGAGATGTTAGGTTCCCTTAGGTTAGGATATACAACGTTATAGACGTATAGAAAGTTCCCACGGTGATGTAGGGACCGACATGCCAGGAATGTTGTAAAATATTACATCCGAGATGTTAGGTTGCTTTAGGTTAGGATATACAACGATATACGTATATAATGTCTCCATCGATAAGCAGGCGACGACACGCCAGAATGTTGTAAAATATTACATCCGAGATGTTAGGTTCCCTTAGGTTAGGATATACAACGTTATAGACGTATCTAATGTCCCCATCGAGAAGCAGGCGACGACACGCCAGAATGTTGTAAAATATTACATCCGATATGTTAGGTTGCCTTAGGCTAGGATATATAACGTGATAGACGTATATAATGTTCCCACCGAGAAATAGGGGCCGACGAGTCAGGAATGTTGTAAAATATTACATCCCAGATGTTAGGTTGCGTTAGGTTAGGATATACAACGTTATAGACGTATATAATGTTACCACCGAGAAGCAGGGACTGACATGCCAGGAATGTTTTAAAATATTACAGCCGAGATGTTACGTTGCTTTAGGTTAGGATATATATCGTTATAGACTAATATAATGTTCCCACCGAGACGTGGGGACCGACATGCCAGGAATCTTGTAAAATATTACAGCCGAGATGTTAGGTTGCGTTAGGTTAGGATATACAACGTTATAGACGTATATAATGTCCCCACCGGGATGTACGGTCCGACAGGCCAGGAATGTTATCAACTATTACATCCGAGATGTTCGGTTGCCTTAGGTTATTATATATAACGTTATAGACGTATATAATGTTCCCACCGAGAAGTAGGGACTGACATGCCAGGAATGTTGTAAAATATTACAACCGAGATGTCAGGTTGCGTTAGGTTAGGATATACAACGTTATAGACTTATAGAAAGTTCCCACCGAGATGTAGGGACCGACATGCCAGGAATGTTGTAAAATATTACATCCGAGATGTTACGTTGCTTTAGGTTAGGATATACAACGTTATAGACGTATAGAATGTTCCCACCGAGAAATAGGGGCCGAGGGGTCAGGAATGTTGTAAAATATTACACCCGAGATGTTAGGTTCCCTTAGGTTAGGATATACAGCGTTATAGACGTATAGAATGTTCCCACCGAGATGTAGGGACCGACATGCCAGGAATTTTGTAAAATTTTACATCCGAGATGTTAGGTTGCTTTAGGTTAGGATATACAACGATATACGTATATAATGTCTCCATCGATAAGCAGGCGACGACACGCCAGAATGTTGTAAAATATTACATCCGAGATGTTAGGTTCCCTAAGGTTAGGATATACAACGTTATAGACGTATCTAATGTCCCCATCGAGAAGCAGGCGACGACAGGCCAGAATGTTGTAAAATATTACATCCGATATGTTAGGTTGCCTTAGGCTAGGATATATAACGTGATAGACGTATATAATGTTCCCACCGAGAAATAGGGGCCGACGCGTCAGGAATGTTGTAAAATATTACATACCAGATGTTAGGTTGCGTTAGGTTGGGATATACAACGTTATAGACGTATATAATGTCCCCATCGAAAAGCAGGCGACGACGCGCCAGGAATGTTGTAAAATATTACATCCGAGATGTTATGTTGCCTTGCGTTAGGATATATAACGTTATAGACGTATATAATGTTACCACCGAGATGTACGTGTCGACACGCCAGGAATGTTATCAACTATTACATCGGAGATGTTCGGTTGCCTTGGGTTATGATATATAACGTTATAGACGTATATAATGTTAACACCGAGATGTAGGGACTGACATGCTAGGAATGTTGTAAAATATTACATCCGAGATGTTAGGTTGCGTAAGGTTAGGATATACAACGATATAGACGTATAGAATGTTCTCACCGAGAAGTAGGGACCGACATGCCAGGAATGTTGTAAAATATTACACCCGAGATGTTAGGTTCCGTTAGGTTAGGATATATAACGTTATAGACGTATAGAATGTTCCCACCGAGAAATAGGGGCCGACGCGTCAGGAATGTTGTAAAATATTACACCCGAGATGTTAGGTTCTCTTAGGTTAGGATATACAACGTCATAGACATATAGAATGTTCCCACCGAGAAATAGGGGCCGAGGGGTCAGGAATGTTGTAAAATATTACACCCGAGATGTTAGGTTCCCTTAGGTTAGGATATACAACGTTATAGACGTATAGAAAGTTCCCACGGTGATGTAGGGACCGACATGCCAGGAATGTTGTAAAATATTACATCCGAGATGTTAGGTTGCTTTAGGTTAGGATATACAACGATATACGTATATAATGTCTCCATCGATAAGCAGGCGACGACACGCCAGAATGTTGTAAAATATTACATCCGAGATGTTAGGTTCCCTTAGGTTAGGATATACAACGTTATAGATGTATCTAATGTCCCCATCGAGAAGCAGGCGACGACACGCCAGAATGTTGTAAAATATTACATCCGATATGTTAGGTTGCCTTAGGCTAGGATATATAACGTGATAGACGTATATAATGTTCCCACCGAGAAATAGGGGCCGACGAGTCAGGAATGTTGTAAAATATTACATCCCAGATGTTAGGTTGCGTTAGGTTAGGATATACAACGTTATAGACGTATATAATGTTACCACCGAGAAGCAGGGACTGACATGCCAGGAATGTTTTAAAATATTACAGCCGAGATGTTACGTTGCTTTAGGTTAGGATATATATCGTTATAGACTAATATAATGTTCCCACCGAGACGTGGGGACCGACATGCCAGGAATCTTGTAAAATATTACAGCCCAAATGTTAGGTTGCGTTAGGTTAGGATATACAACGTTATAGACGTATATAATGTCCCCACCGGGATGTACGGGCCGACAGGCCTGGAATGTTATCAACTATTACATCCGAGGTGTTCGGTTGCCTTAGGTTATTATATATAACGTTATAGACGTATATAATGTTCCCACCGAGAAGTAGGGACTGACATGCCAGGAATGTTGGAAAATATTACAACCGAGATGTCAGGTTGCGTTAGGTTAGGATATACAACGTTATAGACTTATAGAAAGTTCCCACCGAGATGTAGGGACCGACATGCCAGGAATGTTGTAAAATATTACATCCGAGATGTTACGTTGCTTTAGGTTAGGATATACAACGTTATAGACGTATAGAATGTTCCCACCGAGAAATAGGGGCCGAGGGGTCAGGAATGTCGTAAAATATTACACCCGAGATGTTAGGTTCCCTTAGGTTAGGATATACAGCGTTATAGACGTATCTAATGTCCCCATCGAGAAGCAGGCGACGACAGGCCAGAATGTTGTAAAATATTACATCCGATATGTTAGGTTGCCTTAGGCTAGGATATATAACGTGATAGACGTATATAATGTTCCCACCGAGAAATAGGGGCCGACGCGTCAGGAATGTTGTAAAATATTACATACCAGATGTTAGGTTGCGTTAGGTTGGGATATACAACGTTATAGACGTATATAATGTCCCCATCGAAAAGCAGGCGACGACGCGCCAAGAATGTTGTAAAATATTACATCCGAGATGTTATGTTGCCTTGCGTTAGGATATATAACGTTATAGACGTATATAATGTTACCACCGAGATGTACGTGTCGACACGCCAGGAATGTTATCAACTATTACATCGGAGATGTTCGGTTGCCTTGGGTAATGATATATAACGTTATAGACGTATATAATGTTAACACCGAGATGTAGGGACTGACATGCTAGGAATGTTGTAAAATATTACATCCGAGATGTTAGGTTGCGTAAGGTTAGGATATACAACGTTATAGGCGTATAGAATGTTCTCACCGAGAAGTAGGGACCGACATGCCAGGAATGTTGTAAAATATTACACCCGAGATGTTAGGTTCCCTTAGGTTAGGATATATAACGTTATAGACGTATAGAATGTTCCCACCGAGAAATAGGGGCCGACGCGTCAGGAATGTTGTAAAATATTACACCCGAGATGTTAGGTTCTCTTAGGTTAGGATATACAACGTCATAGACATATAGAATGTTCCCACCGAGAAATAGGGGCCGAGGGGTCAGGAATGTTGTAAAATATTACACCCGAGATGTTAGGTTCCCTTAGGTTAGGATATACAACGTTATAGACGTATAGAAATTTCCCACGGTGATGTAGGGACCGACATGCCAGGAATGTTGTAAAATATTACATCCGAGATGTTAGGTTGCTTTAGGTTAGGATATACAACGATATTCGTATATAATGTCTCCATCGATAAGCAGGCGACGACACGCCAGAATGTTGTAAAATATTACATCCGAGATGTTAGGTTCCCTTAGGTTAGGATATACAACGTTATAGACGTATCTAATGTCCCCATCGAGAAGCAGGCGACGACACGCCAGAATGTTGTAAAATATTACATCCGATATGTTAGGTTGCCTTAGGCTAGGATATATAACGTGATAGACGTATATAATGTTCCCACCGAGAAATAGGGGCCGACGAGTCAGGAATGTTGTAAAATATTACATCCCAGATGTTAGGTTGCGTTAGGTTAGGATATACAACGTTATAGACGTATATAATGTTACCACCGAGAAGCAGGGACTGACATGCCAGGAATGTTTTAAAATATTACAGCCGAGATGTTACGTTGCTTTAGGTTAGGATATATATCGTTATAGACTAATATAATGTTCCCACCGAGACGTGGGGACCGACATGCCAGGAATCTTGTAAAATATTACAGCCCAAATGTTAGGTTGCGTTAGGTTAGGATATACAACGTTATAGACGTATATAATGTCCCCACCGGGATGTACGGGCCGACAGGCCAGGAATGTTATCAACTATTACATCCGAGATGTTCGGTTGCCTTAGGTTATTATATATAACGTTATAGACGTATATAATGTTCCCACCGAGAAGTAGGGACTGACATGCCAGGAATGTTGGAAAATATTACAACCGAGATGTCAGGTTGCGTTAGGTTAGGATATACAACGTTATAGACTTATAGAAAGTTCCCACCGAGATGTAGGGACCGACATGCCAGGAATGTTGTAAAATATTACATCCGAGATGTTACGTTGCTTTAGGTTAGGATATACAACGTTATAGACGTATAGAATGTTCCCACCGAGAAATAGGGGCCGAGGGGTCAGGAATGTTGTAAAATATTACACCCGAGATGTTAGGTTCCCTTAGGTTAGGATATACAGCGTTATAGACGTATAGAATGTTCCCACCGAGATGTAGGGACCGACATGCCAGGAATTTTGTAAAATATTACATCCGAGATGTTAGGTTGCTTTAGGTTAGGATATACAACGATATACGTATATAATGTCTCCATCGATAAGCAGGCGACGACACGCCAGAATGTTGTAAAATATTACATCCGAGATGTTAGGTTCCCTAAGGTTAGGATATACAACGTTATAGACGTATCTAATGTCCCCATCGAGAAGCAGGCGACGACACGCCAGAATGTTGTAAAATATTACATCCGATATGTTAGGTTGCCTTAGGCTAGGATATATAACGTGATAGACGTATATAATGTTCCCACCGAGAAATAGGGGCCGACGCGTCAGGAATGTTGTAAAATATTACATACCAGATGTTAGGTTGCGTTAGGTTGGGATATACAACGTTATAGATGTATATAATGTCCCCATCGAAAAGCAGGCGACGACGCGCCAGGAATGTTGTAAAATATTACATCCGAGATGTTATGTTGCCTTGCGTTAGGATATATAACGTTATAGACGTATATAATGTTACCACCGAGATGTACGTGTCGACACGCCAGGAATGTTATCAACTATTACATCGGAGATGTTCGGTTGCCTTGGGTTATGATATATAACGTTATAGACGTATATAATGTTAACACCGAGATGTAGGGACTGACATGCTAGGAATGTTGTAAAATATTACATCCGAGATGTTAGGTTGCGTAAGGTTAGGATATACAACGTTATAGACGTATAGAATGTTCTCACCGAGAAGTAGGGACCGACATGCCAGGAATGTTGTAAAATATTACACCCGAGATGTTAGGTTCCCTTAGGTTAGGATATATAACGTTATAGACGTATAGAATGTTCCCACCGAGAAATAGGGGCCGACGCGTCAGGAATGTTGTAAAATATTACACCCGAGATGTTAGGTTCCCTTAGGTTAGGATATACAACGTTATAGATGTATAGAATGTTCCCACCGAGAAATTGGGGCCGAGGGGTCAGGAATGTTGTAAAATATCACACCCGAGATGTTAGGTTCCCTTAGGTTAGGATATACAACGTTATAGACGTATAGAAAGTTCCCACGGTGATGTAGGGACCGACATGCCAGGAATGTTGTAAAATATTACATCCGAGATGTTAGGTTGCTTTAGGTTAGGATATACAACGATATACGTATATAATGTCTCCATCGATAAGCAGGCGACGACACGCCAGAATGTTGTAAAATATTACATCCGAGATGTTAGGTTCCCTTAGGTTAGGATATACAACGTTATAGACGTATCTAATGTCCCCATCGAGAAGCAGGCGACGACACGCCAGAATGTTGTAAAATATTACATCCGATATGTTAGGTTGCCTTAGGCTTGGATATATAACGTGATAGACGTATATAATGTTCCCACCGAGAAATAGGGGCCGACGAGTCAGGAATGTTGTAAAATATTACATCCCAGATGTTAGGTTGCGTTAGGTTAGGATATACAACGTTATAGACGTATATAATGTTACCACCGAGAAGCAGGGACTGACATGCCAGGAATGTTTTAAAATATTACAGCCGAGATGTTACGTTGCTTTAGGTTAGGATATATATCGTTATAGACTAATATAATGTTCCCACCGAGACGTGGGGACCGACATGCCAGGAATCTTGTAAAATATTACAGCCGAGATGTTAGGTTGCGTTAGGTTAGGATATACAACGTTATAGACGTATATAATGTCCCCACCGGGATGTACGGTCCGACAGGCCAGGAATGTTATCAACTATTACATCCGAGATGTTCGGTTGCCTTAGGTTATTATATATAACGTTATAGACGTATATAATGTTCCCACCGAGAAGTAGGGACTGACATGCCAGGAATGTTGTAAAATATTACAACCGAGATGTCAGGTTGCGTTAGGTTAGGATATACAACGTTATAGACTTATAGAAAGTTCCCACCGAGATGTAGGGACCGACATGCCAGGAATGTTGTAAAATATTACATCCGAGATGTTACGTTGCTTTAGGTTAGGATATACAACGTTATAGACGTATAGAATGTTCCCACCGAGAAATAGGGGCCGAGGGGTCAGGAATGTTGTAAAATATTACACCCGAGATGTTAGGTTCCCTTAGGTTAGGATATACAGCGTTATAGACGTATAGAATGTTCCCACCGAGATGTAGGGACCGACATGCCAGGAATTTTGTAAAATATTACATCCGAGATGTTAGGTTGCTTTAGGTTAGGATATACAACGATATACGTATATAATGTCTCCATCGATAAGCAGGCGACGACACGCCAGAATGTTGTAAAATATTACATCCGAGATCTTAGGTTCCCTAAGGTTAGGATATACAACGTTATAGACGTATCTAATGTCCCCATCGAGAAGCAGGCGACGACAGGCCAGAATGTTGTAAAATATTACATCCGATATGTTAGGTTGCCTTAGGCTAGGATATATAACGTGATAGACGTATATAATGTTCCCACCGAGAAATAGGGGCCGACGCGTCAGGAATGTTGTAAAATATTACATACCAGATGTTAGGTTGCGTTAGGTTGGGATATACAACGTTATAGACGTATATAATGTCCCCATCGAAAAGCAGGCGACGACGCGCCAGGAATGTTGTAAAATATTACATCCGAGATGTTATGTTGCCTTGCGTTAGGATATATAACGTTATAGACGTATATAATGTTACCACCGAGATGTACGTGTCGACACGCCAGGAATGTTATCAACTATTACATCGGAGATGTTCGGTTGCCTTGGGTTATGATATATAACGTTATAGACGTATATAATGTTAACACCGAGATGTAGGGACTGACATGCTAGGAATGTTGTAAAATATTACATCCGAGATGTTAGGTTGCGTAAGGTTAGGATATACAACGATATAGACGTATAGAATGTTCTCACCGAGAAGTAGGGACCGACATGCCAGGAATATTGTAAAATATTACACCCGAGATGTTAGGTTCCCTTAGGTTAGGATATATAACGTTATAGACGTATAGAATGTTCCCACCGAGAAATAGGGGCCGACGCGTCAGGAATGTTGTAAAATATTACACCCGAGATGTTAGGTTCTCTTAGGTTAGGATATACAACGTCATAGACATATAGAATGTTCCCACCGAGAAATAGGGGCCGAGGGGTCAGGAATGTTGTAAAATATTACACCCGAGATGTTAGGTTCCCTTAGGTTAGGATATACAACGTTATAGACGTATAGAAAGTTCCCACGGTGATGTAGGGACCGACATGCCAGGAATGTTGTAAAATATTACATCCGAGATGTTAGGTTGCTTTAGGTTAGGATATACAACGATATACGTATATAATGTCTCCATCGATAAGCAGGCGACGACACGCCAGAATGTTGTAAAATATTACATCCGAGATGTTAGGTTCCCTTAGGTTAGGATATACAACGTTATAGATGTATCTAATGTCCCCATCGAGAAGCAGGCGACGACACGCCAGAATGTTGTAAAATATTACATCCGATATGTTAGGTTGCCTTAGGCTAGGATATATAACGTGATAGACGTATATAATGTTCCCACCGAGAAATAGGGGCCGACGAGTCAGGAATGTTGTAAAATATTACATCCCAGATGTTAGGTTGCGTTAGGTTAGGATATACAACGTTATAGACGTATATAATGTTACCACCGAGAAGCAGGGACTGACATGCCAGGAATGTTTTAAAATATTACAGCCGAGATGTTACGTTGCTTTAGGTTAGGATATATATCGTTATAGACTAATATAATGTTCCCACCGAGACGTGGGGACCGACATGCCAGGAATCTTGTAAAATATTACAGCCCAAATGTTAGGTTGCGTTAGGTTAGGATATACAACGTTATAGACGTATATAATGTCCCCACCGGGATGTACGGGCCGACAGGCCAGGAATGTTATCAACTATTACATCCGAGATGTTCGGTTGCCTTAGGTTATTATATATAACGTTATAGACGTATATAATGTTCCCACCGAGAAGTAGGGACTGACATGCCAGGAATGTTGGAAAATATTACAACCGAGATGTCAGGTTGCGTTAGGTTAGGATATACAACGTTATAGACTTATAGAAAGTTCCCACCGAGATGTAGGGACCGACATGCCAGGAATGTTGTAAAATATTACATCCGAGATGTTACGTTGCTTTAGGTTAGGATATACAACGTTATAGACGTATAGAATGTTCCCACCGAGAAATAGGGGCCGAGGGGTCAGGAATGTTGTAAAATATTACACCCGAGATGTTAGGTTCCCTTAGGTTAGGATATACAACGTTATAGACGTATAGAAAGTTCCCACGGTGATGTAGGGACCGACATGCCAGGAATGTTGTAAAATATTACATCCGAGATGTTAGGTTGCTTTAGGTTAGGATATACAACGATATACGTATATAATGTCTCCATCGATAAGCAGGCGACGACACGCCAGAATGTTGTAAAATATTACATCCGAGATGTTAGGTTCCCTTAGGTTAGGATATACAACGTTATAGACGTATCTAATGTCCCCATCGAGAAGCAGGCGACGACACGCCAGAATGTTGTAAAATATTACATCCGAGATGTTAGGTTCCCTTAGGTTAGGATATACAACGTTATAGACGTATCTAATGTCCCCATCGAGAAGCAGGCGACGACACGCCAGAATGTTGTAAAATATTACATCCGATATGTTAGGTTGCCTTAGGCTAGGATATATAACGTGATAGACGTATATAATGTTCCCACCGAGAAATAGGGGCCGACGAGTCAGGAATGTTGTAAAATATTACATCCCAGATGTTAGGTTGCGTTAGGTTAGGATATACAACGTTATAGACGTATATAATGTTACCACCGAGAAGCAGGGACTGACATGCCAGGAATGTTTTAAAATATTACAGCCGAGATGTTACGTTGCTTTAGGTTAGGATATATATCGTTATAGACTAATATAATGTTCCCACCGAGACGTGGGGACCGACATGCCAGGAATCTTGTAAAATATTATAGCCCAGATGTTAGGTTGCGTTAGGTTAGGATATACAACGTTATAGACGTATATAATGTCCCCACCGGGATGTACGGGCCGACAGGCCAGGAATGTTATCAACTATTACATCCGAGATGTTCGGTTGCCTTAGGTTATTATATATAACGTTATAGACGTATATAATGTTCCCACCGAGAAGTAGGGACTGACATGCCAGGAATGTTGGAAAATATTACAACCGAGATGTCAGGTTGCGTTAGGTTAGGATATACAACGTTATAGACTTATAGAAAGTTCCCACCGAGATGTAGGGACCGACATGCCAGGAATGTTGTAAAATATTACATCCGAGATGTTACGTTGCTTTAGGTTAGGATATACAACGTTATAGACGTATAGAATGTTCCCACCGAGAAATAGGGGCCGAGGGGTCAGGAATGTTGTAAAATATTACACCCGAGATGTTAGGTTCCCTTAGGTTAGGATATAGAGCGTTATAGACGTATAGAATGTTCCCACCGAGATGTAGGGACCGACATGCCAGGAATTTTGTAAAATATTACATCCGAGATGTTAGGTTGCTTTAGGTTAGGATATACAACGATATACGTATATAATGTCTCCATCGATAAGCAGGCGACGACACGCCAGAATGTTGTAAAATATTACATCCGAGATGTTAGGTTCCCTAAGGTTAGGATATACAACGTTATAGACGTATCTAATGTCCCCATCGAGAAGCAGGCGACGACAGGCCAGAATGTTGTAAAATATTACATCCGATATGTTAGGTTGCCTTAGGCTAGGATATATAACGTGATAGACGTATATAATGTTCCCACCGAGAAATAGGGGCCGACGCGTCAGGAATGTTGTAAAATATTACATACCAGATGTTAGGTTGCGTTAGGTTGGGATATACAACGTTATAGACGTATATAATGTCCCCATCGAAAAGCAGGCGACGACGCGCCAGGAATGTTGTAAAATATTACATCCGAGATGTTATGTTGCCTTGCGTTAGGATATATAACGTTATAGACGTATATAATGTTACCACCGAGATGTACGTGTCGACACGCCAGGAATGTTATCAACTATTACATCGGAGATGTTCGGTTGCCTTGGGTTATGATATATAACGTTATAGACGTATATAATGTTAACACCGAGATGTAGGGACTGACATGCTAGGAATGTTGTAAAATATTACATCCGAGATGTTAGGTTGCGTAAGGTTAGGATATACAACGTTATAGACGTATAGAATGTTCTCACCGAGAAGTAGGGACCGACATGCCAGGAATGTTGTAAAATATTACACCCGAGATGTTAGGTTCCCTTAGGTTAGGATATATAACGTTATAGACGTATAGAATGTTCCCACCGAGAAATAGGGGCCGACGCGTCAGGAATGTTGTAAAATATTACACCCGAGATGTTAGGTTCTCTTAGGTTAGGATATACAACGTCATAGACATATAGAATGTTCCCACCGAGAAATAGGGGCCGAGGGGTCAGGAATGTTGTAAAATATTACACCCGAGATGTTAGGTTCCCTTAGGTTAGGATATACAACGTTATAGACGTATAGAAAGTTCCCACGGTGATGTAGGGACCGACATGCCAGGAATGTTGTAAGATATTACATCCGAGATGTTAGGTTGCTTTAGGTTAGGATATACAACGATATACGTATATAATGTCTCCATCGATAAGCAGGCGACGACACGCCAGAATGTTGTAAAATATTACATCCGAGATGTTAGGTTCCCTTAGGTTAGGATATACAACGTTATAGACGTATCTAATGTCCCCATCGAGAAGCAGGCGACGACACGCCAGAATGTTGTAAAATATTACATCCGATATGTTAGGTTGCCTTAGGCTAGGATATATAACGTGATAGACGTATATAATGTTCCCACCGAGAAATAGGGGCCGACGAGTCAGGAATGTTGTAAAATATTACATCCCAGATGTTAGGTTGCGTTAGGTTAGGATATACAACGTTATAGACGTATATAATGTTACCACCGAGAAGCAGGGACTGACATGCCAGGAATGTTTTAAAATATTACAGCCGAGATGTTACGTTGCTTTAGGTTAGGATATATATCGTTATAGACTAATATAATGTTCCCACCGAGACGTGGGGACCGACATGCCAGGAATCTTGTAAAATATTATAGCCCAGATGTTAGGTTGCGTTAGGTTAGGATATACAACGTTATAGACGTATATAATGTCCCCACCGGGATGTACGGGCCGACAGGCCAGGAATGTTATCAACTATTACATCCGAGATGTTCGGTTGCCTTAGGTTATTATATATAACGTTATAGACGTATATAATGTTCCCACCGAGAAGTAGGGACTGACATGCCAGGAATGTTGGAAAATATTACAACCGAGATGTCAGGTTGCGTTAGGTTAGGATATACAACGTTATAGACTTATAGAAAGTTCCCACCGAGATGTAGGGACCGACATGCCAGGAATGTTGTAAAATATTACATCCGAGATGTTACGTTGCTTTAGGTTAGGATATACAACGTTATAGACGTATAGAATGTTCCCACCGAGAAATAGGGGCCGAGGGGTCAGGAATGTTGTAAAATATTACACCCGAGATGTTAGGTTCCCTTAGGTTAGGATATAGAGCGTTATAGACGTATAGAATGTTCCCACCGAGATGTAGGGACCGACATGCCAGGAATTTTGTAAAATATTACATCCGAGATGTTAGGTTGCTTTAGGTTAGGATATACAACGATATACGTATATAATGTCTCCATCGATAAGCAGGCGACGACACGCCAGAATGTTGTAAAATATTACATCCGAGATGTTAGGTTCCCTAAGGTTAGGATATACAACGTTATAGACGTATCTAATGTCCCAATCGAGAAGCAGGCGACGACAGGCCAGAATGTTGTAAAATATTACATCCGATATGTTAGGTTGCCTTAGGCTAGGATATATAACGTGATAGACGTATATAATGTTCCCACCGAGAAATAGGGGCCGACGCGTCAGGAATGTTGTAAAATATTACATACCAGATGTTAGGTTGCGTTAGGTTGGGATATACAACGTTATAGACGTATATAATGTCCCCATCGAAAAGCAGGCGACGACGCGCCAGGAATGTTGCAAAATATTACATCCGAGATGTTATGTTGCCTTGCGTTAGGATATATAACGTTATAGACGTATATAATGTTACCACCGAGATGTACGTGTCGACACGCCAGGAATGTTATCAACTATTACATCGGAGATGTTCGGTTGCCTTGGGTTATGATATATAACGTTATAGACGTATATAATGTTAACACCGAGATGTAGGGACTGACATGCTAGGAATGTTGTAAAATATTACATCCGAGATGTTAGGTTGCGTAAGGTTAGGATATACAACGTTATAGACGTATAGAATGTTCTCACCGAGAAGTAGGGACCGACATGCCAGGAATGTTGTAAAATATTACACCCGAGATGTTAGGTTCCCTTAGGTTAGGATATATAACGTTATAGACGTATAGAATGTTCCCACCGAGAAATAGGGGCCGACGCGTCAGGAATGTTGTAAAATATTACACCCGAGATGTTAGGTTCTCTTAGGTTAGGATATACAACGTCATAGACATATAGAATGTTCCCACCGAGAAATAGGGGCCGAGGGGTCAGGAATGTTGTAAAATATTACACCCGAGATGTTAGGTTCCCTTAGGTTAGGATATACAACGTTATAGACGTATAGAAAGTTCCCACGGTGATGTAGGGACCGACATGCCAGGAATGTTGTAAAATATTACATCCGAGATGTTAGGGTGCTTTAGGTTAGGATATACAACGATATACGTATATAATGTCTCCATCGATAAGCAGGCGACGACACGCCAGAATGTTGTAAAATATTACATCCGAGATGTTAGGTTCCCTTAGGTTAGGTTATACAACGTTATAGACGTATCTAATGTCCCCATCGAGAAGCAGGCGACGACACGCCAGAATGTTGTAAAATATTACATCCGATATGTTAGGTTGCCTTAGGCTAGGATATATAACGTGATAGACGTATATAATGTTCCCACCGAGAAATAGGGGCCGACGAGTCAGGAATGTTGTAAAATATTACATCCCAGATGTTAGGTTGCGTTAGGTTAGGATATACAACGTTATAGACGTATATAATGTTACCACCGAGAAGCAGGGACTGACATGCCAGGAATGTTTTAAAATATTACAGCCGAGATGTTACGTTGCTTTAGGTTAGGATATATATCGTTATAGACTAATATAATGTTCCCACCGAGACGTGGGGACCGACATGCCAGGAATCTTGTAAAATATTACAGCCCAGATGTTAGGTTGCGTTAGGTTAGGATATACAACGTTATAGACGTATATAATGTCCCCACCGGGATGTACGGGCCGACAGGCCAGGAATGTTATCAACTATTACATCCGAGATGTTCGGTTGCCTTAGGTTATTATATATAACGTTATAGACGTTTATAATGTTCCCACCGAGAAGTAGGGACTGACATGCCAGGAATGTTGGAAAATATTACAACCGAGATGTCAGGTTGCGTTAGGTTAGGATATACAACGTTATAGACTTATAGAAAGTTCCCACCGAGATGTAGGGACCGACATGCCAGGAATGTTGTAAAATATTACATCCGAGATGTTACGTTGCTTTAGGTTAGGATATACAACGTTATAGACGTATAGAATGTTCCCACCGAGAAATAGGGGCCGAGGGGTCAGGAATGTTGTAAAATATTACACCCGAGATGTTAGGTTCCCTTAGGTTAGGATATACAGCGTTATAGACGTATAGAATGTTCCCACCGAGATGTAGGGACCGACATGCCAGGAATTTTGTAAAATATTACATCCGAGATGTTAGGTTGCTTTAGGTTAGGATATACAACGATATACGTATATAATGTCTCCATCGATAAGCAGGCGACGACACGCCAGAATGTTGTAAAATATTACATCCGAGATGTTAGGTTCCCTAAGGTTAGGATATACAACGTTATAGACGTATCTAATGTCCCCATCGAGAAGCAGGCGACGACAGGCCAGAATGTTGTAAAATATTACATCCGATATGTTAGGTTGCCTTAGGCTAGGATATATAACGTGATAGACGTATATAATGTTCCCACCGAGAAATAGGGGCCGACGCGTCAGGAATGTTGTAAAATATTACATACCAGATGTTAGGTTGCGTTAGGTTGGGATATACAACGTTATAGACGTATATAATGTCCCCATCGAAAGGCAGGCGACGACGCGCCAGGAATGTTGTAAAATATTACATCCGAGATGTTATGTTGCCTTGCGTTAGGATATATAACGTTATAGACGTATATAATGTTACCACCGAGATGTACGTGTCGACACGCCAGGAATGTTATCAACTATTACATCGGAGATGTTCGGTTGCCTTGGGTTATGATATATAACGTTATAGACGTATATAATGTTAACACCGAGATGTAGGGACTGACATGCTAGGAATGTTGTAAAATATTACATCCGAGATGTTAGGTTGCGTAAGGTTAGGATATACAACGTTATAGACGTATAGAATGTTCTCACCGAGAAGTGGGGACCGACATGCCAGGAATGTTGTAAAATATTACACCCGAGATGTTAGGTTCCCTTAGGTTAGGATATATAACGTTATAGACGTATAGTATGTTCCCACCGAGAAATAGGGGCCGACGCGTCAGGAATGTTGTAAAATATTACACCCGAGATGTTAGGTTCTCTTAGGTTAGGATATACAACGTCATAGACATATAGAATGTTCCCACCGAGAAATAGGGGCCGAGGGGTCAGGAATGTTGTAAAATATTACACCCGAGATGTTAGGTTCCCTTAGGTTAGGATATACAACGTTATAGACGTATAGAAAGTTCCCACGGTGATGTAGGGACCGACATGCCAGGAATGTTGTAAAATATTACATCCGAGATGTTAGGTTGCTTTAGGTTAGGATATACAACGATATACGTATATAATGTCTCCATCGATAAGCAGGCGACGACACGCCAGAATGTTGTAAAATATTACATCCGAGATGTTAGGTTCCCTTAGGTTAGGATATACAACGTTATAGACGTATCTAATGTCCCCACCGAGAAGCAGGCGACGACACGCCAGAATGTTGTAAAATATTACATCCGATATGTTAGGTTGCCTTAGGCTAGGATATATAACGTGATAGACGTATATAATGTTAACACCGAGATGTAGGGACTGACATGCTAGGAATGTTGTAAAATATTACATCCGAGATGTTAGGTTGCGTAAGGTTAGGATATACAACGTTATAGACGTATAGAATGTTCTCACCGAGAAGTGGGGACCGACATGCCAGGAATGTTGTAAAATATTACACCCGAGATGTTAGGTTCCCTTAGGTTAGGATATATAACGTTATAGACGTATAGTATGTTCCCACCGAGAAATAGGGGCCGACGCGTCAGGAATGTTGTAAAATATTACACCCGAGATGTTAGGTTCTCTTAGGTTAGGATATACAACGTCATAGACATATAGAATGTTCCCACCGAGAAATAGGGGCCGAGGGGTCAGGAATGTTGTAAAATATTACACCCGAGATGTTAGGTTCCCTTAGGTTAGGATATACAACGTTATAGACGTATAGAAAGTTCCCACGGTGATGTAGGGACCGACATGCCAGGAATGTTGTAAAATATTACATCCGAGATGTTAGGTTGCTTTAGGTTAGGATATACAACGATATACGTATATAATGTCTCCATCGATAAGCAGGCGACGACACGCCAGAATGTTGTAAAATATTACATCCGAGATGTTAGGTTCCCTTAGGTTAGGATATACAACGTTATAGACGTATCTAATGTCCCCACCGAGAAGCAGGCGACGACACGCCAGAATGTTGTAAAATATTACATCCGATATGTTAGGTTGCCTTAGGCTAGGATATATAACGTGATAGACGTATATAATGTTCCCACCGAGAAATAGGGGCCGACGAGTCAGGAATGTTGTAAAATATTACATCCCAGATGTTAGGTTGCGTTAGGTTAGGATATACAACGTTGTAGACGTATATAATGTTACCACCGAGAAGCAGGGACTGACATGCCAGGAATGTTTTAAAATATTACAGCCGAGATGTTACGTTGCTTTAGGTTAGGATATATATCGTTATAGACTAATATAATGTTCCCACCGAGACGTGGGGACCGACATGCCAGGAATCTTGTAAAATATTATAGCCCAGATGTTAGGTTGCGTTAGGTTAGGATATACAACGTTATAGACGTATATAATGTCCCCACCGGGATGTACGGGCCGACAGGCCAGGAATGTTATCAACTATTACATCCGAGATGTTCGGTTGCCTTAGGTTATTATATATAACGTTATAGACGTATATAATGTTCCCACCGAGAAGTAGGGACTGACATGCCAGGAATGTTGGAAAATATTACAACCGAGATGTCAGGTTGCGTTAGGTTAGGATATACAACGTTATAGGCTTATAGAAAGTTCCCACCGAGATGTAGGGACCGACATGCCAGGAATGTTGTAAAATATTACATCCGAGATGTTACGTTGCTTTAGGTTAGGATATACAACGTTATAGACGTATAGAATGTTCCCACCGAGAAATAGGGGCCGAGGGGTCAGGAATGTTGTAAAATATTACACCCTAGATGTTAGGTTCCCTTAGGTTAGGATATAGAGCGTTATAGACGTATAGAATGTTCCCACCGAGATGTAGGGACCGACATGCCAGGAATTTTTAAAATATTACATCCGAGATGTTAGGTTGCTTTAGGTTAGGATATACAACGATATACGTATATAATGTCTCCATCGATAAGCAGGCGACGACACGCCAGAATGTTGTAAAATATTACATCCGAGATGTTAGGTTCCCTAAGGTTAGGATATACAACGTTATAGACGTATCTAATGTCCCAATCGAGAAGCAGGCGACGACAGGCCAGAATGTTGTAAAATATTACATCCGATATGTTAGGTTGCCTTAGGCTAGGATATATAACGTGATAGACGTATATAATGTTCCCACCGAGAAATAGGGGCCGACGCGTCAGGAATGTTGTAAAATATTACATACCAGATGTTAGGTTGCGTTAGGTTGGGATATACAACGTTATAGACGTATATAATGTCCCCATCGAAAAGCAGGCGACGACGCGCCAGGAATGTTGCAAAATATTACATCCGAGATGTTATGTTGCCTTGCGTTAGGATATATAACGTTATAGACGTATATAATGTTACCACCGAGATGTACGTGTCGACACGCCAGGAATGTTATCAACTATTACATCGGAGATGTTCGGTTGCCTTGGGTTATGATATATAACGTTATAGACGTATATAATGTTAACACCGAGATGTAGGGACTGACATGCTAGGAATGTTGTAAAATATTACATCCGAGATGTTAGGTTGCGTAAGGTTAGGATATACAACGTTATAGACGTATAGAATGTTCTCACCGAGAAGTAGGGACCGACATGCCAGGAATGTTGTAAAATATTACACCCGAGATGTTAGGTTCCCTTAGGTTAGGATATATAACGTTATAGACGTATAGAATGTTCCCACCGAGAAATAGGGGCCGACGCGTCAGGAATGTTGTAAAATATTACACCCGAGATGTTAGGTTCTCTTAGGTTAGGATATACAACGTCATAGACATATAGAATGTTCCCACCGAGAAATAGGGGCCGAGGGGTCAGGAATGTTGTAAAATATTACACCCGAGATGTTAGGTTCCCTTAGGTTAGGATATACAACGTTATAGACGTATAGAAAGTTCCCACGGTGATGTAGGGACCGACATGCCAGGAATGTTGTAAAATATTACATCCGAGATGTTAGGTTGCTTTAGGTTAGGATATACAACGATATACGTATATAATGTCTCCATCGATAAGCAGGCGACGACACGCCAGAATGTTGTAAAATATTACATCCGAGATGTTAGGTTCCCTTAGGTTAGGGTATACAACGTTATAGACGTATCTAATGTCCCCATCGAGAAGCAGGCGACGACACGCCAGAATGTTGTAAAATATTACATCCGATATGTTAGGTTGCCTTAGGCTAGGATATATAACGTGATAGACGTATATAATGTTCCCACCGAGAAATAGGGGCCGACGAGTCAGGAATGTTGTAAAATATTACATCCCAGATGTTAGGTTGCGTTAGGTTAGGATATACAACGTTATAGACGTATATAATGTTACCACCGAGAAGCAGGGACTGACATGCCAGGAATGTTTTAAAATATTACAGCCGAGATGTTACGTTGCTTTAGGTTAGGATATATATCGTTATAGACTAATATAATGTTCCCACCGAGACGTGGGGACGGACATGCCAGGAATCTTGTAAAATATTACAGCCCAGATGTTAGGTTGCGTTAGGTTAGGATATACAACGTTATAGACGTATATAATGTCCCCACCGGGATGTACGGGCCGACAGGCCAGGAATGTTATCAACTATTACATCCGAGATGTTCGGTTGCCTTAGGTTATTATATATAACGTTATAGACGTATATAATGTTCCCACCGAGAAGTAGGGACTGACATGCCAGGAATGTTGGAAAATATTACAACCGAGATGTCAGGTTGCGTTAGGTTAGGATATACAACGTTATAGACTTATAGAAAGTTCCCACCGAGATGTAGGGACCGACATGCCAGGAATGTTGTAAAATATTACATCCGAGATGTTACGTTGCTTTAGGTTAGGATATACAACGTTATAGACGTATAGAATGTTCCCACCGAGAAATAGGGGCCGAGGGGTCAGGAATGTTGTAAAATATTACACCCGAGATGTTAGGTTCCCTTAGGTTAGGATATACAGCGTTATAGACGTATAGAATGTTCCCATCGAAAAGCAGGCGACGACGCGCCAGGAATGTTGTAAAATATTACATCCGAGATGTTATGTTGCCTTGCGTTAGGATATATAACGTTATAGACGTATATAATGTTACCACCGAGATGTACGTGTCGACACGCCAGGAATGTTATCAACTATTACATCGGAGATGTTCGGTTGCCTAAGGTTAGGATATACAACGTTATAGACGTATCTAATGTCCCCATCGAGAAGCAGGCGACGACAGGCCAGAATGTTGTAAAATATTACATCCGATATGTTAGGTTGCCTTAGGCTAGGATATATAACGTGATAGACGTATATAATGTTCCCACCGAGAAATAGGGGCCGACGCGTCAGGAATGTTGTAAAATATTACATACCAGATGTTAGGTTGCGTTAGGTTGGGATATACAACGTTATAGACGTATATAATGTCCCCATCGAAAAGCAGGCGACGACGCGCCAGGAATGTTGCAAAATATTACATCCGAGATGTTATGTTGCCTTGCGTTAGGATATATAACGTTATAGACGTATATAATGTTACCACCGAGATGTACGTGTCGACACGCCAGGAATGTTATCAACTATTACATCGGAGATGTTCGGTTGCCTTGGGTTATGATATATAACGTTATAGACGTATATAATGTTAACACCGAGATGTAGGGACTGACATGCTAGGAATGTTGTAAAATATTACATCCGAGATGTTAGGTTGCGTAAGGTTAGGATATACAACGTTATAGACGTATAGAATGTTCTCACCGAGAAGTAGGGACCGACATGCCAGGAATGTTGTAAAATATTACACCCGAGATGTTAGGTTCCCTTAGGTTAGGATATATAACGTTATAGACGTATAGAATGTTCCCACCGAGAAATAGGGGCCGACGCGTCAGGAATGTTGTAAAATATTACACCCGAGATGTTAGGTTCTCTTAGGTTAGGATATACAACGTCATAGACATATAGAATGTTCCCACCGAGAAATAGGGGCCGAGGGGTCAGGAATGTTGTAAAATATTACACCCGAGATGTTAGGTTCCCTTAGGTTAGGATATACAACGTTATAGACGTATAGAAAGTTCCCACGGTGATGTAGGGACCGACATGCCAGGAATGTTGTAAGATATTACATCCGAGATGTTAGGTTTCTTTAGGTTAGGATATACAACGATATACGTATATAATGTCTCCATCGATAAGCAGGCGACGACACGCCAGAATGTTGTAAAATATTACATCCGAGATGTTAGGTTCCCTTAGGTTAGGATATACAACGTTATAGACGTATCTAATGTCCCCATCGAGAAGCAGGCGACGACACGCCAGAATGTTGTAAAATATTACATCCGATATGTTAGGTTGCCTTAGGCTAGGATATATAACGTGATAGACGTATATAATGTTCCCACCGAGAAATAGGGGCCGACGAGTCAGGAATGTTGTAAAATATTACATCCCAGATGTTAGGTTGCGTTAGGTTAGGATATACAACGTTATAGACGTATATAATGTTACCACCGAGAAGCAGGGACTGACATGCCAGGAATGTTTTAAAATATTACAGCCGAGATGTTACGTTGCTTTAGGTTAGGATATATATCGTTATAGACTAATATAATGTTCCCACCGAGACGTGGGGACGGACATGCCAGGAATCTTGTAAAATATTACAGCCCAGATGTTAGGTTGCGTTAGGTTAGGATATACAACGTTATAGACGTATATAATGTCCCCACCGGGATGTACGGGCCGACAGGCCAGGAATGTTATCAACTATTACATCCGAGATGTTCGGTTGCCTTAGGTTATTATATATAACGTTATAGACGTATATAATGTTCCCACCGAGAAGTAGGGACTGACATGCCAGGAATGTTGGAAAATATTACAACCGAGATGTCAGGTTGCGTTAGGTTAGGATATACAACGTTATAGACTTATAGAAAGTTCCCACCGAGATGTAGGGACCGACATGCCAGGAATGTTGTAAAATATTACATCCGAGATGTTACGTTGCTTTAGGTTAGGATATACAACGTTATAGACGTATAGAATGTTCCCACCGAGAAATAGGGGCCGAGGGGTCAGGAATGTTGTAAAATATTACACCCGAGATGTTAGGTTCCCTTAGGTTAGGATATAGAGCGTTATAGACGTATAGAATGTTCCCACCGAGATGTAGGGACCGACATGCCAGGAATTTTGTAAAATATTACATCCGAGATGTTAGGTTGCTTTAGGTTAGGATATACAACGATATACGTATATAATGTCTCCATCGATAAGCAGGCGACGACACGCCAGAATGTTGTAAAATATTACATCCGAGATGTTAGGTTCCCTAAGGTTAGGATATACAACGTTATAGACGTATCTAATGTCCCCATCGAGAAGCAGGCGACGACAGGCCAGAATGTTGTAAAATATTACATCCGATATGTTAGGTTGCCTTAGGCTAGGATATATAACGTGATAGACGTATATAATGTTCCCACCGAGAAATAGGGGCCGACGCGTCAGGAATGTTGTAAAATATTACATACCAGATGTTAGGTTGCGTTAGGTTGGGATATACAACGTTATAGACGTATATAATGTCCCCATCGAAAAGCAGGCGACGACGCGCCAGGAATGTTGTAAAATATTACATCCGAGATGTTATGTTGCCTTGCGTTAGGATATATAACGTTATAGACGTATATAATGTTACCACCGAGATGTACGTGTCGACACGCCAGGAATGTTATCAACTATTACATCGGAGATGTTCGGTTGCCTTGGGTTATGATATATAACGTTATAGACGTATATAATGTTAACACCGAGATGTAGGGACTGACATGCTAGGAATGTTGTAAAATATTACATCCGAGATGTTAGGTTGCGTAAGGTTAGGATATACAACGTTATAGACGTATAGAATGTTCTCACCGAGAAGTAGGGACCGACATGCCAGGAATGTTGTAAAATATTACACCCGAGATGTTAGGTTCCCTTAGGTTAGGATATATAACGTTATAGACGTATAGAATGTTCCCACCGAGAAATAGGGGCCGACGCGTCAGGAATGTTGTAAAATATTACACCCGAGATGTTAGGTTCTCTTAGGTTAGGATATACAACGTCATAGACATATAGAATGTTCCCACCGAGAAATAGGGGCCGAGGGGTCAGGAATGTTGTAAAATATTACACCCGAGATGTTAGGTTCCCTTAGGTTAGGATATACAACGTTATAGACGTATAGAAAGTTCCCACGGTGATGTAGGGACCGACATGCCAGGAATGTTGTAAGATATTACATCCGAGATGTTAGGTTTCTTTAGGTTAGGATATACAACGATATACGTATATAATGTCTCCATCGATAAGCAGGCGACGACACGCCAGAATGTTGTAAAATATTACATCCGAGATGTTAGGTTCCCTTAGGTTAGGATATACAACGTTATAGACGTATCTAATGTCCCCATCGAGAAGCAGGCGACGACACGCCAGAATGTTGTAAAATATTACATCCGATATGTTAGGTTGCCTTAGGCTAGGATATATAACGTGATAGACGTATATAATGTTCCCACCGAGAAATAGGGGCCGACGAGTCAGGAATGTTGTAAAATATTACATCCCAGATGTTAGGTTGCGTTAGGTTAGGATATACAACGTTATAGACGTATATAATGTTACCACCGAGAAGCAGGGACTGACATGCCAGGAATGTTTTAAAATATTACAGCCGAGATGTTACGTTGCTTTAGGTTAGGATATATATCGTTATAGACTAATATAATGTTCCCACCGAGACGTGGGGACCGACATGCCAGGAATCTTGTAAAATATTATAGCCCAGATGTTAGGTTGCGTTAGGTTAGGATATACAACGTTATAGACGTATATAATGTCCCCACCGGGATGTACGGGCCGACAGGCCAGGAATGTTATCAACTATTACATCCGAGATGTTCGGTTGCCTTAGGTTATTATATATAACGTTATAGACGTATATAATGTTCCCACCGAGAAGTAGGGACTGACATGCCAGGAATGTTGGAAAATATTACAACCGAGATGTCAGGTTGCGTTAGGTTAGGATATACAACGTTATAGACTTATAGAAAGTTCCCACCGAGATGTAGGGACCGACATGCCAGGAATGTTGTAAAATATTACATCCGAGATGTTACGTTGCTTTAGGTTAGGATATACAACGTTATAGACGTATAGAATGTTCCCACCGAGAAATAGGGGCCGAGGGGTCAGGAATGTTGTAAAATATTACACCCGAGATGTTAGGTTCCCTTAGGTTAGGATATAGAGCGTTATAGACGTATAGAATGTTCCCACCGAGATGTAGGGACCGACATGCCAGGAATTTTGTAAAATATTACATCCGAGATGTTAGGTTGCTTTAGGTTAGGATATACAACGATATACGTATATAATGTCTCCATCGATAAGCAGGCGACGACACGCCAGAATGTTGTAAAATATTACATCCGAGATGTTAGGTTCCCTAAGGTTAGGATATACAACGTTATAGACGTATCTAATGTCCCCATCGAGAAGCAGGCGACGACAGGCCAGAATGTTGTAAAATATTACATCCGATATGTTAGGTTGCCTTAGGCTAGGATATATAACGTGATAGACGTATATAATGTTCCCACCGAGAAATAGGGGCCGACGCGTCAGGAATGTTGTAAAATATTACATACCAGATGTTAGGTTGCGTTAGGTTGGGATATACAACGTTATAGACGTATATAATGTCCCCATCGAAAAGCAGGCGACGACGCGCCAGGAATGTTGTAAAATATTACATCCGAGATGTTATGTTGCCTTGCGTTAGGATATATAACGTTATAGACGTATATAATGTTACCACCGAGATGTACGTGTCGACACGCCAGGAATGTTATCAACTATTACATCGGAGATGTTCGGTTGCCTTGGGTTATGATATATAACGTTATAGACGTATATAATGTTAACACCGAGATGTAGGGACTGACATGCTAGGAATGTTGTAAAATATTACATCCGAGATGTTAGGTTGCGTAAGGTTAGGATATACAACGTTATAGACGTATAGAATGTTCTCACCGAGAAGTAGGGACCGACATGCCAGGAATGTTGTAAAATATTACACCCGAGATGTTAGGTTCCCTTAGGTTAGGATATATAACGTTATAGACGTATAGAATGTTCCCACCGAGAAATAGGGGCCGACGCGTCAGGAATGTTGTAAAATATTACACCCGAGATGTTAGGTTCTCTTAGGTTAGGATATACAACGTCATAGACATATAGAATGTTCCCACCGAGAAATAGGGGCCGAGGGGTCAGGAATGTTGTAAAATATTACACCCGAGATGTTAGGTTCCCTTAGGTTAGGATATACAACGTTATAGACGTATAGAAAGTTCCCACGGTGATGTAGGGACCGACATGCCAGGAATGTTGTAAAATATTACATCCGAGATGTTAGGTTGCTTTAGGTTAGGATATACAACGATATACGTATATAATGTCTCCATCGATAAGCAGGCGACGACACGCCAGAATGTTGTAAAATATTACATCCGAGATGTTAGGTTCCCTTAGGTTAGGATATACAACGTTATAGACGTATCTAATGTCCCCATCGAGAAGCAGGCGACGACACGCCAGAATGTTGTAAAATATTACATCCGATATGTTAGGTTGCCTTAGGCTAGGATATATAACGTGATAGACGTATATAATGTTCCCACCGAGAAATAGGGGCCGACGAGTCAGGAATGTCGTAAAATATTACATCCCAGATGTTAGGTTGCGTTAGGTTAGGATATACAACGTTATAGACGTATATAATGTTACCACCGAGAAGCAGGCACTGACATGCCAGGAATGTTTTAAAATATTACAGCCGAGATGTTACGTTGCTTTAGGTTAGGATATAT
The DNA here is from genome assembly GCA_963969225.1 of Xylocopa violacea. NCBI lineage: Eukaryota > Metazoa > Arthropoda > Insecta > Hymenoptera > Apidae > Xylocopa > Xylocopa violacea. The sequence continues at coordinate 56,070,812 of CAXAJV010000001.1, forward strand.
ATCGTTATAGACTAATATAATGTTCCCACCGAGACGTGGGGACCGACATGCCAGGAATCTTGTAAAATATTACAGCCCAGATGTTAGGTTGCGTTAGGTTAGGATATACAACGTTATAGACGTATATAATGTCCCCACCGGGATGTACGGGCCGACAGGCCAGGAATGTTATCAACTATTACATCCGAGATGTTCGGTTGCCTTAGGTTATTATATATAACGTTATAGACGTTTATAATGTTCCCACCGAGAAGTAGGGACTGACATGCCAGGAATGTTGGAAAATATTACAACCGAGATGTCAGGTTGCGTTAGGTTAGGATATACAACGTTATAGACTTATAGAAAGTTCCCACCGAGATGTAGGGACCGACATGCCAGGAATGTTGTAAAATATTACATCCGAGATGTTACGTTGCTTTAGGTTAGGATATACAACGTTATAGACGTATAGAATGTTCCCACCGAGAAATAGGGGCCGAGGGGTCAGGAATGTTGTAAAATATTACACCCGAGATGTTAGGTTCCCTTAGGTTAGGATATACAGCGTTATAGACGTATAGAATGTTCCCACCGAGATGTAGGGACCGACATGCCAGGAATTTTGTAAAATATTACATCCGAGATGTTAGGTTGCTTTAGGTTAGGATATACAACGATATACGTATATAATGTCTCCATCGATAAGCAGGCGACGACACGCCAGAATGTTGTAAAATATTACATCCGAGATGTTAGGTTCCCTAAGGTTAGGATATACAACGTTATAGACGTATATAATGTCCCCATCGGGAAGCAGGCGACGACAGGCCAGAATGTTGTAAAATATTACATCCGATATGTTAGGTTGCCTTAGGCTAGGATATATAACGTGATAGACGTATATAATGTTCCCACCGAGAAATAGGGGCCGACGCGTCAGGAATGTTGTAAAATATTACATACCAGATGTTAGGTTGCGTTAGGTTGGGATATACAACGTTATAGACGTATATAATGTCCCCATCGAAAGGCAGGCGACGACGCGCCAGGAATGTTGTAAAATATTACATCCGAGATGTTATGTTGCCTTGCGTTAGGATATATAACGTTATAGACGTATATAATGTTACCACCGAGATGTACGTGTCGACACGCCAGGAATGTTATCAACTATTACATCGGAGATGTTCGGTTGCCTTGGGTTATGATATATAACGTTATAGACGTATATAATGTTAACACCGAGATGTAGGGACTGACATGCTAGGAATGTTGTAAAATATTACATCCGAGATGTTAGGTTGCGTAAGGTTAGGATATACAACGTTATAGACGTATAGAATGTTCTCACCGAGAAGTAGGGACCGACATGCCAGGAATGTTGTAAAATATTACACCCGAGATGTTAGGTTCCCTTAGGTTAGGATATATAACGTTATAGACGTATAGAATGTTCCCACCGAGAAATAGGGGCCGACGCGTCAGGAATGTTGTAAAATATTACACCCGAGATGTTAGGTTCTCTTAGGTTAGGATATACAACGTCATAGACATATAGAATGTTCCCACCGAGAAATAGGGGCCGAGGGGTCAGGAATGTTGTAAAATATTACACCCGAGATGTTAGGTTCCCTTAGGTTAGGATATACAACGTTATAGACGTATAGAAAGTTCCCACGGTGATGTAGGGACCGACATGCCAGGAATGTTGTAAAATATTACATCCGAGATGTTAGGTTGCTTTAGGTTAGGATATACAACGATATACGTATATAATGTCTCCATCGATAAGCAGGCGACGACACGCCAGAATGTTGTAAAATATTACATCCGAGATGTTAGGTTCCCTTAGGTTAGGTTATACAACGTTATAGACGTATCTAATGTCCCCATCGAGAAGCAGGCGACGACACGCCAGAATGTTGTAAAATATTACATCCGATATGTTAGGTTGCCTTAGGCTAGGATATATAACGTGATAGACGTATATAATGTTCCCACCGAGAAATAGGGGCCGACGAGTCAGGAATGTTGTAAAATATTACATCCCAGATGTTAGGTTGCGTTAGGTTAGGATATACAACGTTATAGACGTATATAATGTTACCACCGAGAAGCAGGGACTGACATGCCAGGAATGTTTTAAAATATTACAGCCGAGATGTTACGTTGCTTTAGGTTAGGATATATATCGTTATAGACTAATATAATGTTCCCACCGAGACGTGGGGACCGACATGCCAGGAATCTTGTAAAATATTACAGCCCAGATGTTAGGTTGCGTTAGGTTAGGATATACAACGTTATAGACGTATATAATGTCCCCACCGGGATGTACGGGCCGACAGGCCAGGAATGTTATCAACTATTACATCCGAGATGTTCGGTTGCCTTAGGTTATTATATATAACGTTATAGACGTTTATAATGTTCCCACCGAGAAGTAGGGACTGACATGCCAGGAATGTTGGAAAATATTACAACCGAGATGTCAGGTTGCGTTAGGTTAGGATATACAACGTTATAGACTTATAGAAAGTTCCCACCGAGATGTAGGGACCGACATGCCAGGAATGTTGTAAAATATTACATCCGAGATGTTACGTTGCTTTAGGTTAGGATATACAACGTTATAGACGTATAGAATGTTCCCACCGAGAAATAGGGGCCGAGGGGTCAGGAATGTTGTAAAATATTACACCGGAGATGTTAGGTTCCCTTAGGTTAGGATATACAGCGTTATAGACGTATAGAATGTTCCCACCGAGATGTAGGGACCGACATGCCAGGAATTTTGTAAAATATTACATCCGAGATGTTAGGTTGCTTTAGGTTAGGATATACAACGATATACGTATATAATGTCTCCATCGATAAGCAGGCGACGACACGCCAGAATGTTGTAAAATATTACATCCGAGATGTTAGGTTCCCTAAGGTTAGGATATACAACGTTATAGACGTATCTAATGTCCCCATCGAGAAGCAGGCGACGACAGGCCAGAATGTTGTAAAATATTACATCCGATATGTTAGGTTGCCTTAGGCTAGGATATATAACGTGATAGACGTATATAATGTTCCCACCGAGAAATAGGGGCCGACGCGTCAGGAATGTTGTAAAATATTACATACCAGATGTTAGGTTGCGTTAGGTTGGGATATACAACGTTATAGACGTATATAATGTCCCCATCGAAAGGCAGGCGACGACGCGCCAGGAATGTTGTAAAATATTACATCCGAGATGTTATGTTGCCTTGCGTTAGGATATATAACGTTATAGACGTATATAATGTTACCACCGAGATGTACGTGTCGACACGCCAGGAATGTTATCAACTATTACATCGGAGATGTTCGGTTGCCTTGGGTTATGATATATAACGTTATAGACGTATATAATGTTAACACCGAGATGTAGGGACTGACATGCTAGGAATGTTGTAAAATATTACATCCGAGATGTTAGGTTGCGTAAGGTTAGGATATACAACGTTATAGACGTATAGAATGTTCTCACCGAGAAGTAGGGACCGACATGCCAGGAATGTTGTAAAATATTACACCCGAGATGTTAGGTTCCCTTAGGTTAGGATATATAACGTTATAGACGTATAGAATGTTCCCACCGAGAAATAGGGGCCGACGCGTCAGGAATGTTGTAAAATATTACACCCGAGATGTTAGGTTCTCTTAGGTTAGGATATACAACGTCATAGACATATAGAATGTTCCCACCGAGAAATAGGGGCCGAGGGGTCAGGAATGTTGTAAAATATTACACCCGAGATGTTAGGTTCCCTTAGGTTAGGATATACAACGTTATAGACGTATAGAAAGTTCCCACGGTGATGTAGGGACCGACATGCCAGGAATGTTGTAAAATATTACATCCGAGATGTTAGGTTGCTTTAGGTTAGGATATACAACGATATACGTATATAATGTCTCCATCGATAAGCAGGCGACGACACGCCAGAATGTTGTAAAATATTACATCCGAGATGTTAGGTTCCCTTAGGTTAGGTTATACAACGTTATAGACGTATCTAATGTCCCCATCGAGAAGCAGGCGACGACACGCCAGAATGTTGTAAAATATTACATCCGATATGTTAGGTTGCCTTAGGCTAGGATATATAACGTGATAGACGTATATAATGTTCCCACCGAGAAATAGGGGCCGACGAGTCAGGAATGTTGTAAAATATTACATCCCAGATGTTAGGTTGCGTTAGGTTAGGATATACAACGTTATAGACGTATATAATGTTACCACCGAGAAGCAGGGACTGACATGCCAGGAATGTTTTAAAATATTACAGCCGAGATGTTACGTTGCTTTAGGTTAGGATATATATCGTTATAGACTAATATAATGTTCCCACCGAGACGTGGGGACCGACATGCCAGGAATCTTGTAAAATATTACAGCCCAGATGTTAGGTTGCGTTAGGTTAGGATATACAATGTTATAGACGTATATAATGTCCCCACCGGGATGTACGGGCCGACAGGCCAGGAATGTTATCAACTATTACATCCGAGATGTTCGGTTGCCTTAGGTTATTATATATAACGTTATAGACGTATATAATGTTCCCACCGAGAAGTAGGGACTGACATGCCAGGAATGTTGGAAAATATTACAACCGAGATGTCAGGTTGCGTTAGGTTAGGATATACAACGTTATAGACTTATAGAAAGTTCCCACCGAGATGTAGGGACCGACATGCCAGGAATGTTGTAAAATATTACATCCGAGATGTTACGTTGCTTTAGGTTAGGATATACAACGTTATAGACGTATAGAATGTTCCCACCGAGAAATAGGGGCCGAGGGGTCAGGAATGTTGTAAAATATTACACCCGAGATGTTAGGTTCCCTTAGGTTAGGATATACAGCGTTATAGACGTATAGAATGTTCCCACCGAGATGTAGGGACCGACATGCCAGGAATTTTGTAAAATATTACATCCGAGATGTTAGGTTGCTTTAGGTTAGGATATACAACGATATACGTATATAATGTCTCCATCGATAAGCAGGCGACGACACGCCAGAATGTTGTAAAATATTACATCCGAGATGTTAGGTTCCCTAAGGTTAGGATATACAACGTTATAGACGTATCTAATGTCCCCATCGAGAAGCAGGCGACGACAGGCCAGAATGTTGTAAAATATTACATCCGATATGTTAGGTTGCCTTAGGCTAGGATATATAACGTGATAGACGTATATAATGTTCCCACCGAGAAATAGGGGCCGACGCGTCAGGAATGTTGTAAAATATTACATACCAGATGTTAGGTTGCGTTAGGTTGGGATATACAACGTTATAGACGTATATAATGTCCCCATCGAAAAGCAGGCGACGACGCGCCAGGAATGTTGTAAAATATTACATCCGAGATGTTATGTTGCCTTGCGTTAGGATATATAACGTTATAGACGTATATAATGTTACCACCGAGATGTACGTGTCGACACGCCAGGAATGTTATCAACTATTACATCGGAGATGTTCGGTTGCCTTGGGTTATGATATATAACGTTATAGACGTATATAATGTTAACACCGAGATGTAGGGACTGACATGCTAGGAATGTTGTAAAATATTACATCCGAGATGTTAGGTTGCGTAAGGTTAGGATATACAACGTTATAGACGTATAGAATGTTCTCACCGAGAAGTAGGGACCGACATGCCAGGAATGTTGTAAAATATTACACCCGAGATGTTAGGTTCCCTTAGGTTAGGATATATAACGTTATAGACGTATAGAATGTTCCCACCGAGAAATAGGGGCCGACGCGTCAGGAATGTTGTAAAATATTACACCCGAGATGTTAGGTTCTCTTAGGTTAGGATATACAACGTCATAGACATATAGAATGTTCCCACCGAGAAATAGGGGCCGAGGGGTCAGGAATGTTGTAAAATATTACACCCGAGATGTTAGGTTCCCTTAGGTTAGGATATACAACGTTATAGACGTATAGAAAGTTCCCACGGTGATGTAGGGACCGACATGCCAGGAATGTTGTAAAATATTACATCCGAGATGTTAGGTTGCTTTAGGTTAGGATATACAACGATATACGTATATAATGTCTCCATCGATAAGCAGGCGACGACACGCCAGAATGTTGTAAAATATTACATCCGAGATGTTAGGTTCCCTTAGGTTAGGATATACAACGTTATAGACGTATCTAATGTCCCCATCGAGAAGCAGGCGACGACACGCCAGAATGTTGTAAAATATTACATCCGATATGTTAGGTTGCCTTAGGCTAGGATATATAACGTGATAGACGTATATAATGTTCCCACCGAGAAATAGGGGCCGACGAGTCAGGAATGTTGTAAAATATTACATCCCAGATGTTAGGTTGCGTTAGGTTAGGATATACAACGTTATAGACGTATATAATGTTACCACCGAGAAGCAGGGACTGACATGCCAGGAATGTTTTAAAATATTACAGCCGAGATGTTACGTTGCTTTAGGTTAGGATATATATCGTTATAGACTAATATAATGTTCCCACCGAGAAATAGGGGCCGAGGGGTCAGGAATCTTGTAAAATATTACAGCCCAGATGTTAGGTTGCGTTAGGTTAGGATATACAACGTTATAGACGTATATAATGTCCCCACCGGGATGTACGGGCCGACAGGCCAGGAATGTTATCAACTATTACATCCGAGATGTTCGGTTGCCTTAGGTTATTATATATAACGTTATAGACGTATATAATGTTCCCACCGAGTAGTAGGGACTGACATGCCAGGAATGTTGGAAAATATTACAACCGAGATGTCAGGTTGCGTTAGGTTAGGATATACAACGTTATAGACTTATAGAAAGTTCCCACCGAGATGTAGGGACCGACATGCCAGGAATGTTGTAAAATATTACATCCGAGATGTTACGTTGCTTTAGGTTAGGATATACAACGTTATAGACGTATAGAATGTTCCCACCGAGAAATAGGGGCCGAGGGGTCAGGAATGTTGTAAAATATTACACCCGAGATGTTAGGTTCCCTTAGGTTAGGATATACAGCGTTATAGACGTATAGAATGTTCCCACCGAGATGTAGGGACCGACATGCCAGGAATTTTGTAAAATATTACATCCGAGATGTTAGGTTGCTTTAGGTTAGGATATACAACGATATACGTATATAATGTCTCCATCGATAAGCAGGCGACGACACGCCAGAATGTTGTAAAATATTACATCCGAGATGTTAGGTTCCCTAAGGTTAGGATATACAACGTTATAGACGTATCTAATGTCCCCATCGAGAAGCAGGCGACGACAGGCCAGAATGTTGTAAAATATTACATCCGATATGTTAGGTTGCCTTAGGCTAGGATATATAACGTGATAGACGTATATAATGTTCCCACCGAGAAATAGGGGCCGACGCGTCAGGAATGTTGTAAAATATTACATACCAGATGTTAGGTTGCGTTAGGTTGGGATATACAACGTTATAGACGTATATAATGTCCCCATCGAAAAGCAGGCGACGACGCGCCAGGAATGTTGTAAAATATTACATCCGAGATGTTATGTTGCCTTGCGTTAGGATATATAACGTTATAGACGTATATAATGTTACCACCGAGATGTACGTGTCGACACGCCAGGAATGTTATCAACTATTACATCGGAGATGTTCGGTTGCCTTGGCTTATGATATATAACGATATAGACGTATATAATGTTAACACCGAGATGTAGGGACTGACATGCTAGGAATGTTGTAAAATATTACATCCGAGATGTTAGGTTGCGTAAGGTTAGGATATACAACGTTATAGACGTATAGAATGTTCTCACCGAGAAGTAGGGACCGACATGCCAGGAATGTTGTAAAATATTACACCCGAGATGTTAGGTTCCCTTAGGTTAGGATATATAACGTTATAGACGTATAGAATGTTCCCACCGAGAAATAGGGGCCGACGCGTCAGGAATGTTGTAAAATATTACACCCGAGATGTTAGGTTCTCTTAGGTTAGGTTATACAACGTCATAGACATATAGAATGTTCCCACCGAGAAATAGGGGCCGAGGGGTCAGGAATGTTGTAAAATATTACACCCGAGATGTTAGGTTCCCTTAGGTTCGGATATACAACGTTATAGACGTATAGAAAGTTCCCACGGTGATGTAGGGACCGACATGCCAGGAATGTTGTAAAATATTACATCCGAGATGTTAGGTTGCTTTAGGTTAGGATATACAACGATATACGTATATAATGTCCCCATCGATAAGCAGGCGACGACACGCCAGAATGTTGTAAAATATTACATCCGAGATGTTAGGTTCCCTTAGGTTAGGATATACAACGTTATAGACGTATCTAATGTCCCCATCGAGAAGCAGGCGACGACACGCCAGAATGTTGTAAAATATTACATCCGATATGTTAGGTTGCCTTAGGCTAGGATATATAACGTGATAGACGTATATAATGTTCCCACCGAGAAATAGGGGCCGACGAGTCAGGAATGTTGTAAAATATTACATCCCAGATGTTAGGTTGCGTTAGGTTAGGATATACAACGTTATAGACGTATATAATGTTACCACCGAGAAGCAGGGACTGACATGCCAGGAATGTTTTAAAATATTACAGCCGAGATGTTACGTTGCTTTAGGTTAGGATATATATCGTTATAGACTAATATAATGTTCCCACCGAGACGTGGGGACCGACATGCCAGGAATCTTGTAAAATATTACAGCCCAGATGTTAGGTTGCGTTAGGTTAGGATATACAACGTTATAGACGTATATAATGTCCCCACCGGGATGTACGGGCCGACAGGCCAGGAATGTTATCAACTATTACATCCGAGATGTTCGGTTGCCTTAGGTTATTATATATAACGTTATAGACGTATATAATGTTCCCACCGAGAAGTAGGGACTGACATGCCAGGAATGTTGGAAAATATTACAACCGAGATGTCAGGTTGCGTTAGGTTAGGATATACAACGTTATAGACTTATAGAAAGTTCCCACCGAGATGTAGGGACCGACATGCCAGGAATGTTGTAAAATATTACATCCGAGATGTTACGTTGCTTTAGGTTAGGATATACAACGTTATAGACGTATAGAATGTTCCCACCGAGAAATAGGGGCCGAGGGGTCAGGAATGTTGTAAAATATTACACCCGAGATGTTAGGTTCCCTTAGGTTAGGATGTACAGCGTTATAGACGTATAGAATGTTCCCACCGAGATGTAGGGACCGACATGCCAGGAATTTTGTAAAATATTACATCCGAGATGTTAGGTTGCTTTAGGTTAGGATATACAACGATATACGTATATAATGTCTCCATCGATAAGCAGGCGACGACACGCCAGAATGTTGTAAAATATTACATCCGAGATGTTAGGTTCCCTTAGGTTAGGATGTACAGCGTTATAGACGTATAGAATGTTCCCACCGAGATGTAGGGACCGACAGGCCAGAATGTTGTAAAATATTACATCCGATATGTTAGGTTGCCTTAGGCTAGGATATATAACGTGATAGACGTATATAATGTTCCCACCGAGAAATAGGGGCCGACGCGTCAGGAATGTTGTAAAATATTACATACCAGATGTTAGGTTGCGTTAGGTTGGGATATACAACGTTATAGACGTATATAATGTCCCCATCGAAAAGCAGGCGACGACGCGCCAGGAATGTTGTAAAATATTACATCCGAGATGTTATGTTGCCTTGCGTTAGGATATATAACGTTATAGACGTATATAATGTTACCACCGAGATGTACGTGTCGACACGCCAGGAATGTTATCAACTATTACATCGGAGATGTTCGGTTGCCTTGGCTTATGATATATAACGTTATAGACGTATATAATGTTAACACCGAGATGTAGGGACTGACATGCTAGGAATGTTGTAAAATATTACATCCGAGATGTTAGGTTGCGTAAGGTTAGGATATACAACGTTATAGACGTATAGAATGTTCTCACCGAGAAGTAGGGACCGACATGCCAGGAATGTTGTAAAATATTACACCCGAGATGTTAGGTTCCCTTAGGTTAGGATATATAACGTTATAGACGTATAGAATGTTCCCACCGAGAAATAGGGGCCGACGCGTCAGGAATGTTGTAAAATATTACACCCGAGATGTTAGGTTCTCTTAGGTTAGGATATACAACGTCATAGACATATAGAATGTTCCCACCGAGAAATAGGGGCCGAGGGGTCAGGAATGTTGTAAAATATTACACCCGAGATGTTAGGTTCCCTTAGGTTAGGATATACAACGTTATAGACGTATAGAAAGTTCCCACGGTGATGTAGGGACCGACATGCCAGGAATGTTGTAAAATATTACATCCGAGATGTTAGGTTGCTTTAGGTTAGGATATACAACGATATACGTATATAATGTCTCCATCGATAAGCAGGCGACGACACGCCAGAATGTTGTAAAATATTACATCCGAGATGTTAGGTTCCCTTAGGTTAGGATATACAACGTTATAGACGTATCTAATGTCCCCATCGAGAAGCAGGCGACGACACGCCAGAATGTTGTAAAATATTACATCCGATATGTTAGGTTGCCTTAGGCTAGGATATATAACGTGATAGACGTATATAATGTTCCCACCGAGAAATAGGGGCCGACGAGTCAGGAATGTTGTAAAATATTACATCCCAGGTGTTAGGTTGCGTTAGGTTAGGATATACAACGTTATAGACGTATATAATGTTACCACCGAGAAGCAGGGACTGACATGCCAGGAATGTTTTGAAATATTACAGCCGAGATGTTACGTTGCTTTAGGTTAGGATATATATCGTTATAGACTAATATAATGTTCCCACCGAGACGTGGGGACCGACATGCCAGGAATCTTGTAAAATATTACAGCCCAGATGTTAGGTTGCGTTAGGTTAGGATATACAACGTTATAGACGTATATAATGTCCCCTTCGAGAAGCAGGCGACGACACGCCAGAATGTTGTAAAATATTACATTCGACATGCTAGGTTGCCTTAGGCTAGGATATGTAACGTTATAGACGAATATAATATTCCCGCCGAGAAATAGGGGCCGACGCGTCAGGAACGTTGTAAAATATTACACCCGAAATGTTAGGTTCCCTTAGGTTAGGATATACAACGTTATAGACGTATAGAATGTTCCCACCGAGATGTAGGGACCGACATGCCAGGAATGTTGTAAAATATTACATCCGAGTTGTTAAGTTGCTTTAGGTTAGGATATATATCGTTATAGACATATATAATGTTCCCACCGAGACGTGGGGACCGACATGCCAGGAATGTTGTAAAATATTACACCCGAAATGTTAGGTTCCCTTAGGTTAGGATATACAACGTTATAGACGTATATAATGTTCCCACCGAGAAGTAGGGACCGACATGCCAGGAATGTTGTAAAATATTACATACGAGATGTTAGGTTGCTTTAGGTTAGGATATACAACGTTATAGACGTATAGAATGTTCCCACCGAGATGTAGGGACCGACATGCCAGGAATGTTGTAAAATATTACATCCGAGATGTTAGGTTGCCTTAGGTTAGGATATACAACCTTATAGATGTATATAATGTCCACATCGCGAAGCAGGCGACGACACGCCAGGAATGTTATCAACTATTACATCCGAGATTTTAGGTTGCCTTAGGTTAGGATATACAACGTTATGGACGTATATAATGCCCCATCGGGAAGTAAGTGCCGTCACGCCAGGAATGCTGTAAAATATTACAGTAGAGAGGTTAGGTTGCCTTAGGTTATGATATATAACCTTGCAGACGTATATAATGTTCCCACCGAGATGTAGGGACCGACATGCCAGGAATGTTGTAAAATATTACATCCGAGATGTTAGGTTGCGTTAGGTTAGGATATACAACGTTATAGACGTATAGAATGTTCTCACCGAGAAGTAGGGACCGACATGCCAGGAATGTTGTAAAACGTTACATCCCAGAAGTTAGATTGCTTTGGGTTAGAATATACAACGTTATCGACGTATATAATGTCCCCATCGAGAAGCAGGCGACGACACGCCAGAATGTTGTAAAATATTACAACCGAGATGTTAGGTTCCCTTAGGTTAGGATATACAACGTTATAGACGTATCTAATGTCCCCTTCGAGAAGCAGGCGACGACACGACAGAACGTTGTAAAATATTACATTCGACATGTTAGGTTGCCTTAGGCTAGGATATGTAACGTTATAGACGACTATATAATATTCCCACCGAGAAATAGGGGCCGACGCGTCAGGAACGTTGTAAAATATTACACCCGAAATGATAGGTTCCCTTAGGTTAATATATACAACGTTATAGACGTATAGAATTTTCCCACCGAGATGTAGGGACCGACATGCCAGGAATGTTGTAAAATATTACATCCGAGATGTTAGGTTGCCTTAAGCTAGGACATATATCGTTATAGACGTATATAATGTTCCCACCGAGAAGTAGGGACCGACGCGTCAGGAATGTTGTAAAATATTACATCCCAGATGTTAGGTTGCGTTAGGTTAGGATATACAACGTTATAGACGTATATAATGTCCCCTTCGAGAAGCAGGCGACGACACGCCAGAATGTTGTAAAATATTACATTCGACATGTTAGGTTGCCTTTGGCTAGGATATATATCGTTATAGACCAATATAATATTCCCACCGAGAAATAGGGGCCGACGCGTCAGGAACGTTGTAAAATATTACACCCGAAATGTTAGGTACCCTTAGGTTAGAATATATAACCTTATAGACGTATATAATGTTCCCACCGAGAAATAGGGGCCGACGCGTCAGGAATGTTGTAAAATATTACACCCGGGATGTTAGGTTCCCTTAGGTTAGCATATACAACGTTATAGACGTATATAATGTTCCCACCGAGAAGTAGGGACCGACATGCCAGGAATGTTGTAAAATATTACATACGAGATGTTAGGTTGCTTTAAGTTAGGATATATATCGTTATAGACTTATATAATGTTCCCACCGAGACGTGGGGACCGACATGCCAGGAATGATGTAAAATGTTACATCCCAGAAGTTAGATTGCTTTGGGTCAGGATATACAACGTTATCGACGTATATAATGTCCCCATCGAGAAGCAGGCGACGACACGCCAGAATGTTGTAAAATATTACATCCGAGATGTTAGGTACCCTTAGGTTAGGATATACAACGTTATAGATGTATCTAATGTCCCCATCGAGAAGCAGGCGACGACACGCCAGAATGTTGTAAAATATTACATTCGACATGTTAGGTTGCCTTAGGCTAGGATATGTAACGTTATAGACGTATATAATATTCCCACCGAGAAATAGGGGCCGACGCGTCAGGAATGTTGTAAAATATTACACCCGAAATGTTAGGTTCCCTTACGTTAGGATATACAACGTTATAGACGTATAGAATGTTCCCACCGAGATGTACGGGCCGACACGCCAGGAATGTTATCAACTATTACATCCGAGATGTTCGGTTGCCTTGGGTTATGATATATAACGTTATAGACGTATATAATGTTACCACCGAGAAGTAGGGACTGACATGCCAGGAATGTTGTAAAATATTACATACGAGATGTTAGGTTGCTTTAGGTTAGGATATACATCGTTATAGACTTATATAATGTTACCACCGAGAAGTAGGGACTGACATGCCAGGAATGTTTTAAAATATTACATCCCAGATGTTAGGTTGCGTTAGGTTAGGATATACAACGTTTATAGACGTATATAATGTCCCCTTCGAGAAGCAGGCGACGACACGCCAGAATGATGTAGAATATTACATTCGACATGCTAGGCTGCCTTCGGCTAGGATATATAACGTTATAGACGTATATAATATTCCCACCGAGAAATAGGGGCCGACGCTTCAGGAATGTTGTAAAATATTACACCCGAGATGTTAGGTTCCCTTAGATTAGCATATACAACGTTATAGACGTATATAATGTTCCCACCGAGAAGTAGGGACCGACATGCCAGGAATGTTGTAAAATATTACATACGAGATGTTAGGTTGCTTTAGGTTAGGATATATATCGTTATAGACGTATACAATGTTCCCACCGAGAAGTAGGGACCGACGCCTCAGGAATGTTGTAAAATATTACATCCCAGATGTTAGGTTGCGTTAGGTTAGGATATACAACGTTATAGACGTATATAATGTCCCCTTCGAGAAGCAGGCGACGACACGCCAGAATGTTGTAAAATATTACATTCGACATGTTAGGTTGCCTTAGGCTAGGATATGTAACGTTATAGACGTATATAATATTCCCACCGAGAAATAGGGGCCGACGCGTCAGGAATGTTGTAAAATATTACACCCGAAATGTTAGGTTCCCTTACGTTAGGATATACAACGTTATAGACGTATAGAATATTCCCACCGAGATGTAGGGACCGACATGCCAGGAATGTTCTAAAATATGACATCCGAGTTGTTAGGTTGCTTTAGGTTAGGATATATATCGTTATAGACTTATATAATGTTCCCAATCAGACGTGGGGAACGACATGCCAGGAATGTTGTCAAATATTACATCCGAGATGTTAGGTTGCCTTAGGTTAGGATATACAAAGTTATCGATGTATATAATGTCCGCATCCAGAAGTAGGCGATGACACGCCAGGAATGTTTTAAAATATTACATCCAAGATGTTAGGTTGCCTTAGGCTAGGATATGCAACGTTATAGACGTATAGAATGTTCCCACCGAGAAATAGGGGCCAACGGGTCAGGAATATTGTAAAATATTACACCCGAGATGTTAGGTTCCCTTAGGTTAGCATATACAACGTTATAGACGTATAGAATGTTCCTACCGAGATGTAGGGACCGACATGCCAGGAATGTTGTAAAATATTACATCCGAGATGTTAGGTTGCCTTAGGCTAGGACATATATCGTTATAGACGTATACAATGTTCCCACCGAGAAGTAGGGACCGACGCTCAGGAATGTTGTAAAATATTACATCCCAGATATTAGGTTGCGTTAGGTTAGGATATACAACGTTTATAGACGTATATAATGTCCCCTTCGAGAAGCAGGCGACGACACGCCAGAATGTTGTAAAATATTACATTCGACATGTTAGGTTGCCTTAGGCTAGGATATGTAACGTTATAGACGTATATAATATTCCCACCGAGAAATAGGGGCCGACGCGTCAGGAACGTTGTAAAATATTACACCCGAAATGTTAGGTTCCCTTACGTTAGGATATACAACGTTATAGACGTATAGAATGTTCCCACCGAGATGTACGGGCCGACACGCCAGGAATGTTATCAACTATTACATCCGAGATGTTCGGTTGCCTTGGGTTATGATATATAACGTTATAGACGTATATAATGTTACCACCGAGAAGTAGGGACTGACATGCCAGGAATGTTGTAAAATATTACATACGAGATGTTAGGTTGCTTTAGGTTAGGATATACATCGTTATAGACTTATATAATGCTACCACCGAGAAGTAGGGACTGACATGCCAGGAATGTTTTAAAATATTACATCCCAGATGTTAGGTTGCGTTAGGTTAGGATATGCAACGTTTATAGACGTATATAATGTCCCCTTCGAGAAGCAGGCGACGACACGCCAGAATGTTGTAAAATATTACATTCGACATGCTAGGCTGCCTTCGGCTAGGATATATAACGTTATAGACGTATATAATATTCCCACCGAGAAATAGGGGCCGACGCTTCAGGAATGTTGTAAAATATTACACCCGAGATGTAAGGTTCCCTTAGGTTAGCATATACAACGTTATAGACGTATATAATGTTCCCACCGAGAAGTAGGGACCGACATGCCAGGAATGTTGTAAAATATTACATACGAGATGTTAGGTTGCTTTAGGTTAGGATATATATCGTTATAGACGTATACAATGTTCCCACTGAGAAGTAGCTACCGACGCCTCAGGAATGTTGTAAAATATTACATCCCAGATGTTAGGTTGCGTTAGGTTAGGATATACAACGTTATAGACGTATATAATGTCCCCTTCGAGAAGCAGGCGACGACACGCCAGAATGTTGTAAAATATTACATTCGACATGTTAGGTTGTCTTAGGCTAGGATATGTAACGTTATAGACGTATATAATATTCCCACCGAGAAATAGGGGCCGACGCGTCAGGAATGTTGTAAAATATTACACCCGAAATGTTAGGTTCCCTTACGTTAGGATATACAACGTTATAGACGTATAGAATATTCCCACCGAGATGTAGGGACCGACATGCCAAGAATGTTCTAAAATATGACATCCGAGTTGTTAGGTTGCTTTAGGTTAGGATATATATCGTTATAGACTTATATAATGTTCCCACTCAGACGTGGGGAACGACATGCCAGGAATGTTGTCAAATATTACATCCGAGATGTTAGGTTGCCTTAGGTTAGGATATACAAAGTTATCGATGTATATAATGTCCGCATCCAGAAGTAGGCGACGACACGCCAGGAATGTTTTAAAATATTACATCCAAGATGTTAGGTTGCCTTAGGCTAGGATATGCAACGTTATAGACGTATAGAATGTTCCCACCGAGAAATAGGGGCCGACGGGTCAGGAATATTGTAAAATATTACACCCGAGATGTTAGGTTCCCTTAGGTTAGAATATACAACGTTATAGACGTATAGAATGTTCCCACCGAGATGTAGGGACCGACATGCCAGGAATGTTGTAAAATATTACATCCGAGATGTTAGGTTGCCTTAGGCTAGGACATATATCGTTATAGACGTATACAATGTTCCCACCGAGAAGTAGGGACCGACGCGTCAGGAATGTTGTAAAATATTACATCCCAGATATTAGGTTGCGTTAGGTTAGGATATACAACGTTTATAGACGTATATAATGTCCCCTTCGAGAAGCAGGCGACGACACGCCAGAATGTTGTAAAATATTACATCCGATATGTTAGGTTGCCTTAGGCTAGGACATATATCGTTATAGACGTATACATTGTTCCCACCGAGAAATAGGGGCCGACGCGTCAGGAATGTTGTAAAATATGACATCCCAGATGTTAGGTTGCGTTAGGTTAGGATATACAACGTTATAGACGTATATAATGTCCCCTTCGAGAAGCAGGCGACGACACGCCAGAATGTTGTAAAATATTACATCCCAGATATTAGGTTGCGTTAGGTTAGGATATACAACGTTTATAGACGTATATAATGTCCCCTTCGAGAAGCAGGCGACGACACGCCAGAATGTTGTAAAATATTACATTCGACATGTTAGGTTGCCTTAGGCTAGGATATGTAACGTTATAGACGTATATAATATTCCCACCGAGAAATAGGGGCCGACGCGTCAGGAATGTTCTAAAATATGACATCCGAGTTGTTAGGTTGCTTTAGGTTAGGATATATATCGTTATAGACTTATATAATGTTCCCACTCAGACGTGGGGAACGACATGCCAGGAATGTTGTCAAATATTACATCCGAGATGTTAGGTTGCCTTAGGTTAGGATATACAAAGTTATCGATGTATATAATGTCCGCATCCAGAAGTAGGCGATGACACGCCAGGAATGTTTTAAAATATTACATCCAAGATGTTAGGTTGCCTTAGGCTAGGATATGCAACGTTATAGACGTATAGAATGTTCCCACCGAGAAATAGGGGCCGACGGGTCAGGAATATTGTAAAATATTACACCCGAGATGTTAGGTTCCCTTAGGTTAGCATATACAACGTTATAGACGTATAGAATGTTCCTACCGAGATGTAGGGACCGACATGCCAGGAATGTTGTAAAATATTACATCCGAGATGTTAGGTTGCCTTAGGCTAGGACATATATCGTTATAGACGTATACAATGTTCCCACCGAGAAGTAGGGACCGACGCTCAGGAATGTTGTAAAATATTACATCCCAGATATTAGGTTGCGTTAGGTTAGGATATACAACGTTTATAGACGTATATAATGTCCCCTTCGAGAAGCAGGCGACGACACGCCAGAATGTTGTAAAATATTACATTCGACATGTTAGGTTGCCTTAGGCTAGGATATGTAACGTTATAGACGTATATAATATTCCCACCGAGAAATAGGGGCCGACGCGTCAGGAACGTTGTAAAATATTACACCCGAAATGTTAGGTTCCCTTACGTTAGGATATACAACGTTATAGACGTATAGAATGTTCCCACCGAGATGTACGGGCCGACACGCCAGGAATGTTATCAACTATTACATCCGAGATGTTCGGTTGCCTTGGGTTATGATATATAACGTTATAGACGTATATAATGTTACCACCGAGAAGTAGGGACTGACATGCCAGGAATGTTGTAAAATATTACATACGAGATGTTAGGTTGCTTTAGGTTAGGATATACATCGTTATAGACTTATATAATGCTACCACCGAGAAGTAGGGACTGACATGCCAGGAATGTTTTAAAATATTACATCCCAGATGTTAGGTTGCGTTAGGTTAGGATATGCAACGTTTATAGACGTATATAATGTCCCCTTCGAGAAGCAGGCGACGACACGCCAGAATGTTGTAAAATATTACATTCGACATGCTAGGCTGCCTTCGGCTAGAATATATAACGTTATAGACGTATATAATATTCCCACCGAGAAGTAGGGACCGACGCGTCAGGAATGTTGTAAAATATTACATCCCAGATATTAGGTTGCGTTAGGTTAGGATATACAATGTTTATAGACGTATATAATGTCCCCTTCGAGAAGCAGGCGACGACACGCCAGAATGTTGTAAAATATTACATCCGATATGTTAGGTTGCCTTAGGCTAGGACATATATCGTTATAGACGTATACATTGTTCCCACCGAGAAATAGGGGCCGACGCGTCAGGAATGTTGTAAAATATGACATCCCAGATGTTAGGTTGCGTTAGGTTAGGATATACAACGTTATAGACGTATATAATGTCCCCTTCGAGAAGCAGGCGACGACACGCCAGAATGTTGTAAAATATTACATCCCAGATATTAGGTTGCGTTAGGTTAGGATATACAACGTTTATAGACGTATATAATGTCCCCTTCGAGAAGCAGGCGACGACACGCCAGAATGTTGTAAAATATTACATTCGACATGTTAGGTTGCCTTAGGCTAGGATATGCAACGTTATAGACGTATAGAATGTTCCCACCGAGAAATAGGGGCCGACGGGTCAGGAATATTGTAAAATATTACACCCGAGATGTTAGGTTCCCTTAGGTTAGCATATACAACGTTATAGACGTATAGAATGTTCCTACCGAGATGTAGGGACCGACATGCCAGGAATGTTGTAAAATATTACATCCGAGATGTTAGGTTGCCTTAGGCTAGGACATATATCGTTATAGACGTATACAATGTTCCCACCGAGAAGTAGGGACCGACGCTCAGGAATGTTGTAAAATATTACATCCCAGATATTAGGTTGCGTTAGGTTAGGATATACAACGTTTATAGACGTATATAATGTCCCCTTCGAGAAGCAGGCGACGACACGCCAGAATGTTGTAAAATATTACATTCGACATGTTAGGTTGCCTTAGGCTAGGATATGTAACGTTATAGACGTATATAATATTCCCACCGAGAAATAGGGGCCGACGCGTCAGGAACGTTGTAAAATATTACACCCGAAATGTTAGGTTCCCTTACGTTAGGATATACAACGTTATAGACGTATAGAATGTTCCCACCGAGATGTACGGGCCGACACGCCAGGAATGTTATCAACTATTACATCCGAGATGTTCGGTTGCCTTGGGTTATGATATATAACGTTATAGACGTATATAATGTTACCACCGAGAAGTAGGGACTGACATGCCAGGAATGTTGTAAAATATTACATACGAGATGTTAGGTTGCTTTAGGTTAGGATATACATCGTTATAGACTTATATAATGCTACCACCGAGAAGTAGGGACTGACATGCCAGGAATGTTTTAAAATATTACATCCCAGATGTTAGGTTGCGTTAGGTTAGGATATGCAACGTTTATAGACGTATATAATGTCCCCTTCGAGAAGCAGGCGACGACACGCCAGAATGTTGTAAAATATTACATTCGACATGCTAGGCTGCCTTCGGCTAGAATATATAACGTTATAGACGTATATAATATTCCCACCGAGAAGTAGGGACCGACGCGTCAGGAATGTTGTAAAATATTACATCCCAGATATTAGGTTGCGTTAGGTTAGGATATACAATGTTTATAGACGTATATAATGTCCCCTTCGAGAAGCAGGCGACGACACGCCAGAATGTTGTAAAATATTACATCCGATATGTTAGGTTGCCTTAGGCTAGGACATATATCGTTATAGACGTATACATTGTTCCCACCGAGAAATAGGGGCCGACGCGTCAGGAATGTTGTAAAATATGACATCCCAGATGTTAGGTTGCGTTAGGTTAGGATATACAACGTTATAGACGTATATAATGTCCCCTTCGAGAAGCAGGCGACGACACGCCAGAATGTTGTAAAATATTACATCCCAGATATTAGGTTGCGTTAGGTTAGGATATACAACGTTTATAGACGTATATAATGTCCCCTTCGAGAAGCAGGCGACGACACGCCAGAATGTTGTAAAATATTACATTCGACATGTTAGGTTGCCTTAGGCTAGGAAATGTAACGTTATAGACGTATATAATATTCCCACCGAGAAATAGGGGCCGACGCGTCAGGAATGTTCTAAAATATGACATCCGAGTTGTTAGGTTGCTTTAGGTTAGGATATATATCGTTATAGACTTATATAATGTTCCCACTCAGACGTGGGGAACGACATGCCAGGAATGTTGTCAAATATTACATCCGAGATGTTAGGTTGCCTTAGGTTAGGATATACAAAGTTATCGATGTATATAATGTCCGCATCCAGAAGTAGGCGATGACACGCCAGGAATGTTTTAAAATATTACATCCAAGATGTTAGGTTGCCTTAGGCTAGGATATGCAACGTTATAGACGTATAGAATGTTCCCACCGAGAAATAGGGGCCGACGGGTCAGGAATATTGTAAAATATTACACCCGAGATGTTAGGTTCCCTTAGGTTAGCATATACAACGTTATAGACGTATAGAATGTTCCTACCGAGATGTAGGGACCGACATGCCAAGAATGTTGTAAAATATTACATCCGAGATGTTAGGTTGCCTTAGGCTAGGACATATATCGTTATAGACGTATACAATGTTCCCACCGAGAAGTAGGGACCGACGCTCAGGAATGTTGTAAAATATTACATCCCAGATATTAGGTTGCGTTAGGTTAGGATATACAACGTTTATAGACGTATATAATGTCCCCTTCGAGAAGCAGGCGACGACACGCCAGAATGTTGTAAAATATTACATTCGACATGTTAGGTTGCCTTAGGCTAGGATATGTAACGTTATAGACGTATATAATATTCCCACCGAGAAATAGGGGCCGACGCGTCAGGAACGTTGTAAAATATTACACCCGAAATGTTAGGTTCCCTTACGTTAGGATATACAACGTTATAGACGTATAGAATGTTCCCACCGAGATGTACGGGCCGACACGCCAGGAATGTTATCAACTATTACATCCGAGATGTTCGGTTGCCTTGGGTTATGATATATAACGTTATAGACGTATATAATGTTACCACCGAGAAGTAGGGACTGACATGCCAGGAATGTTGTAAAATATTACATACGAGATGTTAGGTTGCTTTAGGTTAGGATATACATCGTTATAGACTTATATAATGCTACCACCGAGAAGTAGGGACTGACATGCCAGGAATGTTTTAAAATATTACATCCCAGATGTTAGGTTGCGTTAGGTTAGGATATGCAACGTTTATAGACGTATATAATGTCCCCTTCGAGAAGCAGGCGACGACACGCCAGAATGTTGTAAAATATTACATTCGACATGCTAGGCTGCCTTCGGCTAGGATATATAACGTTATAGACGTATATAATATTCCCACCGAGAAATAGGGGCCGACGCTTCAGGAATGTTGTAAAATATTACACCCGAGATGTAAGGTTCCCTTAGGTTAGCATATACAACGTTATAGACGTATATAATGTTCCCACCGAGAAGTAGGGACCGACATGCCAGGAATGTTGTAAAATATTACATACGAGATGTTAGGTTGCTTTAGGTTAGGATATATATCGTTATAGACGTATACAATGTTCCCACCGAGAAGTAGGGACCGACGCCTCAGGAATGTTGTAAAATATTACATCCCAGATGTTAGGTTGCGTTAGGTTAGGATATACAACGTTATAGACGTATATAATGTCCCCTTCGAGAAGCAGGCGACGACACGCCAGAATGTTGTAAAATATTACATTCGACATGTTAGGTTGCCTTAGGCTAGGATATGTAACGTTATAGACGTATATAATATTCCCACCGAGAAATAGGGGCCGACGCGTCAGGAATGTTGTAAAATATTACACCCGAAATGTTAGGTTCCCTTACGTTAGGATATACAACGTTATAGACGTATAGAATATTCCCACCGAGATGTAGGGACCGACATGCCAAGAATGTTCTAAAATATGACATCCGAGTTGTTAGGTTGCTTTAGGTTAGGATATATATCGTTATAGACTTATATAATGTTCCCACTCAGACGTGGGGAACGACATGCCAGGAATGTTGTCAAATATTACATCCGAGATGTTAGGTTGCCTTAGGTTAGGATATACAAAGTTATCGATGTATATAATGTCCGCATCCAGAAGTAGGCGACGACACGCCAGGAATGTTTTAAAATATTACATCCAAGATGTTAGGTTGCCTTAGGCTAGGATATGCAACGTTATAGACGTATAGAATGTTCCCACCGAGAAATAGGGGCCGACGGGTCAGGAATATTGTAAAATATTACACCCGAGATGTTAGGTTCCCTTAGGTTAGAATATACAACGTTATAGACGTATAGAATGTTCCCACCGAGATGTAGGGACCGACATGCCAGGAATGTTGTAAAATATTACATCCGAGATGTTAGGTTGCCTTAGGCTAGGACATATATCGTTATAGACGTATACATTGTTCCCACCGAGAAATAGGGGCCGACGCGTCAGGAATGTTGTAAAATATGACATCCCAGATGTTAGGTTGCGTTAGGTTAGGATATACAACGTTATAGACGTATATAATGTCCCCTTCGAGAAGCAGGCGACGACACGCCAGAATGTTGTAAAATATTACATCCCAGATATTAGGTTGCGTTAGGTTAGGATATACAACGTTTATAGACGTATATAATGTCCCCTTCGAGAAGCAGGCGACGACACGCCAGAATGTTGTAAAATATTACATTCGACATGTTAGGTTGCCTTAGGCTAGGATATGTAACGTTATAGACGTATATAATATTCCCACCGAGAAATAGGGGCCGACGCGTCAGGAATGTTGTAAAATATTACACCCGAAATGTTAGGTTCCCTTACGTTAGGATATACAACGTTATAGACGTATAGAATGTTCCCACCGAGATGTAGGGACCGACATGCCAGGAATGTTCTAAAATATGACATCCGAGTTGTTAGGTTGCTTTAGGTTAGGATATATATCGTTATAGACTTATATAATGTTCCCACTCAGACGTGGGGAACGACATGCCAGGAATGCTGTCAAATATTACATCCGAGATGTTAGGTTGCCTTAGGTTAGGATACACAAAGTTATAGATGTATATAATGTCCGCATCCAGAAGTAGGCGACGACACGCCAGGAATGTTTTAAATATTACATCCGAGATGTTAGGTTGCCTTAGGCTAGGATATGCAACGTTATAGACGTATAGAATGTTCCCACTGAGAAATAGGGGCCGACGGGTCAGGAATGTTGTAAAATATTACATCCGAGATGTTAGGTTCCCTTAGGTTAGGATATACAACCTTTTAGATGTATATAATGTCCACATCGCGAAGCAGGCGACGACACGCCAGGAATGTTATCAACTATTACATCCGAGATTTTAGGTTGCCTTAGGTTAGGATATACAACGTTATGGACGTATATAATGCCCCATCGGGAAGTAAGTGCCGTCACGCCAGGAATGCTGTAAAATATTACAGTAGAGAGGTTAGGTTGCCTTAGGTTATGATATATAACCTTGCAGACGTATATAATGTTCCCACCGAGATGTAGGGACCGACATGCCAGGAATGTTGTAAAATATTACATCCGAGATGTTAGGTTGCGTTAGGTTAGGATATACAACGTTATAGACGTATAGAATGTTCTCACCGAGAAGTAGGGACCGACATGCCAGGAATGTTGTAAAACATTACACCCGAGATGTTAGGTTCCCTTAGGTTCGGATATACAACGTTATAGACGTACAGAATGTTCCCACCGAGAAATAGGGGCCGACGCGTCATGAATGTTGTAAAATATGACATCCGAGATGGTATGTTGCCTTGCGTTAGGATATATTACGTTATAGACGTATATAATGTTACCACCGAGATGTACCGGGCGACACGCCAGGAATGTTATCAACTATTACATCCGAGATGTTAGGTTGCCTTGGGTTATGATATATAACGTTATAGACGTATATAATGTTAACACCGAGAAGTAGGGACCGACATGCCAGGAATGTTGTAAAATATTACATACGAGATGTTAGGTTGCTTTAGGTTAGGATATATATCGTTATAGACTTATATAATGTTCCCACCGAGACGTGGGGACCGACATGCCAGGAATGTTGTAAAATGTTACATCCCAGAAGTTAGATTGCTTTGGGTTAGAATATACAACGTTATCGACGTATATAATGTCCCCATCGAGAAGCAGGCGACGACACGCCAGAATGTTGTAAAATATTACAACCGAGATGTTAGGTTCCCTTAGGTTAGGATATACAACGTTATAGACGTATCTAATGTCCCCTTCGAGATGCAGGCGACGACACGACAGAACGTTGTAAAATATTACATTCGACATGTTAGGTTGCCTTAGGCTAGGATATGTAACGTTATAGACGACTATATAATATTCCCACCGAGAAATAGGGGCCGACGCGTCAGGAACGTTGTAAAATATTACACCCGAAATGTTAGGTTCCCTTAGGTTAGGATATACAACGTTATAGACGTATAGAATTTTCCCACCGAGATGTAGGGACCGACATGCCAGGAATGTTGTAAAATATTACATCCGAGATGTTAGGTTGCCTTAAGCTAGGACATATATCGTTATAGACGTATATAATGTTCCCACCGAGAAGTAGGGACCGACGCGTCAGGAATGTTGTAAAATATTACACCCGAAATGTTAGGTACCCTTAGGTTAGGATATATAACCTTATAGACGTATATAATGTTCCCACCGAGAAATAGGGGCCGACGCGTCAGGAATGTTGTAAAATATTACACCCGGGATGTTAGGTTCCCTTAGGTTAGCATATACAACGTTATAGACGTATATAATTTCCCACCGAGAAGTAGGGACCGACATGCCAGGAATGTTGTAAAATATTACATACGAGATGTTAGGTTGCTTTAAGTTAGGATATATATCGTTATAGACTTATATAATGTTCCCACCGAGACGTGGGGACCGACATGCCAGGAATGATGTAAAATGTTACATCCCAGAAGTTAGATTGCTTTGGGTCAGGATATACAACGTTATCGACGTATATAATGTCCCCATCGAGAAGCAGGCGACGACACGCCAGAATGTTGTAAAATATTACATCCGAGATGTTAGGTACCCTTAGGTTAGGATATACAACGTTATAGATGTATCTAATGTCCCCATCGAGAAGCAGGCGACGACACGCCAGAATGTTGTAAAATATTACATCCTAGATGTTAGGTTCCCTTAGGTTAGGATATACAACGTTATAGACGTATCTAATGTCCCCATCGAGAAGCAGGTGACGACACGCCAGAATGTTGTAAAATATTACATTCGACATGCTAGGTTGCCTTAGGCTAGGATATGTAACGTTATAGACGAATATAATGTACCCACCGAGAAATAGGGGCCGACGCGTCAGGAATGTTGTAAAATATGACATCCCAGATGTTAGGTTGCGTTAGGTTAAGATATACAACGTTATAGACGTATATAATGTCCCCTTCGAGAAGCAGGCGACGACACGCCAGAATGTTGTAAAATATTACATTCGACATGCTAGGTTGCCTTAGGCTAGGATATGTAACGTTATAGACGAATATAATATTCCCACCGAGAAATAGGGGCCGACGCGTCAGGAACGTTGAAAAATATTACACCCGAAATGTTAGGTTCCCTTAGGTTAGGATATACCACGTTATAGACGTATAGAATGTTCTCACCGAGATGTAGGGACCGACATGCCAGGAATGTTGTAAAATATTACATCCGAGATGTTAGGTTGCTTTAGGTTAGGATACACAACGATATACCTATATAATGTCTCCATCGATAAGCAGGCGACGACACGCCAGAATGTTGTAAAATATTACATCCGAGATGTTAGGTTCCCTTAGGTTAGGATACACAACGTTATAGACGTATCTAATGTCCCCATCGAGAAGCAGGCGACGACAGGCCAGAATGTTGTAAAATATTAAATCCGATATGTTAGGTTGCCTTAGGCTAGGATATATAACGTTATAGACGTATATAATATACCCACCGAGAAATAGGGGCCGACGCGTCAGAAATGTTGTAAAATATTACACCCGAAATGTTAGGTTCCCTTAGGTTAGGATATACAACGTTATAGACGTATAGAATGTTCCCACCGAGATGTAGGGACCGACATGCCAGGAATGTTGTAAAATATTACATCCGAGTTGTTAAGTTGCTTTAGGTTAGGATATATATCGTTATAGACTTATATAATGTTCCCACCGAGACGTGGGGACCGACATGCCAGGAATGTTGTAAAATATTACATCCCAGAATTTAGGTTGCTTTGCGTTAGGATATACAACGTTAAATACGTATATAATGTCCCCATCGAGAAGCAGGCGACGACACGCCAGAAATGTTGTAAAATATTACATCCGAGATGTTATGTTGCCTTACGTTAGGATATATAACGTTATAGACGTATATAATGTCCCCACCGAGATGTACGGGCCGACAGGCCAGGAATGTTATCAACTATTACATCCGAGATGTTCGGTTGCCTTAGGTTATGATATATAACGTTATAGACGTATATAATGTTCCCACCGAGAAGTAGGGACTGACATGCCAGGAATGTTGAAAAATATTACAACCGAGATGTCAGGTTGCGTTAGGTTAGGATATACAACGTTATAGACGTATATAATGACACCATCGAGAAGCAGGCGACGACACGCCAGAATTTTGTAAAATATTACATCCGCTATGTTAGGTTGCCTTAGGCTAGGATATATAACTTTACAGACGTATATAATGTTACCACGGAGAACTAGGGCCGACGAGTCAGGAATGTTGTAAAATATTACACCCGAGATGTTAGGTTGCTTTAGGTTAGGATATACAACGTTATAGACGTATATAATGTCCCCATCCAGAAGCAGGCGACGACACGCCAGGAATGTTGTTAGATATTACATTCGAGATGTTATGTTGCCTTACGTTAGGATATATAACGTTATAGACGTATATAATGTTCCCACCGACAAGTACGGGCCGACACGCCAGGAGTGTTATCAACTATTACATCCGAGATGTTAGGTTGCCTTAGGTTAGGGTATACAACGTTATAGACGTATATAATATCCCCATCGGGAAGTAGGTGCCGTCACGCCAGAAATGTTGTAAAATATTACATCCGAAATGTTAGGTTGCTTTACGTTAGGATATATAACGTTATAGACGTATATAATGTTCCCACCGAGAAATAGGGGCCGACGCGTCAGGAATGTTGTAAAATATGTCATCCGAGATGTTAGGTACCCTTAGGATAGGATATACAACGTTATAGACGTATCTAATGTTCCCATCGAGACGTGGCCACCGACATGCCAGGAATGTTGTAAAATGCTACATCCCAGAAGTTAGATTGCTTTGGGTTAGGATATACAACGTTATCGACGTATATAGTGTCCCCATCGAGAAGCAGGCGACGACACGCCAGAATGTTGTAAAATATTACATCCGAGATGTTAGGTTCCCTTAGGTTAGGATATACTACGTTATAGACGTATCTAATGTCCCCATCGAGAAGCAGGCGACGACACGCCAGAATGTTGTAAAATATTACATCCGATATGTTAGGTTGCCTTAGGGTAGGATATATAACGTGATAGACGTATATAATGTTCCCACCGAGAAATAGGGGCCGACGCGTCAGGAATGTTGTAAAATATGACA
Source organism: Xylocopa violacea (assembly GCA_963969225.1). Classification (NCBI taxonomy): domain Eukaryota; kingdom Metazoa; phylum Arthropoda; class Insecta; order Hymenoptera; family Apidae; genus Xylocopa; species Xylocopa violacea. The sequence goes on from CAXAJV010000001.1 coordinate 56,099,264, forward strand.
TCCCAGATGTTTGGTTGCGTTAGGTTAAGATATACAACGTTATAGACGTATATAATGTCCCCTTCGAGAAGCAGGCGACGACACGTCAGAATGTTGTAAAACATTACATTCGACATGTTAGGTTGCCTTAGGCTAGGATATGTAACGTTATAGAAGTATATAATATTCCCACCGAGAAATAGGGGCCGACGCGTCAGGAATGTTGTAAAATATTACACCCGATATGTTAGATTCCCTTAGGTTAGGATATACAACGTTATAGACGTATAGAATGTTCCCACCGAGATGTAGGGACCGACATGCCAGGAATGTTGTAAAATATTACATCCGAGATGTTAGGTTGCCTTAGGTTAGGATATACAACCTTATAGATGTATATAATGTCCACATCGCGAAGCAGGCGACGACACGCCAGGAATGTTATCAACTATTACATCCGAGATTTTAGGTTGCCTTAGGTTAGGATATACAACGTTATGGACGTATATAATGCCCCATCGGGAAGTAAGTGCCGTCACGCCAGGAATGCTGTAAAATATTACAGTAGAGAGGTTAGGTTGCCTTAGGTTATGATATATAACCTTGCAGACGTATATAATGTTCCCACCGAGATGTAGGGACCGACATGCCAGGAATGTTGTAAAATATTACATCCGAGATGTTAGGTTGCGTTAGGTTAGGATATACAACGTTATAGACGTATAGAATGTTCTCACCGAGAAGTAGGGACCGACATGCCAGGAATGTTGTAAAACATTACACCCGAGATGCTAGGTTCCCTTAGGTTAGGATATACAACGTTATAGACGTACGGAATGTTCCCACCGAGAAATAGGGGCCGACGCGTCAGGAATGTTGTAAAATATTACACCTGAGATATTAGGTTCCCTTATGTTAGGATATACAACGTTATAGACATATAGAATGTTCCCACCGAGAAACAGGTGCCGACGCGTCATGAATGTTGTAAAATATGACATCCAAGATGGTATGTTGCCTTGCGTTAGGATATATTACGTTATAGACGTATATAATGTTACCACCGAGATGTACCGGGCGACACGCCAGGAATGTTATCAACTATTACATCCGAGATGTTCGGTTGCCTTGGGTTATGATATATAACGTTATAGACGTATATAATGTTAACACCGAGAAGTAGGGACCGACATGCCAGGAATGTTGTAAAATATTACATACGAGATGTTAGGTTGCTTTAGGTTAGGATATATATCGTTATAGACTTATATAATGTTCCCACCGAGACGTGGGGACCGACATGCCAGGAATGTTGTAAAATGTTACATCCCAGAAGTTAGATTGCTTTGGGTTAGAATATACAACGTTATCGACGTATATAATGTCCCCATCGAGAAGCAGGCGACGACACGCCAGAATGTTGTAAAATATTACAACCGAGATGTTAGGTTCCCTTAGGTTAGGATATACAACGTTATAGAGGTATCTAATGTCCCCTTCGAGAAGCAGGCGACGACACGACAGAACGTTGTAAAATATTACATTCGACATGTTAGGTTGCCTTAGGCTAGGATATGTAACGTTATAGACGACTATATAATATTCCCACCGTGAAATAGGGGCCGACGCGTCAGGAACGTTGTAAAATATTACACCCGAAATGTTAGGTTCCCTTAGGTTAGGATATACAACGTTATAGACGTATAGAATTTTCCCACCGAGATGTAGGGACCGACATGCCAGGAATGTTGTAAAATATTACATCCGAGATGTTAGGTTGCCTTAAGCTAGGACATATATCGTTATAGACGTATATAATGTTCCCACCGAGAAGTAGGGACCGACGCGTCAGGAATGTTGTAAAATATTACATCCCAGATGTTAGGTTGCGTTAGGTTAGGATATACAACGTTATAGACGTATATAATGTCCCCTTCGAGAAGCAGGCGACGACACGCCAGAATGTTGTAAAATATTACATTCGACATGTTAGGTTGCCTTTGGCTAGGATATATATCGTTATAGACCAATATAATATTCCCACCGAGAAATAGGGGCCGACGCGTCAGGAATGTTGTAAAATATTACACCCGGGATGTTAGGTTCCCTTAGGTTAGCATATACAACGTTATAGACGTATATAATGTTCCCACCGAGAAATAGGGGCCGACATGCCAGGAATGTTGTAAAATATTACATACGAGATGTTAGGTTGCTTTAAGTTAGGATATATATCGTTATAGACTTATATAATGTTCCCACCGAGACGTGGGGACCGACATGCCAGGAATGATGTAAAATGTTACATCCCAGAAGTTAGATTGCTTTGGGTCTGGATATACAACGTTATCGACGTATATAATGTCCCCATCGAGAAGCAGGCGACGACACGCCAGAATGTTGTAAAATATTACATCCGAGATGTTAGGTACCCTTAGGTTAGGATATACAACGTTATAGACGTATAGAATGTTCCTACCGAGATGTAGGGACCGACATGCCAGGAATGTTGTAAAATATTACATCCGAGATGTTAGGTTGCCTTAGGCTAGGACATATATCGTTATAGACGTATACAATGTTCCCACCGAGAAGTAGGGACCGACGCTCAGGAATGTTGTAAAATATTACATCCCAGATATTAGGTTGCGTTAGGTTAGGATATACAACGTTTATAGACGTATATAATGTCCCCTTCGAGAAGCAGGCGACGACACGCCAGAATGTTGTAAAATATTACATTCGACATGTTAGGTTGCCTTAGGCTAGGATATGTAACGTTATAGACGTATATAATATTCCCACCGAGAAATAGGGGCCGACGCGTCAGGAACGTTGTAAAATATTACACCCGAAATGTTAGGTTCCCTTACGTTAGGATATACAACGTTATAGACGTATAGAATGTTCCCACCGAGATGTACGGGCCGACACGCCAGGAATGTTATCAACTATTACATCCGAGATGTTCGGTTGCCTTGGGTTATGATATATAACGTTATAGACGTATATAATGTTACCACCGAGAAGTAGGGACTGACATGCCAGGAATGCTGTAAAATATTACATACGAGATGTTAGGTTGCTTTAGGTTAGGATATACATCGTTATAGACTTATATAATGCTACCACCGAGAAGTAGGGACTGACATGCCAGGAATGTTTTAAAATATTACATCCCAGATGTTAGGTTGCGTTAGGTTAGGATATGCAACGTTTATAGACGTATATAATGTCCCCTTCGAGAAGCAGGCGACGACACGCCAGAATGTTGTAAAATATTACATTCGACATGCTAGGCTGCCTTCGGCTAGGATATATAACGTTATAGACGTATATAATATTCCCACCGAGAAATAGGGGCCGACGCTTCAGGAATGTTGTAAAATATTACACCCGAGATGTAAGCTTCCCTTAGGTTAGCATATACAACGTTATAGACGTATATAATGTTCCCACCGAGAAGTAGGGACCGACATGCCAGGAATGTTGTAAAATATTACATACGAGATGTTAGGTTGCTTTAGGTTAGGATATATATCGTTATAGACGTATACAATGTTCCCACCGAGAAGTAGGGACCGACGCCTCAGGAATGTTGTAAAATATTACATCCCAGATGTTAGGTTGCGTTAGGTTAGGATATACAACGTTATAGACGTATATAATGTCCCCTTCGAGAAGCAGGCGACGACACGCCAGAATGTTGTAAAATATTACATTCGACATGTTAGGTTGCCTTAGGCTAGGATATGTAACGTTATAGACGTATATAATACTCCCACCGAGAAATAGGGGCCGACGCGTCAGGAATGTTGTAAAATATTACACCCGAAATGTTAGGTTCCCTTACGTTAGGATATACAACGTTATAGACGTATAGAATATTCCCACCGAGATGTAGGGACCGACATGCCAAGAATGTTCTAAAATATGACATCCGAGTTGTTAGGTTGCTTTAGGTTAGGATATATATCGTTATAGACTTATATAATGTTCCCACTCAGACGTGGGGAACGACATGCCAGGAATGTTGTCAAATATTACATCCGAGATGTTAGGTTGCCTTAGGTTAGGATATACAAAGTTATCGATGTATATAATGTCCGCATCCAGAAGTAGGCGACGACACGCCAGGAATGTTTTAAAATATTACATCCAAGATGTTAGGTTGCCTTAGGCTAGGATATGCAACGTTATAGACGTATAGAATGTTCCCACCGAGAAATAGGGGCCGACGGGTCAGGAATATTGTAAAATATTACACCCGAGATGTTAGGTTCCCTTAGGTTAGAATATACAACGTTATAGACGTATAGAATGTTCCCACCGAGATGTAGGGACCGACATGCCAGGAATGTTGTAAAATATTACATCCGAGATGTTAGGTTGCCTTAGGCTAGGACATATATCGTTATAGACGTATACAATGTTCCCACCGAGAAGTAGGGACCGACGCGTCAGGAATGTTGTAAAATATTACATCCCAGATATTAGGTTGCGTTAGGTTAGGATATACAACGTTTATAGACGTATATAATGTCCCCTTCGAGAAGCAGGCGACGACACGCCAGAATGTTGTAAAATATTACATCCGATATGTTAGGTTGCCTTAGGCTAGGACATATATCGTTATAGACGTATACATTGTTCCCACCGAGAAATAGGGGCCGACGCGTCAGGAATGTTGTAAAATATGACATCCCAGATGTTAGGTTGCGTTAGGTTAGGATATACAACGTTATAGACGTATATAATGTCCCCTTCGAGAAGCAGGCGACGACACGCCAGAATGTTGTAAAATATTACATCCCAGATATTAGGTTGCGTTAGGTTAGGATATACAACGTTATAGACGTATAGAATGTTCCCACCGAGATGTAGGGACCGACATGCCAGGAATGTTCTAAAATATGACATCCGAGTTGTTAGGTTGCTTTAGGTTAGGATATATATCGTTATAGACTTATATAATGTTCCCACTCAGACGTGGGGAACGACATGCCAGGAATGCTGTCAAATATTACATCCGAGATGTTAGGTTGCCTTAGGTTAGGATACACAAAGTTATAGATGTATATAATGTCCGCATTCAGAAGTAGGCGACGACACGCCAGGAATGTTTTAAATATTACATCCGAGATGTTAGGTTGCCTTAGGCTAGCATATGCAACGTTATAGACGTATAGAATGTTCCCACTGAGAAATAGGGGCCGACGGGTCAGGAATGTTGTAAAATATTACATCCGAGATGTTAGGTTCCCTTAGGTTAGGATATACAACCTTATAGATGTATATAATGTCCACATCGCGAAGCAGGCGACGACACGCCAGGAATGTTATCAACTATTACATCCGAGATTTTAGGTTGCCTTAGGTTAGGATATACAACGTTATGGACGTATATAATGCCCCATCGGGAAGTAAGTGCCGTCACGCCAGGAATGCTGTAAAATATTACAGTAGAGAGGTTAGGTTGCCTTAGGTTATGATATATAACCTTGCAGACGTATATAATGTTCCCACCGAGATGTAGGGACCGACATGCCAGGAATGTTGTAAAATATTACATCCGAGATGTTAGGTTGCGTTAGGTTAGGATATACAACGTTATAGACGTATAGAATGTTCTCACCGAGAAGTAGGGACCGACATGCCAGGAATGTTGTAAAACATTACACCCGAGATGTTAGGTTCCCTTAGGTTAGGATATACAACGTTATAGACGTACAGAATGTTCCCACCGAGAAATAGGGGCCGACGCGTCAGGAATGTTGTAAAATATTACACCTGAGATATTAGGTTCCCTTATGTTAGGATATACAACGTTATAGACATATAGAATGTTCCCACCGAGAAACAGGTGCCGACGCGTCATGAATGTTGTAAAATATGACATCCGAGATGGTATGTTGCCTTGCGTTAGGATATATTACGTTATAGACGTATATAATGTTACCACCGAGATGTACCGGGCGACACGCCAGGAATGTTATCAACTATTACATCCGAGATGTTCGGTTGCCTTGGGTTATGATATATAACGTTATAGACGTATATAATGTTAACACCGAGAAGTAGGGACCGACATGCCAGGAATGTTGTAAAATATTACATACGAGATGTTAGGTTGCTTTAGGTTAGGATATATATCGTTATAGACTTATATAATGTTCCCACCGAGACGTGGGGACCGACATGCCAGGAATGTTGTAAAATGTTACATCCCAGAAGTTAGATTGCTTTGGGTTAGAATATACAACGTTATCGACGTATATAATGTCCCCATCGAGAAGCAGGCGACGACACGCCAGAATGTTGTAAAATATTACAACCGAGATGTTAGGTTCCCTTAGGTTAGGATATACAACGTTATAGACGTATCTAATGTCCCCTTCGAGAAGCAGGCGACGACACGACAGAACGTTGTAAAATATTACATTCGACATGTTAGGTTGCCTTAGGCTAGGATATGTAACGTTATAGACGACTATATAATATTCCCACCGAGAAATAGGGGCCGACGCGTCAGGAACGTTGTAAAATATTACACCCGAAATGTTAGGTTCCCTTAGGTTAGGATATACAACGTTATAGACGTATAGAATTTTCCCACCGAGATGTAGGGACCGACATGCCAGGAATATTGTAAAATATTACATCCGAGATGTTAGGTTGCCTTAAGCTAGGACATATATCGTTATAGACGTATATAATGTTCCCACCGAGAAGTAGGGACCTACGCGTCAGGAATGTTGTAAAATATTACATCCCAGATGTTAGGTTGCGTTAGGTTAGGATATACAACGTTATAGACGTATATAATGTCCCCTTCGAGAAGCAGGCGACGACACGCCAGAATGTTGTAAAATATTACATTCGACATGTTAGGTTGCCTTTGGCTAGGATATATATCGTTATAGACCAATATAATATTCCCACCGAGAAATAGGGGCCGACGCGTCAGGAACGTTGTGAAATATTACACCCGAAATGTTAGGTACCCTTAGGTTAGGATATATAACCTTATAGACGTATATAATGTTCCCACCGAGAAATAGGGGCCGACGCGTCAGGAATGTTGTAAAATATTACACCCGGGATGTTAGGTTCCCTTAGGTTAGCATATACAACGTTATAGACGTATATAATGTTCCCACCGAGAAGTAGGGACCGACATGCCAGGAATGTTGTAAAATATTACATACGAGATGTTAGGTTGCTTTAAGTTAGGATATATATCGTTATAGACTTATATAATGTTCCCACCGAGACGTGGGGACCGACATGCCAGGAATGTTGTAAAATGTTACATCCCAGAAGTTAGATTGCTTTGGGTTAGAATATACAACGTTATCGACGTATATAATGTCCCCATCGAGAAGCAGGCGACGACACGCCAGAATGTTGTAAAATATTACAACCGAGATGTTAGGTTCCCTTAGGTTAGGATATACAACGTTATAGAGGTATCTAATGTCCCCTTCGAGAAGCAGGCGACGACACGACAGAACGTTGTAAAATATTACATTCGACATGTTAGGTTGCCTTAGGCTAGGATATGTAACGTTATAGACGACTATATAATATTCCCACCGTGAAATAGGGGCCGACGCGTCAGGAACGTTGTAAAATATTACACCCGAAATGTTAGGTTCCCTTAGGTTAGGATATACAACGTTATAGACGTATAGAATTTTCCCACCGAGATGTAGGGACCGACATGCCAGGAATGTTGTAAAATATTACATCCGAGATGTTAGGTTGCCTTAAGCTAGGACATATATCGTTATAGACGTATATAATGTTCCCACCGAGAAGTAGGGACCGACGCGTCAGGAATGTTGTAAAATATTACATCCCAGATGTTAGGTTGCGTTAGGTTAGGATATACAACGTTATAGACGTATATAATGTCCCCTTCGAGAAGCAGGCGACGACACGCCAGAATGTTGTAAAATATTACATTCGACATGTTAGGTTGCCTTTGGCTAGGATATATATCGTTATAGACCAATATAATATTCCCACCGAGAAATAGGGGCCGACGCGTCAGGAATGTTGTAAAATATTACACCCGGGATGTTAGGTTCCCTTAGGTTAGCATATACAACGTTATAGACGTATATAATGTTCCCACCGAGAAATAGGGGCCGACATGCCAGGAATGTTGTAAAATATTACATACGAGATGTTAGGTTGCTTTAAGTTAGGATATATATCGTTATAGACTTATATAATGTTCCCACCGAGACGTGGGGACCGACATGCCAGGAATGATGTAAAATGTTACATCCCAGAAGTTAGATTGCTTTGGGTCTGGATATACAACGTTATCGACGTATATAATGTCCCCATCGAGAAGCAGGCGACGACACGCCAGAATGTTGTAAAATATTACATCCGAGATGTTAGGTACCCTTAGGTTAGGATATACAACGTTATAGACGTATAGAATGTTCCTACCGAGATGTAGGGACCGACATGCCAGGAATGTTGTAAAATATTACATCCGAGATGTTAGGTTGCCTTAGGCTAGGACATATATCGTTATAGACGTATACAATGTTCCCACCGAGAAGTAGGGACCGACGCTCAGGAATGTTGTAAAATATTACATCCCAGATATTAGGTTGCGTTAGGTTAGGATATACAACGTTTATAGACGTATATAATGTCCCCTTCGAGAAGCAGGCGACGACACGCCAGAATGTTGTAAAATATTACATTCGACATGTTAGGTTGCCTTAGGCTAGGATATGTAACGTTATAGACGTATATAATATTCCCACCGAGAAATAGGGGCCGACGCGTCAGGAACGTTGTAAAATATTACACCCGAAATGTTAGGTTCCCTTACGTTAGGATATACAACGTTATAGACGTATAGAATGTTCCCACCGAGATGTACGGGCCGACACGCCAGGAATGTTATCAACTATTACATCCGAGATGTTCGGTTGCCTTGGGTTATGATATATAACGTTATAGACGTATATAATGTTACCACCGAGAAGTAGGGACTGACATGCCAGGAATGTTGTAAAATATTACATACGAGATGTTAGGTTGCTTTAGGTTAGGATATACATCGTTATAGACTTATATAATGCTACCACCGAGAAGTAGGGACTGACATGCCAGGAATGTTTTAAAATATTACATCCCAGATGTTAGGTTGCGTTAGGTTAGGATATGCAACGTTTATAGACGTATATAATGTCCCCTTCGAGAAGCAGGCGACGACACGCCAGAATGTTGTAAAATATTACATTCGACATGCTAGGCTGCCTTCGGCTAGGATATATAACGTTATAGACGTATATAATATTCCCACCGAGAAATAGGGGCCGACGCTTCAGGAATGTTGTAAAATATTACACCCGAGATGTAAGGTTCCCTTAGGTTAGCATATACAACGTTATAGACGTATATAATGTTCCCACCGAGAAGTAGGGACCGACATGCCAGGAATGTTGTAAAATATTACATACGAGATGTTAGGTTGCTTTAGGTTAGGATATATATCGTTATAGACGTATACAATGTTCCCACCGAGAAGTAGGGACCGACGCCTCAGGAATGTTGTAAAATATTACATCCCAGATGTTAGGTTGCGTTAGGTTAGGATATACAACGTTATAGACGTATATAATGTCCCCTTCGAGAAGCAGGCGACGACACGCCAGAATGTTGTAAAATATTACATTCGACATGTTAGGTTGCCTTAGGCTAGGATATGTAACGTTATAGACGTATATAATACTCCCACCGAGAAATAGGGGCCGACGCGTCAGGAATGTTGTAAAATATTACACCCGAAATGTTAGGTTCCCTTACGTTAGGATATACAACGTTATAGACGTATAGAATATTCCCACCGAGATGTAGGGACCGACATGCCAAGAATGTTCTAAAATATGACATCCGAGTTGTTAGGTTGCTTTAGGTTAGGATATATATCGTTATAGACTTATATAATGTTCCCACTCAGACGTGGGGAACGACATGCCAGGAATGTTGTCAAATATTACATCCGAGATGTTAGGTTGCCTTAGGTTAGGATATACAAAGTTATCGATGTATATAATGTCCGCATCCAGAAGTAGGCGACGACACGCCAGGAATGTTTTAAAATATTACATCCAAGATGTTAGGTTGCCTTAGGCTAGGATATGCAACGTTATAGACGTATAGAATGTTCCCACCGAGAAATAGGGGCCGACGGGTCAGGAATATTGTAAAATATTACACCCGAGATGTTAGGTTCCCTTAGGTTAGAATATACAACGTTATAGACGTATAGAATGTTCCCACCGAGATGTAGGGACCGACATGCCAGGAATGTTGTAAAATATTACATCCGAGATGTTAGGTTGCCTTAGGCTAGGACATATATCGTTATAGACGTATACAATGTTCCCACCGAGAAGTAGGGACCGACGCGTCAGGAATGTTGTAAAATATTACATCCCAGATATTAGGTTGCGTTAGGTTAGGATATACAACGTTTATAGACGTATATAATGTCCCCTTCGAGAAGCAGGCGACGACACGCCAGAATGTTGTAAAATATTACATCCGATATGTTAGGTTGCCTTAGGCTAGGACATATATCGTTATAGACGTATACATTGTTCCCACCGAGAAATAGGGGCTGACGCGTCAGGAATGTTGTAAAATATGACATCCCAGATGTTAGGTTGCGTTAGGTTAGGATATACAACGTTATAGACGTATATAATGTCCCCTTCGAGAAGCAGGCGACGACACGCCAGAATGTTGTAAAATATTACATCCCAGATATTAGGTTGCGTTAGGTTAGGATATACAACGTTTATAGACGTATATAATGTCCCCTTCGAGAAGCAGGCGACGACACGCCAGAATGTTGTAAAATATTACATTCGACATGTTAGGTTGCCTTAGGCTAGGATATGTAACGTTATAGACGTATATAATATTCCCACCGAGAAATAGGGGCCGACGCGTCAGGAATGTTGTAAAATATTACACCCGAAATGTTAGGTTCCCTTACGTTAGGATATACAACGTTATAGACGTATAGAATGTTCCCACCGAGATGTAGGGACCGACATGCCAGGAATGTTCTAAAATATGACATCCGAGTTGTTAGGTTGCTTTAGGTTAGGATATATATCGTTATAGACTTATATAATGTTCCCACTCAGACGTGGGGAACGACATGCCAGGAATGCTGTCAAATATTACATCCGAGATGTTAGGTTGCCTTAGGTTAGGATACACAAAGTTATAGATGTATATAATGTCCGCATCCAGAAGTAGGCGACGACACGCCAGGAATGTTTTAAATATTACATCCGAGATGTTAGGTTGCCTTAGGCTAGGATATGCAACGTTATAGACGTATAGAATGTTCCCACTGAGAAATAGGGGCCGACGGGTCAGGAATGTTGTAAAATATTACATCCGAGATGTTAGGTTCCCTTAGGTTAGGATATACAACCTTATAGATGTATATAATGTCCACATCGCGAAGCAGGCGACGACACGCCAGGAATGTTATCAACTATTACATCCGAGATTTTAGGTTGCCTTAGGTTAGGATATACAACGTTATGGACGTATATAATGCCCCATCGGGAAGTAAGTGCCGTCACGCCAGGAATGCTGTAAAATATTACAGTAGAGAGGTTAGGTTGCCTTAGGTTATGATATATAACCTTGCAGACGTATATAATGTTCCCACCGAGATGTAGGGACCGACATGCCAGGAATGTTGTAAAATATTACATCCGAGATGTTAGGTTGCGTTAGGTTAGGATATACAACGTTATAGACGTATAGAATGTTCTCACCGAGAAGTAGGGACCGACATGCCAGGAATGTTGTAAAACATTACACCCGAGATGTTAGGTTCCCTTAGGTTAGGATATACAACGTTATAGACGTACAGAATGTTCCCACCGAGAAATAGGGGCCGACGCGTCAGGAATGTTGTAAAATATTACACCTGAGATATTAGGTTCCCTTATGTTAGGATATACAACGTTATAGACATATAGAATGTTCCCACCGAGAAACAGGTGCCGACGCGTCATGAATGTTGTAAAATATGACATCCGAGATGGTATGTTGCCTTGCGTTAGGATATATTACGTTATAGACGTATATAATGTTACCACCGAGATGTACCGGGCGACACGCCAGGAATGTTATCAACTATTACATCCGAGATGTTCGGTTGCCTTGGGTTATGATATATAACGTTATAGACGTATATAATGTTAACACCGAGAAGTAGGGACCGACATGCCAGGAATGTTGTAAAATATTACATACGAGATGTTAGGTTGCTTTAGGTTAGGATATATATCGTTATAGACTTATATAATGTTCCCACCGAAACGTGGGGACCGACATGCCAGGAATGTTGTAAAATGTTACATCCCAGAAGTTAGATTGCTTTGGGTTAGAATATACAACGTTATCGACGTATATAATGTCCCCATCGAGAAGCAGGCGACGACACGCCAGAATGTTGTAAAATATTACAACCGAGATGTTAGGTTCCCTTAGGTTAGGATATACAACGTTTATAGATGTATATAATGTCCCCTTCGAGAAGCAGGCGACGACACGCCAGAATGTTGTAAAATATTACATCCGATATGTTAGGTTGCCTTAGGCTAGGACATATATCGTTATAGACGTATACATTGTTCCCACCGAGAAATAGGGGCCGACGCGTCAGGAATGTTGTAAAATATGACATCCCAGATGTTAGGTTGCGTTAGGTTAGGATATACAACGTTATAGACGTATATAATGTCCCCTTCGAGAAGCAGGCGACGACACGCCAGAATGTTGTAAAATATTACATCCCAGATATTAGGTTGCGTTAGGTTAGGATATACAACGTTTATAGACGTATATAATGTCCCCTTCGAGAAGCAGGCGACGACACGCCAGAATGTTGTAAAATATTACATTCGACATGTTAGGTTGCCTTAGGCTAGGATATGTAACGTTATAGACGTATATAATATTCCCACCGAGAAATAGGGGCCGACGCGTCAGGAATGTTGTAAAATATTACACCCGAAATGTTAGGTTCCCTTACGTTAGGATATACAACGTTATAGACGTATAGAATGTTCCCACCGAGATGTAGGGACCGACATGCCAGGAATGTTCTAAAATATGACATCCGAGTTGTTAGGTTGCTTTAGGTTAGGATATATATCGTTATAGACTTATATAATGTTCCCACTCAGACGTGGGGAACGACATGCCAGGAATGCTGTCAAATATTACATCCGAGATGTTAGGTTGCCTTAGGTTAGGATACACAAAGTTATAGATGTATATAATGTCCGCATCCAGAAGTAGGCGACGACACGCCAGGAATGTTTTAAATATTACATCCGAGATGTTAGGTTGCCTTAGGCTAGGATATGCAACGTTATAGACGTAAAGAATGTTCCCGCTGAGAAATAGGGGCCGACGGGTCAGGAATGTTGTAAAATATTACACCCCAGATGTTAGGTTCCCTTAGGTTAGGATATACAACGTTATAGACTTATAGAAAGTTCCCACCGAGATGTAGGGACCGACATGCCAGGAATGTTGTAAAATATTACATCCGAGATGTTACGTTGCTTTAGGTTAGGATATATAACGTTATTGACGTATAGAATGTTCCCACCGAGAAATAGGGGCCGAGGGGTCAGGAATGTTGTAAAATATTACACCGGAGATGTTAGGTTCCCTTAGGTTAGGATATACAACGTTATAGACGTATAGAAAGTTCCCACGGTGATGTAGGGACCGACATGCCAGGAATGTTGTAAAATATTACATCCGAGATGTAACTTTGCTTTAGGTTAGGATATATATCGTTATAGACTAATATAATTTTCCCACCGAGACGTGGGGACCGACATGCCAGGAATCTTGTAAAATATTACATCCGAGACGTTAGGTTGCGTTAGGTTAGGACCTACAACGTTATAGACGTACCTAATGTCCCCATCGAGAAGCAGGCGACGACACGCCAGAATGTTGTAAATATTACATACGATATATTAGGTTGCCTTATGCTACGATATATATCGTTATAGACGTATACAATGTTCCCACCGAGAAGTAGGGACCGAAATGCCAGGAATGTGGTAAAATATTACATCCGAGATTTTAGGTTCCCTTAGGTTAGCATATACAACGTTATAGACGTATAGAATGTTCCCACCGAGATGTAGGGACCGACATGCCAGGAATGTTGTAAAATATTACATCCGAGATGTTAGGTTGCCTTAGGCTAGGACATATATCGTTATAGACGTATACAATGTTCCCACCGAGACGTACGGTACGACACGAGCGAGATTCTGCAAAACATTACCAGCGAGGTGCTAGATGTGTTAGGTTAGGTTATATTACGTTATAGACGTATATAATGTTCCCAATGAGAGGTAGGGGCCGACCCGCCAGTAATGTTGGAAAATACTACGTACGAGATGTTAGGTTGCCTTAGGTTATGATATATAACGTTGTAGACGCATACAATGTTCCCACCGAGACGTACGGGACGACACGAGCGAGATTCAGCTAAACATTACCAGCGAGGGGCTAGAGGTGTTAGGTTAGGTTATATTACGTTATAGACGTATATAATGTTCCCACCGAGAACTAGAGGCCGACCCGCCAGGAATGTTGGAAAATACTACACCCGAGATGTTAGGTTGCCTTGGGTTGGGGTATACAACGTTATAGACGTATAGAATGTTCGCACCGAGAAGTAGGGACCGACATGCCAGGAATGTTGTAAAATATTACATCCGAGGTGTTAGGTTGCTTTAGGTTAGGATATATATCGTTATAGACGTATATAATGTTCCCACCGAGACGTGGGGACCGACACGCGAGGAATGTTGTAAAATATTACAATCGACATGTTAGGATTGCCTTAGGCTAGGATATATATCGTTATAGACGTATATACTGTTCCCACCGAGAAGCAGGTGCCGGCACGACAGGTATGTTGTAAAATATTACATTCGACATGTTAGGTTGCCTTAGGTTAGGATATATAACGTTATTGACTTATATAATGTTCCCACCGAGACGTAGGGGCCGACGCACCAGGAATGTTGTAAAATATTACATTCGACGTGTTAAGTTGCCTTAGGCTAGGATATATAGCGTTATAGACGTATATAATGTTCCCACCCAGAAGTAGGGCCCGACGAGCCAGGAATGTTGTAAAATATTACGCTCGACATGCTAAGTTCCCTTAGGTTGGGATATATAACGTTATAGACGTATATGATATTCCCACCGAGAAGTACTGGCCGACACGCCGGGAATGTTGTAAAACATTACGCTCGACATGTTAGGTTGCCTTAGTTTAGGATATATAACGTTATAGACGCATATACTGTTCCCACCGAGAAGTAGGTGCCGACGCGCCAGGAATGTAGTAAAATATTACATCCGAGATGTTAGGTTGCCATAGGCTAGGATATATAACGTTATAGACGTACATAATGTTACCACAGAGATATAGGTACTTGCATGCCAGGAATGTTGTAAAATTTTACGGTAGAGATGTTAGGTTGCCTTAGGTTAGGACATATAACGTCATTGACTTATATAATGTTCCCACCGAGAAGTAGGAGCCGACGTGCCAGGAATGTAGTAAAATATTTCATCCGAGATGTGAGATTGCCTTAGGCTAGGATATATAACCTTATAGACGGATATAATGTTACCACAGAGAAGTAGGGACCGAAGCGCCGGGAATGTTGTAAAATATTACATTCGGCATGTTAGGTTGCTTAGGTAAGCATATATAACGTTTTAGACGTATATACTGTTCCCACCGAGAAGTAGGTGCCGCCGCTCCAGGAATGTAGTAAAATATATCATCCGGGATATTAGGTTGCCTTAGGTTAGGATATATACCGTTATAGACGTATATAATGTTACCACAGAGAACTAGGCACTTGCATGCCAGGAATGTTGTAAAATATTACGGTAGAGATGATAGGTTGCCTTAGTTTAGGATATATAACGTTATAGACGTATATACTGTTCCCACCGAGAAGTAGGTGCCGACGCGCCCGGTGTGCTGTAAAATATTGCATTCGACTTGTTAGGTTGCCTTAGGCTAGGATATATAGCGTTATAGACGTATATAATGTTCCCACCGAGAAGTAGGGGCCGACCCGCCGGGAATGTTGTAAAATACCACATTCCAGATGTTAGGTTGCCTTAGGTTAGGATATATAACGTTATAGACGTATATGATATTCCCACCGAGAAGTACGGGCCGACACGAAAGGAATGTTGTCCAATATTACATTAGGCATGTTAGGTTGCCTTAGGATAGGATATATAACGTTATAGACGTATATACTGTTCCCACCGAGAAGGAGGTGCCGACGCGCCAGGAATGTTGTAAAATATTACATTTGACATGTTAGGTTGCCTTAGGCTAGGATATATAGCGTTATAGACGTATACAATGTTCCCACCGAGAAGTAGGGGCCGACGTGCCAGGAGTGTAGTAAAATATTACACCCGAGGTGCTAGGTTGCCTTAGGTGAGTATATATAACGTTATTCACTTATATAATGTTCCCACCGAGAAATAGGGGCCGACGCGCAAGGAATGTTGTAAAATATTACAATCGACATGTTAGGATTGCCTTAGGCTAGGATATATAACGTTATTGACGTATATAATGTTCCCACCGAGATGTAGGGGCCGAAGTGACGGGAATGTTGTGAAATATTACATTCGACATGTTAGCCTGCCTTAGGCTAGGATATATAGCGTAATAGACGTATATAATGTGCCCAGCGAGAAGTAGGGGCCGAAGTGACGGGAGTGTTGTAAAATATTACATTCGACATGTTAGGTTGCCTTGGGCTAGGTTATGTAACATTATAGACGTATATAATGTTCCCACCGAAAAATAGGGGCTGACGCGTCAGGAATGTTGTAAAATATTACACCCGAGATGTTAGGTTCCCTTAGGTTAGGATATACAACGTTATAGACGTATATTATGTCCCCATCGAGAAGTAGGTGCCGACGCGCCAGGAATGTTGTAAAATATTACATTCGACATGTTAGGTGGCCTTAGGCTAGGATATATAACGTTATAGACGTATATAATGTTCCCACCGAAAAATAGGGGCTGACGCGTCAGGAATGTTGTAAAATATTACACCCGAGATGTTAGGTTCCCTTAGGTTAGGATATACAACGTTATAGACGTATAGAATGTTCCCACCGAGATGTAGGGATCGACATGCCAGGAATGTTGTAAAATATTACATCCCAGATTTTGGGTTGCTTTAGGTTAGGATATACAACGTTATAGACGTATATAATGTCCCCATCGAGAAGCAGGCGACGACACGCAGGAATGTTGTAAAATATTACATTCGACATGTTAGGTGGCCTTAGGCTAGGATATATAACGTTATAGACGTATATAATGTTCCCACCGAGAAGTACGGGCGGACACGCCAGGAATGTTGTCAACTATTACATCCGAGATGTTAGGTTGCCTCAGGTTAGGATACATAACGTTATAGACGCATATAATGTCCCCGCCGAGAAGTAGTGGCTGACACGACCGGGATTCTGTAAAACATTATCACCGAGGGGCAAAATGGGTTAGGTTAGGTTATATTACGATATAGACGTATATAATGTTCCCACCTCGAAGTATGGGCCGACCCGCCTGGAATGTGGTAAAATACTACAGTCTAGATGTTAGGTTGCCTTAGGTGAGGATATATAACGTTATAGACGTATACAATGTCCGCACCGTGACGCACGGGACGACACGAACGAGATTCTGTAAAACATTACCAGCTGCCTGAGTTTGATTACCTGAGATGCTAGATGGGTTAGGTTAGGTTATATTACGTTATAGACGTATGTAATGAGCCCACCGAGAAGTAGAGGCCGACCCGCCGGGTATGTTGCAAAATACTACATCCGAGATGTTAGGTTGCCTTAGGTTAGAATATATAATGTTATAGACGAATATAATATACCCAACGAGAAGTACGGCCGACACGACCGTGATTCTGTAAAACATTACCAGCGAAGGGTGGGACATTCTGTAAAACATTACCAGCGAGTGTCTAGATGGATTAGGTTAGGTTATATTAGGTTATAGACGTATATAATGTTACCACCCAGAAGTAGATGCCGACCCGCCAGGAATGTTGGAAAATACTACATCCGAGATGTTAGGTTGCGTTGGGTTAGGATATACAACGTTATAGACGTATATTATGTCCCCATCGAGAAGTAGGTGCCGACGCGCCAGGAATGTTGCAAAATATTACATTCGACATGTTAGGTTGCCTTAGACTAGGATATATAACGTTATAGACGTATATAATGTTCCCACCGAAAAATAGGGGCCGACGCGTCAGAAATGTTGTAAAATGTTACACCCGAGATGATAGGTTCCCTTACGTTAGGATATACAACGTTATAGACGTATAGAATGTTCCCACCGAGATGTAGGTACCGACATGCCAGGAAGGTTGTAAAATATTACATCCGAGATGTTAGGTTGCCATAGGCTAGGATATATAACGTTATAGACGTATATAATGTTCCCACCGAAAAATAGGGGCCGACGCGTCAGGAATGTTGTAAAATATTACACCCGAGATGTTAGGTTCCCTTCGGTTAGGATATACAACGTTATAGACGTATAGTATGTTCCCACCGAGATGTAGGGACCGACATGCCAGGAATGTTGTAAAATATTACACCCGAGATGTTAGGTTCCCTTAGGTTAGGATATACAACGTTATAGACGTATAGAATGTTCCCACCGAGATGTAGGGATCGACATGCCAGGAATGTTGTAAAATATTACATCCGAGATGTTTGGTTGCTTTAGGTTTCGATATATATCGTTATAGACGTATATAATGTTCCTACCGAGACTTGGGGACCGACATGCCAGGAATCTTGTAAAATATTACATCCCAGATTTTGGGTTGCTTTAGGTTAGGATATACAACGTTATAGACGTATATAATGTCCCCATCGAGAAGCAGGCGACGACACGCCAGGAATGTTGTAAAATATTACATTCGACATGTTATGTCGCCTTAGGCTAGGATATATAACGTTATAGAAGTATACAATGTTCCCACCGGGGTGTACGGGCCTACACGCCAGGAACGTTGTCAACTATTACATCCGAGGTGTTAGGTTGCCTTAGGCTAGGATATATATCTTTATAGACGTATACAATTTTTCCACCGAGAAGTAGGGACCGATATGCCAGGAATGTTGTAAAATATTACTTCCGAGATGTTAGGTTGCCTTAGGTTAGGATATACAATGTTATAGATGTATATAATGTCCCCATGGAGAAGCAGGCGACGACATGCCAGAATGATGTAAAATATTCCATGCGAGATGTTAGGTTGCCTTAGGCTAGGATATATATCGTTATAGACGTATACAATGTTCCCACCGAAAAATAGGGGCCGACGCGTCAGGAATATTGTAAAATATTACATTCGAAATGTTAGGTTGCCTTAGGCTAGGATATATAACGTTATTGACTTATATAATGTTCCCACCGAGAAGTACGGTCCGACATGCCAGGAATGTTGTCAACTATTACATCCGAGATGTTAGGTTGCCTTAGGTTAAGATATACAACGTTATAGACGTATATAATGTCCCCATCGGGAAGTAGGCGCCGTCACGCCAGGAATGTTGTAAAATATTACGGTAGAGAGTTGAGGTTGTCTTAGAATATGATATATAACGTTATAGACGTATATAATGTTCCCACCGAAAAGTAGGAGCCGACGCGCCAGGATTGCTGTAAAATATTACATCCAAGATGTTAGGTTCCCTTAGGTTAGGATATACAACGTTATAGACGTATAGAATGTTCCCACCGAGAAGTAGGGACCGACATGCTAGGAATGTTGTAAAATATTACACGCGATATGTTAGGTTGCTTTAGGTTAGGATGTATTTCGTTATAGACGTATATAATGTCCAGATCGAGACGTGGGGACCGGCACGCCAGAATGTTGTAAAATATTACATCCGAGATGTTAGGTTGCCTTAGGCTGGTATATATATCGTTATAGACGTATACAATGTTCCCACCGAGAAGTAGGGACCGACATGCCAGGAATGTTGTTAAATATTACATCCGAGATGTTAGGTTGCCTTAGGTTAGGATATATATCGCTATAGACGCATATGATGTTCCCACCGAGAAGTACGGGCCGACACCCCAGGAATGTTGTCAAATATTGCATCCGAGATGTTAGGTTGCCTTAGGTTAGGATATACAACGGTATAGATGTATATAATGTCCCAATCGAGAAGTAGGCGACGATACGCCACGAATGATGTAAAATATTACATTCGACATGTTAGGTCGCCTTAGGCTAGGTTATATATCGCTGTAGACGTATATGATGAGCCCACCGAGAAGTACGGGCTAACACGCCAGGAAAGTTGTCAAATATTACATCCGAGATGTTAGGTTCCCTTAGGCTAGGATATATAACGTTATAGACGTATATAATATTCCCACCGAGAAATAGGGGCCGACGCGTCAGGAATGTTGTAAAATATTACACCCGAGATGTTAGGTTCCCTTAGGTTAGGATATATAACGTTATAGACGTATATAATGTCCCCATCCAGAAGTAGGAGACGACGCGCCAGGAATATTACATCCCAGATGTTAGGTTGCGTTAGGTTAAGATACACAACGTTATAGATGTATATAATGTTCCCATCGAGAAGCAGGCGACGCCACGCCAGAATGTTGTAAAATATTACATCCCAGATGTTAGGTTGCGTTAGGTTAGGATATACAACGTTATAGACGTATATAATATCCCCGTCGAGAAGCAGGCGACGACACGCCAGGAATGTTGCAAAATATTACATCAAAGATGTTATGTTGCCTTACGTTAGGATATATAACGTTATAGACGTATATAATGTTCCCACCGAAAAGTAGGAGCCGACGCGCCAGGAATGTTGTCAAATATTACATCCGAGATGTTAGGTTGCTTTAGGTTAGGATATATATCGTTATAGACGTATATAATGTTCCCTCCGAGACGTGGGGACCGACATGCCAGGAATCTTCTAAAATATCACATTGCAGATGTTAGGTTGCTTAAGTTTAAGATATACAACGTTATAGACGTATATAATGTCCCCATCGAGAAGCAGGCGACGACACGCCAGGAATGTTGTAAAATATTACATCCGAGATATCAGGTCGCCTTAGGTTAGGATATACAACGTTATAGATGTATATAATGTCCCCATCGAGAAGTAGGCGACGACACGCCAGGAATGTTGTAAAATATTACATTCGACATGTTAGGTTGCCTTAGGCTAGGATATATAACGTTATAGACGTATATAGTGTCCCCATCGAGAAGCAGGAGCCTTCACGCCAGAAGTTTGTAAAATATTACGGTAGAGAGGTGAGGTCGCCTTAGGTTAGGATATATAACGTTATAGACGTATATAATGTTCCCATCGCGAAATAGGGGCCGACGCGTCAGAAATGTTGTAAAATATTACACCCGAGATGTCAGGTTCCCTTAGGTTAGGATATACAACGCTATAGACGTATAGAATTTTCCCACCGAGACGTAGGGCCCGTCATGCCGGGAATGTTGTAAAATATTACATCCCAGATGTTAGGTTGCGTTAGGTTAGGATATACAACGTTATAGACGTATATAATATCCCCGTCGAGAAGCAGGCGACGACACGCCAGGAATGTTGCAAAATATTACATCAAAGATGTTATGTTGCCTTACGTTAGGATATATAACGTTATAGACGTATATGATGTTCCCACCGAAAAGTAGGAGCCGACGCGCCAGGAATGTTGTAAAATATTACATACGAGATGTTATGTTGCCTTCGGTTAGGGTATATATCGTTATAGACGTATATGATGTTCCTACCGAGAAGTACGGGCCGACACGCCAGGAATGTTGTCAGATATTACATTCGAGATGTTATGTTGCCTTAGTTTACGATATACAACGTTATAGACGTATATAATGTCCCCAGCGGGAAGTAGGCGCCGTCACGCCAGGAATGTTGTAAAATATTACGGTATTGAGGTTAGTTTGCCTTAGGTCAGGATATATAACGTTATAGACGTATATAATGTCCCCTTCGAGAAGCAGGCGACGACACGCCAGGAATGTTGTAAAATATTACATTCGACATCTTAGGTTGCCTTAAGCTAGGATATATAGCGTTATAGACGTATATAATGTTCCCACCGAGAAGTAGGGGCCGGCGCGCCAGGAATGTAGTAAAATATTACATTCGAAATGTTAGGTTGCCTTAGGCTAGGATATATAACGTTATTGACTTATATAATGTTCCCACCGAGAAGTACGGTCCGACATGCCAGGAATGTTGTCAACTATTACATCCGAGATGTTAGGTTGCCTTAGGTTAAGATATACAACGTTATAGACGTATATAATGTCCCCATCGGGAAGTAGGCGCCGTCACGCCAGGAATGTTGTAAAATATTACGGTAGAGAGTTGAGGTTGTCTTAGAATATGATATATAATGTTATAGACGTATATAATGTTCCCACCGAAAAGTAGGAGCCGACGCGCCAGGATTGCTGTAAAATATTACATCCGAGATGTTAGGTTCCCTTAGGTTAGGATATACAACGTTATAGACGTATAGAATGTTCCCACCGAGAAGTAGGGACCGACATGCCAGGAATGTTGTTAAATATTACATCCGAGATGTTAGGTTGCCTTAGGTTAGGATATATATCGCTATAGACGCATATGATGTTCCCACCGACAAGTACGGGCCGACAGCCCAGGAATGTTGTCAAATATTACATCCGAGATGTTAGGTTGCCTTAGGTTAGGATATACAACGGTATAGATGTATATAATGTCCCAATCGAGAAGTAGGCGACGATAGGCCACGAATGATGTAAAATATTACATTCGACATGTTAGGTCGCCTTAGGCTAGGTTATATATCGCTGTAGACGTATATGATGAGCCCACCGAGAAGTACGGTCTAACACGCCAGGAAAGTTGTCAAATATTACATCCGAGATGTTAGGTTCCCTTAGGCTAGGATATATAACGTTATAGACGTATATAATATTCCCATCGAGAAATAGGGGCCGACGCGTCAGGAATATTACATCCCAGATGTTAGGTTGCGTTAGGTTAAGATACACAACGTTATAGATGTATATAATGTTCCCATCGAGAAGCAGGCGACGCCACGCCAGAATGTTGTAAGATATTACATCCCAGATGTTAGGTTGCGTTAGGTTAGGATATACAACGTTATAGACGTATATTATGTCCCCATCCAGAAGTAGGTGACGACACGCCAGGAATGTTGTACAATATTACATGCGACATGCTAGGTTGCCTTAGGCTAGGATATCTAACGTTATAGACGTATAGAATGTTACCACCGAGAACTACGGGCCGACACGTCAGGAATGATGTAAAATATTACATTCGACATGTTAGGTCGCCTTAGGCTAGGATATATTACGTTATAGACGTATATAGTGTCCCCATCGAGAAGTACGGGCCGACACGTCAGGAATGTTGTAAAATATTACATCCGAGATGTTATGTTGCCTTACGTTAGGATATATAACGTTATAGACGTATATAACGTTCCGACCGAAAAGTAGGAGCCGACGCGCCAGGAATGTTGTAAAATATTACATCCCAGTTGTTAGGTTGCGTTAGGTTAGGATATACAACGTTATAGACGTGTATAGTGTCCCCATCGAGAAGCAGGCGACGACACGCCAGGAATGTTGTAAAATATTACATCTGAGATGTTAGGTTGCCTTCGGTTAGGATATATATCGCTATAGACGTATATGATGTGCCCACCGAGAAGTACGGACCGACATGCCAGGAATGTTGTAAAATATTACATCCCAGATGTTAGGTTGCGTTAGGTTAGGATATACAACGTTATAGACGTATAGAATGTTCCCACCGAGAAGTAGGGACCGATATGCCAGGAATGTTGTCAAATATTACATCCGAGATGTTAGGTTGCTTTAGGTTAGGATATATATCGTTATAGACGTATATAATGTTCCCTCCGAGACGTGGGGACCGACATGCCAGGAATCTTCTAAAATATTACATCGCAGATGTTAGGTTGCTTAAGTTTAAGATATACAACGTTATAGACGTATATAATGTCCCCATCGAGAAGCAGGCGACGACACGCCAGGAATGTTGTAAAATATTACATCCGAGATATCAGGTCGCCTTAGGTTAGGATATACAACGTTATAGATGTATATAATGTCCCCATCGAGAAGTAGGCGACGACACGCCAGGAATGTTGTAAAATATTACATTCGACATGTTAGGTTGCCTTAGGCTAGGATATATAACGTTATAGACGTATATAGTGTCCCGATCGAGAAGCAGGAGCCTTCACGCCAGAAATGTTGTAAAATATTACGGTAGAGAGGTGAGGTTGTCTTAGGTTATGATATATAACGTTATAGACGTATATAATGTTCCCACCGAAAAGTAGGAGCCGACGCGGCAGGATTGTTGTAAAATATTACATCCGAGATGTTAGGTTGCCTTAGGTTATGATATATAACGTTATAGACGTATATAATATTCCCACCGAGAAGTAGGGACCGACATGCCAGGAATGTTGTAAAATATTACATCCGAGATGTTAGGTTCCCTTAGGTTTGAATATATATCGCTATAGACGTATATAATGTTCCTACCGAGACTTGGGGACCGATATGCCAGGAATCTTGTAAAATATTACATCCCAGATGTTAGGTTGCTTTAGGTTAGGATATACAACGTTATAGACGTATATAATGTCCCCATCGAGAAGCATGCGACGACACGCCAGGAATGTTGTAAAATATATATAACGATATATAACGTTATAGACGTATATAATGTTCCCACCGAGAAGTACGGGCGGACACGCCAGGAATGTTGTCAACTATTACATCCGAGATGTTAGGTTGCCTTAGGTTAGGAAATATAACGTTATAGACGTATATAATCCCCCATCCAGAAGTAGGCGACGACACGCCAGGAATATTACATCCCAGATGTTAGGTTGCGTTAGGTTAGGATACACAACGTTATAGACGTATATAATGTTCCCATCGAGAAGCAGGCGACGACACGCCAGGAATGATGTAGAATATTACATCCGAGGTGTTAGGTTGCCTTAGGTTAGGATATATATCGTTATAGACGTATATAATGTTCCCACCGAGACGTAGGCACCGACACGCGAGGAATATTGTAAAACATTACATCCGAGGTGTTAGGGTGCCTTAGGCTAGGATATATAACGTTATAGACGTATCTACTGTTCCCATCGAGAAGCAGTTGCCGACGCGCCAGGAATGTTGCAAAATATTACATTCGACATGTTAGGCTGCCTTAAGCTAGGATATACAGCGTTATAGACGTATATAACGTTCCCACCGAGAAGTAGGGGCTGAGGTTCCGGGAATGTTTTAAAATATTACATTCGACATGTTAGGTTGCCTTAAGCTAGGATATACAGTGGTATAGACGTATATAATGTTCCCACTGAAATGTAGGGGCCTAAGTGCCGGGAATGTTGTAATATATTACATTCGACATGTTAGGTTGCCTTAGGCTAGGATATATGGCGTTATAGACGTATATAATGTTCCCACCGAGAAGTAGGGGCCGAAGTGCCGGGAATGTTGTAAAACATTACTTCCGAGGTGTTAGGTAGCCTTAGGTTAGGATATATAACGTTATAGACATATATACTGTTCCCACCGAGAAGTAGATGCCGACGCGCCAGGAATGTTGTAAAATATTACATTCGACATGTTAGGTTGCCTTAAGCTAGGATATATAGCGTTATAGACGTATATAACGTTCCCACCGAGAAGCAAGGGCCGAAGGTCCAGGAATGTTGTAAAATATTACATTCGACATGTTAGGTTGCCTTAGGCTAGGATATGTAACGTTATAGACGTATATAATGTTCCACCGAGAAGGAGGGGCCGACGAGCCAGGAATGTTGCAAAATATTACATTCGACATGTTAGGCTGCCTTAAGCTAGGATATATAGCGTTATAGACGTATATACTGTTCCCACCGAGAAGTAGTTGTCGACGCGCCAGGAATGTTGTAAAATATTACACTCGACATGTTAGGTTGCCTTAGGATAGGATATATAACGTTATAGACGTATATAATGTTCCCACCGAGAAGTAGGGGCCGACGTGTCAGGAATGTTGTAAAATATTACGCTCGACATGTTAGGTTGCCTTAGGCTAGGATATATAGCGTTATAGACGTATATACTGTTCCCACCGAGAAGAAGATGCCGACGTGCCAGGAATGTTGTACAATATTACACTCGACATGTTAGGTTGCGTTAGGCTAGAATATATAGCGTTATAGACGTATATAATGTTCCCACCGAGAAATAGGGGCCGACACGCGAGGAATGTTGTAAAACATTACATCCGAGGTGTTAGGTTGCCTTAGGTTAGGATATATAACGTTATAGACGTATATACTGTTCCCACCGAGAAGAAGTTGCCGACGCGCCAGGAATGTTGTAAAATATTACATTCGATATGTTACGTTGCCTTAAGCTAGGATATATAGCGTTATAGACGTATATAACGTTCCCACCGAGAAGTAGGGACCGAAGTTCCGGGAATGTTGTAAAATATTACATTCGACATGTTAGGTTGCCTTAGGCTAGGATATGTAACGTTATAGACGTATATACTGTTCCCACCGAGAAGTAGTTGCCGAAGTGCCGGGAATGTTGTAAAATATTACGCTCGACATGTTAGGTTGCCTTAAGCTAGGATATATAGCGTTATAGACGTATATAATGTTCCCACCGAGAAGTAGGTGCCGACGCGCCAGGAATGTTGTAAAATATTACATTCGACATGTTAGGTTGCCTTAAGCTAGGATATATAGCGTTATAGAAGTATATAATGTTCCCACCGAGAAGTAGGGGCCGGCGCTCCAGGAATGTAGTAAAATATTTCATTCGAAATGTTAGGTTGCCTTAGACTAGGATATATAGCGCTATAGACGTATATAATGTTCCCACCGAGAAGTAGGTGCCGACCCGCCAGGAATGTTGTAAAATATTTCATTCGACATGTTAGGTTGCCTTAAGCTAGGATATATAGCGTTATAGACGTATATAATGTTCCCACCGAGAAGTAGGGGCCGTCGCGCCAGGAATGTAGTAAAATATTACACCCGAGATGTTAGGTTGCCTTAGACTAGGACATATAGCGTTATAGACGTATATAATGTTCCCAACGAGAAGTAGGTGCCGACGCGCCAGGAATGTTGTAAAATATTACATTCGACATGTTAGGTTGCCTTAAGCTAGGATTTATAGCGTTATAGATGTATATGATGTTCCCACCGAGAAGTAGAGGCCGGCGCGCCAGGAATGTAGTAAAATATTACACCCGAGATGTTAGGTTGCCTTAGGTTAGGATATATAACGTTATTGACTTATATAATGTTCCCACCGAGAAGTAGGTGCCGACGCGCCAGGAATGTTGTAAAATATTACATTCGACATGTTAGGTTGCCTTAAGCTAGGATATATAGCGTTATAGACGTATATAGTGTTCCCACCGAGAAGTAGGGGCCGGCGCGCCAGGAATGTAGTAAAATATTACACCCGAGATGTTAGGTTGCCTTAGGTTAGGATATATAACGTTATTGACTTATATAATGTTCCCTCCGAGAAGTCGGGGCCGACGCGCCAGGAATGTTGTAAAATATTACATTCGACATGTTAGGTTGCCTTAAGCTAGGATATATAGCGTTATAGACGTATATAATGTTCCCACCGAGAAGTAGGGGCCGGCGCGCCAGGAATGTAGTAAAATATTACACCCGAGATGTTAGGTTGCCTTAGGTTAGGATATATAACGTTATAGACGTATATGATATTCCCACCGAGAAGTACGGGCCGACACGCCAGCAATGTTGTCAAATATTACATCCGAGATGTTAGGTACCCTTAGGTTAGGATATATAACGTTATAGGCGTATATAATTTTCCCAACGAGAAGTAGGGGCCGACGAGCCAGGAATGTTGTAAAATAGTAGCCTCGACATGTTAGGATGCCTTAGGCTAGGATATATAGTGATATAGACGTATATAAAGTTCCCACCGAGAAGTAGGCGCCGGCGCGCCAGGAATGTAGTAAAATATTACATTAGAGATGTTAGGTCGCGTTAGGCTAGGATATATAACGTTATAGATGTAAATACTGTTCCCACCGTGAAGTAGGTGCCGACGAGCCAGGAATGTTGTAAAATATTACAATCGACTTGTTAGGATTGCCTTAGGCTAGGATATATAACGTTATAGACGTATATACTGTTCCCACCGAGAAGTAGGTGCCGACGCGCCAGGAATGTTGTAAAATATTACATTCGACATGTTAGGTTGCCTTAAGCTAGGATATATAGCGTTATAGACGTATATAATGTTCCCACCGAGAAGTAGGGGCCGGCGCGCCAGGAATGTAGTAAAATATTACACCCGAGATGTTAGGTTGCCTTAGGTTAGGATATATAACGTTATAGACGTATATGATATTGCCACCGAGAAGTACGGGCCGACACGCCAGCAATGTTGTCAAATATTACATCCGAGATGTTAGGTACCCTTAGGTTAGGATATATAACGTTATAAGCGTATATAATGTTCCCAACGAGAAGTAGGGGCCGACGAGCCAGGAATGTTGTAAAATAGTAGCCTCGACATGTCAGGATGCCTTAGGCTAGGATATATAGCGATATAGACGTATATAAAGTTCCCACCGAGAAGTAGGCGCCGGCGCGCCAGGAATGTAGTAAAATATTACATTAGAGATGTTAGGTCGCCTTAGGCTAGGATATATAACGTTATAGATGTAAATACTGTTCCCACCGAGAAGTAGGTGCCGACGAGCCAGGAATGTTGTAAAATAGTAGCCTCGACATGTTAGGATGCCTTAGGCTAGGATATATAGCGATATAGACGTATATAAAGTTCCCACCGAGAAGTAGGCGCGGGCGCGCCAGGAATGCTGTAAAATATTACATTCGACATGTTAGGTTGCCTTAAGCTAGGATTTATAGCGTTATAGACGTATATAATGTTCCCACCGAGATGTAGCGGCCGAAGTGCCGGGAATGTTGTAAAATATTACACTCGACATTTTAGGTTGCCTTAGGCTAGGATATATAGCGTTATACACATATATAATGTTCCCACCGAGAAGTAGGGGCCGACGCGCCAGGAATGCTGTAAAATATTACATTCGACATGTTAGGATTGCCTTAGGCTAGGTTATATAACGTTATAGACGTATATACTGTTCCCACCGAAAAGTAGTTGCCGACGCGCCAGGAATGTTGTAAAATATTACATTCGAAATGTTAGGTTGCCTTAGACTAGGACATATAGCGTTAGAGACGTATATAATGTTCCCAACGAGAAGTAGGTGCCGACGCGCCAGGAATGTTGTAAAGTATTACATTCGACATGTTAGGTTGCCTTAAGCTAGGATTTATAGCGTTATAGACGTATATAATGTTCCCACCGAGATGTAGCGGCCGAAGTGCCGGGAATGTTGTAAAATATTACACTCGACATTTTAGGTCGCCTTAGGCTAGGATATATAGCGTTATACACATATATAATGTTCCCACCGAGAAGTAGGGGCCGACGCGCCAGGAATGCTGTAAAATATTACATTCGACATGTTAGGATTGCCTTAGGCTAGGTTATATAACGTTATTGGCGTATATACTGTTCCCACCGAAAAGTAGTTGCCGACGCGCCAGGAATGTTGTAAAATGTTACATTCGAAATGTTAGGTTGCCTTAGACTAGGACATATAGCGTTATAGACGTATATAATGTTCCCAACGAGAAGTAGGTGCCGACGCGCCAGGAATGTTGTAAAATATTACATTCGACATGTTAGGTTGCCTTAAGCTAGGATATATAGCGTTATAGACGTATATAATGTTCCCACCGAGAAGTAGGGGCCGGCGCGCCAGGAATGTAGTAAAATTTTACACCCGAGATGTTAGGTTGCCTTAGGTTAGGATATATAACGTTATTGACTTATATAGTGTTCCCACCGAGAAGTAGGTGCCGACGAGCCAGGAATGTTGTAAAATATTACAATCGACTTGTTAGGCTGCCTTAAGCTAGGATATATAGCGTTATAGACGTATATACTGTTCCCACCGAGAAGTAGTTGTCGACGCGCCAGGAATGTTGTAAAATATTACACTCGACATGTTAGGTTGCCTTAGGATAGGATATATAACGTTATAGACGTATATAATGTTCCCACCGAGAAGTAGGGGCCGACGTGTCAGGAATGTTGTAAAATATTACGCTCGACATGTTAGGTTGCCTTAGGCTAGGATATATAGCGTTATAGACGTATATACTGTTCCCACCGAGAAGAAGATGCCGACGTGCCAGGAATGTTGTACAATATTACACTCGACATGTTAGGTTGCGTTAGGCTAGAATATATAGCGTTATAGACGTATATAATGTTCCCACCGAGAAATAGGGGCCGACACGCGAGGAATATTGTAAAACATTACATCCGAGGTGTTAGGGTGCCTTAGGCTAGGATATATAACGTTATAGACGTATCTACTGTTCCCATCGAGAAGTAGTTGCCGACGCGCCAGGAATGTTGCAAAATATTACATTCGACATGTTAGGCTGCCTTAAGCTAGGATATACAGCGTTATAGACGTATATAACGTTCCCACCGAGAAGTAGGGGCCGAAGTTCCGGGAATGTTTTAAAATATTACATTCGTCATGTTAGGTTGCCTTAAGCTAGGATATATAGTGTTATAGACGTATATAATGTTCCCACCGAGAAGTAGTTGCCGAAGTGCCGGGAATGTTGTAAAATATTACGCTCGACATGTTAGCTTGCCTTAGGCTAGGATATATAGCGTTATAGACGTATATACTGTTCCCACCGAGAAGTAGTTGTCGACGCGCCAGGAATGTTGTAAAATATTACATTCGACATGTTAGGTTGCCTTAGGCTAGGACATATGGCGTTATAGACGTATATAATGTTCCCACCGAGAAATTGGGGCCGACACGCGAGGAATGTTGTAAAAGATTACATCCGAGGTGTTAGGTTGCCTTAGGTTAGGATATATAACGTTATAGACGTATATACTGTTCCCACCGAGAAGAAGTTGCCGACGCGCCAGGAATGTTGTAAAATATTACATTCGATATATTACGTTGCCTTAAGCTAGGATATATAGCGTTATAGACGTATATAACGTTCCCACCGAGAAGTAGGGGCCGAAGTTCCGGGAATGTTTTAAAATATTACATTCGTCATGTTAGGTTGCCTTAAGCTAGGATATATAGTGTTATAGACGTATATAATGTTCCCACCGAGAAGTAGTTGCCGAAGTGCCGGGAATGTTGTAAAATATTACGCTCGACATGTTAGCTTGCCTTAGGCTAGGATATATAGCGTTATAGACGTATATACTGTTCCCACCGAGAAGTAGTTGTCGACGCGCCAGGAATGTTGTAAAATATTACATTCGACATGTTAGGTTGCCTTAGGCTAGGACATATGGCGTTATAGACGTATATAATGTTCCCACCGAGAAATTGGGGCCGACACGCGAGGAATGTTGTAAAACATTACATCCGAGGTGTTAGGTTGCCTTAGGTTAGGATATAAAACGTTATAGACGTATATACTGTTCCCACCGAGAAGAAGTTGCCGACGCGCCAGGAATGTTGTAAAATATTACATTCGATATGTTACGTTGCCTTAAGCTAGGATATATAGCGTTATAGACGTATATAACGTTCCCACCGGGAAGTAGGGTCCGAAGATCCGGGAATGTTGTAAAATATTACATTCGACATGTTAGGTTGCCTTAGGCTAGGATATGTAACGTTATAGACGTATATACTGTTCCCACCGAGAAGTAGTTGCCGAAGTACCGGGAATGTTGTAAAATATTACATTCGACATGTTAGGTTGCCTTAAGCTAGGATATATAGCGTTATAGACGTATATAACGTTTCCACCGAGAAATAGGGGCCGACACGCGAGGAATGTTGTAAAACATTACATCCGTGGTGTTAGGGTGCCTTACGTTAGGATATATAACGTTATAGACGTATCTACTGTTCCCATCGAGAAGTAGTTGCCGACGCGCCAGGAATGTTGTAAAATATTACATTCGACATGTTAGGCTGCCTTAAGCTATGATATACAGCGTTATAGACGTATATAACGTTCCCACCGAGAAGCAGGGGCCGAAGGTCCGGGAATGTTGTAAAATATTACATTTGACATGTTAGGTTGCCTTAGGCTAGGATATGTAACGTTATAGACGTATATAATGTTCCACCGAGAAGGAGGGGCCGACGAGCCAGGAATGTTGTAAAATATTACATACGACATGTTAGGTTGCCTTAGGCTAGGATATATAGCGTTATAGACGTATATACTGTTCCCACCGAGAAGTAGTTGTCGACGCGCCAGGAATGTTGTAAAATATTACACTCGACATGTTAGGTTGCCTTAGGTTAGGATATATAACGTTATAGACGTATATAATGTTCCCACCGAGAAGTAGGGGCCGACGTGTCAGGAATGTTGTAAAATATTACGCTCGACATGTTAGGTTGCCTTAGGCTAGGATATATAGCGTTATAGACGTATATACTGTTCCCACCGAGAAGATGATGCCGACGTACCAGGAATGTTGTAAAATATTACACTCGACATGTTAGGTTGCGTTAGGCTAGAATATATAGCGTTATAGACGTATATAATGTTCCCACCGAGAAATAGGGGCCGACACGCGAGGAATATTGTAAAACATTACATCCGAGGTGTTAGGGTGCCTTAGGCTAGGATATATAACGTTATAGACGTATCTACTGTTCCCATCGAGAAGTAGTTGCCGACGCGCCAGGAATGTTGCAAAATATTACATTCGACATGTTAGGCTGCCTTAAGCTAGGATATACAGCGTTATAGACGTATATAACGTTCCCACCGAGAAGTAGGGGCCGAAGTTCCGGGAATGTTTTAAAATATTACATTCGTCATGTTAGGTTGCCTTAAGCTAGGATATATAGTGTTATAGACGTATATAATGTTCCCACCGAGAAGTAGTTGCCGAAGTGCCGGGAATGTTGTAAAATATTACGCTCGACATGTTAGCTTGCCTTAGGCTAGGATATATAGCGTTATTGACGTATATACTGTTCCCACCGAGAAGTAGTTGTCGACGCGCCAGGAATGTTGTAAAATATTACATTCGACATGTTAGGTTGCCTTAGGCTAGGACATATGGCGTTATAGACGTATATAATGTTCCCACCGAGAAATTGGGGCCGACACGCGAGGAATGTTGTAAAACATTACATCCGAGGTGTTAGGTTGCCTTAGGTTAGGATATATAACGTTATAGACGTATATACTGTTCCCACCGAGAAGAAGTTGCCGACGCGCCAGGAATGTTGTAAAATATTACATTCGATATGTTACGTTGCCTTAAGCTAGGATATATAGCGTTATAGACGTATATAACGTTCCCACCGAGAAGTAGGGACCGAAGTTCCGGGAATGTTGTAAAATATTACATTCGACATGTTAGGTTGCCTTAGGCTAGGATATGTAACGTTATAGACGTATATACTGTTCCCACCGAGAAGTAGTTGCCGAAGTGCCGGGAATGTTGTAAAATATTACGCTCGACATGTTAGGTTGCCTTAAGCTAGGATATATAGCGTTATAGACGTATATAATGTTCCCACCGAGAAGTAGGTGCCGACGCGCCAGGAATGTTGTAAAATATTACATTCGACATGTTAGGTTGCCTTAAGCTAGGATATATAGCGTTATAGAAGTATATAATGTTCCCACCGAGAAGTAGGGGCCGGCGCTCCAGGAATGTAGTAAAATATTTCATTCGAAATGTTAGGTTGCCTTAGACTAGGATATATAGCGCTATAGACGTATATAATGTTCCCACCGAGAAGTAGGTGCCGACCCGCCAGGAATGTTGTAAAATATTACATTCGACATGTTAGGTTGCCTTAAGCTAGGATATATAGCGTTATAGACGTATATAATGTTCCCAACGAGAAGTAGGTGCCGACGCGCCAGGAATGTTGTAAAATATTACATTCGACATGTTAGGTTGCCTTAAGCTAGGATTTATAGCGTTATAGATGTATATGATGTTCCCACCGAGAAGTAGAGGCCGGCGCGCCAGGAATGTAGTAAAATATTACACCCGAGATGTTAGGTTGCCTTAGGTTAGGATATATAACGTTATTGACTTATATAATGTTCCCACCGAGAAGTAGGTGCCGACGCGCCAGGAATGTTGTAAAATATTACATTCGACATGTTAGGTTGCCTTAAGCTAGGATATATAGCGTTATAGACGTATATAGTGTTCCCACCGAGAAGTAGGGGCCGGCGCGCCAGGAATGTAGTAAAATATTACACCCGAGATGTTAGGTTGCCTTAGGTTAGGATATATAACGTTATTGACTTATATAATGTTCCCTCCGAGAAGTCGGGGCCGACGCGCCAGGAATGTTGTAAAATATTACATTCGACATGTTAGGTTGCCTTAAGCTAGGATATATAGCGTTATAGACGTATATAATGTTCCCACCGAGAAGTAGGGGCCGGCGCGCCAGGAATGTAGTAAAATATTACACCCGAGATGTTAGGTTGCCTTAGGTTAGGATATATAACGTTATAGACGTATATGATATTCCCACCGAGAAGTACGGGCCGACACGCCAGCAATGTTGTCAAATATTACATCCGAGATGTTAGGTACCCTTAGGTTAGGATATATAACGTTATAGGCGTATATAATTTTCCCAACGAGAAGTAGGGGCCGACGAGCCAGGAATGTTGTAAAATAGTAGCCTCGACATGTTAGGATGCCTTAGGCTAGGATATATAGCGATATAGACGTATATAAAGTTCCCACCGAGAAGTAGGCGCCGGCGCGCCAGGAATGTAGTAAAATATTACATTAGAGATGTTAGGTCGCGTTAGGCTAGGATATATAACGTTATAGATGTAAATACTGTTCCCACCGTGAAGTAGGTGCCGACGAGCCAGGAATGTTGTAAAATATTACAATCGACTTGTTAGGATTGCCTTAGGCTAGGATATATAACGTTATAGACGTATATACTGTTCCCACCGAGAAGTAGGTGCCGACGCGCCAGGAATGTTGTAAAATATTACATTCGACATGTTAGGTTGCCTTAAGCTAGGATATATAGCGTTATAGACGTATATAATGTTCCCACCGAGAAGTAGGGGCCGGCGCGCCAGGAATGTAGTAAAATATTACACCCGAGATGTTAGGTTGCCTTAGGTTAGGATATATAACGTTATAGACGTATATGATATTGCCACCGAGAAGTACGGGCCGACACGCCAGCAATGTTGTCAAATATTACATCCGAGATGTTAGGTACCCTTAGGTTAGGATATATAACGTTATAAGCGTATATAATGTTCCCAACGAGAAGTAGGGGCCGACGAGCCAGGAATGTTGTAAAATAGTAGCCTCGACATGTCAGGATGCCTTAGGCTAGGATATATAGCGATATAGACGTATATAAAGTTCCCACCGAGGAGTAGGCGCCGGCGCGCCAGGAATGTAGTAAAATATTACATTAGAGATGTTAGGTCGCCTTAGGCTAGGATATATAACGTTATAGATGTAAATACTGTTCCCACCGAGAAGTAGGTGCCGACGAGCCAGGAATGTTGTAAAATAGTAGCCTCGACATGTTAGGATGCCTTAGGCTAGGATATATAGCGATATAGACGTATATAAAGTTCCCACCGAGAAGTAGGCGCCGGCGCGCCAGGAATGCTGTAAAATATTACATTCGACATGTTAGGTTGCCTTAAGCTAGGATTTATAGCGTTATAGACGTATATAATGTTCCCACCGAGATGTAGCGGCCGAAGTGCCGGGAATGTTGTAAAATATTACACTCGACATTTTAGGTTGCCTTAGGCTAGGATATATAGCGTTATAGACATATATAATGTTCCCACCGAGATGTAGCGGCCGAAGTGCCGGGAATGTTGTAAAATATTACAGTCGACATTTTAGGTTGCCTTAGGCTAGGATATATAGC
Source organism: Xylocopa violacea (assembly GCA_963969225.1). Taxonomy (NCBI): domain Eukaryota; kingdom Metazoa; phylum Arthropoda; class Insecta; order Hymenoptera; family Apidae; genus Xylocopa; species Xylocopa violacea. The sequence continues at coordinate 56,135,564 of CAXAJV010000001.1, forward strand.
GTTATACACAAATATAATGTTCCCACCGAGAAGTAGGGGCCGACGCGCCAGGAATGCTGTAAAATATTACATTCGACATGTTAGGATTGCCTTAGGCTAGGTTATATAACGTTATAGACGTATATACTGTTCCCACCGAAAAGTAGTTGCCGACGCGCCAGGAATGTTGTAAAATATTACATTCGAAATGTTAGGTTGCCTTAGACTAGGACATATAGCGTTAGAGACGTATATAATGTTCCCAACGAGAAGTAGGTGCCGACGCGCCAGGAATGTTGTAAAGTATTACATTCGACATGTTAGGTTGCCTTAAGCTAGGATTTATAGCGTTATAGACGTATATAATGTTCCCACCGAGATGTAGCGGCCGAAGTGCCGGGAATGTTGTAAAATATTACACTCGACATTTTAGGTTGCCTTAGGCTAGGATATATAGCGTTATACACATATATAATGTTCCCACCGAGAAGTAGGGGCCGACGCGCCAGGAATGCTGTAAAATATTACATTCGACATGTTAGGATTGCCTTAGGCTAGGTTATATAACGTTATAGACGTATATACTGTTCCCACCGAAAAGTAGTTGCCGACGCGCCAGGAATGTTGTAAAATGTTACATTCGAAATGTTAGGTTGCCTTAGACTAGGACATATAGCGTTATAGACGTATATAATGTTCCCAACGAGAAGTAGGTGCCGACGCGCCAGGAATGTTGTAAAATATTACATTCGACATGTTAGGTTGCCTTAAGCTAGGATATATAGCGTTATAGACGTATATAATGTTCCCACCGAGAAGTAGGGGCCGGCGCGCCAGGAATGTAGTAAAATTTTACACCCGAGATGTTAGGTTGCCTTAGGTTAGGATATATAACGTTATTGACTTATATAGTGTTCCCACCGAGAAGTAGGTGCCGACGAGCCAGGAATGTTGTAAAATATTACAATCGACTTGTTAGGATTGCCTTAGGCTAGGATATATAACGTTATAGACGTATATACTGTTTCCACCGAGAAGTAGGTGCCGACGCGCCAGGAATGTTGTAAAATATTACATTCGACATGTTAGGTTTCCTTAAGCTAGGATATATAGCGTTATAGACGTATATAATGTTCCCACCGAGAAGTAGGGGCCGGCGCGCCAGGAATGTAGTAAAATTTTACACCCGAGATGTTAGGTTGCCTTAGGTTAGGATATATAACGTTATTGACTTATATAGTGTTCCCACCGAGAAGTAGGTGCCGACGAGCCAGGAATGTTGTAAAATATTACAATCGACTTGTTAGGATTGCCTTAGGCTAGGATATATAACGTTATAGACGTATATACTGTTTCCACCGAGAAGTAGGTGCCGACGCGCCAGGAATGTTGTAAAATATTACATTCGACATGTTAGGTTTCCTTAAGCTAGGATATATAGCGTTATAGACGTATATAATGTTCCCACCGAGAAGTAGGGGCCGGCGCGCCAGGAATGTAGTAAAATATTACACCCGAGATGTTAGGTTGCCTTAGGTTAGGATATATAACGTTATAGACGTATATGATATTCCCACCGAGAAGTACGGGCCGACACGCCAGCAATGTTGTCAAATATTACATCCGAGATGTTAGGTACCCTTAGGTTAGGATATATAACGTTATAAGCGTATATAATGTTCCCAACGAGAAGTAGGGGCCGACGAGCCAGGAATGTTGTAAAATAGTAGCCTCGACATGTCAGGATACCTTAGGCTAGGATATATAGCGATATAGACGTATATAAAGTTCCCACCGAGAAGTAGGCGCCGGCGCGCCAGGAATGTAGTAAAATATTACATTAGAGATGTTAGGTCGCCTTAGGCTAGAATATATAACGTTATAGATGTAAATACTGTTCCCACCGAGAAGTAGGTGCCGACGAGCCAGGAATGTTGTAAAATAGTAGCCTCGACATGTTAGGATGCCTTAGGCTAGGATATATAGCGATATAGACGTATATAAAGTTCCCACCGAGAAGTAGGCGCGGGCGCGCCAGGAATGCTGTAAAATATTACATTCGACATGTTAGGTTGCCTTAAGCTAGGATTTATAGCGTTATAGACGTATATAATGTTCCCACCGAGATGTAGCGGCCGAAGTGCCGGGAATGTTGTAAAATATTACACTCGACATTTTAGGTTGCCTTAGGCTAGGATATATAGCGTTATACACATATATAATGTTCCCACCGAGAAGTAGGGGCCGACGCGCCAGGAATGCTGTAAAATATTACATTCGACATGTTAGGATTGCCTTAGGCTACGTTATATAACGTTATAGACGTATATACTGTTCCCACCGAAAAGTAGTTGCCGACGCGCCAGGAATGTTGTAAAATATTACATTCGAAATGTTAGGTTGCCTTAGACTAGGACATATAGCGTTATAGACGTATATAATGTTCCCAACGAGAAGTAGGTGCCGACGCGCCAGGAATGTTGTAAAATATTACATTCGACATGTTAGGTTGCCTTAAGCTAGGATTTATAGCGTTATAGATGTATATGATGTTCCCACCGAGAAGTAGAGGCCGGCGCGCCAGGAATGTAGTAAAATATTACACCCGAGATGTTAGGTTGCCTTAGGTTAGGATATATAACGTTATTGACTTATATAATGTTCCCACCGAGAAGTAGGTGCCGACGAGCCAGGAATGTTGTAAAATATTACATTCGACATGTTAGGTTGCCTTAAGCTAGGATATATAGCGTTATAGACGTATATAGTGTTCCCACCGAGAAGTAGGTGCCGACGAGCCAGGAATGTTGTAAAATATTACAATCGACTTGTTAGGATTGCCTTAGGCTAGGATATATAACGTTATAGACGTATATACTGTTTCCACCGAGAAGTAGGTGCCGACGCGCCAGGAATGTTGTAAAATATTACATTCGACATGTTAGGTTTCCTTAAGCTAGGATATATAGCGTTATAGACGTATATAATGTTCCCACCGAGAAGTAGGGGCCGGCGCGCCAGGAATGTAGTAAAATATTACACCCGAGATGTTAGGTTGCCTTAGGTTAGGATATATAACGTTATAGACGTATATGATATTCCCACCGAGAAGTACGGGCCGACACGCCAGCAATGTTGTCAAATATTACATCCGAGATGTTAGGTACCCTTAGGTTAGGATATATAACGTTATAAGCGTATATAATGTTCCCAACGAGAAGTAGGGGCCGACGAGCCAGGAATGTTGTAAAATAGTAGCCTCGACATGTCAGGATACCTTAGGCTAGGATATATAGCGATATAGACGTATATAAAGTTCCCACCGAGAAGTAGGCGCCGGCGCGCCAGGAATGCTGTAAAATATTACATTCGACATGTTAGGTTGCCTTAAGCTAGGATTTATAGCGTTATAGACGTATATAATGTTCCCACCGAGATGTAGCGGCCGAAGTGCCGGGAATGTTGTAAAATATTACACTCGACATTTTAGGTTGCCTTAGGCTAGGATATATAGCGTTATACACATATATAATGTTCCCACCGAGAAGTAGGGGCCGACGCGCCAGGAATGCTGTAAAATATTACATTCGACATGTTAGGATTGCCTTAGGCTACGTTATATAACGTTATAGACGTATATACTGTTCCCACCGAAAAGTAGTTGCCGACGCGCCAGGAATGTTGTAAAATATTACACCCGAGATGTTAGGTTGCCTTAGGTTAGGATATATAACGTTATTGACTTATATAATGTTCCCACCGAGAAGTAGGTGCCGACGCGCCAGGAATGTTGTAAAATATTACATTCGACATGTTAGGTTGCCTTAAGCTAGGATATATAGCGTTATAGACGTATATAGTGTTCCCACCGAGAAGTAGGCGCCGACGCGCCAGGAATGTTGTAAACTATTACATTCGACATGTTAGGATTGCCTTAGGCTAGGATATATAACGTTATAGACGTATAAACTGTTCACTCCGAGATGTTGGTGCCGACGCGCCAGGAATGTTGTAAAATATTACATTCGACATGTTAGGATGCCTTAAGCTACGATTTATAGCGTTATAGACGTATATAATGTTCCCACCGAGATGTAGCGGCCGAAGTGCCGGGAATGTTGTAAAATATTACACTCGACATTTTAGGTTGCCTTAGGCTAGGATATATAGCGTTATAGACATATATAATGTTCCCACCGAGATGTAGCGGCCGCAGTGCCGGGAATGTTGTAAAATATTACACTCGACATTTTAGGTTGCCTTAGGCTAGGATATATAGCGTTATACACATATATAATGTTCCCACCGAGAAGTAGGGGCCGACGCGCCAGGAATGCTGTAAAATATTACATTCGACATGTTAGGATTGCCTTAGGCTAGGTTATATAACGTTATAGACGTATATACTGTTCCCACCGAAAAGTAGTTGCCGACGCGCCAGGAATGTTGTAAAATATTACATTCGAAATGTTAGGTTGCCTTAGACTAGGACATATAGCGTTATAGACGTATATAATGTTCCCAACGAGAAGTAGGTGCCGACGCGCCAGGAATGTTGTAAAGTATTACATTCGACATGTTAGGTTGCCTTAAGCTAGGATTTATAGCGTTATAGACGTATATAATGTTCCCACCGAGATGTAGCGGCCGAAGTGCCGGGAATGTTGTAAAATATTACACTCGACATTTTAGGTTGCCTTAGGCTAGGATATATAGCGTTATACACATATATAATGTTCCCACCGAGAAGTAGGGGCCGACGCGCCAGGAATGCTGTAAAATATTACATTCGACATGTTAGGATTGCCTCAGGCTAGGTTATATAACGTTATAGACGTATATACTGTTCCCACCGAAAAGTAGTTGCCGACGCGCCAGGAATGTTGTAAAATATTACATTCGAAATGTTAGGTTGCCTTAGACTAGGACATATAGCGTTATAGACGTATATAATGTTCCCAACGAGAAGTAGGTGCCGACGCGCCAGGAATGTTGTAAAATATTACATTCGACATGTTAGGTTGCCTTAAGCTAGGATATATAGCGTTATAGACGTATATAATGTTCCCACCGAGAAGTAGGGGCCGGCGCGCCAGGAATGTAGTAAAATTTTACACCCGAGATGTTAGGTTGCCTTAGGTTAGGATATATAACGTTATTGGACTTATATAGTGTTCCCACCGAGAAGTAGGTGCCGACGAGCCAGGAATGTTGTAAAATATTACAATCGACTTGTTAGGATTGCCTTAGGCTAGGATATATAACGTTATAGACGTATATACTGTTTCCACCGAGAAGTAGGTGCCGACACGCCAGCAATGTTGTCAAATATTACATCCGAGATGTTAGGTACCCTTAGGTTAGGATATATAACGTTATAGGCGTATATAATGTTCCCAACGAGAAGTAGGGGCCGACGAGCCAGGAATGTTGTAAAATAGTAGCCTCGACATGTTAGGATGCCTTAGGGTAGGATATATAGCGATATAGACGTATATAATGTTCCCAACGGGAAGTAGGCGCCGGCGCGCCAGGAATGTAGTAAAATATTACATTAGAGATGTTAGGTCGCGTTACGCTAGGATATATAACGTTATAGACGTATAAACTGTTCACTCCGAGATGTTGGTGCCGACGCGCCAGGAATGTTGTAAAATATTACATTCGACATGTTAGGATGCCTTGAGCTACGATTTATAGCGTTATAGACGTATATAATGTTCCCACCGAGATGTAGCGGCCGAAGTGCCGGGAATGTTGTAAACTATTACACTCGACATTTTAGGTTGCCTTAGGCTAGGATATATAGCGTTATAGACATATATAATGTTCCCACCGAGAAGTAGGCGCCGACGCGCCAGGAATTTTATAAAATATTACATTCGACATGTTAGTTTGCCTTAAGCTAGGATATATAGCGTTATAGACGTATATAATGTTCCCACCGAGAAGTAGGGGCCGGCGCGCCAGGAATGTAGTAAAATATTACACCCGAGATGTTAGGTTGCCTTAGGTTAGGATATATAACGTTATTGACTTATATAGTGTTCCCACCGAGAAGTAGGCGCCGACGCGCCAGGAATGTTGTAAAATATTACATTCGACATGTTAGGATTGCCTTAGGCTAGCATATATAACATTATAGACGTATAAACTGTTCACACCGAGATGTTGGTGCCGACGCGCCAGGAATGTTCTAAAATATTACATTCGACATGTTAGGTTGCCTTAAGCTAGGATTTATAGCGTTATAGACGTATATAATGTTCCCACCGAGATGTAGCGGCCGAAGTGCCGGGAATGTTGTAAAATATTACACTCGACATTTTAGGTTGCCTTAGGCTAGGATATATAGCGTTATAGACATATATAATGTTCCCTCCGAGAAGTAGGGGCCGACGCGCCAGGAATGCTGTAAAATATTACATTCGACATGTTAGGTTGCCTTAAGCTAGGATATATAGCGTTATAGAAGTATATAATGTTCCCACCGAGAAGTAGGGGCCGGCGCGCCAGGAATGTAGTAAAATATTACATTCGAAATGTTAGGTTGCCTTAGACTAGGATATATAGCGCTATAGACGTATATAATGTTCCCACCGAGAAGTAGGTGCCGACGCGCCAGGAATGTTGTAAAATATTACATTCGACATGTTAGGTTGCCTTAAGCTAGGATATGTAGCGTTATAGATGTATATGATGTTCCCACCGAGAAGTAGCGGCCGGCGCGCCAGGAATGTAGTAAAATATCACACCCGAGATGTTAGGTTGCGTTAGGTTAGGATATATAACGTTATTGACTTATATAATGTTCCCACCGAGAAGTAGGGGCCGACGCGCTAGGAATGTTGTAAAATATTACATCCGAGATGTTAGGATTGCCTTAGGCTAGGATATATAACGTTATAGACGTATATACTGTTCCCACCGAGAAGTAGGGGTCGACGTGCGAGGAATGTAGTAAAATATTGCATCCGAGATGTTAGGTTGCCTTAGGTTAGGATATATGACGTTATTGACTTATATAGTGTTCCCACCGAGAAGTAGGCGCCGACGCGCCGGGAATGTTGTAAAATATTGCATTCGACATGTTAGGATTGCCTTAGGCTAGGATATATAACGTTATAGACGTATAAACTGTTCACACCGAGATGTTGGTGCCGACGCGCCAGGAATGTTCTAAAATATTACATTCGACATGTTAGGTTGCCTTAAGCTAGGATTTATAGCGTTATAGACGTATATAATGTTCCCACCGAGATGTAGCGGCCGAAGTGCCGGGAATGTTGTAAAATATTACACTCGACATTTTAGGTTGCCTTAGGCTAGGATATATAGCGTTATAGACATATATAATGTTCCCACCGAGAAGTAGGGGCCGACGCGCCAGGAATGCTGTAAAATATTACATTCGACATGTTAGGTTGCCTTAAGCTAGGATATATAGCGTTATAGAAGTATATAATGTTCCCACCGAGAAGTAGGGGCCGGCGCGCCAGGAATGTAGTAAAATATTACATTCGAAATGTTAGGTTGCCTTAGACTAGGATATATAGCGCTATAGACGTATATAATGTTCCCACCGAGAAGTAGGTGCCGACGCGCCAGGAATGTTGTAAAATATTACATTCGACATGTTAGGTTGCCTTAAGCTAGGATATGTAGCGTTATAGATGTATATGATGTTCCCACCGAGAAGTAGCGGCCGGTGCGCCAGGAATGTAGTAAAATATCACACCCGAGATGTTAGGTTGCCTTAGGTTAGGATATATAACGTTATTGACTTATATAATGTTCCCACCGAGAAGTAGGGGCCGACGCGCTAGGAATGTTGTAAAATATTACATCCGAGATGTTAGGATTGCCTTAGGCTAGGATATATAACGTTATAGACGTATATACTGTTCCCACCGAGAAGTAGGGGTAGACGTGCGAGGAATGTAGTAAAATATTGCATCCGAGATGTTAGGTTGCCTTAGGTTAGGATATATAACGTTATTGACTTATATAGTGTTCCCACCGAGAAGTAGGCGCCGACGCGCCGGGAATGTTGTAAAATATTACATTCGACATGTTAGGATTGCCTTAGGCTAGGATATATAACGTTATAGACGTATAAACTGTTCACTCCGAGATGTTAGTGCCGACGCGGCAGGAACGTTGTAAAATATTACATTCGACATGTTAGGTTGCCTTAAGCTAGGATATGTAGCGTTATAGATGTATATGATGTTCCCACCTAGAAGTAGCGGCCGGCGCGCCAGGAATGTAGTAAAATATTACACCCGAGATGTTAGGTTGCCTTAGGTTAGGATATATAACGTTATTAACCTATATAATTTTCCCACCGAGAAGTAGGTGCCGACGCGCCAGGAATGTTGCAAATATTACATTCGACATGTTAGGTTGCCTTAAGCTAGGATATGTAGCGTTATAGATGTATATAATGTTCCCACCGAGAAGTAGGGGCCGGCTCGCCAGGAATGTAGTAAAATATTACACCCGAGATGTTAGATTGCCTTAGGTTAGGATATATAACGTTATAGACGTATATCATATTCCCACCGAGAAATACGGGCCGACACGCCAGCAATGTTGTCAAATATTACATCCGAGATGTTAGGTACCCTTAGGTTAGGATATATAACGTTATAGGCGTATATAATGTTCCCACCGAGAAGTAGGGGCCGACGAGCCAGGAATGTTGTAAAATAGTAGGCTCGACATGTTAGGATGCCTTAGGCTAGGATATATAGCGATATAGACGTATATAAAGTTCCCACCGAGAAGTAGGCGCCGACGCGCCAGGAATGTTGTAAAATATTACATTCGACATGTTAGGATGCCTTAAGCTACGATTTATAGCGTTATAGACGTATATAATGTTCCCACCGAGATGTAGCGGCCGAAGTGCCGGGAATGTTGTAAAATATTACACTCGACATTTTAGGTTGCCTTAGGCTAGGATATATAGCGTTATAGACATATATAATGTTCCCACCGAGATGTAGCGGCCGAAGTGCCGGGAATGTTGTAAAATATTACACTCGACATTTTAGGTTGCCTTAGGCTAGGATATATAGCGTTATACACATATATAATGTTCCCACCGAGAAGTAGGGGCCGACGCGCCAGGAATGCTGTAAAATATTACATTCGACATGTTAGGATTGCCTTAGGCTAGGTTATATAACGTTATAGACGTATATACTGTTCCCACCGAAAAGTAGTTGCCGACGCGCCAGGAATGTTGTAAAATATTACATTCGAAATGTTAGGTTGCCTTAGACTAGGACATATAGCGTTATAGACGTATATAATGTTCCCAACGAGAAGTAGGTGCCGACGCGCCAGGAATGTTGTAAAGTATTACATTCGACATGTTAGGTTGCCTTAAGCTAGGATTTATAGCGTTATAGACGTATATAATGTTCCCACCGAGATGTAGCGGCCGAAGTGCCGGGAATGTTGTAAAATATTACACTCGACATTTTAGGTTGCCTTAGGCTAGGATATATAGCGTTATACACATATATAATGTTCCCACCGAGAAGTAGGGGCCGACGCGCCAGGAATGCTGTAAAATATTACAGTCGACATGTTAGGATTGCCTCAGGCTAGGTTATATAACGTTATAGACGTATATACTGTTCCCACCGAAAAGTAGTTGCCGGCGCGCCAGGAATGTAGTAAAATTTTACACCCGAGATGTTAGGTTGCCTTAGGTTAGAATATATAACGTTATTGGACTTATATAGTGTTCCCACCGAGAAGTAGGTGCCGACGAGCCAGGAATGTTGTAAAATATTACAATCGACTTGTTAGGATTGCCTTAGGCTAGGATATATAACGTTATAGACGTATATACTGTTTCCACCGAGAAGTAGGTGCCGACACGCCAGCAATGTTGTCAAATATTACATCCGAGATGTTAGGTACCCTTAGGTTAGGATATATAACGTTATAGGCGTATATAATGTTCCCAACGAGAAGTAGGGGCCGACGAGCCAGGAATGTTGTAAAATAGTAGCCTCGACATGTTAGGATGCCTTAGGGTAGGATATATAGCGATATAGACGTATATAATGTTCCCACCGGGAAGTAGGCGCCGGCGCGCCAGGAATGTAGTAAAATATTACATTAGAGATGTTAGGTCGCGTTACGCTAGGATATATAACGTTATAGACGTATAAACTGTTCACTCCGAGATGTTGGTGCCGACGCGCCAGGAATGTTGTAAAATATTACATTCGACATGTTAGGATGCCTTGAGCTACGATTTATAGCGTTATAGACGTATATAATGTTCCCACCGAGATGTAGCGGCCGAAGTGCCGGGAATGTTGTAAACTATTACACTCGACATTTTAGGTTGCCTTAGGCTAGGATATATAGCGTTATAGACATATATAATGTTCCCACCGAGAAGTAGGCGCCGACGCGCCAGGAATTTTGTAAAATATTACATTCGACATGTTAGTTTGCCTTAAGCTAGGATATATAGCGTTATAGACGTATATAATGTTCCCACCGAGAAGTAGGGGCCGGCGCGCCAGGAATGTAGTAAAATATTACACCCGAGATGTTAGGTTGCCTTAGGTTAGGATATATAACGTTATTGACTTATATAGTGTTCCCACCGAGAAGTAGGCGCCGACGCGCCAGGAATGTTGTAAAATATTACATTCGACATGTTAGGATTGCCTTAGGCTAGCATATATAACATTATAGACGTATAAACTGTTCACACCGAGATGTTGGTGCCGACGCGCCAGGAATGTTCTAAAATATTACATTCGACATGTTAGGTTGCCTTAAGCTAGGATTTATAGCGTTATAGACGTATATAATGTTCCCACCGAGATGTAGCGGCCGAAGTGCCGGGAATGTTGTAAAATATTACACTCGACATTTTAGGTTGCCTTAGGCTAGGATATATAGCGTTATAGACATATATAATGTTCCCTCCGAGAAGTAGGGGCCGACGCGCCAGGAATGCTGTAAAATATTACATTCGACATGTTAGGTTGCCTTAAGCTAGGATATATAGCGTTATAGAAGTATATAATGTTCCCACCGAGAAGTAGGGGCCGGCGCGCCAGGAATGTAGTAAAATATTACATTCGAAATGTTAGGTTGCCTTAGACTAGGATATATAGCGCTATAGACGTATATAATGTTCCCACCGAGAAGTAGGTGCCGACGCGCCAGGAATGTTGTAAAATATTACATTCGACATGTTAGGTTGCCTTAAGCTAGGATATGTAGCGTTATAGATGTATATGATGTTCCCACCGAGAAGTAGCGGCCAGCGCGCCAGGAATGTAGTAAAATATCACACCCGAGATGTTAGGTTGCGTTAGGTTAGGATATATAACGTTATTGACTTATATAATGTTCCCACCGAGAAGTAGGGGACGACGCGCTAGGAATGTTGTAAAATATTACATCCGAGATGTTAGGATTGCCTTAGGCTAGGATATATAACGTTATAGACGTATATACTGTTCCCACCGAGAAGTAGGGGTCGACGTGCGAGGAATGTAGTAAAATATTGCATCCGAGATGTTAGGTTGCCTTAGGTTAGGATATATGACGTTATTGACTTATATAGTGTTCCCACCGAGAAGTAGGCGCCGACGCGCCGGGAATGTTGTAAAATATTGCATTCGACATGTTAGGATTGCCTTAGGCTAGGATATATAACGTTATAGACGTATAAACTGTTCACACCGAGATGTTGGTGCCGACGCGCCAGGAATGTTCTAAAATATTACATTCGACATGTTAGGTTGCCTTAAGCTAGGATTTATAGCGTTATAGACGTATATAATGTTCCCACCGAGATGTAGCGGCCGAAGTGCCGGGAATGTTGTAAAATATTACACTCGACATTTTAGGTTGCCTTAGGCTAGGATATATAGCGTTATAGACATATATAATGTTCCCACCGAGAAGTAGGGGCCGACGCGCCAGGAATGCTGTAAAATATTACATTCGACATGTTAGGTTGCCTTAAGCTAGGATATATAGCGTTATAGAAGTATATAATGTTCCCACCGAGAAGTAGGGGCCGGCGCGCCAGGAATGTAGTAAAATATTACATTCGAAATGTTAGGTTGCCTTAGACTAGGATATATAGCGCTATAGACGTATATAATGTTCCCACCGAGAAGTAGGTGCCGACGCGCCAGGAATGTTGTAAAATATTACATTCGACATGTTAGGTTGCCTTAAGCTAGGATATGTAGCGTTATAGATGTATATGATGTTCCCACCGAGAAGTAGCGGCCGGCGCGCCAGGAATGTAGTAAAATATCACACCCGAGATGTTAGGTTGCCTTAGGTTAGGATATATAACGTTATTGACTTATATAATGTTCCCACCGAGAAGTAGGGGCCGACGCGCTAGGAATGTTGTAAAATATTACATCCGAGATGTTAGGATTGCCTTAGGCTAGGATATATAACGTTATAGACGTATATACTGTTCCCACCGAGAAGTAGGGGTCGACGTGCGAGGAATGTAGTAAAATATCACACCCGAGATGTTAGGTTGCCTTAGGTTAGGATATATAACGTTATTGACTTATATAATGTTCCCACCGAGAAGTAGGGGCCGACGTGCTAGGAATGTTGTAAAATATTACATCCGAGATGTTAGGATTGCCTTAGGCTAGGATATATAACGTTATAGACGTATATACTGTTCCCACCGAGAAGTAGGGGTCGACGTGCGAGGAATGTAGTAAAATATTGCATCCGAGATGTTAGGTTGCCTTAGGTTAGGATATATAACGTTATTGACTTATATAGTGTTCCCACCGAGAAGTAGGCGCCGACGCGCCGGGAATGTTGTAAAATATTACATTCGACATGTTAGGATTGCCTTAGGCTAGGATATATAACGTTATAGACGTATAAACTGTTCACTCCGAGATGTTAGTGCCGACGCGGCAGGAACGTTGTAAAATATTACATTCGACATGTTAGGTTGCCTTAAGCTAGAATATGTAGCGTTATAGATGTATATGATGTTCCCACCTAGAAGTAGCGGCCGGCGCGCCAGGAATGTAGTAAAATATTACACCCGAGATGTTAGGTTGCCTTAGGTTAGGATATATAACGTTATTGACTTATATAATGCTCCCACCGAAAAGTAGGTGCCGACGCGCCAGGAATGTTGTAAAATATTACATTCGACATGTTAGGTTGCCTTAAGCTAGGATATGTAGCGTTATAGATGTATATGATGTTCCCACCGAGAAGTAGCGGCCGGCGCGCCAGGAATGCTGTAAAATATTACATTCGACATGCTAGATTGCCCTAGGCTAGGATATATAGCTTTAAAGACGTACATAACGTTCCCACCGAGAAATAGGGGCCGACACGCCAGGAATGTTGTAAAATATTACATTCGACATGTTAGGTTGCCTTAAGCTAGGATATGTAGCGTTATAGACGTAAATAACGTTCCCACCGAGAAGTAGGGGCCAGCGCGCCAGGAATGTAGTAAAATATTACATTCGAAATGTTGGGTTGCCTTAAACTAGGATATATAGCGCTATAGACGTATATAATGTTCCCACCGAGAAGTAGGTGCCGACGGGCCAGGAATATTGTAAAATATTACATTCGACATGTTAGGTTGCCTTAAGCTAGGATATATAGCGTTATAGACGTATATAGTGTTCCCACCGAGAAGTAGGGGCCGGCGCGCCAAGAATGTAGTAAAATATTACACCCGAGATGTTAGGGTTGCCTTAGGTTAGGATATATAACGTTATTAACTTATATAATTTTCCCACCGAGAAGTAGGTGCCGACGCGCCAGGAATGTTGCAAATATTACATTCGACATGTTAGGTTGCCTTAAGCTAGGATATGTAGCGTTATAGATGTATATAATGTTCCCACCGAGAAGTAGGGGCCGGCTCGCCAGGAATGTAGTAAAATATTACACCCGAGATGTTAGATTGCCTTAGGTTAGGATATATAACGTTATAGACGTATATCATATTCCCACCGAGAAATACGGGCCGACACGCCAGCAATGTTGTCAAATATTACATCCGAGATGTTAGGTACCCTTAGGTTAGGATATATAACGTTATAGGCGTATATAATGTTCCCACCGAGAAGTAGGGGCCGACGAGCCAGGAATGTTGTAAAATAGTAGGCTCGACATGTTAGGATGCCTTAGGCTAGGATATATAGCGATATAGACGTATATAAAGTTCCCACCGAGAAGTAGGCGCCGACGCGCCAGGAATGTTGTAAAATATTACATTCGACATGTTAGGTTGCCTTAAGCTAGGATATGTAGCGTTATAGACGTAAATAACGTTCCCTCCGAGAAGTAGGAGTCGACGTGCGAGGAATGTAGTAAAATATTGCATCCGAGATGTTAGGTTGCCTTAGGTTAGGATATATAACGTTATTGACTTATATAGTGTTTCCACCGAGAAGTAGGCGCCGACGCGCCAGGAATGTTGTAAAATATTACATTCGACATGTTAGGTTGCATTAAGCTAGGATATATAGCGTTATAGACGTATATAATGTTCCCACCGAGAAGTAGGGGCCGGCGCACCACGAATGTAGTAAAATATTACACCCGAGATATTAGGTTGCCTTAGGTTAGGATATATAACGTTATTGACTTATATAATGTTCCCACCGAGAAGTAGCGGCCGACGCGCCAGGAATGTTGTAAAATATTACATCCGAGATGTTACGATTGCCTTAGGCTAGGATATATAACGTTATAGACGTATATACTGTTCCCACCGAGAAGTAGGTGACGACGCGCCAGGAATGTTGTAAAATATTGCATTCGACATGTTAGGTTGCCTTAAGCTAGGATAAGTAGCGTTACAGACGTAAATAACGTTCCCACCGAGAAATAGGGGCCGACACGCCAGGAATGTTGCAAAACATTACATTCGACATGTTAGGTTGCCTTAAGCTAGGATATGTAGCGTTATAGATGTAAATAACGTTCCCACCGAGAAGTTAGGTGCCGACGTGCGTGGAATGTAGTAAAATATTGCATCCGAGATGTTAGGTTGCCTTAGGTTAGGATATATAACGTTATTAACTTATATAATGTTCCCACCGAGAAGTACGTGCCGACGCGCCAGGAATGTTGCAAATATTACATTCGACATGTTAGGTTGCCTTAAGCTAGGATATGTAGCGTTATAGATGTATATAATGTTCCCACCGAGAAGTAGGGGCCGGCTCGCCAGGAATGTAGTAAAATATTACACCCGAGATGTTAGGTTGCCTTAGGTTAGGATATATAACGTTATAGAGGTATATGATATTCCCACCGAGAAATACGGGCCGACACGCCAGCAATGTTGTCAAATATTACATCCGAGATGTTAGGTACCCTTAGGTTAGGATATATAACGTTATAGGCGTATATAATGTTCCCACCGAGAAGTAGGGGCCGACGAGCCAGGAATGTTGTAAAATAGTAGGTTCGACATGTTAGGATGCCTTAGGCTAGGATATATAGCGATATAGACGTATATAAAGTTCCCACCGAGAAGTAGGCGCCGACGCGCCAGGAATTTTGTAAAATATTACATTCGACATGTTAGGTTGCCTTAAGCTAGGATATGTAGCGTTATAGACGTAAATAACGTTCCCTCCGAGAAGTAGGAGTCGACGTGCGAGGAATGTAGTAAAATATTGCATCCGAGATGTTAGGTTGCCTTAGGTTAGGATATATAACGTTATTGACTTATATAGTGTTCCCACCGAGAAGTAGGCGCCGACGCGCCAGGAATGTTGTAAAATATTACATTCGACATGTTAGGTTGCCTTAAGCTAGGATATATAGCGTTATAGACGTATATAATGTTCCCACCGAGAAGTAGGGGCCGGCGCACCACGAATGTAGTAAAATATTACACCCGAGATATTAGGTTGCCTTAGGTTAGGATATATAACGTTATTGACTTATATAATGTTCCCACCGAGAAGTAGCGGCCGACGCGCCAGGAATGTTGTAAAATATTACATCCGAGATGTTAGGATTGCCTTAGGCTAGGATATATAACGTTATAGACGTATATACTGTTCCCACCGAGAAGTAGGCGCCGACGCGCCAGGAATGTTGTCAAATATTACATCCGAGATGTTAGGTACCCTTTGGTTAGGATATATAACGTTATAGGCGTATATAATGTTCCCACCGAGAAGTAGGGGCCGACGAGCCAGGAATGTTGTAAAATAGAAGGCTCGACATGTTAGGATGCCTTAGGCTAGGATATATAGCGATATAGACGTATATAAAGTTCCCACCGAGCAGTTGGCGCCGACGCGCCAGGAATGTTGTAAAATATTACATTCGACATGTTAGGATTGCCTTAGACTAGGATATATAGCGCTATAGACGTATATAATGTTCCCACCGAGAAGTAGGTGCCGACGCGCCAGGAATGTTGTAAAATATTACATTCGACATGTTAGGTTGCCTTAAGCTAGGATATGTAGCGTTATAGATGTATATGATGTTCCCACCGAGAAGTAGCGGCCGGCGCGCCAGGAATGTAGTAAAATATCACACCCGAGATGTTAGGTTGCCTTAGGTTAGGATATATAACGTTATTGACTTATATAATGTTCCCACCGAGAAGTAGGGGCCGACGCGCTAGGAATGTTGTAAAATATTACATCCGAGATGTTAGGATTGCCTTAGGCTAGGATATATAACGTTATAGACGTATATACTGTTCCCACCGAGAAGTAGGGGTCGACGTGCGAGGAATGTAGTAAAATATCACACCCGAGATGTTAGGTTGCCTTAGGTTAGGATATATAACGTTATTGACTTATATAATGTTCCCACCGAGAAGTAGGGGCCGACGTGCTAGGAATGTTGTAAAATATTACATCCGAGATGTTAGGATTGCCTTAGGCTAGGATATATAACGTTATAGACGTATATACTGTTCCCACCGAGAAGTAGGGGTCGACGTGCGAGGAATGTAGTAAAATATTGCATCCGAGATGTTAGGTTGCCTTAGGTTAGGATATATAACGTTATTGACTTATATAGTGTTCCCACCGAGAAGTAGGCGCCGACGCGCCGGGAATGTTGTAAAATATTACATTCGACATGTTAGGATTGCCTTAGGCTAGGATATATAACGTTATAGACGTATAAACTGTTCACTCCGAGATGTTAGTGCCGACGCGGCAGGAACGTTGTAAAATATTACATTCGACATGTTAGGTTGCCTTAAGCTAGAATATGTAGCGTTATAGATGTATATGATGTTCCCACCTAGAAGTAGCGGCCGGCGCGCCAGGAATGTAGTAAAATATTACACCCGAGATGTTAGGTTGCCTTAGGTTAGGATATATAACGTTATTGACTTATATAATGCTCCCACCGAAAAGTAGGTGCCGACGCGCCAGGAATGTTGTAAAATATTACATTCGACATGTTAGGTTGCCTTAAGCTAGGATATGTAGCGTTATAGATGTATATGATGTTCCCACCGAGAAGTAGCGGCCGGCGCGCCAGGAATGCTGTAAAATATTACATTCGACATGCTAGATTGCCCTAGGCTAGGATATATAGCTTTAAAGACGTACATAACGTTCCCACCGAGAAATAGGGGCCGACACGCCAGGAATGTTGTAAAATATTACATTCGACATGTTAGGTTGCCTTAAGCTAGGATATGTAGCGTTATAGACGTAAATAACGTTCCCACCGAGAAGTAGGGGCCAGCGCGCCAGGAATGTAGTAAAATATTACATTCGAAATGTTGGGTTGCCTTAAACTAGGATATATAGCGCTATAGACGTATATAATGTTCCCACCGAGAAGTAGGTGCCGACGGGCCAGGAATATTGTAAAATATTACATTCGACATGTTAGGTTGCCTTAAGCTAGGATATATAGCGTTATAGACGTATATAGTGTTCCCACCGAGAAGTAGGGGCCGGCGCGCCAAGAATGTAGTAAAATATTACACCCGAGATGTTAGGGTTGCCTTAGGTTAGGATATATAACGTTATTAACTTATATAATTTTCCCACCGAGAAGTAGGTGCCGACGCGCCAGGAATGTTGCAAATATTACATTCGACATGTTAGGTTGCCTTAAGCTAGGATATGTAGCGTTATAGATGTATATAATGTTCCCACCGAGAAGTAGGGGCCGGCTCGCCAGGAATGTAGTAAAATATTACACCCGAGATGTTAGATTGCCTTAGGTTAGGATATATAACGTTATAGACGTATATCATATTCCCACCGAGAAATACGGGCCGACACGCCAGCAATGTTGTCAAATATTACATCCGAGATGTTAGGTACCCTTAGGTTAGGATATATAACGTTATAGGCGTATATAATGTTCCCACCGAGAAGTAGGGGCCGACGAGCCAGGAATGTTGTAAAATAGTAGGCTCGACATGTTAGGATGCCTTAGGCTAGGATATATAGCGATATAGACGTATATAAAGTTCCCACCGAGAAGTAGGCGCCGACGCGCCAGGAATGTTGTAAAATATTACATTCGACATGTTAGGTTGCCTTAAGCTAGGATATGTAGCGTTATAGACGTAAATAACGTTCCCTCCGAGAAGTAGGAGTCGACGTGCGAGGAATGTAGTAAAATATTGCATCCGAGATGTTAGGTTGCCTTAGGTTAGGATATATAACGTTATTGACTTATATAGTGTTTCCACCGAGAAGTAGGCGCCGACGCGCCAGGAATGTTGTAAAATATTACATTCGACATGTTAGGTTGCATTAAGCTAGGATATATAGCGTTATAGACGTATATAATGTTCCCACCGAGAAGTAGGGGCCGGCGCACCACGAATGTAGTAAAATATTACACCCGAGATATTAGGTTGCCTTAGGTTAGGATATATAACGTTATTGACTTATATAATGTTCCCACCGAGAAGTAGCGGCCGACGCGCCAGGAATGTTGTAAAATATTACATCCGAGATGTTACGATTGCCTTAGGCTAGGATATATAACGTTATAGACGTATATACTGTTCCCACCGAGAAGTAGGTGACGACGCGCCAGGAATGTTGTAAAATATTGCATTCGACATGTTAGGTTGCCTTAAGCTAGGATAAGTAGCGTTACAGACGTAAATAACGTTCCCACCGAGAAATAGGGGCCGACACGCCAGGAATGTTGCAAAACATTACATTCGACATGTTAGGTTGCCTTAAGCTAGGATATGTAGCGTTATAGATGTAAATAACGTTCCCACCGAGAAGTTAGGTGCCGACGTGCGTGGAATGTAGTAAAATATTGCATCCGAGATGTTAGGTTGCCTTAGGTTAGGATATATAACGTTATTAACTTATATAATGTTCCCACCGAGAAGTACGTGCCGACGCGCCAGGAATGTTGCAAATATTACATTCGACATGTTAGGTTGCCTTAAGCTAGGATATGTAGCGTTATAGATGTATATAATGTTCCCACCGAGAAGTAGGGGCCGGCTCGCCAGGAATGTAGTAAAATATTACACCCGAGATGTTAGGTTGCCTTAGGTTAGGATATATAACGTTATAGAGGTATATGATATTCCCACCGAGAAATACGGGCCGACACGCCAGCAATGTTGTCAAATATTACATCCGAGATGTTAGGTACCCTTAGGTTAGGATATATAACGTTATAGGCGTATATAATGTTCCCACCGAGAAGTAGGGGCCGACGAGCCAGGAATGTTGTAAAATAGTAGGTTCGACATGTTAGGATGCCTTAGGCTAGGATATATAGCGATATAGACGTATATAAAGTTCCCACCGAGAAGTAGGCGCCGACGCGCCAGGAATTTTGTAAAATATTACATTCGACATGTTAGGTTGCCTTAAGCTAGGATATGTAGCGTTATAGACGTAAATAACGTTCCCTCCGAGAAGTAGGAGTCGACGTGCGAGGAATGTAGTAAAATATTGCATCCGAGATGTTAGGTTGCCTTAGGTTAGGATATATAACGTTATTGACTTATATAGTGTTCCCACCGAGAAGTAGGCGCCGACGCGCCAGGAATGTTGTAAAATATTACATTCGACATGTTAGGTTGCCTTAAGCTAGGATATATAGCGTTATAGACGTATATAATGTTCCCACCGAGAAGTAGGGGCCGGCGCACCACGAATGTAGTAAAATATTACACCCGAGATATTAGGTTGCCTTAGGTTAGGATATATAACGTTATTGACTTATATAATGTTCCCACCGAGAAGTAGCGGCCGACGCGCCAGGAATGTTGTAAAATATTACATCCGAGATGTTAGGATTGCCTTAGGCTAGGATATATAACGTTATAGACGTATATACTGTTCCCACCGAGAAGTAGGCGCCGACGCGCCAGGAATGTTGTCAAATATTACATCCGAGATGTTAGGTACCCTTTGGTTAGGATATATAACGTTATAGGCGTATATAATGTTCCCACCGAGAAGTAGGGGCCGACGAGCCAGGAATGTTGTAAAATAGAAGGCTCGACATGTTAGGATGCCTTAGGCTAGGATATATAGCGATATAGACGTATATAAAGTTCCCACCGAGCAGTTGGCGCCGACGCGCCAGGAATGTTGTAAAATATTACATTCGACATGTTAGGATTGCCTTAGGCTAGGATATGTAGCGTTATAGACGTATATAGTGTTCCCACCGAGAAGTAGGGGCCGGCGCGCCAGGAATGTAGTAAAATATTACACCCGAGATGTTAGGTTGCCTTAGGTTAGGATATATAACGTTATTGACTTATACAATGTTCCCACCGAGAAGTAGGGGCGGACGCACCAGGAATGTTGTAAAATATTACATCCGAGATGTTAGGATTGCCTTAGGCTAGGATATATAACGTTATAGACGTATATACTGTTCCCACCGAGAAGTAGGTGCCGACGCGCCAGGAATGTTGTAAAATATTGCATTCGACATGTTAGGTTGCCTTAAGCTAGGATATGTAGCGTTATAGACGTAAATAACGTTCCCACCGAGAAATAGGGGCCGACACGCCAGAAATGTTGCAAAACATTACATTCGACATGTTAGGTTGCCTTAAGCTAGGATATGTAGCGTTATAGATGTATATGATGTTCCCACCGAGAAGTAGCGGCCGGCGCGCCAGGAATGCTGTAAAATATTACATTCGACATGCTAGATTGCCATAGGCTAGGATATATAGCTTTAAAGACGTACATAACGTTCCCACCGAGAAATAGGGGCCGACACGCCAGGAATGTTGTAAAATATTACATTCGACATGTTAGGTTGCCTTAAGCTAGGATATGTAGCGTTATAGACGTAAATAACGTTCCCATCGAGAAGTAGGGGCCGGCGCGCCAGGAATGTAGTAAAATATTACATTCGAAATGTTGGGTTGATTTAAACTAGGATATATAGCGCTATAGACGTATATAATGTTCCCACCGAGAAGTAGGTGCCGACGGGCCAGGAATGTTGTAAAATATTACATTCGACATGTTAGGTTGCCTTAAGCTAGGATATATAGCGTTATAGACGTATATAGTGTTCCCACCGAGAAGTAGGGGCCGGCGCGCCAGGAATGTAGTAAAATATTACACCCGAGATGTTAGGGTTGCCTTAGGTTAGGATATATAACGTTATAGACGTATATACTGTTCCCACCGAGAAGTAGGTGCCGACGCGCCAGGAATGTTGTAAAATATTGCATTCGACATGTTAGGTTGCCTTAAGCTAGGATATGTAGATTTATAGATGTATATAATGTTCCCACCGAGAAGTAGGGGCCGGCTCGCCAGGAATGTAGTAAAATATTACACCCGAGATGTTAGGTTGCCTTAGGTTAGGATATATAACGTTATAGACGTATATGATATTCCCACCGAGAAGTACGGGCCGACACGCCAGCAATGTTGTCAAATATTACATCCGAGATGTTAGGTACCCTTAGGTTAGGATATATATCGTTATAGACGTATATAATGTTCCCACCGAGAAGTAGGGGCCGACAAGCCAGGAATGTTGTAAAATAGTAGGCTCGACATGTTAGGATGCCTTAGGCTAGGATATATAGCGATATAGACGTATATAAAGTTCCCACCGAGAAGTAGGCGCCGACGCGCCAGGAATGCTGTAAAATATTACATTCGACATGCTAGGTTGCCTTAGGCTAGGATATATAGCTTTAAAGACGTACATAACGTTCCCACCGAGAAATAGGGGCCGACACGCCAGGAATGTTGTAAAATATTACATTCGACATGTTAGGTTGCCTTAAGCTAGGATATGTAGCGTTATAGATGTATATAATGTTCCCACCGAGAAGTAGAGGCCGGCGCGCCAGGAATGTAGTAAAATATTACACCCGAGATGTTAGGTTGCCTTAGGTTAGGATATATAACGTTATTGACTTATATAATGTGCCCACGGAGAAGTAGGGGCCGACGCGCCAGGAATGTTGTAAAATATTACATCCGAGATGTTAGGATTGCCTTCGGCTAGGATATATAACGTTATAGACGTATATACTGTTCCCACCGAGAAGTAGGTGCCGACGCGCCAGGAATGTTGTAAAATATTGCATTCGACATGTTAGGTTGCCTTAAGCTAGGATATGTAGCGTTATAGACGTAAATAACGTTCCCACCGAGAAATAGGGGCCGACACGCCAGGAATGTTGCAAAACATTACATTCGACATGTTAGGTTGCCATAAGCTAGGATATGTAGCGTTATAGACGTAAATAACGTTCCCACCGAGAAGTTAGGTGCCGACGTGCGCGGAATGTAGTAAAATATTGCATCCGAGATGTTAGGTTGCCTTAGGTTAGGATATATAACGTTATTAACTTATATAATGTTCCCACCGAGAAGTAGGTGCCGACGCGCCAGGAATGTTGCAAATATTACATTCGACATGTTAGGTTGCCTTAAGCTAGGATATGTAGCGTTATAGATGTATATAATGTTCCCACCGAGAAGTAGGGGCCGGCTCGCCAGGAATGTAGTAAAATATTACACCCGAGATGTTAGATTGCCTTAGGTTAGGATATATAACGTTATAGACGTATATGATATTCCCACCGAGAAATACGGGCCGACACGCCAGCAATGTTGTCAAATATTACATCCGAGATGTTAGATACCCTTAGGTTAGGATATATAACGTTATAGGCGTATATAATGTTCCCACCGAGAAGTAGGGGCCGGCGCACCACGAATGTAGTAAAATATTACACCCGAGATGTTAGGTTGCCTTAGGTTAGGATATATAACGTTATTGACTTATACAATGTTCCCACCGAGAAGTAGGGGCCGACGCGCCAGGAATGTTGCAAATATTACATTCGACATGTTAGGTTGCCTTAAGCTAGGATATATAGCGTTATAGACGTATATAATGTTCCCACCGAGAAGTAGGGGCCGGCGCACCACGAATGTAGTAAAATATTACACCCGAGATATTAGGTTGCCTTAGGTTAGGATATATAACGTTATTGACGTAAATAACGTTCCCACCGAGAAATAGGGGCCGACACGCCAGGAATGTTGCAAAACATTACATTCGACATGTTAGGTTGCCTTAAGCTAGGATATGTAGCGTTATAGATGTAAATAACGTTCCCACCGAGAAGTTAGGTGCCGACGTGCGTGGAATGTAGTAAAATATTGCATCCGAGATGTTAGGTTGCCTTAGGTTAGGATATATAACGTTATAGACGTATATGATATTCCCACCGAGAAATACGGGCCGACACGCCAGCAATGTTGTCAAATATTACATCCGAGATGTTAGGTACCCTTAGGTTAGGATATATAACGTTATAGGCGTATATAATGTTCCCACCGAGAAGTAGGGGCCGACGAGCCAGGAATGTTGTAAAATAGTAGGCTCGACATGTTAGGATGCCTTAGGTTAGGATATATAACGTTATTGACTTATATAGTGTTCCCACCAAGAAGTAGGCGCCGACGCGCCAGGAATGTTGTAAAATATTACATTCGACATGTTAGGTTGCCTTAAGCTAGGATATGTAGCGTTATAGACGTAAATAACGTTCCCTCCGAGAAGTAGGAGTCGACGTGCGAGGAATGTAGTAAAATATTGCATCCGAGATGTTAGGTTGCCTTAGGTTAGGATATGTAACGTTATTGACTTATATAGTGTTCCCACCGAGAAGTAGGCGCCGACGCGCCAGGAATGTTGTAAAATATTACATTCGACATGTTAGGTTGCCTTAAGCTAGGATATATAGCGTTATAGACTTATATAATGTTCACTCCGAGATGTTGGTGCCGACGCGCCAGGAATGTTGTAAAATATTACATTCGACATGTTAGGATGCCCTAAGCTAGGATTTATAGCGTTATAGACGTAAATAACGTTCCCACCGAGAAATAGGGGCCGACACGCCAGGAATGTTGCAAAACATTACATTCGACATGTTAGGTTGCCATAAGCTAGGATATGTAGCGTTATAGACGTAAATAACGTTCCCACCGAGAAGTTAGGTGCCGACGTGCGCGGAATGTAGTAAAATATTGCATCCGAGATGTTAGGTTGCCTTAGGTTAGGATATATAACGTTATTAACTTATATAATGTTCCCACCGAGAAGTAGGTGCCGACGCGCCAGGAATGTTGCAAATATTACATTCGACATGTTAGGTTGCCTTAAGCTAGGATATGTAGCGTTATAGATGTATATAATGTTCCCACCGAGAAGTAGGGGCCGGCTCGCCAGGAATGTAGTAAAATATTACACCCGAGATGTTAGATTGCCTTAGGTTAGGATATATAACGTTATAGACGTATATGATATTCCCACCGAGAAATACGGGCCGACACGCCAGCAATGTTGTCAAATATTACATCCGAGATGTTAGATACCCTTAGGTTAGGATATATAACGTTATAGGCGTATATAATGTTCCCACCGAGAAGTAGGGGCCGGCGCACCACGAATGTAGTAAAATATTACACCCGAGATGTTAGGTTGCCTTAGGTTAGGATATATAACGTTATTGACTTATACAATGTTCCCACCGAGAAGTAGGGGCCGACGCGCCAGGAATGTTGCAAATATTACATTCGACATGTTAGGTTGCCTTAAGCTAGGATATATAGCGTTATAGACGTATATAATGTTCCCACCGAGAAGTAGGGGCCGGCGCACCACGAATGTAGTAAAATATTACACCCGAGATATTAGGTTGCCTTAGGTTAGGATATATAACGTTATTGACTTATATAATGTTCCCACCGAGAAGTAGCGGCCGACGCGCCAGGAATGTTGTAAAATATTACATCCGAGATGTTAGGATTGCCTTAGGCTAGGATATATAACGTTATAGACGTATATACTGTTCCCACCGAGAAGTAGGTGCCGACGCGCCAGGAATGTTGTAAAATATTGCATTCGACATGTTAGGTTGCCTTAAGCTAGGATAAGTAGCGTTATAGACGTAAATAACGTTCCCACCGAGAAATAGGGGCCGACACGCCAGGAATGTTGCAAAACATTACATTCGACATGTTAGGTTGCCTTAAGCTAGGATATGTAGCGTTATAGATGTAAATAACGTTCCCACCGAGAAGTTAGGTGCCGACGTGCGTGGAATGTAGTAAAATATTGCATCCGAGATGTTAGGTTGCCTTAGGTTAGGATATATAACGTTATAGACGTATATGATATTCCCACCGAGAAATACGGGCCGACACGCCAGCAATGTTGTCAAATATTACATCCGAGATGTTAGGTACCCTTAGGTTAGGATATATAACGTTATAGGCGTATATAATGTTCCCACCGAGAAGTAGGGGCCGACGAGCCAGGAATGTTGTAAAATAGTAGGCTCGACATGTTAGGATGCCTTAGGCTAGGATATATAGCGATATAGACGTATATAAAGTTCCCACCGAGAAGTTGGCGCCGACGCGCCAGGAATGTGGTAAAATATTACATTCGACATGTTAGGATTGCCTTAGGCTAGGATATGTAGCGTTATAGACGTAAATAACGTTCCCTCCGAGAAGTAGGAGTCGACGTGCGCGGAATGTAGTAAAATATTGCATCCGAGATGTTAGGTTGCCTTAGGTTAGGATATATAACGTTATTGACTTATATAATGTTCCCACCGAGAAGTAGGTGCCGACGCGCCAGGAATGTTGCAAATATTACATTCGACATGTTAGGTTGCCTTAAGCTAGGATATGTAGCGTTATAGACGTAAATAACGTTCCCTCCGAGAAGTAGGGGTCGACGTGCGAGGAATGTAGTAAAATATTGCATCCGAGATGTTAGGTTGCCTTAGGTTAGGATATATAACGTTATTAACTTATATAATGTTCCCACCGAGAAGTAGGTGCCGACGCGCCAGGAATGTTGCAAATATTACATTCGACATGTTAGGTTGCCTTAAGCTAGGATATGTAGCGTTATAGATGTATATAATGTTCCCACCGAGAAGTAGGGGCCGACGAGCCAGGAATGTTATAAAATATTGCATTCGACATGTTAGGTTGCCTTAAGCTAGGATAAGTAGCGTTATAGACGTAAATAACGTTCCCACCGAGAAATAGGGGCCGACACGCCAGGAATGTTGCAAAACATTACATTCGACATGTTAGGTTGCCTTAAGCTAGGATATGTAGCGTTATAGATGTAAATAACGTTCCCACCGAGAAGTTAGGTGCCGACGTGCGTGGAATGTAGTAAAATATTGCATCCGAGATGTTAGGTTGCCTTAGGTTAGGATATATAACGTTATAGACGTATATGATATTCCCACCGAGAAATACGGGCCGACACGCCAGCAATGTTGTCAAATATTACATCCGAGATGTTAGGTACCCTTAGGTTAGGATATATAACGTTATAGGCGTATATAATGTTCCCACCGAGAAATAGGCGCCGACGCGCCAGGAATGCTGTAAAATATTACATTCGACATGCTAGGTTGCCTTAGGCTAGGATATATAGCTTTAAAGACGTACATAACGTTCCCACCGAGAAATAGGGGCCGACACGCCAGGAATGTTGTAAAATATTACATTCGACATGTTAGGTTGCCTTAAGCTAGGATATGTAGCGTTATAGATGTATATAATGTTCCCACCGAGAAGTAGAGGCCGGCGCGCCAGGAATGTAGTAAAATATTACACCCGAGATGTTAGGTTGCCTTAGGTTAGGATATATAACGTTATTGACTTATATAATGTGCCCACCGAGAAGTAGGGGCCGACGCGCCAGGAATGTTGTAAAATATTACATCCGAGATGTTAGGATTGCCTTCGGCTAGGATATATAACGTTATAGACGTATATACTGTTCCCACCGAGAAGTAGGTGCCGACGCGCCAGGAATGTTGTAAAATATTGCATTCGACATGTTAGGTTGCCTTAAGCTAGGATATGTAGCGTTATAGACGTAAATAACGTTCCCACCGAGAAATAGGGGCCGACACGCCAGGAATGTTGCAAAACATTACATTCGACATGTTAGGTTGCCATAAGCTAGGATATGTAGCGTTATAGACGTAAATAACGTTCCCACCGAGAAGTTAGGTGCCGACGTGCGCGGAATGTAGTAAAATATTGCATCCGAGATGTTAGGTTGCCTTAGGTTAGGATATATAACGTTATTAACTTATATAATGTTCCCACCGAGAAGTAGGTGCCGACGCGCCAGGAATGTTGCAAATATTACATTCGACATGTTAGGTTGCCTTAAGCTAGGATATGTAGCGTTATAGATGTATATAATGTTCCCACCGAGAAGTAGGGGCCGGCTCGCCAGGAATGTAGTAAAATATTACACCCGAGATGTTAGATTGCCTTAGGTTAGGATATATAACGTTATAGACGTATATGATATTCCCACCGAGAAATACGGGCCGACACGCCAGCAATGTTGTCAAATATTACATCCGAGATGTTAGATACCCTTAGGTTAGGATATATAACGTTATAGGCGTATATAATGTTCCCACCGAGAAGTAGGGGCCGGCGCACCACGAATGTAGTAAAATATTACACCCGAGATGTTAGGTTGCCTTAGGTTAGGATATATAACGTTATTGACTTATACAATGTTCCCACCGAGAAGTAGGGGCCGACGCGCCAGGAATGTTGCAAATATTACATTCGACATGTTAGGTTGCCTTAAGCTAGGATATATAGCGTTATAGACGTATATAATGTTCCCACCGAGAAGTAGGGGCCGGCGCACCACGAATGTAGTAAAATATTACACCCGAGATATTAGGTTGCCTTAGGTTAGGATATATAACGTTATTGACTTATATAATGTTCCCACCGAGAAGTAGCGGCCGACGCGCCAGGAATGTTGTAAAATATTACATCCGAGATGTTAGGATTGCCTTAGGCTAGGATATATAACGTTATAGACGTATATACTGTTCCCACCGAGAAGTAGGTGCCGACGCGCCAGGAATGTTGTAAAATATTGCATTCGACATGTTAGGTTGCCTTAAGCTAGGATAAGTAGCGTTATAGACGTAAATAACGTTCCCACCGAGAAATAGGGGCCGACACGCCAGGAATGTTGCAAAACATTACATTCGACATGTTAGGTTGCCTTAAGCTAGGATATGTAGCGTTATAGATGTAAATAACGTTCCCACCGAGAAGTTAGGTGCCGACGTGCGTGGAATGTAGTAAAATATTGCATCCGAGATGTTAGGTTGCCTTAGGTTAGGATATATAACGTTATAGACGTATATGATATTCCCACCGAGAAATACGGGCCGACACGCCAGCAATGTTGTCAAATATTACATCCGAGATGTTAGGTACCCTTAGGTTAGGATATATAACGTTATAGGCGTATATAATGTTCCCACCGAGAAGTAGGGGCCGACGAGCCAGGAATGTTGTAAAATAGTAGGCTCGACATGTTAGGATGCCTTAGGTTAGGATATATAACGTTATTGACTTATATAGTGTTCCCACCAAGAAGTAGGCGCCGACGCGCCAGGAATGTTGTAAAATATTACATTCGACATGTTAGGTTGCCTTAAGCTAGGATATGTAGCGTTATAGACGTAAATAACGTTCCCTCCGAGAAGTAGGAGTCGACGTGCGAGGAATGTAGTAAAATATTGCATCCGAGATGTTAGGTTGCCTTAGGTTAGGATATGTAACGTTATTGACTTATATAGTGTTCCCACCGAGAAGTAGGCGCCGACGCGCCAGGAATGTTGTAAAATATTACATTCGACATGTTAGGTTGCCTTAAGCTAGGATATATAGCGTTATAGACTTATATAATGTTCACTCCGAGATGTTGGTGCCGACGCGCCAGGAATGTTGTAAAATATTACATTCGACATGTTAGGATGCCCTAAGCTAGGATTTATAGCGTTATAGACGTAAATAACGTTCCCACCGAGAAATAGGGGCCGACACGCCAGGAATGTTGCAAAACATTACATTCGACATGTTAGGTTGCCATAAGCTAGGATATGTAGCGTTATAGACGTAAATAACGTTCCCACCGAGAAGTTAGGTGCCGACGTGCGCGGAATGTAGTAAAATATTGCATCCGAGATGTTAGGTTGCCTTAGGTTAGGATATATAACGTTATTAACTTATATAATGTTCCCACCGAGAAGTAGGTGCCGACGCGCCAGGAATGTTGCAAATATTACATTCGACATGTTAGGTTGCCTTAAGCTAGGATATGTAGCGTTATAGATGTATATAATGTTCCCACCGAGAAGTAGGGGCCGGCTCGCCAGGAATGTAGTAAAATATTACACCCGAGATGTTAGATTGCCTTAGGTTAGGATATATAACGTTATAGACGTATATGATATTCCCACCGAGAAATACGGGCCGACACGCCAGCAATGTTGTCAAATATTACATCCGAGATGTTAGATACCCTTAGGTTAGGATATATAACGTTATAGGCGTATATAATGTTCCCACCGAGAAGTAGGGGCCGGCGCACCACGAATGTAGTAAAATATTACACCCGAGATGTTAGGTTGCCTTAGGTTAGGATATATAACGTTATTGACTTATACAATGTTCCCACCGAGAAGTAGGGGCCGACGCGCCAGGAATGTTGCAAATATTACATTCGACATGTTAGGTTGCCTTAAGCTAGGATATATAGCGTTATAGACGTATATAATGTTCCCACCGAGAAGTAGGGGCCGGCGCACCACGAATGTAGTAAAATATTACACCCGAGATATTAGGTTGCCTTAGGTTAGGATATATAACGTTATTGACTTATATAATGTTCCCACCGAGAAGTAGCGGCCGACGCGCCAGGAATGTTGTAAAATATTACATCCGAGATGTTAGGATTGCCTTAGGCTAGGATATATAACGTTATAGACGTATATACTGTTCCCACCGAGAAGTAGGTGCCGACGCGCCAGGAATGTTGTAAAATATTGCATTCGACATGTTAGGTTGCCTTAAGCTAGGATAAGTAGCGTTATAGACGTAAATAACGTTCCCACCGAGAAATAGGGGCCGACACGCCAGGAATGTTGCAAAACATTACATTCGACATGTTAGGTTGCCTTAAGCTAGGATATGTAGCGTTATAGATGTAAATAACGTTCCCACCGAGAAGTTAGGTGCCGACGTGCGTGGAATGTAGTAAAATATTGCATCCGAGATGTTAGGTTGCCTTAGGTTAGGATATATAACGTTATAGACGTATATGATATTCCCACCGAGAAATACGGGCCGACACGCCAGCAATGTTGTCAAATATTACATCCGAGATGTTAGGTACCCTTAGGTTAGGATATATAACGTTATAGGCGTATATAATGTTCCCACCGAGAAGTAGGGGCCGACGAGCCAGGAATGTTGTAAAATAGTAGGCTCGACATGTTAGGATGCCTTAGGTTAGGATATATAACGTTATTGACTTATATAGTGTTCCCACCAAGAAGTAGGCGCCGACGCGCCAGGAATGTTGTAAAATATTACATTCGACATGTTAGGTTGCCTTAAGCTAGGATATGTAGCGTTATAGACGTAAATAACGTTCCCTCCGAGAAGTAGGAGTCGACGTGCGAGGAATGTAGTAAAATATTGCATCCGAGATGTTAGGTTGCCTTAGGTTAGGATATGTAACGTTATTGACTTATATAGTGTTCCCACCGAGAAGTAGGCGCCGACGCGCCAGGAATGTTGTAAAATATTACATTCGACATGTTAGGTTGCCTTAAGCTAGGATATATAGCGTTATAGACTTATATAATGTTCACTCCGAGATGTTGGTGCCGACGCGCCAGGAATGTTGTAAAATATTACATTCGACATGTTAGGATGCCCTAAGCTAGGATTTATAGCGTTATAGACGTAAATAACGTTCCCACCGAGAAATAGGGGCCGACACGCCAGGAATGTTGCAAAACATTACATTCGACATGTTAGGTTGCCATAAGCTAGGATATGTAGCGTTATAGACGTAAATAACGTTCCCACCGAGAAGTTAGGTGCCGACGTGCGCGGAATGTAGTAAAATATTGCATCCGAGATGTTAGGTTGCCTTAGGTTAGGATATATAACGTTATTA
The DNA here is from genome assembly GCA_963969225.1 of Xylocopa violacea. Classification (NCBI taxonomy): domain Eukaryota; kingdom Metazoa; phylum Arthropoda; class Insecta; order Hymenoptera; family Apidae; genus Xylocopa; species Xylocopa violacea. Next base: position 56,167,115 of record CAXAJV010000001.1, read on the forward strand.
ACTTATATAATGTTCCCACCGAGAAGTAGGTGCCGACGCGCCAGGAATGTTGCAAATATTACATTCGACATGTTAGGTTGCCTTAAGCTAGGATATGTAGCGTTATAGATGTATATAATGTTCCCACCGAGAAGTAGGGGCCGGCTCGCCAGGAATGTAGTAAAATATTACACCCGAGATGTTAGATTGCCTTAGGTTAGGATATATAACGTTATAGACGTATATGATATTCCCACCGAGAAATACGGGCCGACACGCCAGCAATGTTGTCAAATATTACATCCGAGATGTTAGATACCCTTAGGTTAGGATATATAACGTTATAGGCGTATATAATGTTCCCACCGAGAAGTAGGGGCCGGCGCACCACGAATGTAGTAAAATATTACACCCGAGATGTTAGGTTGCCTTAGGTTAGGATATATAACGTTATTGACTTATACAATGTTCCCACCGAGAAGTAGGGGCCGACGCGCCAGGAATGTTGCAAATATTACATTCGACATGTTAGGTTGCCTTAAGCTAGGATATATAGCGTTATAGACGTATATAATGTTCCCACCGAGAAGTAGGGGCCGGCGCACCACGAATGTAGTAAAATATTACACCCGAGATATTAGGTTGCCTTAGGTTAGGATATATAACGTTATTGACTTATATAATGTTCCCACCGAGAAGTAGCGGCCGACGCGCCAGGAATGTTGTAAAATATTACATCCGAGATGTTAGGATTGCCTTAGGCTAGGATATATAACGTTATAGACGTATATACTGTTCCCACCGAGAAGTAGGTGCCGACGCGCCAGGAATGTTGTAAAATATTGCATTCGACATGTTAGGTTGCCTTAAGCTAGGATAAGTAGCGTTATAGACGTAAATAACGTTCCCACCGAGAAATAGGGGCCGACACGCCAGGAATGTTGCAAAACATTACATTCGACATGTTAGGTTGCCTTAAGCTAGGATATGTAGCGTTATAGATGTAAATAACGTTCCCACCGAGAAGTTAGGTGCCGACGTGCGTGGAATGTAGTAAAATATTGCATCCGAGATGTTAGGTTGCCTTAGGTTAGGATATATAACGTTATAGACGTATATGATATTCCCACCGAGAAATACGGGCCGACACGCCAGCAATGTTGTCAAATATTACATCCGAGATGTTAGGTACCCTTAGGTTAGGATATATAACGTTATAGGCGTATATAATGTTCCCACCGAGAAGTAGGGGCCGACGAGCCAGGAATGTTGTAAAATAGTAGGCTCGACATGTTAGGATGCCTTAGGCTAGGATATATAGCGATATAGACGTATATAAAGTTCCCACCGAGAAGTTGGCGCCGACGCGCCAGGAATGTGGTAAAATATTACATTCGACATGTTAGGATTGCCTTAGGCTAGGATATGTAGCGTTATAGACGTAAATAACGTTCCCTCCGAGAAGTAGGAGTCGACGTGCGCGGAATGTAGTAAAATATTGCATCCGAGATGTTAGGTTGCCTTAGGTTAGGATATATAACGTTATTGACTTATATAATGTTCCCACCGAGAAGTAGGTGCCGACGCGCCAGGAATGTTGCAAATATTACATTCGACATGTTAGGTTGCCTTAAGCTAGGATATGTAGCGTTATAGACGTAAATAACGTTCCCTCCGAGAAGTAGGGGTCGACGTGCGAGGAATGTAGTAAAATATTGCATCCGAGATGTTAGGTTGCCTTAGGTTAGGATATATAACGTTATTAACTTATATAATGTTCCCACCGAGAAGTAGGTGCCGACGCGCCAGGAATGTTGCAAATATTACATTCGACATGTTAGGTTGCCTTAAGCTAGGATATGTAGCGTTATAGATGTATATAATGTTCCCACCGAGAAGTAGGGGCCGACGAGCCAGGAATGTTATAAAATATTGCATTCGACATGTTAGGTTGCCTTAAGCTAGGATAAGTAGCGTTATAGACGTAAATAACGTTCCCACCGAGAAATAGGGGCCGACACGCCAGGAATGTTGCAAAACATTACATCCGAGATGTTAGGATTGCCTTAGGCTAGGATATATAACGTTATAGACGTATATACTGTTCCCACCGAGAAGTAGGCGCCGACGCGCCAGGAATGTTGTAAAATATTACATTCGATATGTTAGGATTGCCTTAGGCTAGGATATATAACGTTATAGACGTATAAACTGTTCACTCCGAGATGTTGGTGCCGACGCACCAGGAATGTTGTAAAATATTACATTCGACATGTTAGGATGCCCTAAGCTAGGATTTATAGCGTTATAGACGTATATAATGTTCCCACCGAGATGTAGCGGCCGAAGTGCCGGGAATGTTGTAAAATAGTAGGCTCGACATGTTAGGATGCCTTAGGCTAGGATACATAGCGATATAGACGTGTATAAAGTTCCCACCGAGAAGTAGGCGCCGACGCGCCAGGAATGTTGTAAAATATTACATTCGACATGTTAGGTTGCCTTAAGCTAGGATATGTAGCCTTGTAGACGTAAATAACGTTCCCTCCGAGAAGTAGGGGTCGACGTGCGAGGAATGTAGTAAAATATTGCATCCGAGATGTTAGGTTGCCTTAGGTTAGGATATATAACGTTATTGACTTATATAGTGTTCCCACCGAGAAGTTGGCGCCGACGCGCCAGGAATTGTTGTAAAATATTACATTCGACATGTTAGGATTGCCTTAGGCTAGGATATATAACGTTATAGACGTATAAACTGTTCACACCGAGATGTTGGTGCCGACGCGCCAGGAATGTTGTAAAATATTACATTCGACATGTTAGGTTGCCTTAAGCTAGGATTTATAGCGTTATAGACGTATATAATGTTCCCACCGAGATGTAGCGGTCGAAGTGCCGGGAATGTTGTAAAATATTACACTCGACATTTTAGGTTGCCTTAGGCTAGGATATATAGCGTTATAGACTTATATAGTGTTCCCACCGAGAAGTAGGGGCCAACGCGCCAGGAATGCTGTAAAATATTACAGTCGACATGTTAGGATTGCCTTAGGCTAGGTTATACAACGTTATAGACTTATATACTGTTCCCACCGAAAAGTAGTTGCCGCCGCGCCAGGAATGTTGTCAAATATTACATCCGAGACGTTAGGTACCCTTAGGTTAGGATATATAACGTTATAGGCGTATATAATGTTCCCACCGAGAAGTAGGGGCCGACGAGCCAGGAATGTTGTAAAATATTACATTCGACATGTTAGGTTGCCTTAAGCTAGGATATATAGCGTTATAGACGTATATAATGTTCCCACCGAGAAGTAGGGGCCGGCGCGCCACGAATGTAGTAAAATATTACACCCGAGATATTAGGTTGCCTTAGGTTAGGATATATAACGTTATTGACTTATATAATGTTCCCACCGAGAAGTAGGGGCCGACGCGCCAGGAATGTTGTGAAATATTACATCCGAGATGTTAGGATTGCCTTAGGCTAGGATATATAACGTTATAGACGTATAAACTGTTCCCACCGAGAAGTAGGTGCCGACGCGCCAGGAATGTTGTAAAATATTGCATTCGACATGTTAGGTTGCCTTAAGCTAGGATAAGTAGCGATATAGACGTATATAAAGTTCCCACCGAGAAGTAGGCGCCGACGCGCCAGGAATGTTGTAAAATATTACATTCGACATGTTAGGTTGCCTTAAGCTAGGATATGTAGCGTTATAGACGTAAATAACGTTCCCTCCGAGAAGTGGGGGTCGACGTGCGAGGAATGTAGTAAAATATTGCATCCGAGATGTTAGGTTGCCTTAGGTTAGGATATATAACGTTATTGACTTATATAGTGTTCCCACCGAGAAGTAGGGGCCGACGCGCCAGGAATGTTGTAAAATATTACATCCGAGATGTTAGGATTGCCTTAGGCTAGGATATATAACGTTATAGACGTATAAACTGTTCCCACCGAGAAGTAGGTGCCGACGCGCCAGGAATGTTGTAAAATATTACATCCGAGATGTTAGGATTGCCTTAGGCTAGGATAGATAACGTTATAGACGTATAAACTGTTCCCACCGAGAAGTAGGTGCCGACGCGCCAGGAATGTTGTAAAATATTGCATTCGACATGTTAGGTTGCCTTAAGCTAGGATATGTAGCGTTATAGACGTAAATAACGTTCCCACCGAGAAATAGGGGCCGACACGCCAGGAGTGTTGCAAAACATTACATTCGACATGTTAGGTTGCCTTAAGCTAGGATATGTAGCGTTATAGACGTAAATAACGTTCCCACCGAGAAGTTAGGTGCCGACGTGCGCGGAATGTAGTAAAATATTGCATCCGAGATGTTAGGTTGCCTTAGGTTAGGATATATAACGTTATTAACTTATATAATGTTCCCACCGAGAAGTAGGTGCCGACGCGCGAGGAATGTTGCAAATATTACATTCGACATGTTAGGTTGCCTTAAGCTAGGATATGTAGCGTTATAGATGTATATAATGTTCCCACCGAGAAGTAGGGGCCGCTTCGCCAGGAATGTAGTAAAATATTACACCCGAGATGTTAGGTTGCCTTAGGTTAGGATATATAACGTTATAGACGTATATGATATTCCCACCGAGAAATACGGGCCGACACGCCAGCAATGTTGTCAAATATTACATCCGAGATGTTAGGTACCCTTAGGTTAGGATATATAACGTTATAGGCGTATATAATGTTCCCACCGAGAAGTAGGGGCCGACGAGCCAGGAATGTTGTAAAATAGTAGGCTCGACATGTTAGGATGCCTTAGGCTAGGATATATAGCGATATAGACGTATATAAAGTTCCCACCGAGAAGTAGGCGCCGACGCGCCAGGAATGTTGTAAAATATTACATTCGACATGTTAGGTTGCCTTAAGCTAGGATATGTAGCGTTATAGACGTAAATAACGTTCCCTCCGAGAAGTAGGGGTCGACGTGCGAGGAATGTAGTAAAATATTGCATCCGAGATGTTAGGTTGCCTTAGGTTAGGATATATAACGTTATTGACTTATATAGTGTTCCCACCGAGAAGTAGGTGCCGACGCGCCAGGAATGTTGTAAAATATTACATTCGATATGTTAGGATTGCCTTAGGCTAGGATATATAACGTTGTAGACGTATAAACTGTTCACTCCGAGATGTTGGTGCCGACGCGCCAGGAATGTTGTAAAATATTACATTCGACATGTTAGGATGCCCTAAGCTAGGATTTATAGCGTTATAGACGTATATAATGTTCCCACCGAGATGTAGCGGCCGAAGTGCCGGGAATGTTGTAAAATATTACACTCGACATTTTAGGTTGCCTTAGGCTAGGATATATAGCGTTATAGACATATATAATGTTCCCACCGAGAAGTAGGCTCGACGCGCCAGGAATGCTGCAAATATTACATTCGACATGCTAGGTTGCCTTAGGCTAGGATATATAGCTTTAAAGACGTACATAACGTTCCCACCGAGAAATAGGGGCCGACACGCCAGGAATGTTGTAAAACATTACATTCGAAATGTTAGGTTGCCTTAGACTAGGATATATAGCGCTATAGACGTATATAATGTTCCCACCGAGAAGTAGGTGCCGACGCGCCAGGAATGTTGTAAAATATTACATTCGACATGCTAGGTTGCCTTAAGCTAGGATATGTAGCGTTATAGATGTATATGATGTTCCCACCGAGAAGTAGAGGCCGGCGCGCCAGGAATGTAGTAAAATATTACACCCGAGATGTTAGGTTGCCTTAGGTTAGGATATATAACGTTATTGACTTATATAATGTTCCCACCGAGAAGTAGGTGCCGACGCGCCAGGAATGTTGTAAAATATTACATTCGACATGTTAGGTTGCCTTAAGCTAGGATTTATAGCGTTATAGACGTATATAATGTTCCCACCGAGATGTAGCGGCCGAAGTGCCGGGAATGTTGTAAAATATTACACTCGACATTTTAGGTTGCCTTAGGCTAGGATATATAGCGTTATAAACTTATATAGTGTTCCCACCGAGAAGTAGGGGCCAACGCGCCAGGAATGCTGTAAAATATTACAGTCGACATGTTAGGATTGCCTTAGGCTAGGTTATACAACGTTATAGACTTATATACTGTTCCCACCGAAAAGTAGTTGCCGCCGCGCCAGGAATGTTGTCAAATATTACATCCGAGATGTTAGGTACCCTTAGGTTAGGATATATAACGTTATAGGCGTATATAATGTTCCCACCGAGAAGTAGGGGCCGACGAGCCAGGAATGTTGTAAAATATTACATTCGACATGTTAGGTTGCCTTAAGCTAGGATATATAGCGTTATAGACGTATATAATTTTCCCACCGAGAAGTAGGGGCCGACGAGCCAGGAATGTTGTAAAATAGTAGGCTCGACATGTTAGGATGCCTTAGGCTAGGATATATAGCGATATAGACGTATATAATGTTCCCACCGAGAAGTAGGGGCCGACGCGCCAGGATTGTTGTGAAATATTACGGTCAACATGTTAGGATTGCCTTAAGCTAGGATATATAACGTCATAGACGTATATACTGTTCCCACCGAGAAGTAGGTGCCGACGCGCCAGGAATGTTGTAAAATATTGCATTCGACATGTTAGGTTGCCTTAAGCTAGGATATGTAGCGTTATAGACGTAAATAACGTTCCCTCCGAGAAATAGGGGCCGACACGCCAGGAATGTTGCAAAACATTACATTCGACATGTTAGGTTGCCTTAAGCTAGGATATGTAGCGTTATAGACGTAAATAACGTTCCCACCCAGAAGTTAGGTGCCGACGTGCGCGGAATGTAGTAAAATATTGCATCCGAGATGTTAGGTTGCCTTAGGTTAGGATATATAACGTTATTGACTTATATAATGTTCCCACCGAGAAGTAGGTGCCCACGCGCCAGGAATGTTGTAAAATATTACATTCGACATGTTAGGTTGCCTTAAGCTAGGATATGTAGCGTTATAGAAGTATATAATGTTCCCACCGACAAGTAGGGGCCGGCTCGCCAGGAATGTAGTAAGATATTACACTCGACATTTTAGGTTGCCTTAGGTTAGGATATATAACGTAATTGACTTATATAGTGTTCCCACCGAGAAGTAGGTGCCGACGAGCCAGGAATGTTGTAAAATATTACATTCGACATGTTAGGTTGCCTTAAGCTAGGATATGTAGCGTTATAGACGTATATAGTGTTCCCACCGAGAAGTAGGGGCCGGCGCGCCAGGAATGTAGTAAAATATTACACCCGAGATGTTAGATTGCCTTAGGTTAGGATATATAACGTTATTGACTTATATAATGTTCCCACCGAGATGTAGGGCCCGACGCGCCAGGAATGTTGTAAAATATTACATCCGAGATGTTAGGATTGCCTTAAGCTAGGATATGTAGCGTTATAGACGTAAATAACGTTCCCACCGAGAAGGTAGGTACCGACGTACGCGGAATGTAGTAAAACATTGCATCCGAGATGTTAGGATGCCTTAGGTTTGGATATATAACGTTATTGACTTATATAATATTCCCACCGAGAAGTAGGTGCCGACGCGCCAGGAATGTTGCAAATATTACATTCGACATGTTAGGTTGCCTTAAGCTAGGATATATAACGTTATTGACTTATATAATGTTCCCACCGAGAAGTAGGGGCCGGCTCGCCAGGAATGTAGTAAAATATTACACCCGAGATGTTAGGTTGCCTTAGGTTAGGATATATAACGTTATAGACGTATATGACATTCCCACCGAGAAGTACGGGCCGACACGCCAGCAATTTTGTCAAATATTACATCCGAGATGTTAGATACCCTTAGGTTAGGATATATAACGTTATAGGCGTATATAATGTTCCCACCGAGAAGTAGGGGCCGACGAGCCAGGAATGTTGTAAAATATTACATTCGACATGTTAGGTTGCCTTAAGCTAGGATATGTAGCCTTATAGACGTAAATAACGTTCCCTCCGAGAAGTAGGTGTCGACGTGCGAGGAATGTAGTAAAATATTGCATCCGAGATGTTAGGTTGCCTTAGGTTAGGATATATAACGTTATTGACTTATATAGTGTTCCCATCGAGAAGTTGGCGCCGACGCGCCAGGAATGTTGTAAAATATTACATCCGAGATGTTAGGATTGCCTTAGGCTAGGATATATAACGTTATAGACGTATAAACTGTTCACACCGAGATGTTGGTGCCGACGCGCCAGGAATGTTGTAAAATATTACATTTGACATGTTAGGTTGCCTTAAGCTAGGATTTATAGCGTTATAGACGTATATAATGTTCCCACCGAGATGAAGCGGCCGAAGTGCCGGGAATGTTGTAAAATATTACACTCGACATTTTAGGTTGCCTAAGGCTAGGATATATAGCGTTATAGACTTATATAGTGTTCCCACCGAGAAGTAGGGGCTGACGCGCCAGGAATGCTGTAAAATATTACATTCGACATGTTAGGATTGCCTTAGGCTAGGTTATATAACGTTATAGACGTATCTACTGTTACCACCGATAAGTAGTTGCCGCCGCGCCAGGAATGTTGTCAAATATTACATCCGAGATGTTAGGTACCCTTAGGTTAGGATATATAACGTTATAGGCGTATATAATGTTCCCACCGAGAAGTAGGGGCCGACGAGCCAGGAATGTTGTAAAATAGTAGGCTCGACATGTTAGGATGCCTTAGGCTAGGATATATAGCGATATAGACGTATATAATGTTCCCACCGAGAAGTAGGGGCCGACGCGCCAGGATTGTTGTGAAATATTACGGTCAACATGTTAGGATTGCCTTAAGCTAGGATATATAACGTCATAGACGTATATACTGTTCCCACCGAGAAGTAGGTGCCGACGCGCCAGGAATGTTGTAAAATATTGCATTCGACATGTTAGGTTGCCTTAAGCTAGGATATGTAGCGTTATAGACGTAAATAACGTTCCCTCCGAGAAATAGGGGCCGACACGCCAGGAATGTTGCAAAACATTACATTCGACATGTTAGGTTGCCTTAAGCTAGGATATGTAGCGTTATAGACGTAAATAACGTTCCCACCCAGAAGTTAGGTGCCGACGTGCGCGGAATGTAGTAAAATATTGCATCCGAGATGTTAGGTTGCCTTAGGTTAGGATATATAACGTTATTGACTTATATAATGTTCCCACCGAGAAGTAGGTGCCCACGCGCCAGGAATGTTGTAAAATATTACATTCGACATGTTAGGTTGCCTTAAGCTAGGATATGTAGCGTTATAGAAGTATATAATGTTCCCACCGACAAGTAGGGGCCGGCTCGCCAGGAATGTAGTAAAATATTACACCCGAGATGTTAGGTTGCCTTAGGTTAGGATATATAACGTTATAGACGTAGATGATATTCCCACGGAGAAGTACGGGCCGACACGCCAGCAATGTTGTCAAATATTACATCCGAGATGTTAGGTACCCTTAGGTTAGGATATATAACGTTATAGGCGTAATATAATGTTCCCACCGAGAAGTAGAGGCCGACGAGCCAGGAATGTTGTAAAATAGTAGGTTCGCCATGTTAGGATGCCTTAGGCTAGGATATTTAACGATATAGACTTATATAACGTTCCCACCGAGAAGTAGGCGCCGACGCGCCAGGAATGTTGTAAAATATTACATTCGACATGTTAGGTTGCCTTAAGCTAGGATATGTAGCGTTATAGACGTAAATAACGTTCCCTCCGAGAAGTAGGGGTCGACGTGCGAGGAATGTAGTAAAATATTGCATCCGAGATGTTAGGTTGCCTTAGGTTAGGATATATAACGTTATTGACTTATATAGTGTTCCCACCGAGAAGTAGGCGCCGACGCGCCAGGAATGTTGTAAAATATTACATTCGACATGTTAGGTTGCCTTAAGCTAGGAGATGTAGCTTTATAGATGTATATAATGTTCCCACCGAGAAGTAGAGGCCGGCGCGCCAGGAATGTAGTAATATATTACATTCGAAATGTTAGGTTGCCATAGACTAGGATATATAGCGCTATAGACGTATCTAATGTTCCCACCAAGAAGTAGGTGCCGACGCGCCAGGAATGTTGTAAAATATTACATTCGACATGTTAGGTTGCCTTAAGCTAGGATATGTAGCTTTATAGATGTATATAATGTTCCCACCGAGATGTAGAGGCCGGCGCGCCAGGAATGTAGTAAAATATTACACCCGAGATGTTAGGTTGCCTTAGGTTAGGATATATAACGTTATTGACTTACATAATGTTCCCACCGAGAAGTAGGTGCCGACGCGCCAGGAATGTTGTAAAATATTACATTCGACATGTTACTTTGCCTTAAGCTAGGATATATAGCGTTATAGACGTATATAATATTCCCACCGTGAAGTAGGGGCCGGTGCGCCAGGAATGTAGTAAAATATTACACCCGAGATGTTAGGTTGCCTTAGGTTAGGATATATAACGTAATTGACTTATATAGTGTTCCCACCGAGAAGTAGGTGCCGACGAGCCAGGAATGTTGTAAAATATTACATTCGACATGTTAGGTTGCCTTAAGCTAGGATATGTAGCGTTATAGACGTATATAGTGTTCCCACCGAGAAGTAGGGGCCGGCGCGCCAGGAATGTAGTAAAATATTACACCCGAGATGTTAGATTGCCTTAGGTTAGGATATATAACGTTATTGACTTATATAATGTTCCCACCGAGATGTAGGGCCCGACGCGCCAGGAATGTTGTAAAATATTACATCCGAGATGTTAGGATTGCCTTAAGCTAGGATATGTAGCGTTATAGACGTAAATAACGTTCCCACCGAGAAGGTAGGTACCGACGTACGCGGAATGTAGTAAAACATTGCATCCGAGATGTTAGGATGCCTTAGGTTTGGATATATAACGTTATTGACTTATATAATATTCCCACCGAGAAGTAGGTGCCGACGCGCCAGGAATGTTGCAAATATTACATTCGACATGTTAGGTTGCCTTAAGCTAGGATATATAACGTTATTGACTTATATAATGTTCCCACCGAGAAGTAGGGGCCGGCTCGCCAGGAATGTAGTAAAATATTACACCCGAGATGTTAGGTTGCCTTAGGTTAGGATATATAACGTTATAGACGTATATGACATTCCCACCGAGAAGTACGGGCCGACACGCCAGCAATTTTGTCAAATATTACATCCGAGATGTTAGATACCCTTAGGTTAGGATATATAACGTTATAGGCGTATATAATGTTCCCACCGAGAAGTAGGGGCCGACGAGCCAGGAATGTTGTAAAATATTACATTCGACATGTTAGGTTGCCTTAAGCTAGGATATGTAGCCTTATAGACGTAAATAACGTTCCCTCCGAGAAGTAGATGTCGACGTGCGAGGAATGTAGTAAAATATTGCATCCGAGATGTTAGGTTGCCTTAGGTTAGGATATATAACGTTATTGACTTATATAGTGTTCCCATCGAGAAGTTGGCGCCGACGCGCCAGGAATGTTGTAAAATATTACATTCGACATGTTAGTATTGCCTTAGGCTAGGATATATAACGTTATAGACGTATAAACTGTTCACACCGAGATGTTGGTGCCGACGCGCCAGGAATGTTGTAAAATATTACATTCGACATGTTAGGTTGCCTTAAGCTAGGATTTATAGCGTTATAGACGTATATAATGTTCCCACCGAGATGTAGCGGCCGAAGTGCCGGGAATGTTGTAAAATATTACACTCGACATTTTAGGTTGCCTTAGGCTAGGATATATAGCGTTATAGACTTATATAGTGTTCCCACCGAGAAGTAGGGGCCAACGCGCCAGGAATGCTGTAAAATATTACAGTCGACATGTTAGGATTGCCTTAGGCTAGGTTATACAACGTTATAGACTTATATACTGTTCCCACCGAAAAGTAGTTGCCGCCGCGCCAGGAATGTTGTCAAATATTACATCCGAGATGTTAGGTACCCTTAGGTTAGGATATATAACGTTATAGGCGTATATAATGTTCCCACCGAGAAGTAGGGGCCGACGAGCCAGGAATGTTGTAAAATATTACATTCGACATGTTAGGTTGCCTTAAGCTAGGATATATAGCGTTATAGACGTATATAATGTTCCCACCGAGAAGTAGGGGCCGGCGCGCCACGAATGTAGTAAAATATTACACCCGAGATATTAGGTTGCCTTAGGTTAGGATATATAACGTTATTGACTTATATAATGTTCCCACCGAGAAGTAGGGGCCGACGCGCCAGGAATGTTGTAAAATATTACATCCGAGATGTTAGGATTGCCTTAGGTTAGGATATATAACGTTATTAACTTATATAATGTTCCCACCGAGAAGTAGGTGCCGACGCGCCAGGAATGTTGCAAATATTACATTCGACATGTTAGGTTGCCTTAAGCTAGGATATGTAGCGTTCTAGATGTATATAATGTTCCCACCGAGAAGTAGGGGCCGACGAGCCAGGAATGTTGTAAAATAGTAGGCTCGACATGTTACGATGCCTTAGGCTAGGATATATAGCGATATAGACGTATATAAAGTTCCCACCGAGAAGTAGGCGCCGACGCGCCAGGAATGTTGTAAAATATTACATTCGACATGTTAGGTTGCCTTAAGCTAGGATATGTAGCGTTATAGACGTAAATAACGTTCCCTCCGAGAAGTAGGGGTCGACGTGCGAGGAATGTAGTAAAATATTGCATCCGAGATGTTAGGTTGCCTTAGGTTAGGATATATAACGTTATTGACTTATATAGTGGTCCCACCGAGAAGTAGGCGCCGACGCGCCAGGAATGTTGTAAAATATTACATTCGATATGTTAGGATTGCCTTAGGCTAGGATATATAACGTTATAGACGTATAAACTGTTCACTCCGAGATGTTGGTGCCGACGCGCCAGGAATGTTGTAAAATATTACATTCGACATGTTAGGTTGCCTTAAGCTAGGATATATAGCGTTATAGACGTATATAATGTTCCCACCGAGAAGTAGGGGCCGGCGCGCCAGGAATGTAGTAAAATATTACACCCGAGATATTAGGTTGCCTTAGGTTAGGATATATAACGTTATTGACTTATATAATGTTCCCACCGAGAAGTAGGGGCCGACACGCCAGGAATGTTGTAAAACATTACATTCGAAATGTTAGGTTGCCTTAGACTAGGATATATAGCGCTATAGACGTATATAATGTTCCCACCGAGAAGTAGGTGCCGACGCGCCAGGAATGTTGTAAAATATTACATTCGACATGTTAGGTTGCCTTAAGCTAGGATATATAGCGTTATAGACGTATATAATGTTCCCACCGAGAAGTAGGGGCCGGCGCGCCACGAATGTAGTAAAATATTACACCCGAGATATTAGGTTGCCTTAGGTTAGGATATATAACGTTATTGACTTATATAATGTTCCCACCGAGAAGTAGGGGCCGACGCGCCAGGAATGTTGTAAAATATTACATCCGAGATGTTAGGATTGCCTTAGGTTAGGATATATAACGTTATTAACTTATATAATGTTCCCACCGAGAAGTAGGTGCCGACGCGCCAGGAATGTTGCAAATATTACATTCGACATGTTAGGTTGCCTTAAGCTAGGATATGTAGCGTTCTAGATGTATATAATGTTCCCACCGAGAAGTAGGGGCCGACGAGCCAGGAATGTTGTAAAATAGTAGGCTCGACATGTTACGATGCCTTAGGCTAGGATATATAGCGATATAGACGTATATAAAGTTCCCACCGAGAAGTAGGCGCCGACGCGCCAGGAATGTTGTAAAATATTACATTCGACATGTTAGGTTGCCTTAAGCTAGGATATGTAGCGTTATAGACGTAAATAACGTTCCCACCGAGAACTAGGGGCCGGCTCGCCAGGAATGTAGTAAAATATTACACCCGAGATGTTAGGTTGCCTTAGGTTAGGATATATAACGTTATAGACGTAAATAACGTTCCCACCGAGAAGTTAGGTACCGACGTACGCGGAATGAAGTAAAACATTGCATCCGAGATGTTAGGATGCCTTAGGTTTGGATATATAACGTTATTGACTTATATAATATTCCCACCGAGAAGTAGGTGCCGACGCGCCAGGAATGTTGCAAATATTACATTCGACATGTTAGGTTGCCTTAAGCTAGGATATATAACGTTATTGACTTATATAATGTTCCCACCGAGAAGTAGGGGCCGGCTCGCCAGGAATGTAGTAAAATATTACACCCGAGATGTTAGGTTGCCTTAGGTTAGGATATATAACGTTATAGACGTATATGATATTCCCACCGAGAAGTACGGGCCGACACGCCAGCAATTTTGTCAAATATTACATCCGAGATGTTAGGTACCCTTAGGTTAGGATATATAACGTTATAGGCGTATATAATGTTCCCACCGAGAAGTAGGGGCCGACGAGCCAGGAATGTTGTAAAATATTACATTCGACATGTTAGGTTGCCTTAAGCTAGGATATGTAGCCTTATAGACGTAAATAACGTTCCCTCCGAGAAGTAGGGGTCGACGTGCGAGGAATGTAGTAAAATATTGCATCCGAGATGTTAGGTTGCCTTAGGTTAGGATATATAACGTTATTGACTTATATAGTGTTACCATCGAGAAGTTGGCGCCGACGCGCCAGGAATGTTGTAAAATATTACATTCGACATGTTAGGATTGCCTTAGGCTAGGATATATAACGTTATAGACGTATAAACTGTTCACACCGAGATGTTGGTGCCGACGCGCCAGGAATGTTGTAAAATATTACATTCGACATGTTAGGTTGCCTTAAGCTAGGATTTATAGCGTTATAGACGTATATAATGTTCCCACCGAGATGAAGCGGCCGAAGTGCCGGGAATGTTGTAAAATATTACACTCGACATTTTAGGTTGCCTAAGGCTAGGATATATAGCGTTATAGACTTATATAGTGTTCCCACCGAGAAGTAGGGGCTGACGCGCCAGGAATGCTGTAAAATATTACATTCGACATGTTAGGATTGCCTTAGGCTAGGTTATATAACGTTATAGACGTATCTACTGTTACCACCGATAAGTAGTTGCCGCCGCGCCAGGAATGTTGTCAAATATTACATCCGAGATGTTAGGTACCCTTAGGTTAGGATATATAACGTTATAGGCGTATATAATGTTCCCACCGAGAAGTAGGGGCCGACGAGCCAGGAATGTTGTAAAATAGTAGGCTCGACATGTTAGGATGCCTTAGGCTAGGATATATAGCGATATAGACGTATATAATGTTCCCACCGAGAAGTAGGGGCCGACGCGCCAGGATTGTTGTGAAATATTACGGTCAACATGTTAGGATTGCCTTAAGCTAGGATATATAACGTCATAGACGTATATACTGTTCCCACCGAGAAGTAGGTGCCGACGCGCCAGGAATGTTGTAAAATATTGCATTCGACATGTTAGGTTGCCTTAAGCTAGGATATGTAGCGTTATAGACGTAAATAACGTTCCCTCCGAGAAATAGGGGCCGACACGCCAGGAATGTTGCAAAACATTACATTCGACATGTTAGGTTGCCTTAAGCTAGGATATGTAGCGTTATAGACGTAAATAACGTTCCCACCCAGAAGTTAGGTGCCGACGTGCGCGGAATGTAGTAAAATATTGCATCCGAGATGTTAGGTTGCCTTAGGTTAGGATATATAACGTTATTGACTTATATAATGTTCCCACCGAGAAGTAGGTGCCCACGCGCCAGGAATGTTGTAAAATATTACATTCGACATGTTAGGTTGCCTTAAGCTAGGATATGTAGCGTTATAGAAGTATATAATGTTCCCACCGACAAGTAGGGGCCGGCTCGCCAGGAATGTAGTAAAATATTACACCCGAGATGTTAGGTTGCCTTAGGTTAGGATATATAACGTTATAGACGTAGATGATATTCCCACGGAGAAGTACGGGCCGACACGCCAGCAATGTTGTCAAATATTACATCCGAGATGTTAGGTACCCTTAGGTTAGGATATATAACGTTATAGGCGTAATATAATGTTCCCACCGAGAAGTAGAGGCCGACGAGCCAGGAATGTTGTAAAATAGTAGGTTCGCCATGTTAGGATGCCTTAGGCTAGGATATATAACGATATAGACTTATATAACGTTCCCACCGAGAAGTAGGCGCCGACGCGCCAGGAATGTTGTAAAATATTACATTCGACATGTTAGGTTGCCTTAAGCTAGGATATGTAGCGTTATAGACGTAAATAACGTTCCCTCCGAGAAGTAGGGGTCGACGTGCGAGGAATGTAGTAAAATATTGCATCCGAGATGTTAGGTTGCCTTAGGTTAGGATATATAACGTTATTGACTTATATAGTGTTCCCACCGAGAAGTAGGCGCCGACGCGCCAGGAATGTTGTAAAATATTACATTCGACATGTTAGGTTGCCTTAAGCTAGGAGATGTAGCTTTATAGATGTATATAATGTTCCCACCGAGAAGTAGAGGCCGGCGCGCCAGGAATGTAGTAATATATTACATTCGAAATGTTAGGTTGCCATAGACTAGGATATATAGCGCTATAGACGTATCTAATGTTCCCACCAAGAAGTAGGTGCCGACGCGCCAGGAATGTAGTAAAATATTACATTCGACATGTTAGGTTGCCTTAAGCTAGGATATGTAGCTTTATAGATGTATATAATGTTCCCACCGAGATGTAGAGGCCGGCGCGCCAGGAATGTAGTAAAATATTACACCCGAGATGTTAGGTTGCCTTAGGTTAGGATATATAACGTTATTGACTTACATAATGTTCCCACCGAGAAGTAGGTGCCGACGCGCCAGGAATGTTGTAAAATATTACATTCGACATGTTACTTTGCCTTAAGCTAGGATATATAGCGTTATAGACGTATATAATATTCCCACCGTGAAGTAGGGGCCGGTGCGCCAGGAATGTAGTAAAATATTACACCCGAGATGTTAGGTTGCCTTAGGTTAGGATATATAACGTAATTGACTTATATAGTGTTCCCACCGAGAAGTAGGTGCCGACGAGCCAGGAATGTTGTAAAATATTACATTCGACATGTTAGGTTGCCTTAAGCTAGGATATGTAGCGTTATAGACGTATATAGTGTTCCCACCGAGAAGTAGGGGCCGGCGCGCCAGGAATGTAGTAAAATATTACACCCGAGATGTTAGATTGCCTTAGGTTAGGATATATAACGTTATTGACTTATATAATGTTCCCACCGAGATGTAGGGCCCGACGCGCCAGGAATGTTGTAAAATATTACATCCGAGATGTTAGGATTGCCTTAAGCTAGGATATGTAGCGTTATAGACGTAAATAACGTTCCCACCGAGAAGGTAGGTACCGACGTACGCGGAATGTAGTAAAACATTGCATCCGAGATGTTAGGATGCCTTAGGTTTGGATATATAACGTTATTGACTTATATAATATTCCCACCGAGAAGTAGGTGCCGACGCGCCAGGAATGTTGCAAATATTACATTCGACATGTTAGGTTGCCTTAAGCTAGGATATATAACGTTATTGACTTATATAATGTTCCCACCGAGAAGTAGGGGCCGGCTCGCCAGGAATGTAGTAAAATATTACACCCGAGATATTAGGTTGCCTTAGGTTAGGATATATAACGTTATAGACGTATATGACATTCCCACCGAGAAGTACGGGCCGACACGCCAGCAATTTTGTCAAATATTACATCCGAGATGTTAGATACCCTTAGGTTAGGATATATAACGTTATAGGCGTATATAATGTTCCCACCGAGAAGTAGGGGCCGACGAGCCAGGAATGTTGTAAAATATTACATTCGACATGTTAGGTTGCCTTAAGCTAGGATATGTAGCCTTATAGACGTAAATAACGTTCCCTCCGAGAAGTAGGTGTCGACGTGCGAGGAATGTAGTAAAATATTGCATCCGAGATGTTAGGTTGCCTTAGGTTAGGATATATAACGTTATTGACTTATATAGTGTTCCCATCGAGAAGTTGGCGCCGACGCGCCAGGAATGTTGTAAAATATTACATTCGACATGTTAGTATTGCCTTAGGCTAGGATATATAACGTTATAGACGTATAAACTGTTCACACCGAGATGTTGGTGCCGACGCGCCAGGAATGTTGTAAAATATTACATTCGACATGTTAGGTTGCCTTAAGCTAGGATTTATAGCGTTATAGACGTATATAATGTTCCCACCGAGATGTAGCGGCCGAAGTGCCGGGAATGTTGTAAAATATTACACTCGACATTTTAGGTTGCCTTAGGCTAGGATATATAGCGTTATAGACTTATATAGTGTTCCCACCGAGAAGTAGGGGCCAACGCGCCAGGAATGCTGTAAAATATTACAGTCGACATGTTAGGATTGCCTTAGGCTAGGTTATACAACGTTATAGACTTATATACTGTTCCCACCGAAAAGTAGTTGCCGCCGCGCCAGGAATGTTGTCAAATATTACATCCGAGATGTTAGGTACCCTTAGGTTAGGATATATAACGTTATAGGCGTATATAATGTTCCCACCGAGAAGTAGGGGCCGACGAGCCAGGAATGTTGTAAAATATTACATTCGACATGTTAGGTTGCCTTAAGCTAGGATATATAGCGTTATAGACGTATATAATGTTCCCACCGAGAAGTAGGGGCCGGCGCGCCACGAATGTAGTAAAATATTACACCCGAGATATTAGGTTGCCTTAGGTTAGGATATATAACGTTATTGACTTATATAATGTTCCCACCGAGAAGTAGGGGCCGACGCGCCAGGAATGTTGTAAAATATTACATCCGAGATGTTAGGATTGCCTTAGGTTAGGATATATAACGTTATTAACTTATATAATGTTCCCACCGAGAAGTAGGTGCCGACGCGCCAGGAATGTTGCAAATATTACATTCGACATGTTAGGTTGCCTTAAGCTAGGATATGTAGCGTTCTAGATGTATATAATGTTCCCACCGAGAAGTAGGGGCCGACGAGCCAGGAATGTTGTAAAATAGTAGGCTCGACATGTTACGATGCCTTAGGCTAGGATATATAGCGATATAGACGTATATAAAGTTCCCACCGAGAAGTAGGCGCCGACGCGCCAGGAATGTTGTAAAATATTACATTCGACATGTTAGGTTGCCTTAAGCTAGGATATGTAGCGTTATAGACGTAAATAACGTTCCCTCCGAGAAGTAGGGGTCGACGTGCGAGGAATGTAGTAAAATATTGCATCCGAGATGTTAGGTTGCCTTAGGTTAGGATATATAACGTTATTGACTTATATAGTGGTCCCACCGAGAAGTAGGCGCCGACGCGCCAGGAATGTTGTAAAATATTACATTCGATATGTTAGGATTGCCTTAGGCTAGGATATATAACGTTATAGACGTATAAACTGTTCACTCCGAGATGTTGGTGCCGACGCGCCAGGAATGTTGTAAAATATTACATTCGACATGTTAGGTTGCCTTAAGCTAGGATATATAGCGTTATAGACGTATATAATGTTCCCACCGAGAAGTAGGGGCCGGCGCGCCAGGAATGTAGTAAAATATTACACCCGAGATATTAGGTTGCCTTAGGTTAGGATATATAACGTTATTGACTTATATAATGTTCCCACCGAGAAGTAGGGGCCGACACGCCAGGAATGTTGTAAAACATTACATTCGAAATGTTAGGTTGCCTTAGACTAGGATATATAGCGCTATAGACGTATATAATGTTCCCACCGAGAAGTAGGTGCCGACGCGCCAGGAATGTTGTAAAATATTACATTCGACATGTTAGGTTGCCTTAAGCTAGGATATATAGCGTTATAGACGTATATAATGTTCCCACCGAGAAGTAGGGGCCGGCGCGCCACGAATGTAGTAAAATATTACACCCGAGATATTAGGTTGCCTTAGGTTAGGATATATAACGTTATTGACTTATATAATGTTCCCACCGAGAAGTAGGGGCCGACGCGCCAGGAATGTTGTAAAATATTACATCCGAGATGTTAGGATTGCCTTAGGTTAGGATATATAACGTTATTAACTTATATAATGTTCCCACCGAGAAGTAGGTGCCGACGCGCCAGGAATGTTGCAAATATTACATTCGACATGTTAGGTTGCCTTAAGCTAGGATATGTAGCGTTCTAGATGTATATAATGTTCCCACCGAGAAGTAGGGGCCGACGAGCCAGGAATGTTGTAAAATAGTAGGCTCGACATGTTACGATGCCTTAGGCTAGGATATATAGCGATATAGACGTATATAAAGTTCCCACCGAGAAGTAGGCGCCGACGCGCCAGGAATGTTGTAAAATATTACATTCGACATGTTAGGTTGCCTTAAGCTAGGATATGTAGCGTTATAGACGTAAATAACGTTCCCACCGAGAACTAGGGGCCGGCTCGCCAGGAATGTAGTAAAATATTACACCCGAGATGTTAGGTTGCCTTAGGTTAGGATATATAACGTTATAGACGTAAATAACGTTCCCACCGAGAAGTTAGGTACCGACGTACGCGGAATGAAGTAAAACATTGCATCCGAGATGTTAGGATGCCTTAGGTTTGGATATATAACGTTATTGACTTATATAATATTCCCACCGAGAAGTAGGTGCCGACGCGCCAGGAATGTTGCAAATATTACATTCGACATGTTAGGTTGCCTTAAGCTAGGATATATAACGTTATTGACTTATATAATGTTCCCACCGAGAAGTAGGGGCCGGCTCGCCAGGAATGTAGTAAAATATTACACCCGAGATGTTAGGTTGCCTTAGGTTAGGATATATAACGTTATAGACGTATATGATATTCCCACCGAGAAGTACGGGCCGACACGCCAGCAATTTTGTCAAATATTACATCCGAGATGTTAGGTACCCTTAGGTTAGGATATATAACGTTATAGGCGTATATAATGTTCCCACCGAGAAGTAGGGGCCGACGAGCCAGGAATGTTGTAAAATATTACATTCGACATGTTAGGTTGCCTTAAGCTAGGATATGTAGCCTTATAGACATAAATAACGTTCCCTCCGAGAAGTAGGGGTCGACGTGCGAGGAATGTAGTAAAATATTGCATCCGAGATGTTAGGTTGCCTTAGGTTAGGATATATAACGTTATTGACTTATATAGTGTTCCCATCGAGAAGTTGGCGCCGACGCGCCAGGAATGTTGTAAAATATTACATTCGACATGTTAGGATTGCCTTAGGCTAGGATATATAACGTTATAGACGTATAAACTGTTCACACCGAGATGTTGGTGCCGACGCGCCAGGAATGTTGTAAAATATTACATTCGACATGTTAGGTTGCCTTAAGCTAGGATTTATAGCGTTATAGACGTATATAATGTTCCCACCGAGATGTAGCGGCCGAAGTGCCGGGAATGTTGTAAAATATTACACTCGACATTTTAGGTTGCCTTAGGCTAGGATATATAGCGTTATAGACTTATATAGTGTTCCCACCGAGAAGTAGGGGCCAACGCGCCAGGAATGCTGCAAAATATTACGGTCGACATGTTAGGATTGCCTTAGGCTAGGTTATACAACGTTATAGACTTA
Organism: Xylocopa violacea; assembly: GCA_963969225.1. Taxonomy (NCBI): domain Eukaryota; kingdom Metazoa; phylum Arthropoda; class Insecta; order Hymenoptera; family Apidae; genus Xylocopa; species Xylocopa violacea. The sequence continues at coordinate 56,188,732 of CAXAJV010000001.1, forward strand.
TATACTGTTCCCACCGAAAAGTAGTTGCCGCCGCGCCAGGAATGTTGTCAAATATTACATCCGAGATGTTAGGTACCCTTAGATTAGGATATATAACGTTATAGGCGTATATAATGTTCCCACCGAGAAGTAGGGGCCGACGAGCCAGGAATGTTGTAAAATATTACATTCGACATGTTAGGTTGCCTTAAGCTAGGATATATAGCGTTATAGACGTATATAATGTTCCCACCGAGAAGTAGGGGCCGGCGCGCCACGAATGTAGTAAAATATTACACCCGAGATATTAGGTTGCCTTAGGTTAGGATATATAACGTTATTGACTTATATAATGTTCCCACCGAGAAGTAGGGGCCGACGCGCCAGGAATGTTGTAAAATATTACATCCGAGATGTTAGGATTGCCTTAGGCTAGGATATATAACGTTATAGACGTATATACTGTTCCCACCGAGAAGTAGGTGCCGACGCGCCAGGAATGTTGTAAAATATTGCATTCGACATGTTAGGTTGCCTTAAGCTAGGATAAGTAGCGTTATAGACGTAAATAACGTTCCCACCGAGAAATAGGGGCCGACACGCCAGGAATGTTGCAAAACATTACATTCGACATGTTAGGTTGCCTTAAGCTAGGATATGTAGCGTTATAGACGTAAATAACGTTCCCACCGAGAAGTTAGGTGCCGACGTGCGCGGAATGTAGTAAAATATTGCATCCGAGATGTTAGGTTGCCTTAGGTTAGGATATATAACGTTATTAACTTATATAATGTTCCCACCGAGAAGATGGTGCCGACGCGCCAGGAATGTTGCAAATATTACATTCGACATGTTAGGTTGCCTTAAGCTAGGATATGTAGCGTTATAGATGTATATAATGTTCCCACCGAGAAGTAGGGGCCGACGAGCCAGGAATGTTGTAAAATAGTAGGCTCGACATGTTACGATGCCTTAGGCTAGGATATATAGCGATATAGACGTATATAAAGTTCCCACCGAGAAGTAGGCGCCGACGCGCCAGGAATGTTGTAAAATATTACATTCGACATGTTAGGTTGCCTTAAGCTAGGATATGTAGCGTTATAGACGTAAATAACGTTCCCTCCGAGAAGTAGGGGTCGACGTGCGAGGAATGTAGTAAAATATTGCATCCGAGATGTTAGGTTGCCTTAGGTTAGGATATATAACGTTATTGACTTATATAGTGTTCCCACCGAGAAGTAGGCGCCGACGCGCCAGGAATGTTGTAAAATATTACATTCGATATGTTAGGATTGCCTTAGGCTAGGATATATAACGTTATAGACGTATAAACTGTTCACTCCGAGATGTTGGTGCCGACGCGCCAGGAATGTTGTAAAATATTACATTCGACATGTTAGGTTGCCTTAAGCTAGGATATATAGCGTTATAGACGTATATAATGTTCCCACCGAGAAGTAGGGGCCGGCGCGCCAGGAATGTAGTAAAATATTACACCCGAGATATTAGGTTGCCTTAGGTTAGGATATATAACGTTATTGACTTATATAATGTTCCCACCGAGAAGTAGAGGCCGGCGCGCCAGGAATGTAGTAAAATATTACACCCGAGATGTTAGGTACCCTTAGTTTAGGATATATAACGTTATAGACGTATATAATGTTCCCACCGAGAAGTAGGGGCCGACACGCCAGCAATTTTGTCAAATATTACATCCGAGATGTTAGGTACCCTTAGGTTAGGATATATAACGTTATAGGCGTATATAATGTTCCCACCGAGAAGTAGGGGCCGACGAGCCAGGAATGTTGTAAAATATTACATTCGACATGTTAGGTTGCCTTAAGCTAGGATATGTAGCCTTATAGACGTAAATAACGTTCCCTCCGAGAAGTAGGGGTCGACGTGCGAGGAATGTAGTAAAATATTGCATCCGAGATGTTAGGTTGCCTTAGGTTAGGATATATAACGTTATTGACTTATATAGTGTTCCCATCGAGAAGTTGGCGCCGACGCGCCAGGAATGTTGTAAAATATTACATTCGACATGTTAGGATTGCCTTAGGCTAGGATATATAACGTTATAGACGTATAAACTGTTCACACCGAGATGTTGGTGCCGACGCGCCAGGAATGTTGTAAAATATTACATTCGACATGTTAGGTTGCCTTAAGCTAGGATTTATAGCGTTATAGACGTATATAATGTTCCCACCGAGATGTAGCGGCCGAAGTGCCGGGAATGTTGTAAAATATTACACTCGACATTTTAGGTTGCCTTAGGCTAGGATATATAGCGTTATAGACTTATATAGTGTTCCCACCGAGAAGTAGGGGCCAACGCGCCAGGAATGCTGCAAAATATTACAGTCGACATGTTAGGATTGCCTTAGGCTAGGTTATACAACGTTATAGACTTATATACTGTTCCCACCGAAAAGTAGTTGCCGCCGCGCCAGGAATGTTGTCAAATATTACATCCGAGATGTTAGGTACCCTTAGGTTAGGATATATAACGTTATAGGCGTATATAATGTTCCCACCGAGAAGTAGGGGCCGACGAGCCAGGAATGTTGTAAAATATTACATTCGACATGTTAGGTTGCCTTAAGCTAGGATATATAGCGTTATAGGCGTATATAATGTTCCCACCGAGAAGTAGGTGCCGACGCGCCAGGAATGTTGTAAAATATTACATTCGACATGTTAGGTTGCCTTAAGCTAGGATATATAGCGTTATAGACGTATATAATGTTCCCACCGAGAAGTAGGGGCCGGCGCGCCACGAATGTAGTAAAATATTACACCCGAGATATTAGGTTGCCTTAGGTTAGGATATATAACGTTATTGACTTATATAATGTTCCCACCGAGAAGTAGGGGCCGACGCGCCAGGAATGTTGTAAAATATTACATCCGAGATGTTAGGATTGCCTTAGGTTAGGATATATAACGTTATTAACTTATATAATGTTCCCACCGAGAAGTAGGTGCCGACGCGCCAGGAATGTTGCAAATATTACATTCGACATGTTAGGTTGCCTTAAGCTAGGATATGTAGCGTTCTAGATGTATATAATGTTCCCACCGAGAAGTAGGGGCCGACGAGCCAGGAATGTTGTAAAATAGTAGGCTCGACATGTTACGATGCCTTAGGCTAGGATATATAGCGATATAGACGTATATAAAGTTCCCACCGAGAAGTAGGCGCCGACGCGCCAGGAATGTTGTAAAATATTACATTCGACATGTTAGGTTGCCTTAAGCTAGGATATGTAGCGTTATAGACGTAAATAACGTTCCCACCGAGAACTAGGGGCCGGCTCGCCAGGAATGTAGTAAAATATTACACCCGAGATGTTAGGTTGCCTTAGGTTAGGATATATAACGTTATAGACGTAAATAACGTTCCCACCGAGAAGTTAGGTACCGACGTACGCGGAATGAAGTAAAACATTGCATCCGAGATGTTAGGATGCCTTAGGTTTGGATATATAACGTTATTGACTTATATAATATTCCCACCGAGAAGTATGTGCCGACGCGCCAGGAATGTTGCAAATATTACATTCGACATGTTAGGTTGCCTTAAGCTAGGATATATAACGTTATTGACTTATATAATGTTCCCACCGAGAAGTAGGGGCCGGCTCGCCAGGAATGTAGTAAAATATTACACCCGAGATGTTAGGTTGCCTTAGGTTAGGATATATAACGTTATAGACGTATATGATATTCCCACCGAGAAGTACGGGCCGACACGCCAGCAATTTTGTCAAATATTACATCCGAGATGTTAGGTACCCTTAGGTTAGGATATATAACGTTATAGGCGTATATAATGTTCCCACCGAGAAGTAGGGGCCGACGAGCCAGGAATGTTGTAAAATATTACATTCGACATGTTAGGTTGCCTTAAGCTAGGATATGTAGCCTTATAGACGTAAATAACGTTCCCTCCGAGAAGTAGGGGTCGACGTGCGAGGAATGTAGTAAAATATTGCATCCGAGATGTTAGGTTGCCTTAGGTTAGGATATATAACGTTATTGACTTATATAGTGTTCCCATCGAGAAGTTGGCGCCGACGCGCCAGGAATGTTGTAAAATATTACATTCGACATGTTAGGATTGCCTTAGGCTAGGATATATAACGTTATAGACGTATAAACTGTTCACACCGAGATGTTGGTGCCGACGCGCCAGGAATGTTGTAAAATATTACATTCGACATGTTAGGTTGCCTTAAGCTAGGATTTATAGCGTTATAGACGTATATAATGTTCCCACCGAGATGTAGCGGCCGAAGTGCCGGGAATGTTGTAAAATATTACACTCGACATTTTAGGTTGCCTTAGGCTAGGATATATAGCGTTATAGACTTATATAGTGTTCCCACCGAGAAGTAGGGGCCAACGCGCCAGGAATGCTGCAAAATATTACGGTCGACATGTTAGGATTGCCTTAGGCTAGGTTATACAACGTTATAGACTTATATACTGTTCCCACCGAAAAGTAGTTGCCGCCGCGCCAGGAATGTTGTCAAATATTACATCCGAGATGTTAGGTACCCTTAGATTAGGATATATAACGTTATAGGCGTATATAATGTTCCCACCGAGAAGTAGGGGCCGACGAGCCAGGAATGTTGTAAAATATTACATTCGACATGTTAGGTTGCCTTAAGCTAGGATATATAGCGTTATAGACGTATATAATGTTCCCACCGAGAAGTAGGGGCCGGCGCGCCACGAATGTAGTAAAATATTACACCCGAGATATTAGGTTGCCTTAGGTTAGGATATATAACGTTATTGACTTATATAATGTTCCCACCGAGAAGTAGGGGCCGACGCGCCAGGAATGTTGTAAAATATTACATCCGAGATGTTAGGATTGCCTTAGGCTAGGATATATAACGTTATAGACGTATATACTGTTCCCACCGAGAAGTAGGTGCCGACGCGCCAGGAATGTTGTAAAATATTGCATTCGACATGTTAGGTTGCCTTAAGCTAGGATAAGTAGCGTTATAGACGTAAATAACGTTCCCACCGAGAAATAGGGGCCGACACGCCAGGAATGTTGCAAAACATTACATTCGACATGTTAGGTTGCCTTAAGCTAGGATATGTAGCGTTATAGACGTAAATAACGTTCCCACCGAGAAGTTAGGTGCCGACGTGCGCGGAATGTAGTAAAATATTGCATCCGAGATGTTAGGTTGCCTTAGGTTAGGATATATAACGTTATTAACTTATATAATGTTCCCACCGAGAAGATGGTGCCGACGCGCCAGGAATGTTGCAAATATTACATTCGACATGTTAGGTTGCCTTAAGCTAGGATATGTAGCGTTATAGATGTATATAATGTTCCCACCGAGAAGTAGGGGCCGACGAGCCAGGAATGTTGTAAAATAGTAGGCTCGACATGTTACGATGCCTTAGGCTAGGATATATAGCGATATAGACGTATATAAAGTTCCCACCGAGAAGTAGGCGCCGACGCGCCAGGAATGTTGTAAAATATTACATTCGACATGTTAGGTTGCCTTAAGCTAGGATATGTAGCGTTATAGACGTAAATAACGTTCCCTCCGAGAAGTAGGGGTCGACGTGCGAGGAATGTAGTAAAATATTGCATCCGAGATGTTAGGTTGCCTTAGGTTAGGATATATAACGTTATTGACTTATATAGTGTTCCCACCGAGAAGTAGGCGCCGACGCGCCAGGAATGTTGTAAAATATTACATTCGATATGTTAGGATTGCCTTAGGCTAGGATATATAACGTTATAGACGTATAAACTGTTCACTCCGAGATGTTGGTGCCGACGCGCCAGGAATGTTGTAAAATATTACATTCGACATGTTAGGTTGCCTTAAGCTAGGATATATAGCGTTATAGACGTATATAATGTTCCCACCGAGAAGTAGGGGCCGGCGCGCCAGGAATGTAGTAAAATATTACACCCGAGATATTAGGTTGCCTTAGGTTAGGATATATAACGTTATTGACTTATATAATGTTCCCACCGAGAAGTAGGGGCCGACGCGCCAGGAATGTTGTAAAATATTACATCCGAGATGTTAGGATTGCCTTAGGCTAGGATATATAACGTTATAGACGTATAAACTGTTCCCACCGAGAAGTAGGTGCCGACGCGCCAGGAATGTTGTAAAATATTGCATTCGACATGTTAGGTTGCCTTAAGCTAGGATATGTAGCGTTATAGACGTAAATAACGTTCCTACCGAGAAATAGGGGCCGACACGCCTGGAATGTTGCAAAACATTACATTCGACATGTTAGGTTGCCTTAAGCTAGGATATGTAGCGTTATAGACGTAAATAACGTTCCCACCGAGAAGCTAGGTGCCGACGCGCGCGGAATGTAGTAAAATATTGCATCCGAGATGTTAGGTTGCCTTAGGTTAGGATATATAACGTTATTAACTTATATAATGTTCCCACCGAGAAGTAGGCGCCGACGCGCCAGGAATGTTGTAAAATATTACATTCGACATGTTAGGTTGCCTTAAGCTAGGATATGTAGCGTTATAGACGTAAATAACGTTCCCTCCGAGAAGTAGGGGTCGACGTGCGAGGAATGTAGTAAAATATTGCATCCGAGATGTTAGGTTGCCTTAGGTTAGGATATATAACGTTATTGACTTATATAGTGTTCCCACCGAGAAGTAGGCGCCGACGCGCCAGGAATGTTGTAAAATATTACATTCGACATGTTAGGTTGCCTTAAGCTAGGATATGTAGCTTTATAGATGTATATAATGTTCCAACCGAGAAGTAGAGGCCGGCGCGCCAGGAATGTAGTAAAATATTACACCCGAGATGTTAGGTACCCTTAGTTTAGGATATATAACGTTATAGACGTATATAATGTTCCCACCGAGAAGTAGGGGCCGACACGCCAGCAATTTTGTCAAATATTACATCCGAGATGTTAGGTACCCTTAGGTTAGGATATATAACGTTATAGGCGTATATAATGTTCCCACCGAGAAGTAGGGGCCGACGAGCCAGGAATGTTGTAAAATATTACATTCGACATGTTAGGTTGCCTTAAGCTAGGATATGTAGCCTTATAGACGTAAATAACGTTCCCTCCGAGAAGTAGGGGTCGACGTGCGAGGAATGTAGTAAAATATTGCATCCGAGATGTTAGGTTGCCTTAGGTTAGGATATATAACGTTATTGACTTATATAGTGTTCCCATCGAGAAGTTGGCGCCGACGCGCCAGGAATGTTGTAAAATATTACATTCGACATGTTAGGATTGCCTTAGGCTAGGATATATAACGTTATAGACGTATAAACTGTTCACACCGAGATGTTGGTGCCGACGCGCCAGGAATGTTGTAAAATATTACATTCGACATGTTAGGTTGCCTTAAGCTAGGATTTATAGCGTTATAGACGTATATAATGTTCCCACCGAGATGTAGCGGCCGAAGTGCCGGGAATGTTGTAAAATATTACACTCGACATTTTAGGTTGCCTTAGGCTAGGATATATAGCGTTATAGACTTATATAGTGTTCCCACCGAGAAGTAGGGGCCAACGCGCCAGGAATGCTGCAAAATATTACAGTCGACATGTTAGGATTGCCTTAGGCTAGGTTATACAACGTTATAGACTTATATACTGTTCCCACCGAAAAGTAGTTGCCGCCGCGCCAGGAATGTTGTCAAATATTACATCCGAGATGTTAGGTACCCTTAGGTTAGGATATATAACGTTATAGGCGTATATAATGTTCCCACCGAGAAGTAGGGGCCGACGAGCCAGGAATGTTGTAAAATATTACATTCGACATGTTAGGTTGCCTTAAGCTAGGATATATAGCGTTATAGGCGTATATAATGTTCCCACCGAGAAGTAGGGGCCGGCGCGCCACGAATGTAGTAAAATATTACACCCGAGATATTAGGTTGCCTTAGGTTAGGATATATAACATTATTGACTTATATAATGTTCCCACCGAGAAGTAGGGGCCGACGCGCCAGGAATGTTGTAAAATATTACATCCGAGATGTTAGGATTGCCTTAGGCTAGGATATATAACGTTATAGACGTATATACTGTTCCCACCGAGAAGTAGGTGCCGACACGCCAGGAATGTTGTAAAATATTACATTCGACATGTTAGGTTGCCTTAAGCTAGGATATGTAGCGTTATAGACGTAAATAACGTTCCCTCCGAGAAGTAGGGGTCGACGTGCGAGGAATGTAGTAAAATATTGCATCCGAGATGTTAGGTTGCCTTAGGTTAGGATATATAACGTTATTGACTTATATAGTGTTCCCACCGAGAAGTAGGCGCCGACGCGCCAGGAATGTTGTAAAATATTACATTCGATATGTTAGGATTGCCTTAGGCTAGGATATATAACGTTATAGACGTATAAACTGTTCACTCCGAGATGTTGGTGCCGACGCGCCAGGAATGTTGTAAAATATTACATTCGACATGTTAGGTTGCCTTAAGCTAGGATATATAGCGTTATAGACGTATATAATGTTCCCACCGAGAAGTAGGGGCCGGCGCGCCAGGAATGTAGTAAAATATTACACCCGAGATATTAGGTTGCCTTAGGTTAGGATATATAACGTTATTGACTTATATAATGTTCCCACCGAGAAGTAGGTGCCGACGCGCCAGGAATGTTGCAAATATTACATTCGACATGTTAGGTTGCCTTAAGCTAGGATATGTAGCGTTATAGATGTATATAATGTTCCCACCGAGAAGTAGGGGCCGGCTCGCCAGGAATGTAGTAAAATATTACACCCGAGATGTTAGGTTGCCTTAGGTTAGGATATATAACGTTATAGACGTATATGATATTCCCACCGAGAAATACGGGCCGACACGCCAGCAATGTTGTCAAATATTACATCCGAGATGTTAGGTACCCTTAGGTTAGGATATATAACGTTATAGGCGTATATAATGTTCCCACCGAGAAGTAGGGGCCGACGAGCCAGGAATGTTGTAAAATAGTAGGCTCGACATGTTAGGATGCCTTAGGCTAGGATATATAGCGATATAGACGTATATAATGTTCCCACCGAGAAGTAGGGGCCGACGCGCCAGGATTGTTGTGAAATATTACGGTCAACATGTTAGGATTGCCTTAAGCTAGGATATATAACGTCATAGACGTATATACTGTTCCCACCGAGAAGTAGGTGCCGACGCGCCAGGAATGTTGTAAAATATTGCATTCGACATGTTAGGTTGCCTTAAGCTAGGATATGTAGCGTTATAGACGAAAATAACGTTCCCTCCGAGAAATAGGGGCCGACACGCCAGGAATGTTGCAAAACATTACATTCGACATGTTAGGTTGCCTTAAGCTAGGATATGTAGCGTTATAGACGTAAATAACGTTCCCACCCAGAAGTTAGGTGCCGACGTGCGCGGAATGTAGTAAAATATTGCATCCAAGATGTTAGGTTGCCTTAGGTTAGGATATATAACGTTATTGACTTATATAATGTTCCCACCGAGAAGTAGGTGCCCACGCGCCAGGAATGTTGTAAAATATTACATTCGACATGTTAGGTTGCCTTAAGCTAGGATATGTAGCGTTATAGAAGTATATAATGTTCCCACCGAGAAGTAGGGGCCGGCTCGCCAGGAATGTAGTAAAATATTACACCCGAGATGTTAGGTTGCCTTAGGTTAGGATATATAACGTTATAGACGTATATGATATTCCCACGGAGAAGTACGGGCCGACACGCCACCAATGTTGTCAAATATTACATCCGAGATGTTAGGTACCCTTAGGTTAGGATATATAACGTTATAGGCGTATATAATGTTCCCACCGAGAAGTAGGGGCCGACGAGCCAGGAATGTTGTAAAATAGTAGGTTCGCCATGTTAGGATGCCTTAGGCTAGGATATATAACGATATAGACTTATATAACGTTCCCACCGAGAAGTAGGCGCCGACGCGCCAGGAATGTTGTAAAATATTACATTCGACATGTTAGGTTGCCTTAAGCTAGGATATGTAGCGTTATAGACGTAAATAACGTTCCCTCCGAGAAGTAGGGGTCGACGTACGAGGAATGTAGTAAAATATTGCATCCGAGATGTTAGGTTGCCTTAGGTTAGGATATATAACGTTATTGACTTATATAGTGTTCCCACCGAGAAGTAGGCGCCGACGCGCCAGGAATGTTGTAAAATATTACATTCGACATGTTAGGTTGCCTTAAGCTAGGATATGTAGCTTTATAGATGTATATAATGTTCCAACCGAGAAGTAGAGGCCGGCGCGCCAGGAATGTAGTAAAATATTACACCCGAGATGTTAGGTACCCTTAGTTTAGGATATATAACGTTATAGACGTATATAATGTTCCCACCGAGAAGTAGGGGCCGACGAGCCAGGAATGTTGTAAAATAGTAGGCTCGACACGTTAGGATGCCTTAGGCTAGGATATATAGCGTTATAGACGTATATAATGTTCCCACCGAGAAGTAGGGGCCGGCGCGCCAGGAATGTAGTAAAATATTACATTCGAAATGTTAGGTTGCCTTAGACTAGGATATATAGCGCTATAGACGTATATAATGTTCCCACCGAGAAGTAGGTGCCGACGCGCCAGGAATGTTGTAAAATATTACATTCGAGATGTTAGGATTGCCTTAGGCTAGGATATATAACGTTATAGACGTATATACTGTTCCCACCGAGAAGTAGGTGCCGACACGCCAGGAATGTTGTAAAATATTACGTTCGACATGTTAGGTTGCCTTAAGCTAGGATATATAACGTTATAGACGTATATAATGTTCCCACCGAGAAGTAGGGGCCGGCGCGCCAGGAATGTAGTAAAATATTACACCCGAGATGTTAGGTTGCCTTAGACTAGGATATATAGCGCTATAGACGTATCTAATGTTCCCACCGAGAAGTAGGTGCCGACGCGCCAGGAATGTTGTAAAATATTACATTCGACATGTTAGGTTGCCTTAAGCTAGGATATGTAGCTTTATAGATGTATATAATGTTCCCACCGAGAAGTAGAGGCCGGCGCGCCAGGAATGTTGTAAAATATTACACCCGAGATGTTAGGTTGCCTTAGGTTAGGATATATAACGTTATTGACTTATATAATGTTCCCACCGAGAAGTAGGGCCCGACGCGCCAGGAGTGTTGTAAAATATTACATCCGAGATGTTAGGATTGCCTTAGGCTAGGATATATAACGTTATAGACGTATATACTGTTCCCACCGAGAAGTAGGGGCCGACGCGCCAGGAATGCTGTAAAATATTACATTCGACATGCTAGGTTGCCTTAGGCTAGGTTATATAGCTTTAAAGACGTACATAACGTTCCCACCGAGAAATAGGGGCCGACACGCCAGGAATGTTGTAAAACATTACATTCGAAATGTTAGGTTGCCTTAGACTAGGATATATAGCGCTATAGACGTATATAATGTTCCCACCGGGAAGTAGCTGCCGACGCGCCAGGAATGTTGTAAAATATTACATTCGACATGTTAGGTTGCCTTAAGCTAGGATATGTAGCGTTATGGATGTATATGATGTTCCCACCGATAAGTAGAGGCCGGCGCGCCAGGAATGTAGTAAAATATTACACCCGAGATGTTAGGTTGCCTTAGGTTAGGATATATAACGTTATTGACTTATATAATGTTCCCACCGAGAAGTAGGTGCCGACGCGCCAGGAATGTTGCAAATATTACATTCGACATGTTAGGTTGCCTTAAGCTAGGATATGTAGCGTTATAGATGTATATAATGTTCCCACCGAGAAGTAGGGGCCGGCTCGCCAGGAATGTAGTAAAATATTACACCCGAGATGTTAGGTTGCCTTAGGTTAGGATATATAACGTTATAGACGTATATGATATTCCCACCGAGAAATACGGGCCGACACGCCAGTAATGTTGTCAAATATTACATCCGAGATGTTAGGTACCCTTAGGTTAGGATATATAACGTTATAGGCGTATATAATGTTCCCACCGAGAAGTAGGGTCCGACGAGCCAGGAATGTTGTAAAATAGTAGGCTCGACATGTTAGGATGCCTTAGGCTAGGATATATAGCGATATAGACGTATATAATGTTCCCACCGAGAAGTAGGGGCCGACGCGCCAGGATTGTTGTGAAATATTACGGTCAACATGTTAGGATTGCCTTAAGCTAGGATATATAACGTCATAGACGTATATACTGTTCCCACCGAGAAGTAGGTGCCGACGCGCCAGGAATGTTGTAAAATATTGCATTCGACATGTTAGGTTGCCTTAAGCTAGGATATGTAGCGTTATAGACGTAAATAACGTTCCCTCCGAGAAATAGGGGCCGACACGCCAGGAATGTTGCAAAACATTACATTCGACATGTTAGGTTGCCTTAAGCTAGGATATGTAGCGTTATAGACGTAAATAACGTTCCCACCCAGAAGTTAGGTGCCGACGTGCGCGGAATGTAGTAAAATATTGCATCCAAGATGTTAGGTTGCCTTAGGTTAGGATATATAACGTTATTGACTTATATAATGTTCCCACCGAGAAGTAGGTGCCCACGCGCCAGGAATGTTGTAAAATATTACATTCGACATGTTAGGTTGCCTTAAGCTAGGATATGTAGCGTTATAGAAGTATATAATGTTCCCACCGAGAAGTAGGGGCCGGCTCGCCAGGAATGTAGTAAAATATTACACCCGAGATGTTAGGTTGCCTTAGGTTAGGATATATAACGTTATAGACGTATATGATATTCCCACGGAGAAGTACGGGCCGACACGCCAGCAATGTTGTCAAATATTACATCCGAGATGTTAGGTACCCTTAGACTAGGATATATAGCGCTATAGACGTATCTAATGTTCCCACCGAGAAGTAGGTGCCGACGCGCCAGGAATGTTGTAAAATATTACATTCGACATGTTAGGTTGCCTTAAGCTAGGATATGTAGCTTTATAGATGTATATAATGTTCCCACCGAGAAGTAGAGGCCGGCGCGCCAGGAATGTAGTAAAATATTACACCCGAGATGTTAGGTTACCTTAGGTTAGGATATATAACGTTATTGACTTACATAATGTTCCCACCGAGAAGTAGGGGCCGGCGCGCCAGGAATGTAGTAAAATATTACACCCGAGATGTTAGGTTGCCTTAGGTTAGGATATATAACGTTATTGACTTATATAATGTTCCCACCGAGAAGTAGGGCCCGACGCGCCAGGAGTGTTGTAAAATATTACATCCGAGATGTTAGGATTGCCTTAGGCTAGGATATATAACGTTATAGACGTATATACTGTTCCCACCGAGAAGTAGGGGCCGACGCGCCAGGAATGCTGTAAAATATTACATTCGACATGCTAGGTTGCCTTAGGCTAGGTTATATAGCTTTAAAGACGTACATAACGTTCCCACCGAGAAATAGGGGCCGACACGCCAGGAATGTTGTAAAACATTACATTCGAAATGTTAGGTTGCCTTAGACTAGGATATATAGCGCTATAGACGCATATAATGTTCCCACCGGGAAGTAGGTGCCGACGCGCCAGGAATGTTGTAAAATATTACATTCGACATGTTAGGTTGCCTTAAGCTAGGATATGTAGCGTTATGGATGTATATGATGTTCCCACCGATAAGTAGGGGCCGGCGCGCCAGGAATGTAGTAAAATATTACACCCGAGATGTTAGGTTGCCTTAGGTTAGGATATATAACGTTATTGACTTATATAATGTTCCCACCGAGAAGTAGGTGCCGACGCGCCAGGAATGTTGCAAATATTACATTCGACATGTTAGGTTGCCTTAAGCTAGGATATGTAGCGTTATAGACGTAAATAACGTTCCCACCGAGAAATAGGGGCCAACACGCCAGGAATGTTGCAAAACATTACATTCGACATGTTAGGTTGCCTTAAGCTAGGATATGTAGCGTTATAGACGTCAATAACGTTCCCACCGAGAAATTAGGTGCCGACGTGCGCGGAATGTAGTAAAATATTGCATCCGAGATGTTAGGTTGCCTTAGGTTAGGATATATAACGTTATTGACTTATATAGTGTTCCCACCGAGAAGTAGGCGCCGACGCGCCAGGAATGTTATAAAATATTACATTCGACATGTTAGGTTGCCTTAAGCTAGGATATGTAGCTTTATAGATGTATATAATGTTCCCACCGAGAAGTAGAGGCCGGCGCGCCAGGAATGTAGTAAAATATTACACCCGAGATGTTAGGTACCCTTAGGTTAGGATATATAACGTTATAGGCGTATATAATGTTCCCACCGAGAAGTAGGGGCCGACGAGCCAGGAATGTTGTAAAATAGTAGGTTCGCCATGTTAGGATGCCTTAGGCTAGGATATATAACGATATAGACTTATATAACGTTCCCACCGAGAAGTAGGTGCCGACGCGCCAGGAATGTTGTAAAATATTACATTCGAGATGTTAGGATTGCCTTAGGCTAGGATATATAACGTTATAGACGTATATACTGTTCCCACCGAGAAGTAGGTGCCGACACGCCAGGAATGTTGTAAAATATTACGTTCGACATGTTAGGTTGCCTTAAGCTAGGATATATAGCGTTATAGACGTATATAATGTTCCCACCGAGAAGTAGGGGCCGGCGCGCCAGGAATGTAGTAAAATATTACACCCGAGATGTTAGGTTGCCTTAGACTAGGATATATAGCGCTATAGACGTATCTAATGTTCCCACCGAGAAGTAGGTGCCGACGCGCCAGGAATGTTGTAAAATATTACATTCGACATGTTAGGTTGCCTTAAGCTAGGATATGTAGCTTTATAGATGTATATAATGTTCCCACCGAGAAGTAGAGGCCGGCGCGCCAGGAATGTAGTAAAATATTACACCCGAGATGTTAGGTTAACTTAGGTTAGGATATATAACGTTATTGACTTACATAATGTTCCCACCGAGAAGTAGGGGCCGGCGCGCCAGGAATGTAGTAAAATATTACACCCGAGATGTTAGGTTGCCTTAGGTTAGGATATATAACGTTATTGACTTATATAATGTTCCCACCGAGAAGTAGGGCCCGACGCGCCAGGAGTGTTGTAAAATATTACATCCGAGATGTTAGGATTGCCTTAGGCTAGGATATATAACGTTATAGACGTATATACTGTTCCCACCGAGAAGTAGGGGCCGACGCGCCAGGAATGCTGTAAAATATTACATTCGACATGCTAGGTTGCCTTAGGCTACTTTATATAGCTTTAAAGACGTACATAACGTTCCCACCGAGAAATAGGGGCCGACACGCCAGGAATGTTGTAAAACATTACATTCGAAATGTTAGGTTGCCTTAGACTAGGATATATAGCGCTATAGACGCATATAATGTTCCCACCGGGAAGTAGGTGCCGACGCGCCAGGAATGTTGTAAAATATTACATTCGACATGTTAGGTTGCCTTAAGCTAGGATATGTAGCGTTATGGATGTATATGATGTTCCCACCGATAAGTAGAGGCCGGCGCGCCAGGAATGTAGTAAAATATTACACCCGAGATGTTAGGTTGCCTTAGGTTAGGATATATAACGTTATTGACTTATATAATGTTCCCACCGAGAAGTAGGTGCCGACGCGCCAGGAATGTTGCAAATATTACATTCGACATGTTAGGTTGCCTTAAGCTAGGATATGTAGCGTTATAGACGTAAATAACGTTCCCACCGAGAAATAGGGGCCAACACGCCAGGAATGTTGCAAAACATTACATTCGACATGTTAGGTTGCCTTAAGCTAGGATATGTAGCGTTATAGACGTCAATAACGTTCCCACCGAGAAATTAGGTGCCGACGTGCGCGGAATGTAGTAAAATATTGCATCCGAGATGTTAGGTTGCCTTAGGTTAGGATATATAACGTTATTGACTTATATAGTGTTCCCACCGAGAAGTAGGCGCCGACGCGCCAGGAATGTTGTAAAATATTACATTCGACATGTTAGGTTGCCTTAAGCTAGGATATGTAGCTTTATAGATGTATATAATGTTCCCACCGAGAAGTAGAGGCCGGCGCGCCAGGAATGTAGTAAAATATTACACCCGAGATGTTCGGTACCCTTAGTTTAGGATATATAACGTTATAGACGTATATAATGTTCCCACCGAGAAGTAGGGGCCGACGAGCCAGGAATGTTGTAAAATAGTAGGCTCGACACGTTAGGATGCCTTAGACTAGGATATATAGCGCTATAGACGTATATAATGTTCCCACCGAGAAGTAGGTGCCGACGCGCCAGGAATGTTGTAAAATATTACATTCGAGATGTTAGGATTGCCTTAGGCTAGGATATATAACGTTATAGACGTATATACTGTTCCCACCGAGAAGTAGGTGCCGACACGCCAGGAATGTTGTAAAATATTACGTTCGACATGTTAGGTTGCCTTAAGCTAGGATATGTAGCGTTATAGACGTAAATAACGTTCCCACCGAGAAATAGGGGCCAACACGCCAGGAATGTTGCAAAACATTACATTCGACATGTTAGGTTGCCTTAAGCTAGGATATGTAGCGTTATAGACGTCAATAACGTTCCCACCGAGAAATTAGGTGCCGACGTGCGCGGAATGTAGTAAAATATTGCATCCAAGATGTTAGGTTGCCTTAGGTTAGGATATATAACGTTATTGACTTATATAATGTTCCCACCGAGAAGTAGGTGCCCACGCGCCAGGAATGTTGTAAAATATTACATTCGACATGTTAGGTTGCCTTAAGCTAGGATATGTAGCGTTATAGAAGTATATAATGTTCCCACCGAGAAGTAGGGGCCGGCTCGCCAGGAATGTAGTAAAATATTACACCCGAGATGTTAGGTTGCCTTAGGTTAGGATATATAACGTTATAGACGTATATGATATTCCCACGGAGAAGTACGGGCCGACACGCCAGCAATGTTGTCAAATATTACATCCGAGATGTTAGGTACCCTTAGGTTAGGATATATAACGTTATAGGCGTATATAATGTTCCCACCGAGAAGTAGGGGCCGACGAGCCAGGAATGTTGTAAAATAGTAGGTTCGCCATGTTAGGATGCCTTAGGCTAGGATATATAACGATATAGACTTATATAACGTTCCCACCGAGAAGTAGGTGCCGACGCGCCAGGAATGTTGTAAAATATTACATTCGAGATGTTAGGATTGCCTTAGGCTAGGATATATAACGTTATAGACGTATATACTGTTCCCACCGAGAAGTAGGTGCCGACACGCCAGGAATGTTGTAAAATATTACGTTCGACATGTTAGGTTGCCTTAAGCTAGGATATATAGCGTTATAGACGTATATAATGTTCCCACCGAGAAGTAGGGGCCGGCGCGCCAGGAATGTAGTAAAATATTACACCCGAGATGTTAGGTTGCCTTAGACTAGGATATATAGCGCTATAGACGTATCTAATGTTCCCACCGAGAAGTAGGTGCCGACGCGCCAGGAATGTTGTAAAATATTACATTCGACATGTTAGGTTGCCTTAAGCTAGGATATGTAGCTTTATAGATGTATATAATGTTCCCACCGAGAAGTAGAGGCCGGCGCGCCAGGAATGTAGTAAAATATTACACCCGAGATGTTAGGTTACCTTAGGTTAGGATATATAACGTTATTGACTTACATAATGTTCCCACCGAGAAGTAGGGGCCGGCGCGCCAGGAATGTAGTAAAATATTACACCCGAGATGTTAGGTTGCCTTAGGTTAGGATATATAACGTTATTGACTTATATAATGTTCCCACCGAGAAGTAGGGCCCGACGCGCCAGGAGTGTTGTAAAATATTACATCCGAGATGTTAGGATTGCCTTAGGCTAGGATATATAACGTTATAGACGTATATACTGTTCCCACCGAGAAGTAGGGGCCGACGCGCCAGGAATGCTGTAAAATATTACATTCGACATGCTAGGTTGCCTTAGGCTAGGTTATATAGCTTTAAAGACGTACATAACGTTCCCACCGAGAAATAGGGGCCGACACGCCAGGAATGTTGTAAAACATTACATTCGAAATGTTAGGTTGCCTTAGACTAGGATATATAGCGCTATAGACGCATATAATGTTCCCACCGGGAAGTAGGTGCCGACGCGCCAGGAATGTTGTAAAATATTACATTCGACATGTTAGGTTGCCTTAAGCTAGGATATGTAGCTTTATAGATGTATATAATGTTCCCACCGAGAAGTAGAGGCCGGCGCGCCAGGAATGTAGTAAAATATTACACCCGAGATGTTAGGTTACCTTAGGTTAGGATATATAACGTTATTGACTTACATAATGTTCCCACCGAGAAGTAGGTGCCGACGCGCCAGGAATGTTGCAAATATTACATTCGACATGTTAGGTTGCCTTAAGCTAGGATATGTAGCGTTATAGACGTAAATAACGTTCCCACCGAGAAATAGGGGCCGACACGCCAGGAATGTTGCAAAACATTACATTCGACATGTTAGGTTGCCTTAAGCTAGGATATGTAGCGTTATAGACGTCAATAACGTTCCCACCGAGAAGTTAGGTGCCGACGTGCGCGGAATGTAGTAAAATATTGCATCCGGGATGTTAGGTTGCCTTAGGTTAGGATATATAACGTTATTTACTTATATAGTGTTCCCACCGAGAAGTAGGCGCCGACGCGACAGGAATGTGGTAAAATATTACATTCGACATGTTAGGATTGCCTTAGGCTAGGTTATATAACGTTATAGACGTGTATACTGTTCCCACCGAAAAGTAGTTGCCGCCGCGCCAGGAATGTTGTCAAATATTACATCCGAGATGTTAGGTACCCTTAGGTTAGGATATATAACGTTATAGGCGTATATAATGTTCTCACCGAGAAGTAGGGGCCGACGAGCCAGGAATGTTGTAAAATAGTAGGCTCGACATGTTAGGATGCCTTAGGCTAGGATATATAGCAATATAGACGTATATAAAGTTCCCACCGAGAAGTAGGCGCCGACGCGCCAGGAATGTAGTAAAATATTACATTAGAGATGTTAGGTCGCCTTAGGCTAGGATATATAACGTTATAGATGTAAATACTGTTCCCACCGAGAAGTAGGTGCCGACGAGCCAGGAATGTTGTAAAATATTACAATCGACATGTTAGGATTGCCTTAGGCTAGGATATATAACGTCATAGACGTATATACTGTTCCCACCGAGAAGTAGGTGCCGAAGTTCCGGGAATGTTGTAAAATATTACATTCGACATGTTAGGTTGCCTTAGGCTTGGATATGTAACATTATAGACGTATATAATGCTCCCACCGCGAAGTAGGGGCCAACCAGCCAGGAATGTTGTAAAATATTACATTCGATATGTTAGGTTGCCTTAAACTAGGATATGTAGCGTTATAGACGTAAATAACGTTCCCTCCGGGAAGTAGGGGTCGACGTGCGAGGAATGTAGTAAAATATTGCATCCGAGATGTTAGGTTGCCTTAGGTTAGGATATATAACGTTATTGACTTATATAGTGTTCCCACCGAGAAGTAGGCGCCGACGCGCCAGGAATGTTGTAAAATATTACATTCGACATGTTAGGTTGCCTTAAGCTAGGATATGTAGCGTTATAGATGTATATGATGTTCCCACCGAGAAGTAGCGGCCGGCACGCCAGGAATGTAGTAAAATATTACACCCGAGATGTTAGGTACCCTTAGTTTAGGATATATAACGTTATAGACGTATATAATGTTCCCACCGAGAAGTAGGGGCCGACGAGCCAAGAATGTTGTAAAATAGTAGGCTCGACACGTTAGGATGCCTTAGGTTAGGATATATAGCGTTATAGACGTATATAATGTTCCCACCCAGAAGTAGGGGCCGGCGCGCCAGGAATGTAGTAAAATATTACACCCGAGATGTTAGGTTGCCTTAGGCTAGGATATATAACGTTATAGACGTATAAACTGTTCACACCGAGATGTTGGTGCCGACGCGCCAGGAATGTTGTAAAATATTACATTCGACATGTTAGCTTGCCTTAAGCTAGGATTTATAGCGTTATAGACGTATATAATGTTCCCACCGAGATGTAGCGGCCGAAGTGCCGGGAATGTTGTAAAATATTACATTCGACATGTTAGGTTGCCTTAGGCTTGGATATGTAACATTATAGACGTATATAATGTTCCCACCGTGAAGTTGGGGCCAACCAGGCAGGAATGTGGTAAAATATTACATTCGACATGTTAGGTTGCCTTAAGGTAGGATATATAGCTTTATAGACGTATATAACGTTCCCACCGAGAAGTAGGTGCCGACACGACAGGTATGTTGTAAAATATTACATTCGAAATGTTAGGTTGCCTTAGACTAGGATATATAGCGCCATAGACGTATATAATGTTCCCACCGAGAAGTAGGTGCCGACGCGCCAGGAATGTTGTAAAATATTACATTCGACATGTTAGGTTGCCTTAAACTAGGATATATAGCGTTATAGACGTATGTAATGATGCCACCGAGAAGTAGGGGTCGACGTGCCAGGAATGTAGTAAAATATTGCATCCGAGATGTTAGGTTGCCTTAGGTTAGGATATATAACGTTATAGACGTATATAATGTTCCCACCGAGAAGTAGGGGCCGACGCGCCAGGAATGTTATAAAATGTTACATTCGACATGTTAGGTTGCCTTAAGCTAGGATATGTAGCATTATAGATGTATATAATGTTCCCACCGAGAAGTAGAGGCCGGCGCGCCAGGAATGTAGTAAAATATTACACCCGAGATGTTAGGTTGCCTTAGGTTAGGATATATAACGTTATTGACTTATATAATGTTCCCACCGAGAAGTAGAGGCCGGCGCGCCAGGAATGTAGTAAAATATTACATTCGACATGTTAGGTTGCCTTAAGCTAGGATATATAACGTTATTGACTTATATAATGTTCCCACCGAGAAGTAGGCGCCGACGCGACAGGAATGTTGTAAAATATTACATTCGACATGTTAGGATTGCCTTAGGCTAGGATATGTAACGTTATAGACGTATAAACTGTTCCCACCGAGAAGTTGGTGCCGACGCGCCAGGAATGTTGTAAACTATTACATTCGACATGTTAGGTTGCCTTAAGCTAGGATATGTAGCGTTATAGACGTAAATAACGTTCCCTCCGAGAAGTAGGGGTCGACGTGCGAGGAATGTAGTAAAATATTGCATCCGAGATGTTAGGTTGCCTTAGGTTAGGATATACAACGTTATTGACTTATATAATGTTTCCACCGAGATGTAGGTGCCGACGAGCCAGGAATGTTGCAAAATATTACAATCGACATGTTAGGATTGCCTTAGGCTAGGATATATAATGTTATAGACGTATAAACTGTTCCCACCGAGATGTTGGTGCCGACGCGCCAGGAATGTTGTAAAATATTACATTCGACATGTTAGGTTGCCTTAGGCTAGGATATATAGCGTTATAGACGTATATATTGTTCCCACCGAGAAGTAGGAACTTGCATGCCAGGAATGTTGCAAAATATTACATTCGAAACGTTAGGTAGCCTTAGGCTAGGATATATAGCTTTAAAGTCGTACATAACGTTCCCACCGAGAATTAGGGGCCGACACGTCAGGAATGTTGTAAAACATTACATCCGATGTGTTAGGTTGCCTTAAGTTAGGATATATAACGTTATAGATGTATATAATGTTCCCACCGAGAAGTAGGGGCCGGCGCGCCAGGAATGTAGTAAAATATTACACCCGAGATGTTAGGTTGCCTTAAGCTAGGATATATAACGTTATTGACTTATATAATGTTCCCACCGAGAAGTAGGCGCCGACGCGCCAGGAATGTTGTAAAATATTACATTCGACATGTTAGGATTGCCTTAGGCTAGGATATGTAACGTTATAGACGTATAAACTGTTCCCACCGAGAAGTTGGTGCCGACGCGCCAGGAATGTTGTAAACTATTACATTCGACATGTTAGGTTGCCTTAAGCTAGGATATGTAGCGTTATAGACGTAAATAACGTTCCCTCCGAGAAGTAGGGGTCGACGTGCGAGGAATGTAGTAAAATATTGCATCCGAGATGTTAGGTTGCCTTAGGTTAGGATATACAACGTTATTGACTTATATAATGTTTCCACCGAGATGTAGGTGCCGACGAGCCAGGAATGTTGTAAAATATTACATTCGACATGTTAGGTTGCCTTAGGCTAGGATATATAGCGTTATAGACGTATATATTGTTCCCACCGAGAAGTAGGAACTTGCATGCCAGGAATGTTGCAAAATATTACATTCGAAACGTTAGGTTGCCTTAGGCTAGGATATATAGCGTTATAGACGTATATAATGTTACCACATAGAAGTAGGGGCCAACGAGCCAGGAATGTTGTAAAATATTACATCCGAGATGTTATGTTACCTTAGGCTAGCATATATAACGTTATAGACGTATGTAATGTTCCCACCGAGACGTACGGGAAGACACGAACGAGATTCTGTAAAACATTATCACCGAGGGTCATAATGGGTTAGGGTAGGTTATATTACGTTATAGACGTATATAATGTTCCCACCGAGAAGTAGGTTCCGCCCCGCCAGGAATGTTGTAAAATACTACATCCGAGATGTTCGGTTGACTCAGGTTAGGATATATAACGTTATAGACGCAAACAATGTCGCCACCGAGACGTACGGCACCACACGAACTGGATTCTGTAAAACATTACCGTCGAGGGGCTAAATGGGTTAGGTTAGGTTATATTGCGATATAGACGTATATAATGTGCCCACCGAGAAGTAGGGGCCGACCCACCTGGAATGTTGTAAAATACTACATTCGAGATGTTAGGTTGCCTTAGGTTAGGATATATAACGTTATAGACTTATATAATGCCCGCACCGAGACGTACGGGGCGACACGAAGGGGATTCCGTAAAACATTACCGCCGAGGGGCTAGATGGGTTAGGTTAGGTTATATTACGTCATAGACGTATACAATGTTCCCACCGAGAAGTAGGGGCCGACCCGCCCGGAATATTGGCAAGTACTATATCCGAGATGTTAAGTTGCCTTAGGTTGTGATATATAAGGTTATAGACGTATATAATGTCCCCACCGAGAAGTACGGGAAGACACGACCGGGATTCTGCAAAACATTATCACCGAGGTGCAAAATGGGTTAGGTTAAGTTATATTACATTATAGACGTATATAATGTTCCCACCGATAATTAGGGGCCGACCCGCGCGGAATATTGGCAAATACTATATCCGAGAAGTTAGGTTGCCTTAGGTTGTGATATATAACGTTATAGACGTACATAATGTTCCGACCGAGAAATAGGGGCCGGCGCGCCAGGAATGTTGTAAAATATTACATTCGACATGTTAGGTTGCCTTAGGCTAGGATATATAGCGTTATAGACGTACATAATTTTCCCACCGAGAAGTAGGTGCCTACGTGCCAGGAATGTAATAAAATATTACATCCGAAATGTTAGGTTGTCTTAGGGTAGGATATATAACGTTATAGACTTATATAATGTCCGCACCGAGATGTACGGGACGACACGAACGGGATTCTGTAAAACATTACCAGCGAGTGTCTAGCTGGGTTAGGTTAGCTTATATTATGTTATAGATGTATATAATGTTCCCACCGATAAGTAGGGGCTGGCCCGCCAGGAGAGTTGTAAAATACAACATCCGAGGTGTGAGGTTGCCTTAGGCTAGGATATATAACGTTATAGCCGTATATAATGTCCGAACCGAGATGTAGGCTCCTACATGCCAGGAATGTTGTAAAACATTACATCCGAGGTGTTAGGTTGCCTTAGGTTAGGATATATAACGTAATAGACGTATATAATGTTACCACAGAGAAGTAGGGGCCGACACACAAGGAATGTTGTAAAACATTACACCCGAGATGTTAGATTCCCTCAGGTTAGGATATATAACGCTATGTACGTATATACTGTCCCCATCGGGAAGTAGGCGCCATCACGCCAGGAATATTGTAAATTATTACATTCGACATGTTAGGTTTCCTTAGGCTAGGATATATAACATTATAGATTTACATAATGTTCCCACAGAGAAGTAGGTGCCGACGCGCCCAGGAATTTTATAAAATATTGAAGGATAATAATCTTAGATATCCTTGTTTGTTAATCAATAATTTATATTAATCAATAATTTAAGAGTTTCAATTTTTATGTTATGGAATATTCTAGAATGTGAGCGAGAGCGAATGTGCATGTGAATGAGTCTTTCAAGTGAATGTTTTCAAACAAATCGAGTCAGTTGTTCATCGTGCGTTATTGAGGAAACATATAGTTATAAAGACGTTCTTAATCTCCTTGTATCTAATTTTAAAATAATAAATATCCTACAATTTTGGGGGCTCAGCCGGGATAGAGCGAACAAGGAGAACAAGTTGTGTGATAATAAAAGTGAATTGTGTAGACTGTTTAAATTGTGAAGACGATTAAATCGTAATATCGTGTGTATCGTGTAGAAGACGTGTAATGAATACAAATAGGAATCCGTGTGAATTCACAGTAGCGCAGTTAAAAGACATTTTAAAAGCTAAAGGTTTAAGTGCAGTTGGAGTAAAACACGATTTGATTAATAGACTTGATGACTGACTGATGACTGACCCAACTGGAACCTGGATGGATGAACTAGCGAGCAATAGTGCAGGAGTGGTTGCAAGCGAAGATTCAGGCGTAAATGTAGTACCTAGCATTAATTCGCTAAGACCACCAACTCCACCAATTGAGGGGCTTGATACCAGAAGCATAGATATATTACGTAAGGAACGGGAACTTGCAGAGCGCGAAATTCAACTTTTAAGACGAGAAGTAGAGATAATGCGTGAAATGCAGCGAAAATCGACGCGTAATCTTGAAGGCGAGCAATTGGATGTTGGCAGTGACGGTGACAATTTCTTGACATCAAACAATGGAGTCGGGTGCAACCTTTCATCTCAATTGAAACAAACACGAACAAATATTTCAGCAGTTGCAGATTTACTTAGTAATTTTGACGGTAAATCTGATGACTACGAAATTTGGGAGAAGCAAATTAAGTTACTGAAGACAACGTATAAATTGGAAGATGATGTTGCACGAATACTTATCGGTATGCGACTTAAAGGAAAGGCACTTCAATGGTTTCATTCTAAACCAAACTATATTACCATGCCATTTAATCAATTATTGAATGAATTAAGAACCATGTTTTATCATCGCCAAAGCAAGATTGAGATGAGAAAGAAGTTTGAAGAACGACTATGGAAGAAGAATGAAACATTCCACGAATATTTGCACGAGAAGATCATTTTAGGAAATCGAGTACCGATCAACGATGACGAAATGCTTGAATATGTAATTGACGGCATCCCTGATGAAATACTTCAAAACCAGGCGCGTATTCAACGGTTTACAACAATTGATCAACTTTCGGAGGCGTTCGAGAAGGTAACCTTTCGAGATCGAGGTGTACAGAGTTTAATGAAATTTGAGAAGCGTGGAAATAGTTTCGTTAAGAGTGAACGAAAAGAGATGGCCAGTGTTGGTAAGAAAAAAGAATCTACAACTAATGTTATTCGATGTTATAATTGTGGTGGGCGCGATCATATTAGCATAAATTGTCCAACGAAAGATCGTGGTGTGAAATGCTTTATTTGTCAAGAACGTGGTCATATTGCGTCGAAATGTTCTAGGAAGTATGAAGCGAGTAAAGAAAGTTGCGCAACATTTAAAGTATCATCAAGTCGAAAATATCTTAAAAATGTTTTGCTTAATGGACATGAGATCGAAGCATTGATAGATTCAGGAAGCGATATTAGTTTGATTCGCGCAGATGAATATATTAAACTTGGTTCTCCGCAATTACGACGCAGTGAATTACATTTTCATAGTATAGATTCAAAGAATAACGCGACATTAGGAGAATTTCAAGCAGAAATTACTGTAGATGGATACTCATATCCGATTTGCGTACAGGTAGTCTCTGATACTATGCTTCAATATAAATTCTTAATAGGAACAAATTTCTTGAGTGTAACAGATGTTAGTCTTAAAGGTAGCAAAGTGAGCATTCGTCCATTATCAGAAAAAATGAGCAAAACTGCGGAAGACGAAAATATTGTACCGGAAATATTTAAAATAGATATAATAGATGATAAAGTGTTAGACGCAAATCATATTGACCTGTCTCATGTATTAGATCCTAATCAGCGGGAGACAATTAAAAACCTTGTTAGTAATTATAAGCCGAACAAAACCTATGAATCTGAAATTACAATGAAATTAGTATTAAAAGACGAAGCGCCAGTTTATCAATCTGCGAGACGTTTATCACCGTCACATAAAGAAATTGTTAATGCACAAATCGAACAATGGATTGCGGATGGAGTCGCTCAAGTATCAACTTCTGATTATGCGAGTCCAGTTGTTCTTGTCCGAAAGAAAGATGATTCATTTAGATTATGTGTAGATTATCGTCAAATAAATAAGAAAATTATCAAAGATAGGTATCCGTTACCATTAATCGAAGATCAATTAGATTCGTTACAAGGCGCGCGTATTTTTAGTACTCTCGATTTGAAAAATGGTTTCTTTCATGTACGAATGGATGAATCAAGTCGAAAGTATACAGCATTTATTGTACCAGATGGTCATTACGAATTCTTACGAGTTCCTTTTGGTCTTTGTAACTCACCGGCAGTCTTTCAAAGATTTATAAATACTGTATTTAGAGAGCTTATTCGAAAGAGAATAGTTTTAACTTATATGGATGATTTAATTATTCCATCGGATGATATTGAGAGTGGAATCAAAAATCTTGAAAAGGTTTTAATAACAGCAAGCGAAGCTAATTTAATAATTAATTGGAAAAAATGTTGTTTTCTGCAAACTACAGTTGAATTTCTCGGGCATGTAATCAATAATGGTCGTGTTCGTCCTTCGGATCGTAAAACTGATGCAGTCCGACGATTTCCAGAACCGACAAATGTTAAACAAGTACAAAGTTTTCTTGGATTGACTGGGTACTTTCGTAAATTTATTCATAGATACTCTGTAATTGCGCGACCGTTGTCAAATCTTTTGCGAGCGAATGTTAAATTCTGTTTTGGACCGATTGAAAAAGAAGCGTTTATGCAATTAAAAGTTATACTAAGTGAAAAAACAATATTAAACCTGTATCGAGTCGGAGCGGAAACAGAGTTGCATACAGATGCTTCTGCTTTAGGTTATGGAGCAATTTTATTTCAAAGAAATAACGAAGATCGATATTTTCATCCCATATATTATTCTAGCGGTAAGACAACTCCTGCTGAAGCAAAATATAGTAGTTACGAGTTAGAGGTTTTAGCAGTAGTTAAAGCGTTAAAGAAATTTCGTGTTTATTTGTTAGGAATTTCGTTTGTTATTGTCACTGATTGTCGCGTTTTCACTCTTACAATGAATAAGAAAGATCTTTGTGTGCGAGTTGCGCGATGGGCATTATTGTTAGAAGAATTCGACTATCGGATAGAGCATCGACCAGGAAAGAATATGTTACATGTTGACGCGTTAAGTCGAAATCCCCTACCTATGAATTTCTTAATCGACGAATCTGTTATAAGTCTTACAGCGCGTTTGCGGAAGGCACAGGAAGAAGATGAAAGTATAAAGAAACTTCAAGATTTAGTACTTCAAAACAAGACGAAAGATTATATCATTCGAGGAAATCTTTTGTACAAAGAGTCTGAAGGAGACATTCGACTTGTGGTGCCGCGTCAAATGCAAATGCAAATAATAAAGCGAGCTCATGAACGAGGACATTTTTCTGTGGTCAAGACTGTAGCTATTGTACGTAAAGATTATCCAGACATTCGAGATTTACTTGAAAAAGAAAGAGTCGCATCTTTTCAAGATGAACGAGACGAATTACGATTTCAAGCAAACAAAAATATATTCAAGATACAACAAGAAAATAGACGAACTTTTGACAAAAGTAGACGGAAAGCTAAAATTTATCGAGAAGGAGACCTAGTAGCTATTAAACGTATGCAACAGGGTCCTGGTTTAAAAGTAGCTCACAAATATCTTGGACCATATGAAATAATTCGAGTTCTTCGTAACCAACGATATTTAGTTCAGAAGGTGAGCGAAGGAGAAGGACCTCAACAAACATCTACATCAGCCGAATTTATGAAACTATGGATTGACGAAGCCGATGATGATTTATCTGAAGATGACGTTAATGAAGACATTCGAGACGAATGTCCATGCAGGACGGCCGAATGAAGGATAATAATCTTAGATATCCTTGTTTGTTAATCAATAATTTATATTAATCAATAATTTAAGAGTTTCAATTTTTATGTTATGGAATATTCTAGAATGTGAGCGAGAGCGAATGTGCATGTGAATGAGTCTTTCAAGTGAATGTTTTCAAACAAATCGAGTCAGTTGTTCATCGTGCGTTATTGAGGAAACATATAGTTATAAAGACGTTCTTAATCTCCTTGTATCTAATTTTAAAATAATAAATATCCTACAATATTACGGTAGAGATGTTAGGTTGCCTTAGGTTAGGATATATAATGTTATAGACGTATATACTGTTCCCACCGAGAATTGGGGCCGACCCGCCAAGAATGTTGTAAAACGATACGCTCCACATGTTAGTTTGCCTTAGGTTAGGATATATAACGTTATAGACGTATATAATGTTCCCACCGAGATGTAGGAGCCGACGAGCCAGGAATGTTGTAAAATATTACGCTCGACATGTTAGGTTACCTTAGGCTAGGATATGTAGCGTTATAAACGTATATAACGTTCCCACAGAGAAGTAGGGGCCGGCGCGCCAGGAATGTAGTAGATATTTACATCCGAGGTGTTGGGTTGCCTTTGGTTATGATATATAACGTTATTGACTTATATAATGTTCCCACCGAGAAGTAGGGGCCGACGCGCCAGGAATACTGTAAAATATTACATCCGAGATGTTAGGATTACCTTAGGCTAGGATATATAACGTTATAGACGTATATAATGTTCCCACCGAGAAGTAGGGGCCGAAGTGACGGGAATGTTGTAAAATATTACATCCGAGATGTTAGGTTGCCTTAGGTTAGGATATATAACGTTATTTACTTAAATAATATTCCCACCGAGAAATAGGGGCCGACGCTCCAGGAATGTTGTAAAATATTACGCTCGACAAGTTAGGTTGCCTTACGCTAGGATATAAAGCGTTAAAGACGTATATAATGTTCCCACCGAGAAATAGGGGCCGACTCGCCAGGAATGTTGTAAAATATTACATCCGAGATGTTAGGTTCCCTTAGGTTAGGATATATAACGTTATAGACGTATATAATGTCCCACCGAGAAGTAGGGTCCAATGAGCCAGGAATGTGGTAAAATATTACATTCGACATGTTAAGTTGTCTTAGGCTAGGATATATAACATTGTAGACGTATATACAGTTCCCACCGAGAAGTAGTTGCCGACGCGCCAGGAATATTGTAAAATATTATATTCGACATGTTATGTTGTCTCAGGCTAGGACATATGGCGTTATAGACATATACAATGTTCCCACCGAGAAATAGGGGCCGACACGCCGGGAATGTTGTAAAACATTACATCCGAGGTGTTAGGTTCCCTTAGGTTAGGATATATAACGTTATAGACGTATATAATGTTCCCACCGAGAAGTAGGTGCCGACGCGCCAGGAATGCTGTAAAATACTACATCCGAGATGTTAGGATTGCCTTAGGCAAGGATATAAAACGTTATAGACGTATACAATGTTCCCACCGAGAAGTAGGGGCCGGTGCACCACGAATGTAGTAAAATATTACATCCGAGATGTTAGGTTGCCTTAGACTAGGATATATAACGTTATAGACGTATATAATGTTCCCACCGAGAAGTAGGGACCGACGTGCCAGGAATGTAGTAAAATATTACATCCGAGATGTTAGGTTGCCTTAGGTTAGGATATATAACGTTATAGACTTATATACTGTTCCCACCGAGAAGTAGGTGCCGACGCGCCAGGAATGTCGTAAAATATTACATCCGAGATGTTAGGATTACCTTAGGCTAGGATATATAACGTTATAGACGTATATAATGTTCCCACCGAGAAGTAGGGGCCGAAGTGACGGGACTGTTGTAAAATATTACATCCGAGATGTTAGGTTGCCTTAGGTTAGGATACATAACGTTATTTACTTAAATAATATTCCCACCGAGGAATAGGGGCCGACGCCCCAGGAATGTTGTAAAATATTACGCTCGACAAGTTAGGTTGCCTTAGGATACGATATATAGCGTTAAAGACGTATATAAAGTTCCCACCGAGAAATAGGGGCCGAAGCCACAGGAATGTTGTAAAATATTACGCTCGACAAGTTAGGTTGCCTTAGGTTAGGATATATAGCGTTAAAGACGTATATAATGTTCCCACGGAGAAGTAGTTGCCGACGCGCCAGGAATATTGTAAAATATTCAATTCGACATGTTAGGTTGTCTCAGGCTAGGACATATAGCGTTAAAGACGTATATAATATTCCCACCGAGAAATAGGGGCCGACACGCCAGGAATGTAGTAAAATATTACGCTCGACATTTTTGGTTTCCTTAAGTGAGGATATATGGCGATATAGACGTATATAATGTTCCCACCGAGAAGTAGGGGCCAGCGCGCCAGGAATGTGGTAAAATATTACATCCGGTATGTTAGGTTGCCTTAGGCTAGGATATATAACTTTATAGACGTATATAATGTTCCCACCGAGAAGTAGGTGCCGACGCGCCAGGAATGTTGTAAAATATTACGCTCGACAAGTTAGGTTGCCTTAGGCTAGGATATATAGCGTTAAAGATGTATATAATGTTCCCACCGAGACATAGGGGCCGACACGCCAGGAATGTTGTAAAATATTACATCCGAGATGTTAGGTTCCCTTAGGATTGGATATATAACGTTATAGACGTATATAATGTTCCCACCGAGAAGTAGGGGCCGACGAGCCAGGAATGTAGTAAAATATTACGCTCGACATGTTAGGTTGCCTTAGACTATGATATATAGCGATATAGACGTATATAATATTCCCACCGAGAAATGGGGGCCGGCGCGCCAGGAATATTGTAAAATATTATATTCGACATGTTAGGTTGTCTCAGGCTAGGACATATAGCGTTATAGACTTATATAATGTTCCCACCGAGAAGTAGTGGCCGACGTGCCAGGAACGTAGTAAAATATTACATCCGAGATGTTAGGTTGCCTTATGCTAGGATATGTTAAGTTATAGACGTATATAATGTTCCCACCGAGAAATAGGTGCCGGCGCGCCAGGAATGTTGCAAAATATTACATCCGAGATGTTAGGATTGCCTTAGGCTAAGATATATAACGTTATAGACGTATATAATGTTCCCACCGAGAAGTAGGGGCCGAAGTGACGGGAATGTTGTAAAATATTACATCCGAGATGTTCGGTTGCCTTAGGTTAGGATATATAACGTTATTGACTTATATAATGTTCCCACCGAGAAATAGGGGCCGACGCCCTTGGAATGTTGTAAAATATTGCGCTCGGCAAGTTAGGTTGCCTTAGGCTAAGATATATAGCGATATAGACGTATATAATATTCCCACCGAGAAGTGGCGGCCGGCGCGCCAGGAATGTAGTAAAATATTACATCCGAGATGTTAGGTTGCCTTATGCTAGGATATGTAAGGTTATAGACGTATATAATGTTCCCACCGAGAAATAGGTGCGGGCGCGCCAGGAATGTTGCAAAATATTACATCCGAGATGTTAGGTTGCCTTAGGCTAGGATATGTAAAGTTATAGACGTATATAATGTTCCCACCGAGAAATAGGTGCCGGCGCGCCACGAATGTTGCAAAATATTACATCCGAGATGTTAGGATTGCCTTAGGCTAAGATATATAACGTTATAGACGTATATAATGTTCCCACCGAGAAGTAGGGGCCGACGTGCCAGGAACGTAGTAAAATATTACATCCGAGATGTTAGGTTGCCTTATGCTAGGATATGTTAAGTTATAGACGTATATAATGTTCCCACCGAGAAATAGGTGCCGGCGCGCCAGGAATGTTGCAAAATATTACATCCGAGATGTTAGGATTGCCTTAGGCTAAGATATATAACGTTATAGACGTATATAATGTTCCCACCGAGAAGTAGGGGCCGAAGTGACAGGAATGTTGTAAAATATTACATCCGAGATGTTCGGTTGCCTTAGGTTAGGATATATAACGTTATTGACTTATATAATGTTCCCACCGAGAAATAGGGGCCGACGCCCTTGGAATGTTGTAAAATATTGCGCTCGGCAAGTTAGGTTGCCTTAGGCTAAGATATATAGCGATATAGACGTATATAATATTCCCACCGAGAAGTGGCGGCCGGCGCGCCAGGAATGTAGTAAAATATTACATCCGAGATGTTAGGTTGCCTTATGCTAGGATATGTAAGGTTATAGACGTATATAATGTTCCCACCGAGAAATAGGTGCGGGCGCGCCAGGAATGTTGCAAAATATTACATCCGAGATGTTAGGATTGCCTTAGGCTAAGATATATAACGTTATAGACGTATATAATGTTCCCACCGAGAAGTGGGGGCCGGCGCGCCTGGAATGTAGTAAAATATTACATCCGAGATGTTAGGTTGCCTTAGGCTAGGATATGTAAAGTTATAGACGTATATAATGTTCCCACCGAGAAATAGGTGCCGGCGCGCCACGAATGTTGCAAAATATTACATCCGAGATGTTAGGATTGCCTTAGGCTAAGATATATAACGTTATAGACGTATATAATGTTCCCACCGAGAAGTAGGGGCCGAAGTGACGGGAATTTTGTAAAATATTACGTACGAGATGTTAGGTTGCCTTAGGCTAGGATATATAGCGTTAAAGACGTATATAATGTTCCCACCGAGAAATAGGGGCGAACACGCCAGGAATGTTGTAAAATATTACATCCGAGATGTTAGGTTCCCTTAGGTTAGGATATATAACGTTATAGACGTATATAATGTTCCCACCGAGAAGTAGGGTCCAACGAGCCAGGAATGTGGTAAAATATTACATTCGACATGTTAAGTTGTCTTAGATTAGGATATATAACGTTATAGACGTATATACAGTTCCCACCGAGAAGTAGGTGCCGACGCGCCAGGAATGTTGTAAAATATTACATCCCAGATGTTAGGTTGCGTTAAGTTAGGATATACAATTTTATAGATGTATATAATGTCCCCATCGAGAAGTAGGCGACGACACGCCAAGAATGTTGTAGAATATTACATTCGACATGTTAGGATTGCCTTAGGCTAGGATATATAACGTTATAGACGTATAAACTGTTCACTCCGAGATGTTGGTGCCGACGCGCCAGGAATGTTGTAAAATATTACATTCGACATGTTAGGATGCCTTAAGCTACGATTTATAGCGTTATAGACGTATATAATGTTCCCACCGAGATGTAGCGGCCGAAGTGCCGGGAATGTTATAAAATATTACACTCGACATTTTAGGTTGCCTTAGGTTAGGATATATAACGTTATTGACTTATATAATGTTCCCACCGAGAAGTAGGTGCCGACGCGCCAGGAATGTTGTAAAATATTGCATTCGACATGTTAGGTTGCCTTAAGCTAGGATATGTAGCGTTATAGACGTAAATAACGTTCCCACTGAGAAGTAGGGGCCGGCGAGCCAGGAATGTAGTAAAATATTACATTCGAAATGTTAGGTTGCCTTAGACTAGGATATATAGCGCTATAGACGTATATAATGTTCCCCCCGAGAAGTAGGTGCCGACGGGCCAGGAATGTTGTAAAATATTACATTCGACATGTTAGGTTGCCTTAAGCTAGGATATGTAGCGTTATAGATGTATATAATGTTCCCACCGAGAAGTAGGCGCCGGCGCGCCAGGAATGTAGTAAAATATTACATTAGAGATGTTAGGTCGCCTTAGGCTAGGATATATAACGTTATAGATGTAAATACTGTTCCCACCGGGAAGTAGGTGCCGACGAGCCAGGAATGTTGTAAAATATTACAATCGACATGTTAGGATTGTCTTAGGCTAGGATATATAACGGTATAGACGTATAAACTGTTCCCACCGAGAAGTTGGTGCCGACGCGCCAGGAATGTTGTAAAATATTACATTCGACATGTTAGGTTGCCTTAAGCTAGGATATATAGCGTTATAGACGTATATAGTGTTCCCACCGAGAAGTAGGGGCCGGCGCGCCAAGAATGTAGTAAAATATTACACCCAAGATGTTAGGTTGCCTCAGGTTAGGATATATAACGTTATTGAGTTATATAATGTTCCCACCGAGAAGTAGGGGCCGACGCGCCAGGAATGTTGTAAAATATTACATTCGGCATGCTAGTTTGCCTTAGGCTAGGATATATAGCTTTAAAGACGTACATAACGTTCCCACCGAGAAATAGGGGCCGACACGCCAGGAATGTTGTAAAACATTACATTCGACATGTTAGGTTGCCTTAAGCTAGGATATGTAGCATTATAGACGTAAATAACGTTCCCACCGAGAAGTTAGGTGCCGACGTTACGGAATGTATTAAAATATTGCATCCGAGATGTTAGGTTGCCTTAGGTTAGGATATATAACGTTATTGACTTATATAATGTCCAAACCGAGAAGTAGGCGCCGACGAGACCGGAATGTTGTAAAATATTACATTCGACATGTTAGGATTGCCTTAGTCTAGGATATATAACGTTATAGACGTATATGATATTCCCACCGAGAAGTACGGGCCGACACGCCAGCAATTTTGTCAAATATTACATACGAGATGTTAGGTTGCCTTAAGCTAGGATATATAGCGTTATAGACGTATATAATGTTCCCACCGAGAAGTAGGCGCCGGCGCGCCAGGAATGTAGTAAAATATTACATTAGAGATGTTAGGTCGCCTTAGGCTAGGATATATAACGTTATAGATGTAAATACTGTTCCCACCGGGAAGTAGGTGCCGACGAGCCAGGAATGTTGTAAAATATTACAATCGACATGTTAGGATTGCCTTAGGCTAGGATGTATAACGGTATAGACGTATAAACTGTTCCCACCGAGAAGTTGGTGCCGACGCGCCAGGAATGTTGTAAAATATTACATTCGACATGTTAGGTTGCCTTAAGCTAGGATATATAGCGTTATAGACGTATATAGTGTTCCCACCGAGAAGTAGGGGCCGGCGCACCAAGAATGTAGTAAAATATTACACCCGAGATGTTAGGTTGCCTCAGGTTAGGATATATAACGTTATTGAGTTATATAAAGTTCCCACCGAGAAGTAGGGGCCGACGCGCCAGGAATGTTGTAAAATATTACATCCGACATGTTAGGTTGCCTTAGGTTAGGATATATAACGTTATTGACTTATATAGTGTTCCCACCAAGAAGTAGGCGCCGACGCGCCAGGAATGTTGTAAAATGTTACATTCGACATGTTAGGATTGCCTTAGGCTAGGATATATAACGTTATAGACGTATATACTGTTCCCACCGAGAAGTAGGTGCCGACGCGCCAGGAATGTTGTAAAATATTGCATTCGACATGTTAGGTTGCCTTAAGCTAGGATATGTAGCGTTATAGACGTAAATAACGTTCCCTCCGAGAAGTAGGGGTCGACGTGCGAGGAATGTAGTAAAATATTGCATCCGAGATGTTAGGTTGCCTTAGGTTAGGATATATAACGTTATTGACTTATATAGTGGTCCCACCGAGAAGTAGGCGCCGACGCGCCAGGAATGTTGTAGAATATTACATTCGACATGTTAGGATTGCCTTAGGCTAGGATATATAACGTTATAGACGTATAAACTGTTCACTCCGAGATGTTGGTGCCGACGCGCCAGGAATGTTGTAAAATATTACATTCGACATGTTAGGATGCCTTAAGCTACGATTTATAGCGTTATAGACGTATATAATGTTCCCACCGAGATGTAGCGGCCGAAGTGCCGGGAATGTTATAAAATATTACACTCGACATTTTAGGTTGCCTTAGGCTAGAATATATAACGTTATTGACTTATATAATGTTCCCACCGAGAAGTAGGTGCCGACGCGCCAGGAATGTTGTAAAATATTGCATTCGACATGTTAGGTTGCCTTAAGCTAGGATATGTAGCGTTATAGACGTAAATAACGTTCCCACCGAGAAATAGGGGCCGACACGCCAGGAATGTTGCAAAACATTACATTCGACATGTTAGGTTGCCTTAAGCTAGGATATGTAGCGTTATAGACGTAAATAACGTTTCTACCGAGAAGTTAGGTGCCGACGTGCGCGGAATGTAGTAAAATATTGCATCCGAGATGTTAGGTTGCCTTAGGTTAGGATATATAACGATATTGACATATATAATGTTCCCACCGAGAAGTAGGCGCCAACAAGACAGGAATGTTGTAAAATATTACATTCGACATGTTAGGATTGCCTTAGTCTAGGATATATAACGTTATAGACGTATATGATATTCCCACCGAGAAGTACGGGCCGACACGCCAGCAATTTTGTCAAATATTACATCCGAGATGTTAGGTACCCTTAGGTTAGGATATATAACGTTATAGACGTATATAATGTTCCCCCCGAGAAGTAGGGGCCGACGAGCCAGGAATGTTGTAAAATAGTAGGCTCGACTCGTTAGGATGCCTTAGGCTAGGATATATAACGTTATTGACTTATATAATGTTCCCACCGAGATGTAGGTGCCGACGCGCCAGGAATGTTGTAAAATATTACATTCGACATGTTAGGTTGCCTTAAGCTAGGATATATAGCGTTATAGACGTATATAATGTTCCCACCGAGAAGTAGGGGCCGGCGCGCCAGGAATGTAGTAAAATATTACATTCGAAATGTTAGGTTGCCTTAGACTAGGAGATATAGCGCTATAGACGTATATAATGTTCCCACCGAGAAGTAGGTCTGACGCGCCAGGAATGTTGTAAAATATTACATTCGACATGTTAGGTTGCCTTAAGCTAGGATATGTAGCGTTATAGATGTATATAATGTTCCCTCCGAGAAGTAGAGGCCGGCGCGCCAGGAATGTAGTAAAATATAACACCCGAGATGTTAGGTTGCCTTAGGTTACGATATATAACGTTATTGACTTATATAATGTTCCCACCGAGAAGTAGGTGCCGACGCACCAGGAATGTTGTAAAATATTACATTCGACATGTTAGGTTGCCTTAAGCTAGGATATATAGCGTTATAGACGTATATAGTGTTCCCACCGAGAAGTAGGGGCCGGCGCGCCAGGAATGTAGTAAAATATTACACCCGAGATGTTAGGTTGCCTTATGTTAGGATATATAACGTTATTGACTTATATAATGTTCCCACCGAGAAGTAGGGGCCGACGCGCCAGGAATGTTGTAAAATATTACATCCGACATGTTAGGATTGCCTTAGGCTAGGATATATAACGTTATAGACGTATATACTGTTCCCACCGAGAAGTAGGTGCCGACGCGCCAGGAATGTTGTAAAATATTGCATTCGACATGTTAGGTTGCCTTAAGCTAGGATATGTAGCGTTATAGACGTAAATAACGTTCCCTCCGAGAAGTAGGGGTCGACGTGCGAGGAATGTAGTAAAATATTGCATCCGAGATGTTAGGTTGCCTTAGGTTAGGATATATAACGTTATTGACTTATATAATGTTCCCACCGAGAAGTAGGTTCCGACGCGCCAGGAATGTTGTAAAATATTACATTCGACATGTTAGGTTGCCTTAAGCTAGGATATGTAGCGTTATAGATGTATATAATGTTCCCACCGAGAAGTAGGGGCCGGCTCGCCAGGAATGTAGTAAAATATTACACCCGAGATGCTAGGTTGCCTTAGGTTAGGATATATAACGTTATAGACGTGTATGATATTCCCACCGAGAAATACGGGCCGACACGCCAGCAATGTTGTCAAATATTACATCCGAGATGTTAGGTACCCTTAGGTTAGGATATATAACGTTATAGGCGTATATAATGTTCCCACCGAGAAGTAGGTGCCGACGCGCCAGGAATGTTGTAAAATATTGCATTCGACATGTTAGGTTGCCTTAAGCTAGGATATGTAGCGTTATAGACGTAAATAACGTTCCCTCCGAGAAGTAGGGGTCGACGTGCGAGGAATGTAGTAAAATATTGCATCCGAGATGTTAGGTTGCCTTAGGTTAGGATATACAACGTTATTGACTTATATAATGTTCCCACCGAGAAGTAGGTTCCGACGCGCCAGGAATGTTGTAAAATATTACATTCGACATGTTAGGTTGCCTTAAGCTAGGATATATAGCGTTATATACGTATATAATGTTCCCACCGAGAAGTAGGGGCCGGCGCGCCAGGAATGTAGTAAAATATTACACCCGAGATGTTAGGTTGCCTTAGGTTAGGATATATAACGTTATAGACGTATATGATATTCCCACCGAGAAATACGGGCCGACACGCCAGCAATGTTGTCAAATATTACATCCGAGATG
This sequence comes from Xylocopa violacea, assembly GCA_963969225.1. Lineage (NCBI taxonomy): Eukaryota > Metazoa > Arthropoda > Insecta > Hymenoptera > Apidae > Xylocopa > Xylocopa violacea. Next base: position 56,227,379 of record CAXAJV010000001.1, read on the forward strand.
TTAGGTACCCTTAGGTTAGGATATATAACGTTATAGGCGTATATAATGTTCCCACCGAGAAGTAGGGGCCGACGAGCCAGGAATGTTGTAAAATAGTAGGCTCGACATGTTAGGATGCGTTAGGCTAGGATATATAGCGATATAGACGTATATAAAGTTCCCACCGAGAAGTAGGCGCCGACGCGCCAGGAATGTTGTAAAATATTACATTCGACATGTTAGGTTGCCTTAAGCTAGGATATGTAGCGTTATAGACGTAAATAACGTTCCCTCCGAGAAGTAGGGGTCGACGTGCGAGGAATGTAGTAAAATATTGCATCCGAGATGTTAGGTTGCCTTAGGCTAGGACATATAACGTTATAGACGTATAAACTGTTCACACCGAGATGTTGGTGCCGACGCGCCAGGAATGTTGTAAAATATTACATTCGACATGTTAGGATTGCCTTAGTCTAGGATATATAACGTTATAGACGTATATGATATTCCCGCCGAGATGTACGGGCCGACACGCCAGTAATATTGTCAAATATTACATCCGAGATGTTAGGTACCCTTAGGTTAGGATATATAACGTTATAGACGTATATAATGTTCCCACCGAGAAGTAGGGGCCGACGAGCCAGGAATGCTGTAAAATATTGCATTCGACATGTTAGGTTGCCTTAAACTATGATATGTAGCGTTATAGACTTAAATAACGTTCCCTCCGAGAAGTAGGGGTCGACGTGCGAGGAATGTAGTAAAATATTGCATCTGAGATGTTAGGTTGCCTTAGGCTAGGATATATAACGTTATAGATGTGTAAACTGTTCACACCGAGATGTTGGTGCCGACGCGCCAGGAATGTTGTAAAATATTACATTCGACATGTTAGGTTGCCTTAAGCTAGGATTTATAGCGTTATAGACGTATATAATGTTCCCACCGAGAAGTAGGGGCCGACGCGCCAGGAATGTTGTAAAATATTACATTCGACACTTTAGGTTGCCTTAGGCTAGGATATATAGCGTTATATACGTATATAATGTTCCCACCGAGATGTAGCGGCCGAAGTGCCGGGAATGTTGTAAAATATTACACTCGACATTTTAGGTTGCCTTAGGCTAGGATATATGGCGTTATAGACATATATAATTTTCCCACCGAGAAGTAGGTGCCGACACGCCAGGAATGTTGTAAAATATTACATTCGACACTTTAGGTTGCCTTAGACTAGGATATATAGCGCTATAGACGTATATAATGTTTCCACCGAGAAGTAGGGGCCGACGCGCCAGGAATGTTGTGAAATATTACGAGCAACATGTTAGGATTGCCTTAGGCTAGGATATATAACGTCATAGACGTATATACTGTTCCCACCGAGAAGTAGGTGCCGAAGTGACGGGAATGTTGTAAAATATTACATTCGACATGTTAGGTTGCCTTAGGCTTGGATATGTAACATTATAGACGTATATAATGTTCCCACCGTGAAGTTGGGGCCAACCAGCCAGGAATGTGGTAAAATATTACATTCGACATGTTAGGTTGCACTAAGGTAGGATATATAGCTTTATAGACGTATATAACGTTCCCACCGAGAAGTAGGTGCCGACACGACAGGTATGTTGTAAAATATTACATTCGAAATGTTAGGTTGCCTTAGACTAGGATATATAGCGCTATAGACGTATATAATGTTCCCACCGAGAAGTAGGTGCCGACGCGCCAGGAATGTTGTAAAATATTACATTCGACATGTTAGGTTGCATTAAGCTAGGATATGTAGCGTTATAGATGTATATAATGTTCCCACCGAGAAGTAGACGCCGGCGCGCCAGGAATGTAGTAAAATATTACACCCGAGATGTTAGGTTGCCTTAGGTTAGGATATATAACGTTATTGACTTATATAATGTTCCCACCGAGAAGTAGGCGCCGACGAGACCGGAATGTTGTAAAATATTACATTCGACATGTTAGGATTGCCTTAGTCTAGGATATATAACGTTATAGACGTATATAATGTTCCCACCGTGAAGTTGGGGCCAACCAGCCAGGAATGTGGTAAAATATTACATTCGGCATGTTAGGTTGCCTTAAGGTAGGATATATAGCTTTATAGACGTATATAACGTTCCCACCGAGAAGTAGGTGCCGACACGACAGGTATGTTGTAAAATATAACATTCGAAATGTTAGGTCGCCTTAGACTAGGATATATAGCGCTATAGACGTATATAATGTTCCCACCGAGAAGTAGGTGCCGACGCGCCAGGAATGATGTAAAATATTACATTCGACATGTTAGGTTGCCTTAAACTAGGATATATAGCGTTATAGACGTATGTAATGATCCCACCGAGAAGTAGGGGTCGACGTGCCAGGAATGTAGTAAAATATTGCATCCGAGATGTTAGGTTGCCTTAGGTTAGGATATATAACGTTATTGACTTATATAATGTTCCCACCGAGAAGTAGGCGCCGACGAGACCGGAATGTTGTAAAATATTACATTCGACATGTTAGGATTGCCTTAGTCTAGGATATATAACGTTATAGACGGATATGATATTCCCACCGAGAAGTACGGGCCGACACGCCACCAATGTTGTCAAATATTACATCCGAAATGTAAGGTACCCTTAGGTTAGGATATATAACGTTATAGACGTATATAATGTTCCCACCGAGAAGAAGGGGCCGACGCGCCAGGAATGTTGTGAAATATTACGATCAGCATGTTAGGATTGCCTTAGGCTTGGATATATAACGTCATAGACGTATATACTGTTCCCACCGAGAAGTAGGTGCCGAAGTTCCGGGAATGTTGTAAAATATTACATTCGACACGTTAGGTTGCCTTAGGCTTGGATATGTAACATTATAGACGTATATAATGTTCCCACCGTGAAGTAGGGGCCAACCAGCCAGGAATGTTGTAAAATATTACATTCGACATGTTAGGTTGCCTTAAACTAGGATATGTAGCGTTATAGACGTAAATAACTTTCCCTCCGAGAAGTAGGGGTCGACGTGCGAGGAATGTAGTAAAATATTGCATCCGAGATGTTAGGTTGCCTTAGGCTAGGATATATAACGTTATAGACGTATAAACTGTTCACACCGAGATGTTGGTGCCGACGCGCCAGGAATGTTGTAAAATATTACATTCGACATGTTAGGTTGCCTTAAGCTAGGATTTATAGCGTTATAGACGTATATAATGTTCCCACTGAGATGTAGCGGCCGAAGTGCCGGGAATGTTGTAAAATATTACATTCGACATGTTAGGTTGCCTTAGGCTTGGATATGTAACATTATAGACGTATATAATGTTCCCACCGTGAAGTTGGGGCCAACCAGCCAGGAATGTGGTAAAATATTACATTCGACATGTTAGGTTGCATTAAGGTAGGATATATAGCTTTATAGACGTATATAACGTTCCCACCGAGAAGTAGGTGCCGACACGACAGGTATGTTGTAAAATATTACATTCGAAATGTTAGGTTGCCTTAGACTAGGATATATAGCGCTATAGACGTATATAATGTTCCCACCGAGAAGTAGGGGCCGACGAGCCAGGAATGTTGTAAAATATTACAATCGACATGTTAGGATTGCCTTAGGCTAGGATATATAACGTTATAGACGTATAAACTGTTCCCACCGAGAAGTTGGTGCCGACGAGCCAGGAATGTTGTAAAATATTACATTCGACATGTTAGGTTGCCTTAAACTAGGATATGTAGCGTTACAGACGTATATAATGTTCCCACCGAGATGTAGCGACCGACGCGCCAGGATTGTTGTGAAATATTACGGTCAACATGTTAGGATTGCCTTAAGCTAGGATATATAACGTCATAGACGTATATACCGTTCCCACCGAGAAGTAGGTGCCGAAGTGACGGGAATGTTGTAAAATATTACATTTGACATGTTAGGTTGCCTTAGGCTTGGATATGTAACATTATAGACGTATATAATGTTCCCACCGTGAAGTTGGGGCCAACCAGCCAGGAATGTGGTAAAATATTAGATTCGACATGTTAGGTTGCATTAAGGTAGGATATATAACTTTATAGACGTATATAACGTTCCCACCGAGAAGTAGGTGCCGACACGACAGGTATGTTGTAAAATATTACATTCGAAATGTTAGGTTGCCTTAGACTAGGATATATAGCGCTATAGACGTATATAATGTTCCCACCGAGAAGTAGGTGCCGACGCGCCAGGAATGTTGTAAAATATTACATACGACATGTTAGGTTGCATTAAGCTAGGATATGTAGCGTTATAGATGTATATAATGTTCCCACCGAGAAGTAGAGGCCGGCGCGCCAGGAATGTAGTAAAATATTACACCCGAGATATTAGGTTGCCTTAGGTTAGGATATATAACGTTATTGACTTATATAATGCTCCCACCGAGAAGTAGGCGCCGACGAGACCGGAATGTTGTAAAATATTACATTCGACATGTTTGGATTGCCTTAGTCTAGGATATATAACGTTATAGACGTATATGATATTCCCGCCGAGAAGTACGGGCCGACACGCCAGTAATGTTGTCAAATATTACATCCGAGATGTTAGGTACCCGTAGGTTAGGATATATAACGTTATAGACGTATATAATGTTCCCACCGAGAAGTAGGGGCCGACGAGCCAGGAATGTTGTAAAATATTACATTCGACACGTTAGGTTGTCTTAAACTAGGATATGTAGCGTTATAGACGTAAATAACGTTCCCTCCGAGAAGTAGGTGCCGACGAGCCAGGAATGTAGTAAAATATGGCATCCGAGATGTTAGGTTGCCTTAGGCTAGGATATATAACGTTATAGACGTATAAACTGTTCACACCGAGATGTTGGTGCCGACGCGCCAGGAATGTTGTAAAATATTACATTCGACATGTTAGGTTGCCTTAAGCTAGGATTTATAGCGTTATAGACGTATATAATGTTCCCACCGAGATGTAGCGGCCGAAGTGCCGGGAATGTTGTAAAATATTACACTCGACATTTTAGGTTGCCTTAGGCTAGGATATATAGCGTTATAGACATATATATTGTTCCCACCGTGAAGTAGGGGCCGACGCGTCAGGAATGTTGTAAAATATTACATTCGACACTTTAGGTTGTCTTAGGCTAGGATATATAGCGTTATAGACGTATATAATGTTCCCACCGAGAAGTAGGGGCCGACGCGCCAGGAATGTTGTGAAATACTACGATCAACATGTTAGGATTGCCTTAGGCTAGGATATATAACGTCATAGACGTATATACTGTTCCCACCGAGAAGTAGGTGCCGAAGTTCCGGGAATGTTGTAAAATATTACATTCGACACGTTAGGTTGCCTTAGGCTTGGATATGTAACATTATAGACGTATATAATGTTCCCACCGTGAAGTAGGGGCCAACCAGCCAGGAATGTTGTAAAATATTACATTCGACAAGTTAGGTTGCCTTAAACTAGGATATGTAGCGTTATAGACGTAAATAACGTTCCCTCCGAGAAGTAGGGTTCGACGTGCGAGGAATGTAGTAAAATATTGCATCCGAGATGTTAGGTTGCCTTAGGCTAGGATATATATCGTTATAGACGTATAAACTGTTTACACCGAGATGTTGGTGCCGACGCGCCAGGAATGTTGTAAAATATTACATTCGACATGTTAGGTTGCCTTAAGCTAGGATTTATAGCGTTATAGACGTATATAATGTTCCCACCGAGATGTAGCGGCCGAAGTGCCGGGAATGTTGTAAAATATTACATTCGACATGTTAGGTTGCCTTAGGCTTGGATATGTAACATTATAGACGTATATAATGTTCCCTCCGTGAAGTTGGGGCCAACCAGCCAGGAATGTGGTAAAATATTACATTCGACATGTTAGGTTGCCATAAGGTAGGATATATAGCTTTATAGACGTATATAACGTTCCCACCGAGAAGTACGTGCCGACACGACAGGTATGTTGTAAAATATTACATTCGAAATGTTAGGTTACCTTAGACTAGGATATATAGCGCTATAGACGTATATAATGTTCCCACCGAGAAGTAGGTGCCGACGCGCCAGGAATGTTGTAAAATATTACATTCGACATGTTAGGTTGCCTTAAGCTAGGATATGTAGCGTTATAGACGTATAAACTGTTCCCACCGAGATGTTGGTGCCGACGCGCCAGGAATGTTGTAAAATATTACATTCGAGATGTTAGGTACCCTTAGGTTAGGATATATAACGTTATAGGCGTATATAATGTTCCCACCAAGAAGTAGGGCCCGACGAGCCAGGAATGTTGTAAAATAGTAGGCTCGACATGTTAGGATGCCTTAGGGTAGGATATATAGCGATATAGACGTATATAAAGTTCCCAGCGAGAAGTAGGCGCCGGCGCGCCAGGAATGTAGTAAAATATTACATTAGAGATGTTAGGTCGCCTTAGGCTAGGATATATAACGTTATAGATGTAAATACTGTTCCCACCGAGAAGTAGGCGCCGACGCGCCGGGAATGTTGTAAAATATTACATTCGACATGTTAGGATTGCCTTAGGCTAGGATATATAACGTTATAGACGTATAAACTGTTCACTCCGAGATGTTGGTGCCGACGCGCCAGGAATGTTGTAAAATATTACATTCGACATGTTAGGATGCCTTAAGCTACGATTTATAGCGTTATAGACGTATATAATGTTCCCACCGAGATGTAGCGGCCGAAGTGCCGGGAATGTTGTAAAATATTACACTCGACATTTTAGGTTGCCTTAGGCTAGGATATATAGCGTTATAGACATATATAATGTTCCCAACGAGAAGTAGGGGCCGACGCGCCAGGAATGCTGTAAAATATTACATTCGACATGTTAGGATTGCCTTAGGCTAGGATATATAACGTTATAGACGTATAAACGGTTCCCACCGAGAAGTTGGTGCCGACGAGCCAGAAATGTTGTAAAATATTACATTCGACATGTTAGGTTGCCTTAAACTAGGATATGTAGCGTTATAGACGTATTTAATGTTCCCACCGAGATGTAGCGGCCGACGCGCCAGGATTGTTGTGAAATATTACGGTCAACATGTTAGGATTGCCTTAAGCTAGGATATATAACGTCATAGACGTATATACCGTTCCCACCGAGAAGTAGGTGCCGAAGTGACGGGAATGTTGTAAAATATTACATTTGACATGTTAGGTTGCCTTAGGCTTGAATATGTAACATTATAGACGTATATAATGTTCCCACCGTGAAGTTGGGGCCAACCAGCCAGGAATGTGGTAAAATATTACATTCGACATGTTAGGCTGCATTAAGGTAGGATATATAGCTTTATAGACGTATATAACGTTACCACCGAGAAGTAGGTGCCGACACGACAGGTATGTTGTAAAATATTACATCCGAGATGTTAGGATTGCCTTAGGCTAGGATATATAACGTTATAGACGTATATACTGTTCCCACCGAGAAGTAGGTGCCGACGCGCCAGGAATGTTGTAAAATATTACATTCGACATGTTAGGTTGCCCTAGGTTAGGATATATAACGTTATTGACTTATATAGTGTTCCCACCGAGAAGTAGGCGCCGACGCGCCGGGAATGTTGTAAAATATTACATTCGACATGTTAGGATTGCCTTAGGCTAGGATATATAACGTTATAGACGTATAAACTGTTCACTCCGAGATGTTGGTTCCGACGCGCCAGGAATGTTGTAAAATATTACATTCGACATGTTAGGATGCCTTAAGCTACGATTTATAGCGTTATAGACGTATATAATGTTCCCACCCAGATGTAGCGGCCGAAGTGCCGGGAATGTTGTAAAATATTACACTCGACATGTTAGGATGCCTTAAGCTACGATTTATAGCGATATAGACGTATATAATGTTCCCACCAAGATGTAGCGGCCGAAGTGCCGGGAATGTTGTAAAATATTACAGTCGACATTTTAGGTTGCCTTAGGCTAGGATATATAGCGTTATAGACGTATATAGTGTACCCACCGAGAAGTAGGGGCCGACGCGCCAGGAATGTTGTAAAATATTACATCCGAGATGTTAGGATTGCCTTAGGCTAGGATATATAACGTTATAGACGTATATACTGTTCCCACCGAGAAGTAGGGGTCGACGTGCGATGAATGTAGTAAAATATTGCATCCGAGATGTTAGGTTGCCTTAGGTTAGGATATATAACGTTATTGACTTATATAGTGTTCCCACCGAGAAGTAGGCGCCGACGCGCCGGGAATGTTGTAAAATATTACACTCGACATTTTAGGTTGCCTTAGGCTAGGATATATAGCGTTATAGACATATATAATGTTCCCACCGAGAAGTAGGGGCCGACGCGCCAGGAATGTTGTAAAATATTACATTCGACATGTTAGTTTGCCTTAAGCTAGGATATATAGCGTTATAGACGTATATAATGTTCCCACCGAGAAGTAGGGGCCGGCGCGCCAGGAATGTAGTAAAATATTACACCCGAGATGTTAGGTTGCCTTAGGTTAGGATATATAACGTAATTGACTTATATAGTGTTCCCACCGTGAAGTAGGCGCCGACGCGCCAGGAATGTTGTAAAATATTACATTCGACATGTTAGGATTGCCTTAGGCTAGGATATATAACGTTATAGACGTATAAACTGTTCACACCGAGATGTTGGTGCCGACGCGCCAGGAATGTTCTAAAATATTACATTCGACATGTTAGGTTGCCTTAAGCTAGGATTTATAGCGTTATAGACGTGTATAATGTTCCCACCGAGATGTAGCGGCCGAAGTGCCGGGAATGTTGTAAAATATTACATTCGAAATGTTAGGTTGCCTTAGACTAGGATATATAGCGCTATAGACGTATATAATGTTCCCACCGAGAAGTAGGCTCCGACGCGCCAGGAATGTTGTAAAATATTACATCCGAGATGTTAGGATTGCCTTAGGCTAGGATATATAACGTTATAGACGTATATACTGTTCCCACCGAGAAGTAGGGGTCGACGTGCGAGGAATGTAGTAAAATATTGCATCCGAGATGTTAGGTTGCCTTAGGTTAGGATATATAACGTTATTGACTTATATAGTGTTCCCACCGAGAAGTAGGCGCCGACGCGCCGGGAATGTTGTAAAATATTACATTCGACATGTTAGGATTGCCTTAGGCTAGGATATATAACGTTATAGACATATAAACTGTTCACTCCGAGATGTTGGTGCCGACGCGCCAGGAATGTTGTAAAATATTACATTCGACATGTTAGGATGCCTTAAGCTACGATTTATAGCGATATAGACGTATATAATGTTCCCACCGAGATGTAGCGGCCGAAGTGCCGGGAATGTTGTAAAATATTACACTCGACATTTTAGGTTGCCTTAGGCTAGGATATATAACGCTATAGACGTGTAAACTGTTCCCACCGAGAAGTAGGGGCCGACGCGCCAGGAATGCTGTAAAATATTACATTCGACATGCTAGGTTGCCATAGGCTAGGAAATATAGCTTTAAAGACGTACATAACGTTCCCACCGAGAAATAGGGGCCGACACGCCAGGAATGTTGTAAAACATTACATTCGACATGTTAGGTTGCCTTAAGCTAGGATATGTAGCGTTATAGACGTAAATAACGTTCCCACCGAGAAGTTAGGTGCCGACGTGCGCGGAATGTAGTAAAATATTGCATCCGAGATGTTAGGTTGCCTTAGGTTAGGATATATAACGTTATTGACTTATATAATGTTCCCACCGAGAAGTAGGCGCCGACGAGACCGGAATGTTGTAGAATATTACATTCGACATGTTAGGATTGCCTTAGTCTAGGATATATAACGTTATAGACGTATATGATATTCCCACCGAGAAGTACGGGCCGACACGCCAGCAATTTTGTCAAATATTACATCCGAGATGTTAGGTATCCTTAGGTTAGGATATATAACGTTATAGACGTATATAGTGTTCCCACCGAGAAGTAGGGGCCGACGAGCCAGGAATGTTGTAAAATAGTAGGCTCGACACGTTAGGATGCCTTAGGCTAGTATATATAACGTTATTGACTTATATAATGTTCCCACTGAGAAGTAGGGGCCGACGCGCAGGAATGTTGTAAAATATTACATCCGAGATGTTAGGACTGCCTTAGGCTAGGATATATAACGTTATAGACGTATATACTGTTCCCACCGAGAAGTAGGTGCCGACGCGCCAGGAATGTTGTAAAATATTGCATTCGACATGTTAGGTTGCCTTAAGCTAGGATATGTAGCGTTATAGACGTAAATAACGATCCCACCGAGAAATAGGGGCCGACACGCCAGGAATGTTGTAAAATATTACAATCGACATGTTAGGATTGCCTTAGGCTAGGATATATAACGTTATAGACGTATAAACTGTTCCCACCGAGAAGTTGGTGCCGACGCGCCAGGAATGTTGTAAAATATTACATTCGACATGTTAGGTTGCCTTAAGCTAGGATTTATAGCGTTATAGACGTATATAATGTTCCCACCGAGATGTAGCGGCCGAAGTGCCGGGAATGTTGTAAAATATTACACTCGACATTTTAGGTTGCCTTAGGCTAGGATATATAGCGTTATACACATATATAATGTTCCCACCGAGAAGTAGGGGCCGGCGCGCCAGGAATGTAGTAAAATATTACACTCGACATTTTAGGTTGCCTTAGGCTAGGATATATAGCGTTATAGACATATATAATGTTCCCACCGAGAAGTAGGGGCCGACGCGCCAGGAATGCAGTAAAATATTACATTCGACATGTTAGGTTGCCTTAAGCTAGGATATATAGCGTTATAGAAGTATATAATGTTCCCACCGAGAAGTAGGGGCCGGCGCGCCAGGAATGTAGTAAAATATTACATTCGAAATGTTAGGTTGCCTTAGACTAGGATATATAGCGCTATAGACGTATATAATGTTCCCACCTAGAAGTAGGTGCCGACGCGCCAGGAATGTTGTAAAATATTACATTCGACATGTTAGGTTGCCTTAAGCTAGGATATGTAGCGTTATAGATGTATATGATGTTCCCACCAAGAAGTAGAGGCCGGCGCGCCAGGAATGTAGTAAAATATTACACCCGAGATGTTAGGTTGCCTTAGGTTAGGATATATAACGTTATTGACTTATATAATGTTCCCACCCAGAAGTAGGTGCCGACGCGCCAGGAATGTTGTAAAATATTACATTCGACCTGTTAGGATTGCCTTAAGCTAGGATATATAACGTCATAGACGTATATACCGTTCCCACCGAGAAGTAGGTGCCGAAGTGACGGGAATGTTGTAAAATATTACATTTGACATGTTAGGTTGCCTTAGGCTTGAATATGTAACATTATAGACGTATATAATGTTCCCACCGTGAAGTTGGGGCCAACCAGCCAGGAATGTGGTAAAATATTACATTCGACATGTTAGGCTGCATTAAGGTAGGATATATAGCTTTATAGACGTATATAACGTTACCACCGAGAAGTAGGTGCCGACACGACAGGTATGTTGTAAAATATTACATCCGAGATGTTAGGATTGCCTTAGGCTAGGATATATAACGTTATAGACGTATATACTGTTCCCACCGAGAAGTAGGTGCCGACGCGCCAGGAATGTTGTAAAATATTACATTCGACATGTTAGGTTGCCCTAGGTTAGGATATATAACGTTATTGACTTATATAGTGTTCCCACCGAGAAGTAGGCGCCGACGCGCCGGGAATGTTGTAAAATATTACATTCGACATGTTAGGATTGCCTTAGGCTAGGATATATAACGTTATAGACGTATAAACTGTTCACTCCGAGATGTTGGTTCCGACGCGCCAGGAATGTTGTAAAATATTACATTCGACATGTTAGGATGCCTTAAGCTACGATTTATAGCGTTATAGACGTATATAATGTTCCCACCCAGATGTAGCGGCCGAAGTGCCGGGAATGTTGTAAAATATTACACTCGACATGTTAGGATGCCTTAAGCTACGATTTATAGCGATATAGACGTATATAATGTTCCCACCAAGATGTAGCGGCCGAAGTGCCGGGAATGTTGTAAAATATTACAGTCGACATTTTAGGTTGCCTTAGGCTAGGATATATAGCGTTATAGACGTATATAGTGTACCCACCGAGAAGTAGGGGCCGACGCGCCAGGAATGTTGTAAAATATTACATCCGAGATGTTAGGATTGCCTTAGGCTAGGATATATAACGTTATAGACGTATATACTGTTCCCACCGAGAAGTAGGGGTCGACGTGCGATGAATGTAGTAAAATATTGCATCCGAGATGTTAGGTTGCCTTAGGTTAGGATATATAACGTTATTGACTTATATAGTGTTCCCACCGAGAAGTAGGCGCCGACGCGCCGGGAATGTTGTAAAATATTACACTCGACATTTTAGGTTGCCTTAGGCTAGGATATATAGCGTTATAGACATATATAATGTTCCCACCGAGAAGTAGGGGCCGACGCGCCAGGAATGTTGTAAAATATTACATTCGACATGTTAGTTTGCCTTAAGCTAGGATATATAGCGTTATAGACGTATATAATGTTCCCACCGAGAAGTAGGGGCCGGCGCGCCAGGAATGTAGTAAAATATTACACCCGAGATGTTAGGTTGCCTTAGGTTAGGATATATAACGTAATTGACTTATATAGTGTTCCCACCGTGAAGTAGGCGCCGACGCGCCAGGAATGTTGTAAAATATTACATTCGACATGTTAGGATTGCCTTAGGCTAGGATATATAACGTTATAGACGTATAAACTGTTCACACCGAGATGTTGGTGCCGACGCGCCAGGAATGTTCTAAAATATTACATTCGACATGTTAGGTTGCCTTAAGCTAGGATTTATAGCGTTATAGACGTGTATAATGTTCCCACCGAGATGTAGCGGCCGAAGTGCCGGGAATGTTGTAAAATATTACATTCGAAATGTTAGGTTGCCTTAGACTAGGATATATAGCGCTATAGACGTATATAATGTTCCCACCGAGAAGTAGGCTCCGACGCGCCAGGAATGTTGTAAAATATTACATCCGAGATGTTAGGATTGCCTTAGGCTAGGATATATAACGTTATAGACGTATATACTGTTCCCACCGAGAAGTAGGGGTCGACGTGCGAGGAATGTAGTAAAATATTGCATCCGAGATGTTAGGTTGCCTTAGGTTAGGATATATAACGTTATTGACTTATATAGTGTTCCCACCGAGAAGTAGGCGCCGACGCGCCGGGAATGTTGTAAAATATTACATTCGACATGTTAGGATTGCCTTAGGCTAGGATATATAACGTTATAGACATATAAACTGTTCACTCCGAGATGTTGGTGCCGACGCGCCAGGAATGTTGTAAAATATTACATTCGACATGTTAGGATGCCTTAAGCTACGATTTATAGCGATATAGACGTATATAATGTTCCCACCGAGATGTAGCGGCCGAAGTGCCGGGAATGTTGTAAAATATTACACTCGACATTTTAGGTTGCCTTAGGCTAGGATATATAACGCTATAGACGTGTAAACTGTTCCCACCGAGAAGTAGGGGCCGACGCGCCAGGAATGCTGTAAAATATTACATTCGACATGCTAGGTTGCCATAGGCTAGGAAATATAGCTTTAAAGACGTACATAACGTTCCCACCGAGAAATAGGGGCCGACACGCCAGGAATGTTGTAAAACATTACATTCGACATGTTAGGTTGCCTTAAGCTAGGATATGTAGCGTTATAGACGTAAATAACGTTCCCACCGAGAAGTTAGGTGCCGACGTGCGCGGAATGTAGTAAAATATTGCATCCGAGATGTTAGGTTGCCTTAGGTTAGGATATATAACGTTATTGACTTATATAATGTTCCCACCGAGAAGTAGGCGCCGACGAGACCGGAATGTTGTAGAATATTACATTCGACATGTTAGGATTGCCTTAGTCTAGGATATATAACGTTATAGACGTATATGATATTCCCACCGAGAAGTACGGGCCGACACGCCAGCAATTTTGTCAAATATTACATCCGAGATGTTAGGTATCCTTAGGTTAGGATATATAACGTTATAGACGTATATAGTGTTCCCACCGAGAAGTAGGGGCCGACGAGCCAGGAATGTTGTAAAATAGTAGGCTCGACACGTTAGGATGCCTTAGGCTAGTATATATAACGTTATTGACTTATATAATGTTCCCACTGAGAAGTAGGGGCCGACGCGCAGGAATGTTGTAAAATATTACATCCGAGATGTTAGGACTGCCTTAGGCTAGGATATATAACGTTATAGACGTATATACTGTTCCCACCGAGAAGTAGGTGCCGACGCGCCAGGAATGTTGTAAAATATTGCATTCGACATGTTAGGTTGCCTTAAGCTAGGATATGTAGCGTTATAGAAGTATATAATGTTCCCACCTAGAAGTAGGTGCCGACGCGCCAGGAATGTTGTAAAATATTACATTCGACATGTTAGGTTGCCTTAAGCTAGGATATGTAGCGTTATAGATGTATATGATGTTCCCACCAAGAAGTAGAGGCCGGCGCGCCAGGAATGTAGTAAAATATTACACCCGAGATGTTAGGTTGCCTTAGGTTAGGATATATAACGTTATTGACTTATATAATGTTCCCACCCAGAAGTAGGTGCCGACGCGCCAGGAATGTTGTAAAATATTACATTCGACATGTTAGGTTGCCTTAAGCTAGGATATATAGCGTTATAGACGTATATAATGTTCCCACCGAGAAGTAGGGGTCGGCGCGCCAGGAATGTAGTAAAATATTACATTCGAAATGTTAGGTTGCCTTAGACTAGGATATATGGCGCTATAGACGTATATAATGTTCCCACAGAGAAGTAGGTGCCGACGCGCCAGGAATGTTGTAAAATATTACATTCGACATGTTAGGTTGCCTTAAGCTAGGATATATAGCGTTATAGACGTATATAATGTTCCCACCGAGAAGTAGGGGCCGGCGCGCCAGGAATGTAGTAAAATATTACACCCGAGATGTTAGGTTGCCTTAGGTTAGGATATATAGCGTTATTGACTTATATAATGTTCCCACCGAGAAGTAGGGGCCGACGCGCCAGGAATGTTGTAAAATATTACATCCGAGATGTTAGGATTGCCTTAGGCTAGGATATATAACGTTATAGACGTATATACTGTTCCCACCGAGAAGTAGGTGCCGACGCGCCAGGAATGTTGTAAAATATTGCATTCGACATGTTAGGTTGCCTTAAGCTAGGATATGTAGCGTTATAGACGTAAATAAGGTTCCCACCGAGAAATAGGGGCCGACACGCCAGGAATGTTGCAAAATATTACATTCGACATGTTAGGTTGCTTTAAGCTAGGATATGTAGCGTTATAGACGTAAATAACGTTCCCACCGAGAAATAGGGGCCGACACGCCAGGAATGTTGCAAAATATTACATTCGACATGTTAGGTTGCCTTAAGCTAGGATATGTAGCGTTATAGACGTCAATAACGTTCCCACCGAGAAGTTAGGTGCCGACGTGCGCGGAATGGAGTAAAATATTGCATCCGAAATGTTAGGTTGCCTTAGGTTAGGATATATAATGTTATTGACTTATATAATGTTCCCACCGAGAAGTAGGTTCCGACGCGCCAGGAATGTTGTAAAATATTACATTCGACATGTTAGGTTACCTTAAGCTAGGATATGTAGCGTTATAGATGTATATAATGTTCCCACCGAGAAGTAGGGGCCGGCTCGCCAGGAATGTAGTAAAATATTACTATGACTGAACCCGAGATGTTAGGTTGCCTTAGGTTAGGATATATAACGTTATAGACGTATATGATATTCCCACCGAGAAGTACGGGCCGACACGCCAGCAATGTTGTCAAATACTACATCCGAGATGTTAGGTTGCCTTAGGTTAGGATATATAACGTTATTTACTTATATAGTGTTCCCACCGAGAAGTAGGCGCCGACGCGCCAGGAATGTTGTAAAATATTACATTCGACATGTTAGGATTGCCTTAGGCTAGGATATATAACGTTATAGACGTATAAACTGTTCACTCCGAGATGTTGGTGCCGGAGCGCCAGGAATGTTGTAAAATATTACATTCGACATGTTAGGATGCCTTAAGCTAGGATTTATAGCGTTATAGACGTATATAATGTTCCCACCGAGATGTAGCGGCCGAAGTGCCGGGAATGTTGTAAAATATTACACTCGACATTTTAGGTTGCCTTAGGCTAGGATATATAGCGTTATAGACTTATATAGTGTTCCCACCGAGAAGTAGGGGCCGACGCGCCAGAAATGCTCTAAAATATTACATTCGACATGTTAGGATTGCCTTAGGCTAGGTTATATAACGTTATAGACGTATATACTGTTCCCACCGAAAAGTAGTTGCCGCCGCGCCAGGAATGTTGTCAAATGTTACATCCGAGATGTTAGGTACCCTTAGGTTAGGATATATAACGTTATAGGCGTATATAATGTTCCCACCGAGAAGTAGGGGCCGACGAGCCAGGAATGTTGTAAAATAGTAGGCTCAACATGTTAGGATGCCTTAGGCTAGGATATATAGCGATATAGACGTATATAAAGTTCCCACCGAGAAGTAGGCGCCGGCGCGCCAGGAATGTAGTAAAATATTACATTAGAGATGTTAGGTCGCCTCAGGCTAGGATATATAACGTTATAGATGTAAATACTGTTCCCACCAAGAAGTAGGTGCCGACGAGCCAGGAATGTTGTAAAATATTACAATCGACATGTTAGAATTGCCTTAGGCTAGGATATATAACGTTATAGACGTATAAACTGTTCCCACCGTGAAGTTGGGGCCAACCAGCCAGGAATGTGGTAAAATATTACATTCGACATGTTAGGTTGCCTTAAGGTAGGATATATAGCTTTATAGACGTATATAAAGTTCCCACCGAGAAGTAGGTGCCGACACGACAGGTATGTTGTAAAATATTACATTCGACATGTTAGGTTGCCTTAAACTAGGATATATAGCGCTATAGACGTATATAATGTTCCCACCGAGAAGTAGGTGCCGACGCGCCAGGAATGTTGTAAAATATTACTATCGACATGTTAGGTTGCCTTAAACTAGGATATGTAGCGTTATAGACGTATATAATGTTCCCACCGAGATGTAGCGGCCGAAGTGCCGGGAATGTTGTAAAATATTACACTCGACATTTTAGGTTGCCTTAGGCTAGGATATATAGCGTTATAGACATATATAATGTTCCCACCGGGAAGTAGGGGCCGACGAGCCAGGAATGTTGTAAAATATTACATTCGACATGTTAGGTTGCCTTAAGCTAGGATATGTAGCGTTATAGACGTAAATAACGTTCCCACCGAGTAGTAGGGGTCGACGTGCGAGGAATGTAGTAAAATATTGCATCCGAGATGTTAGGTTGCCTTAGGCTTGGATATGTAACATTATAGACGTATATAATGTTCCCACCGTGAAGTAGGGGCCAACCAGACAGGAATGTGGTAAAATATTACATTCGACATGTTAGGTTGCCTTAAGGTAGGATATATAGCTTTATAGACGTATATAACGTTCACACCGAGAAGTAGGGGCCGACGAGCCAGGAATGTTGTAAAATAGTAGGCTCGACATGTTAGGATGCCTTAGGCTAGGATATATAGTGATATAGACGTATATAATGTTCCCACCGAGAAGTAGGGGCCGGCGCGCCAGGAATGTAGTAAGATATTACATTAGAGATGTTAGGTCGCCTTAGGCTAGGATATATAACGTTATAGATGTAAATACTGTTCCCACCGAGAAGTAGGTGCCGACGAGCCAGGAATGTTGTAAAATATTACAATCGACATGTTAGGATTGCTTTAGGCTAGGATATATAACGTTATAGACGTATAAACTGTTCACACCGAGATGTTGGTGCCGACGCGCCAGGAATGTTGTAAAATATTACATTCGACATGTTAGGTTTCCTTAAGCTAGGACATATAGCGTTGTAGACGTATGTAATGATCCCACCGAGAAGTAGGGGCCGACGTTCCAGGAATGTTGTAAAATATTACGGTAGAGACTTTAGGTTGCCTTAGGTTAGGATATATAACGTTATAGACGTATATAATGTTACGACAGAGAACTAGGGACTTGCATGCCAGGAATGTTGTAAAATATTACGGTAGAGATGATAGGTTGCCTTAGTTTAGGATATATAACGTTATAGACGTATATAATGTTCCCACCGAGAAGTAGGTTCCGACGCGCCAGGAATGTTGTAAAATATAACATTCGACATGTTAGGTTGCCTTAGGCTAGGATATGTAACATTATGGACGTATATAATGTTCCCACGGTGAAGTAAGGGCCAACGAGCCAGGAATGTGGTAAAATATTACATTCGACATGTTAGGTTGCCTTAGGTTAGGATATATAACGTTATAGACGTATATACTGTTCCCACCGAGAAGTAGGTGCCGACGCGCCAGGCATGTTGTAAAATATTACATTCCACATGTTAGGTTGCCTTAAACTAGGATATATAGCGTTATAGATGTATATAATGTTCCCACCGAGAAGTAGAGGCCGGCGCGCCAGGAATGTAGTAAAATATTACACCCGAGATGTTAGGTTGCCTTAGGTTAGGATATATAACGTTATTGACTTATATAATGTTCCCACCGAGAAGTAGGTGCCGACGCGCCAGGAATGTTGTAAAATATTACATTCGACATGTTAGGTTGCCTTAAACTAGGATATATAGCGTTATAGACGTATGTAATGATCCCACCGAGAAGTAGGGGTCGACGTGCCAGGAATGTAGTAAAATATTGCATCCGAGATGTTAGGTTGCCTTCGGTTAGGATATATAACGTTATTGACTTATATAATGTTCCCACCGAGAAGTAGGTGCAGACGCGCCAGGAATGTTGTAAAATATTACATTCGACATGTTAGGTTGCCTTAAGCTAGGATATATAGCGTTATAGACGTATATAATGTTCCCACCGAGAAGTAGGGGCCGGCGCGCCAGGAATGTAGTAAAATATTACAATCGACATGTTAGGATTGCCTTAGGCTAGGATATATAACGTTATAGACGTATAAACTGTTCCCACCGTGAAGTTGGGGCCAACCAGCCAGGAATGTGGTAAAATATTACATTCGACATGTTAGGTTGCCTTAAGGTAGGATATATAGCTTTATAGACGTATATAAAGTTCCCACCGAGAAGAAGGTGCCGACACGACAGGTATGTTGTAAAATATTACATTCGACATGTTAGGTTGCCTTAAACTAGGATATATAGCGCTATAGACGTATATAATGTTCCCACCGAGAAGTAGGTGCCGACGCGCCAGGAATGTTGTAAAATATTACTATCGACATGTTAGGTTGCCTTAAACTAGGATATGTAGCGTTATAGACGTATATAATGTTCCCACCGAGATGTAGCGGCCGAAGTGCCGGGAATGTTGTAAAATATTACACTCGACATTTTAGGTTGCCTTAGGCTAGGATATATAGCGTTATAGACATATATAATGTTCCCACCGGGAAGTAGGGGCCGACGAGCCAGGAATGTTGTAAAATATTACATTCGACATGTTAGGTTGCCTTAAGCTAGGATATGTAGCGTTATAGACGTAAATAACGTTCCCACCGAGTAGTAGGGGTCGACGTGCGAGGAATGTAGTAAAATATTGCATCCGAGATGTTAGGTTGCCTTAGGCTTGGATATGTAACATTATAGACGTATATAATGTTCCCACCGTGAAGTAGGGGCCAACCAGCCAGGAATGTGGTAAAATATTACATTCGACATGTTAGGTTGCCTTAAGGTAGGATATATAGCTTTATAGACGTATATAACGTTCACACCGAGAAGTAGGGGCCGACGAGCCAGGAATGTTGTAAAATAGTAGGCTCGACATGTTAGGATGCCTTAGGCTAGGATATATAGTGATATAGACGTATATAATGTTCCCACCGAGAAGTAGGGGCCGGCGCGCCAGGAATGTAGTAAGATATTACATTAGAGATGTTAGGTCGCCTTAGGCTAGGATATATAACGTTATAGATGTAAATACTGTTCCCACCGAGAAGTAGGTGCCGACGAGCCAGGAATGTTGTAAAATATTACAATCGACATGTTAGGATTGCTTTAGGCTAGGATATATAACGTTATAGACGTATAAACTGTTCACACCGAGATGTTGGTGCCGACGCGCCAGGAATGTTGTAAAATATTACATTCGACATGTTAGGTATCCTTAAGCTAGGACATATAGCGTTGTAGACGTATGTAATGATCCCACCGAGAAGTAGGGGCCGACGTTCCAGGAATGTTGTAAAATATTACGGTAGAGACTTTAGGTTGCCTTAGGTTAGGATATATAACGTTATAGACGTATATAATGTTACGACAGAGAACTAGGGACTTGCATGCCAGGAATGTTGTAAAATATTACGGTAGAGATGATAGGTTGCCTTAGTTTAGGATATATAACGTTATAGACGTATATAATGTTCCCACCGAGAAGTAGGTTCCGACGCGCCAGGAATGTTGTAAAATATAACATTCGACATGTTAGGTTGCCTTAGGCTAGGATATGTAACATTATGGACGTATATAATGTTCCCACGGTGAAGTAAGGGCCAACGAGCCAGGAATGTGGTAAAATATTACATTCGACATGTTAGGTTGCCTTAGGTTAGGATATATAACGTTATAGACGTATAAACTGTTCCCACCGAGAAGTAGGTGCCGACGCGCCAGGCATGTTGTAAAATATTACATTCCACATGCTAGGTTGCCTTAAACTAGGATATATAGCGTTATAGATGTATATAATGTTCCCACCGAGAAGTAGGGGCCGACGAGCCAGGAATGTTGTAAAATAGTAGGCTCAACATGTTAGGATGCCTTAGGCTAGGATATATAGCGATATAGACGTATATAAAGTTCCCACCGAGAAGTAGGCGCCGGCGCGCCAGGAATGTAGTAAAATATTACATTAGAGATGTTAGGTCGCCTCAGGCTAGGATATATAACGTTATAGATGTAAATACTGTTCCCACCAAGAAGTAGGTGCCGACGAGCCAGGAATGTTGTAAAATATTACAATCGACATGTTAGAATTGCCTTAGGCTAGGATATATAACGTTATAGACGTATAAACTGTTCCCACCGTGAAGTTGGGGCCAACCAGCCAGGAATGTGGTAAAATATTACATTCGACATGTTAGGTTGCCTTAAGGTAGGATATATAGCTTTATAGACGTATATAAAGTTCCCACCGAGAAGTAGGTGCCGACACGACAGGTATGTTGTAAAATATTACATTCGACATGTTAGGTTGCCTTAAACTAGGATATATAGCGCTATAGACGTATATAATGTTCCCACCGAGAAGTAGGTGCCGACGCGCCAGGAATGTTGTAAAATATTACTATCGACATGTTAGGTTGCCTTAAGCTAGGATATGTAGCTTTATAGATGTATATAATGTTCCCACCGAGAAGTAGAGGCCGGCGCGCCAGGAATGTAGTAAAATATTACACCCGAGATGTTAGGTTACCTTAGGTTAGGATATATAGCGTTATAGACATATATAATGTTCCCACCGGGAAGTAGGGGCCGACGAGCCAGGAATGTTGTAAAATATTACATTCGACATGTTAGGTTGCCTTAAGCTAGGATATGTAGCGTTATAGACGTAAATAACGTTCCCACCGAGTAGTAGGGGTCGACGTGCGAGGAATGTAGTAAAATATTGCATCCGAGATGTTAGGTTGCCTTAGGCTTGGATATGTAACATTATAGACGTATATAATGTTCCCACCGTGAAGTAGGGGCCAACCAGCCAGGAATGTGGTAAAATATTACATTCGACATGTTAGGTTGCCTTAAGGTAGGATATATAGCTTTATAGACGTATATAACGTTCACACCGAGAAGTAGGGGCCGACGAGCCAGGAATGTTGTAAAATAGTAGGCTCGACATGTTAGGATGCCTTAGGCTAGGATATATAGTGATATAGACGTATATAATGTTCCCACCGAGAAGTAGGGGCCGGCGCGCCAGGAATGTAGTAAGATATTACATTAGAGATGTTAGGTCGCCTTAGGCTAGGATATATAACGTTATAGATGTAAATACTGTTCCCACCGAGAAGTAGGTGCCGACGAGCCAGGAATGTTGTAAAATATTACAATCGACATGTTAGGATTGCTTTAGGCTAGGATATATAACGTTATAGACGTATAAACTGTTCACACCGAGATGTTGGTGCCGACGCGCCAGGAATGTTGTAAAATATTACATTCGACATGTTAGGTTTCCTTAAGCTAGGACATATAGCGTTGTAGACGTATGTAATGATCCCACCGAGAAGTAGGGGCCGACGTTCCAGGAATGTTGTAAAATATTACGGTAGAGACTTTAGGTTGCCTTAGGTTAGGATATATAACGTTATAGACGTATATAATGTTACGACAGAGAACTAGGGACTTGCATGCCAGGAATGTTGTAAAATATTACGGTAGAGATGATAGGTTGCCTTAGTTTAGGATATATAACGTTATAGACGTATATAATGTTCCCACCGAGAAGTAGGTTCCGACGCGCCAGGAATGTTGTAAAATATAACATTCGACATGTTAGGTTGCCTTAGGCTAGGATATGTAACATTATGGACGTATATAATGTTCCCACCGAGAAGTAGGGGCCGGCGCGCCAGGAATGTAGTAAAATATTACAATCGACATGTTAGGATTGCCTTAGGCTAGGATATATAACGTTATAGACGTATAAACTGTTCCCACCGAGAAGTTGGTGCCGACGAACCAGGAATGTTGTAAAATATTACATTCGACATGTTAGGTTGCCTTAAGCTAGGATTTATAGCGTTATAGACGTATATAATGTTCCCACCGAGATGTAGCGGCCGAAGTGCCGCGAATGTTGTAAAATATTACACTCGACATTTTAGGTTGCCTTAGGCTAGGATATATAGCGTTATAGACATATATAATGTTCCCACCGAGAAGTAGGGGCCGACGCGCCAGGAATGTTGTAAAATATTACATTCGACACTTTACGTTGCCTTAGGTTAGGAAATATAGCGTTATAGACGTATATAATGTTCCCACCGAGAAGTAGGGGCCGACGCGCCAGGAATGTTGTGAAATATTACGATCAACATGTTAGGATTGCCTTAAGCTAGGATATATAACGTCATAGACGTATATACTGTTCCCACCGAGAAGTAGGTGCCGAAGTGCCAGGAATGTTGTAAAATATTACATTCGACATGTTAGGTTGCCTTAGGCTTGGATATGTAACATTATAGACGTATATAATGTTCCCACCGTGAAGTTGGGGCCAACCAGCCAGGAATGTGGCAAAATATTACATTCGACATGTTAGGTTGCCTTAAGCTAGGATATGTAGCGTTATAGACGTATAAACTGTTCCCACCGAGATGTTGGTGCCGACGCGCCAGGAATGTTGTAAAATAATACATTCGACACTTTAGGTTTCCTTAGGCTAGGATATATAGCGTTATAGACGTATATAATGTTCCCACCGAGAAGTAGGGGCCGACGCGCCAGGAATGTTGTGAAATATTACGAGCAACATGTTAGGATTGCCTTAGGCTAGGATATATAACGTCATAGACGTATATACTGTTCCCACCGAGAAGCAGGTGCCGAAGTGCCGGGAATGTTGTAAAATATTACATTCGACATGTTAGGTTGCCTTAGGCTTGGATATGTAACATTAGAGACGTATATAATATTCCCACCGTGAAGTAGGGGCCAACCAGCCAGGAATGTGGTAAAATATTACATTCGACATGTTAGGTTGCCTTAAGATAGGATATATAGCTTTATAGAGGTATATAACGTTCCCACCGAGAAGGAGGTGCCGACAAGACTGGTATGTTGTAAAATATAACATTCGAAATGTTAGGTCGCCTTAGACTAGGATATACAGCGCTATAGACGTATATAATGTTCCCACCGAGAAGTAGGGGCCGGCGCGCCAGGAATGTAGTAAAATATTACACCCGAGATGTTAGGTTGCCCTAGGTTAGGATATATAACGTTATTGACTTATATAGTGTTCCCACCGAGAAGTAGGCGCCGACGCGCCAGGACTGTTGTAAAACATTACATTCGACATGTTAGGTTGCCTTAAGCTAGGATATATAGCGATATAGACGTATATAATGTTCCCACCGAGAAGTAGGGCCCGGCGCGCCAGGAATGTTGGAAAATATTACATTCGACATGTTAAGTTGTCTTAGGTTAGGATATATAACATTGTAGACGTATATACAGTTCCCACCGAGAAGTAGGGGCCGACACGCCAGGAATGTTGTAAAACATTACATCCGAGGTGTTAGGTTCCATTAGGTTAGGATATACAACGTTATAGACGTATATAATGTTCCCACCGAGAAGTAGGTGCCGACGCGCCAGGAATGCTGTAAAATATTACATCCGAGATGTTAGAATTGCCTTAGGCAAGGATATAAAATGTTATAGACGTATATAATGTTCCCACCGAGAAGTAGGGGCCGGTGCACCACGAATGTAGTAAAATATTACATCCGAGATGTTAGGTTGCCTTAGACTAGGATATATAACGTTATAGACGTATATAATGTTCCCACCGAGAAGTAGGGGCCTAAGTGACGGGAATGTTGTAAAATATTACATTCGACATGTTAGTTTGCCTTAGGCTAGGATATATAGCGTTATAGACGTATATAATGTTCCCCCCGAGAAGTAGGGGCCGACGTGCCAGGAATGTAGTAAAATATTACATCCGAGATGTTAGGTTGCCTTAGGTTAGGATATATAACGTTATAGACGTATATACAGTTCCCACGGAGAAGTAGTTGCCGACGCGCCAAGAAAATTGTAAAATATTCAATTCGACATGTTAGGTTGTCTCAGGCTAGGACATATAGCGTTAAAGACGTATATAATATTCCCACCGAGAAATAGGGGCCGACACGCCAGGAATGTAGTAAAATATTACATTCGACATGTTAAGTTGTCTTAGGTTAGGATATATAACATTGTAGACGTATATACAGTTCCCACCGAGAAGTAGGGGCCGACACGCCAGGAATGTTGTAAAACATTACATCCGAGGTGTTAGGTTCCATTAGGTTAGGATATATAACGTTATAGACGTATATAATGTTCCCACCGAGAAGTAGGTGCCGACGCGCCAGGAATGCTGTAAAATATTACATCCGAGATGTTAGAATTGCCTTAGGCAAGGATATAAAATGTTATAGACGTATATAATGTTCCCACCGAGAAGTAGGGGCCGGTGCACCACGAATGTAGTAAAATATTACATCCGAGATGTTAGGTTGCCTTAGACTAGGATATATAACGTTATAGACGTATATAATGTTCCCACCGAGAAGTAGGGGCCGAAGTGACGGGAATGTTGTAAAATATTACATTCGACATGTTAGTTTGCCTCAGGCTAGGATATATAGCGTTATAGACGTATATAATGTTCCGCCCGAGAAGTAGGGGCCGACGTGCCAGGAATGTAGTAAAATATTACATCCGAGATGTTAAGTTCCCTTAGGATTGGATATATAACGTTATAGACGTATATAATGTTCCCACCGAGAAGTAGGGGCCGACGAGCCAGGAATGTTGTAAAATATTACGCTCGACATGTTAGGTTGCCTTAGACTATGATATATAGCGATATAGACGTATATAATATTCCCACCGAGAAGTGGGGGCCGGTGCACCACGAATGTAGTAAAATATTACATCCGAGATGTTAGGTTGCCTTAGACTAGGATATATAACGTTATAGACGTATATAATGTTCCCACCGAGAAGTAGGGGCCGAAGTGACGGGAATGTTGTAAAATATTACATTCGACATGTTAGTTTGCCTTAGGCTAGGATATATAGCGTTATAGACGTATATAATGTTCCCCCCGAGAAGTAGGGGCCGACGAGCCAGGCATGTTGTAAAATATTACGCTCGACATGTTAGGTTGCCTTAGGCTAGGATATATAGCGTTAAAGACGTATATAATGTTCCCACCGAGAAGTAGGGGCCGAAGTGACGGGAATGTTGTAAAATATTACATCCGAGATATTAGGTTGCCTTAGGTTAGGATATATAACGTTATTTACTTATATAATATTCCCACCGAGAAATAGGGGCCGACGCCCCAGGAAGGTTGTAAAATATTACGCTCGAAAAGTTAGGTTGCCTTAGGCTAGGATATATAGCGTTAAAGACGTATATAATGTTCCCACCGAGAAATAGGGGCCGACACGCCAGGAATGTTGTAAAACATTACATCCGAGGTGTTAGGTTCCCGTAGGTTAGAATATATAACGTTGTAGACGTACATAATGTTCCCACCGAGAAGGTGTCGACGCGCCAGGAATGTTGGAAAATATTACATCCGACATGTTAAGTTGCCTTAGGTTAGGATATATAACGTTATAGACGTATATACTGTTCCCACCGAGAAGTAGTTGCCGACGCGCCAGGAATATTGTAAAATATTACATTCGACATGTTAGGTTGTCTCAGGCTAGGACATATAGCGTTAAAGACGTATATAATATTCCGACCGCGAAATAGGGGCCGACACGCCAGGAATGTAGTAAAATATTACGCTCGACATTTTTGGTTGCCTTAAGTTAGGATATATGGCGTTATAGACGTATATAATGTTCCCACCGAGAAGTAGGGGCCAGCGCGCCAGGAATGTGGTAAAATATTACATCCGAGATGTTAGGTTGCCATAGGTTAGGATATATAACGTTATAGACGTATATAATGTTCCCACCGAGAAGTAGGGGCCGGCGCGCCGGGAATGTAGTAAAATATAACATCCGAGATGTTAGGTTGCCTTAGACTAGGATATATAACGTTATAAACGTATATAATGTTCCCACCGGGAGGTAGGTGCCGAAGTGACGGGAATGTTATAAAATATTACATTCGACATGTTAGTTTGCCTTAGGCTAGGATATATAGCGTTATAGACTTATATAATGTTCCCACCGAGAAGTAGTGGCCGACGTGCCAGGAATGTAGTAAAATATTACATCCGAGATGTTAGGTTGCCTCAGGTTAGGATATATAACGTTATAGACGTATATAGTGTTCCCATCGAGAAGTAGGGGCCGAAGTGACGGGAATGTTGTAAAATATTACATTCGACATGTTAGTTTGCCTTAGGCTAGGATATATAGCGTTATAGACGTATATAATGTTCCCACCGAGAAGTAGGGGCCGACGTGCCAGGAATGTTGTGAAATATTACGAGCAACATGTTAGGATTGCCTTAGGCTAGGATATATAACGTCATAGACGTATATACTGTTCCCACCGAGAAGTAGGGGCCGACGCGCCAGGAATGTTGTGAAATATTACGAGCAACATGTTAGGATTGCCTTAGGCTAGGATATATAACGTCATAGACGTATATACTGTTCCCACCGAGAAGCAGGTGCCGAAGTGCCGGGAATGTTGTAAAATATTACATTCGACATGTTAGGTTGCCTTAGGCTTGGATATGTAACATTAGAGACGTATATAATATTCCCACCGTGAAGTAGGGGCCAACCAGCCAGGAATGTGGTAAAATATTACATTCGACATGTTAGGTTGCCTTAAGATAGGATATATAGCTTTATAGAGGTATATAACGTTCCCACCGAGAAGGAGGTGCCGACACGACTGGTATGTTGTAAAATATAACATTCGAAATGTTAGGTCGCCTTAGACTAGGATATACAGCGCTATAGACGTATATAATGTTCCCACCGAGAAGTAGGGGCCGGCGCGCCAGGAATGTAGTAAAATATTACACCCGAGATGTTAGGTTGCCCTAGGTTAGGATATATAACGTTATTGACTTATATAGTGTTCCCACCGAGAAGTAGGCGCCGACGCGCCAGGACTGTTGTAAAACATTACATTCGACATGTTAGGTTGCCTTAAGCTAGGATATATAGCGATATAGACGTATATAATGTTCCCACCGAGAAGTAGGGCCCGGCGCGCCAGGAATGTTGGAAAATATTACATTCGACATGTTAAGTTGTCTTAGGTTAGGATATATAACATTGTAGACGTATATACAGTTCCCACCGAGAAGTAGGGGCCGACACGCCAGGAATGTTGTAAAACATTACATCCGAGGTGTTAGGTTCCATTAGGTTAGGATATACAACGTTATAGACGTATATAATGTTCCCACCGAGAAGTAGGTGCCGACGCGCCAGGAATGCTGTAAAATATTACATCCGAGATGTTAGAATTGCCTTAGGCAAGGATATAAAATGTTATAGACGTATATAATGTTCCCACCGAGAAGTAGGGGCCGGTGCACCACGAATGTAGTAAAATATTACATCCGAGATGTTAGGTTGCCTTAGACTAGGATATATAACGTTATAGACGTATATAATGTTCCCACCGAGAAGTAGGGGCCTAAGTGACGGGAATGTTGTAAAATATTACATTCGACATGTTAGTTTGCCTTAGGCTAGGATATATAGCGTTATAGACGTATATAATGTTCCCCCCGAGAAGTAGGGGCCGACGTGCCAGGAATGTAGTAAAATATTACATCCGAGATGTTAGGTTGCCTTAGGTTAGGATATATAACGTTATAGACGTATATACAGTTCCCACGGAGAAGTAGTTGCCGACGCGCCAAGAAAATTGTAAAATATTCAATTCGACATGTTAGGTTGTCTCAGGCTAGGACATATAGCGTTAAAGACGTATATAATATTCCCACCGAGAAATAGGGGCCGACACGCCAGGAATGTAGTAAAATATTACATTCGACATGTTAAGTTGTCTTAGGTTAGGATATATAACATTGTAGACGTATATACAGTTCCCACCGAGAAGTAGGGGCCGACACGCCAGGAATGTTGTAAAACATTACATCCGAGGTGTTAGGTTCCATTAGGTTAGGATATATAACGTTATAGACGTATATAATGTTCCCACCGAGAAGTAGGTGCCGACGCGCCAGGAATGCTGTAAAATATTACATCCGAGATGTTAGAATTGCCTTAGGCAAGGATATAAAATGTTATAGACGTATATAATGTTCCCACCGAGAAGTAGGGGCCGGTGCACCACGAATGTAGTAAAATATTACATCCGAGATGTTAGGTTGCCTTAGACTAGGATATATAACGTTATAGACGTATATAATGTTCCCACCGAGAAGTAGGGGCCGAAGTGACGGGAATGTTGTAAAATATTACATTCGACATGTTAGTTTGCCTCAGGCTAGGATATATAGCGTTATAGACGTATATAATGTTCCGCCCGAGAAGTAGGGGCCGACGTGCCAGGAATGTAGTAAAATATTACATCCGAGATGTTAAGTTCCCTTAGGATTGGATATATAACGTTATAGACGTATATAATGTTCCCACCGAGAAGTAGGGGCCGACGAGCCAGGAATGTTGTAAAATATTACGCTCGACATGTTAGGTTGCCTTAGACTATGATATATAGCGATATAGACGTATATAATATTCCCACCGAGAAGTGGGGGCCGGTGCACCACGAATGTAGTAAAATATTACATCCGAGATGTTAGGTTGCCTTAGACTAGGATATATAACGTTATAGACGTATATAATGTTCCCACCGAGAAGTAGGGGCCGAAGTGACGGGAATGTTGTAAAATATTACATTCGACATGTTAGTTTGCCTTAGGCTAGGATATATAGCGTTATAGACGTATATAATGTTCCCCCCGAGAAGTAGGGGCCGACGAGCCAGGAATGTTGTAAAATATTACGCTCGACATGTTAGGTTGCCTTAGGCTAGGATATATAGCGTTAAAGACGTATATAATGTTCCCACCGAGAAGTAGGGGCCGAAGTGACGGGAATGTTGTAAAATATTACATCCGAGATATTAGGTTGCCTTAGGTTAGGATATATAACGTTATTTACTTATATAATATTCCCACCGAGAAATAGGGGCCGACGCCCCAGGAATGTTGTAAAATATTACGCTCGAAAAGTTAGGTTGCCTTAGGCTAGGATATATAGCGTTAAAGACGTATATAATGTTCCCACCGAGAAATAGGGGCCGACACGCCAGGAGTGTTGTAAAACATTACATCCGAGGTGTTAGGTTCCCGTAGGTTAGAATATATAACGTTGTAGACGTACATAATGTTCCCACCGAGAAGGTGTCGACGCGCCAGGAATGTTGGAAAATATTACATCCGACATGTTAAGTTGCCTTAGGTTAGGATATATAACGTTATAGACGTATATACTGTTCCCACCGAGAAGTAGTTGCCGACGCGCCAGGAATATTGTAAAATATTACATTCGACATGTTAGGTTGTCTCAGGCTAGGACATATAGCGTTAAAGACGTATATAATATTCCGACCGCGAAATAGGGGCCGACACGCCAGGAATGTAGTAAAATATTACGCTCGACATTTTTGGTTGCCTTAAGTTAGGATATATGGCGTTATAGACGTATATAATGTTCCCACCGAGAAGTAGGGGCCAGCGCGCCAGGAATGTGGTAAAATATTACATCCGAGATGTTAGGTTGCCATAGGTTAGGATATATAACGTTATAGACGTATATAATGTTCCCACCGAGAAGTAGGGGCCGGCGCGCCGGGAATGTAGTAAAATATAACATCCGAGATGTTAGGTTGCCTTAGACTAGGATATATAACGTTATAAACGTATATAATGTTCCCACCGGGAAGTAGGTGCCGAAGTGACGGGAATGTTATAAAATATTACATTCGACATGTTAGTTTGCCTTAGGCTAGGATATATAGCGTTATAGACTTATATAATGTTCCCACCGAGAAGTAGTGGCCGACGTGCCAGGAATGTAGTAAAATATTACATCCGAGATGTTAGGTTGCCTCAGGTTAGGATATATAACGTTATAGACGTATATAGTGTTCCCATCGAGAAGTAGGGGCCGACGAGCCAGGAATGTTGTAAAATATTACGCTCGACATGTTAGGTTGCCTTAGACTATGATATATAGCGATGTAGACGTATATAATATTCCCACCGAGAAGTGGGGGCCGGTGCACCACGAATGTAGTAAAATATTACATCCGAGATGTTAGGTTGCCTTAGACTAGGATATATAACGTTATAGACGTATATAATGTTCCCACCGAGAAGTAGGGGCCGAAGTGACGGGAATGTTGTAAAATATTACATTCGACATGTTAGTTTGCCTTAGGCTAGGATATATAGCGTTATAGACGTATATAATGTTCCCCCCGAGAAGTAGGGGCCGACGAGCCAGGAATGTTGTAAAATATTACGCTCGACATGTTAGGTTGCCTTAGGCTAGGATATATAGCGTTAAAGACGTATATAATGTTCCCACCGAGAAGTAGGGGCCGAAGTGACGGGAATGTTGTAAAATATTACATCCGAGATATTAGGTTGCCTTAGGTTAGGATATATAACGTTATTTACTTATATAATATTCCCACCGAGAAATAGGGGCCGACGCCCCAGGAATGTTGTAAAATATTACGCTCGACAAGTTAGGTTGCCTTAGGCTAGGATATATAGCGTTAAAGACGTATATAATGTTCCCACCGAGAAATAGGGGCCGACACGCCAGGAATGTTGTAAAACATTACATCCGAGGTGTTAGGTTCCCGTAGGTTAGAATATATAACGTTGTAGACGTACATAATGTTCCCACCGAGAAGGAGGTGTCGACGCGCCAGGAATGTTGGAAAATATTACATCCGACATGTTAAGTTGCCTTAGGTTAGGATATATAACGTTATAGACGTATATACTGTTCCCACCGAGAAGTAGTTGCCGACGCGCCAGGAATATTGTAAAATATTACATTCGACATGTTAGGTTGTCTCAGGCTAGGACATATAGCGTTAAAGACGTATATAATATTCCCACCGAGAAATAGGGGCCGACACGCCAGGAATGTAGTAAAATATTACATTCGACATGTTAAGTTGTCTTAGGTTAGGATATATAACATTGTAGACGTATATACAGTTCCCACCGAGAAGTAGGGGCCGACACGCCAGGAATGTTGTAAAACATTACATCCGAGGTGTTAGGTTCCATTAGGTTAGGATATATAACGTTATAGACGTATATAATGTTCCCACCGAGAAGTAGGTGCCGACGCGCCAGGAATGCTGTAAAATATTACATCCGAGATGTTAGAATTGCCTTAGGCAAGGATATAAAATGTTATAGACGTATATAATGTTCCCACCGAGAAGTAGGGACCGGTGCACCACGAATGTAGTAAAATATTACATCCGAGATGTTAGGTTGCCTTAGACTAGGATATATAACGTTATAGACGTATATAATGTTCCCACCGAGAAGTAGGGGCCGAAGTGACGGGAATGTTGTAAAATATTACATTCGACATGTTAGTTTGCCTCAGGCTAGGATATATAGCGTTATAGACGTATATAATGTTCCCCCCGAGAAGTAGGGGCCGACGTGCCAGGAATGTAGTAAAATATTACATCCGAGATGTTAAGTTCCCTTAGGATTGGATATATAACGTTATAGACGTATATAATGTTCCCACCGAGAAGTAGGGGCCGACGAGCCAGGAATGTTGTAAAATATTACGCTCGACATGTTAGGTTGCCTTAGACTATGATATATAGCGATGTAGACGTATATAATATTCCCACCGAGAAGTGGGGGCCGGTGCACCACGAATGTAGTAAAATATTACATCCGAGATGTTAGGTTGCCTTAGACTAGGATATATAACGTTATAGACGTATATAATGTTCCCACCGAGAAGTAGGTGCCGAAGTGACGGGAATGTTGTAAAATATTACATTCGACATGTTAGTTTGCCTTAGGCTAGGATATATAGCGTTATAGACGTATATAATGTTCCCCCCGAGAAGTAGGGGCCGACGAGCCAGGAATGTTGTAAAATATTACGCTCGACATGTTAGGTTGCCTTAGGCTAGGATATATAGCGTTAAAGACGTATATAATGTTCCCACCGAGAAGTAGGGGCCGAAGTGACGGGAATGTTGTAAAATATTACATCCGAGATATTAGGTTGCCTTAGGTTAGCATATATAACGTTATTTACTTATATAATATTCCCACCGAGAAATAGGGGCCGACGCCCCAGGAATGTTGTAAAATATTACGCTCGACAAGTTAGGTTGCCTTAGGCTAGGATATATAGCGTTAAAGACGTATATAATGTTCCCACCGAGAAATAGGGGCCGACACGCCAGGAATGTTGTAAAACATTACATCCGAGGTGTTAGGTTCCCGTAGGTTAGAATATATAACGTTGTAGACGTACATAATGTTCCCACCGAGAAGGAGGTGTCGACGCGCCAGGAATGTTGGAAAATATTACATCCGACATGTTAAGTTGCCTTAGGTTAGGATATATAACGTTATAGACGTATATACTGTTCCCACCGAGAAGTAGTTGCCGACGCGCCAGGAATATTGTAAAATATTACATTCGACATGTTAGGTTGTCTCAGGCTAGGACATATAGCGTTAAAGACGTATATAATATTCCGACCGCGAAATAGGGGCCGACACGCCAGGAATGTAGTAAAATATTACGCTCGACATTTTTGGTTGCCTTAAGTTAGGATATATGGCGTTATAGACGTATATAATGTTCCCACCGAGAAGTAGGGGCCAGCGCGCCAGGAATGTGGTAAAATATTACATCCGAGATGTTAGGTTGCCATAGGTTAGGATATATAACGTTATAGACGTATATAATGTTCCCACCGAGAAGTAGGGGCCGGCGCGCCGGGAATGTAGTAAAATATAACATCCGAGATGTTAGGTTGCCTTAGACTAGGATATATAACGTTATAAACGTATATAATGTTCCCACCGGGAAGTAGGTGCCGAAGTGACGGGAATGTTATAAAATATTACATTCGACATGTTAGTTTGCCTTAGGCTAGGATATATAGCGTTATAGACTTATATAATGTTCCCACCGAGAAGTAGTGGCCGACGTGCCAGGAATGTAGTAAAATATTACATCCGAGATGTTAGGTTGCCTCAGGTTAGGATATATAACGTTATAGACGTATATAGTGTTCCCATCGAGAAGTAGGGGCCGAAGTGACGGGAATGTTGTAAAATATTACATTCGACATGTTAGTTTGCCTTAGGCTAGGATATATAGCGTTATAGACGTATATAATGTTCCCACCGAGAAGTAGGGGCCGACGTGCCAGGAATGTAGTAAAATATTACATACGAGATGTTAGGTTGCCTTAGGTTAGGATATATAACGTTATAGACGTATATAATGTTCCACCCGAGAAGTAGGGGCCGACGCGCCAGGAATGCTGTAAAATATTACATTCGACATGTTAGGATTGCCTTAGGCTAGGATATATAACGTTATAGACGTATATGATATTCCCACCGAGAACTACGGGCCTACACGCGAGGAACGTTATCAAATATTACTTCCAAGATGTTAGGTTCCCTTAGGTTAGGATATATAACGTTATAGACGTATATAATGTTCCCACCGAGAAGTACGGGCCGACGAGCCAGGAATGTTGTAAAATATTACGCTCGACATGTTAGGTTGCCTTAGGCTATGATATATAGCGATATAGACGTATATAATATTCCCACCGAGAAGTGGGGGCCGGCGCGCCAGGAATGTAGTAGAATATTACATCCGAGATGTTAGGTTGCCTTAGGCTAGGATATGTAAAGTTATAGACGTATATAATGTTCCCACCGAGAAATAGGTGCCGGCGCGCCAGGAATGTTGTAAAATATTACATCCGAGATGTTAGGATTACCTTAGGCTAGGATATATAACGTTATAGACGTATATGATGTTCCCACCGAGAAGTAGGTGCCGAAGTGCGGGAATGTTGTAAAATATTACATTGGACATGTTAGGTTGCCTTAGGCTTGGATATGTAACATTATAGACGTATATAATGTTCCCAACTTGAAGTAGGGGCCAACCAGCCAGGAATGTGGTAAAATATTACATTCGACATGTTAGGTTGCCTTAAGGTAGGATATATAGCTTTATAGACGTATATAACGTTCCCACCGAGAAGTAGGTGCCGACACGACAGGTATGTTGTAAAATATAACATTCGAAATGTTAGGTTGCCTTAGACTAGGATATATAGCGTTATAGACGTATATAATGTTCCCACCGAGAAGTAGGGGCCGGCGCGCCAGGAATGTAGTAAAATATTACACCCGAGATGTTAGGTTGCCCTAGGTTAGGATATATAACGTTATTGACTTATATAGTGTTCCCACCGAGAAGTAGGCGCCGACGCGCCAGGAATGTTGTAAAATATTACATTCGACATGTTAGGTTGCCTTAAGCTAGGATATGTAGCGTTATAGACGTAAATAACGTTCCCACCGAGAAGTAGGGGTCGACGTGCGAGGAATGTAGTAAAATATTGCATCCGAGATGTTAGGTTGCCTTAGGTTAGGATATATAACGATATTGACTTATATAGTGTTCCCACCGAGAAGTAGGTGCAGACGCGCCAGGAATGTTGTAAAATATTACATTCGACATGTTAGGATTGCATTAGGCTAGGATATATAACGTTATAGACGTATAAACTGTTCCCACCGAGATGTTGGTGCCGACGCGCCAGGAATGTTGTAAAATATTACATTCGACACTTTAGGTTGCCTTAGGCTAGGATATATAGCGTTATAGACGTATATAATGTTCCCACCGAGAAGTAGAGGCCGACGCGCCAGGAATGTTGTAAAATATTACGATCAACATGTTAGGTTGCCTTAGGCTTGGATATGTAACATTATAGACGTATATAATGTTCCCACCGTGAAGTAGGGGCCAACCAGCCAGGAATGTGGTAAAATATTACATTCGACATGTTAGGTTGCCTTAAGGTAGGATATATAGCTTTATAGACGTATATAACGTTCACACCGAGAAGTAGGGGCCGACGAGCCAGGAATGTTGTAAAATAGTAGGCTCGACATGTTAGGATGCCTTAGGCTAGGATATATAGTGATATAGACGTATATAATGTTCCCACCGAGAAGTAGGGGCCGGCGCGCCAGGAATGTAGTAAGATATTACATTAGAGATGTTAGGTC
Source organism: Xylocopa violacea (assembly GCA_963969225.1). Lineage (NCBI taxonomy): Eukaryota > Metazoa > Arthropoda > Insecta > Hymenoptera > Apidae > Xylocopa > Xylocopa violacea. The sequence continues at coordinate 56,263,629 of CAXAJV010000001.1, forward strand.
GCCTTAGGCTAGGATATATAACGTTATAGATGTAAATACTGTTCCCACCGAGAAGTAGGTGCCGACGAGCCAGGAATGTTGTAAAATATTACAATCGACATGTTAGGATTGCTTTAGGCTAGGATATATAACGTTATAGACGTATAAACTGTTCACACCGAGATGTTGGTGCCGACGCGCCAGGAATGTTGTAAAATATTATATTCGACATGTTAGGTTTCCTTAAGCTAGGACATATAGCGTTGTAGACGTATGTAATGATCCCACCGAGAAGTAGGGGCCGACGTTCCAGGAATGTTGTAAAATATTACGGTAGAGACTTTAGGTTGCCTTAGGTTAGGATATATAACGTTATAGACGTATATAATGTTACGACAGAGAACTAGGGACTTGCATGCCAGGAATGTTGTAAAATATTACGGTAGAGATGATAGGTTGCCTTAGTTTAGGATATATAACGTTATAGACGTATATAATGTTCCCACCGAGAAGTAGGTTCCGACGCGCCAGGAATGTTGTAAAATATAACATTCGACATGTTAGGTTGCCTTAGGCTAGGATATGTAACATTATGGACGTATATAATGTTCCCACGGTGAAGTAAGGGCCAACGAGCCAGGAATGTGGTAAAATATTACATTCGACATGTTAGGTTGCCTTAGGTTAGGATATATAACGTTATAGACGTACATACTGTTCCCACCGAGAAGTAGGTGCCGACGCGCCAGGCATGTTGTAAAATATTACATTCCACATGTTAGGTTGCCTTAAACTAGGATATATAGCGTTATAGATGTATATAATGTTCCCACCGAGAAGTAGAGGCCGGCGCGCCAGGAATGTAGTAAAATATTACACCCGAGATGTTAGGTTGCCTTAGGTTAGGATATATAACGTTATTGACTTATATAATGTTCCCACCGAGAAGTAGGTGCCGACGCGCCAGGAATGTTGTAAAATATTACATTCGACATGTTAGGTTGCCTTAAACTAGGATATATAGCGTTATAGACGTATGTAATGATCCCACCGAGAAGTAGGGGTCGACGTGCCAGGAATGTAGTAAAATATTGCATCCGAGATGTTAGGTCGCCTTAGGCTAGGATATATAACGTTATAGATGTAAATACTGTTCCCACCGAGAAGTAGGTGCCGACGAGCCAGGAATGTTGTAAAATATTACAATCGACATGTTAGGATTGCTTTAGGCTAGGATATATAACGTTATAGACGTATAAACTGTTCACACCGAGATGTTGGTGCCGACGCGCCAGGAATGTTGTAAAATATTACATTCGACATGTTAGGTTGCCTTAAGCTAGGATTTATAGCGTTATAGACGTATATAATGTTCCCACCGAGAAGTAACTGCCGACGCGCCAGGAATGTTGTAATATATTACATTCCACAGGTTAGGTTTCCTTAAGCTTGGACATATAGCGTTGTAGACGTATGTAATGATCCCACCGAGAAGTAGGGGCCGACGTTCCAGGAATATTGTAAAATATTACGGTAGAGACTTTAGGTTGCCTTAGGTTAGGATATATAACGTTATAGACGTATATAATGTTACGACAGAGAACTAGGGACTTGCATGCCAGGAATGTTGTAAAATATTACGGTAGAGATGATAGGTTGCCTTAGTTTAGGATATATAACGTTATAGACGTATATAATGTTCCCACCGAGAAGTAGGTTCCGACGCGCCAGGAATGTTGCAAAATATAACATTCGACATGTTAGGTTGCGTTAGGCTAGGATATGTAACATTATAGACGTATATAATGTTCCCACGGTGAAGTAAGGGCCAACGAGCCAGGAATGTGGTAAAATATTACATTCGACATGTTAGGTTGCCTTAGGTTAGGATATATAACGTTATAGACGTATATACTGTTCCCACCGAGAAGTAGGTGCCGACGCGCCAGACATGTTGTAAAATATTACATTCCACATGTTAGGTTGCCTTAAACTAGGATATATAGCGTTATAGATGTATATAATGTTCCCACCGAGAAGTAGAGGCCGGCGCGCCAGGAATGTAGTAAAATATTACACCCGAGATGTTAGGTTGCCTTAGGTTAGGATATATAACGTTATTGACTTATATAATGTTCCCACAGAGAAGTAGGTGCCGACGCGCCAGGAATGTTGTAAAATATTACATTCGACATGTTAGGTTGCCTTAGGCTAGGATATATAACGTTATAGACGTATATACTGTTCCCACCGAGAAGGAGGTGCCGACGCGTCAGGAATGTTGTAAAATATTACAATCGACATGTTAGGATTGCTTTAGGCTAGGATATATAACGTTATAGACGTATAAACTGTTCACACGGAGAAGTTGGTGCCGACGCGCCAGGAATGTTGTAAAATATTACATTCGACATGTTAGGTTGCCTTAAGCTAGGATATGTAGCGTTATAGATGTATATAATGTTCCCACCGAGAAGTAGAGGCCGGCGCGCCAGGAATGTAGTAAAATATTACACCCGAGATGTTAGGTTGCCTTAGGTTAGGATATATAACGTTATTGACTTATATAATTTTCCCACCGAGAAGTAGGAGCCGACGCGCCAGAAATGTTGTAAAATATTACATTCGACATGTTAGGATTGCCTTAGGCCACGATATATAACGTTATAGACATATAAACTGTTCACACCGAGAAGTTGGTGCCGACGCGCCAGGAATGTTGTAAACTATTACATTCGACATGTTAGGTTGCCTTAAGCTAGGATATGTAGCGTTATAGACGTAAATAACGTTCCCTCCGAGAAGTAGGGGTCGACGTGCGTGGAATGTAGTAAAATATTGCATCCGAGATGTTAGGTTGCCTTAAGCTAGGATATGTAGCGTTATAGACGTAAATAACGTTCCCACCGAGAAGTTAGGTGCCGACGTGCGCGGAATGTAGTAAAATATTGCATCCGAGATGTTAGGTTGCCTTAGGTTAGGATATACGACGTTATTGACTTATATAATGTTTCCACCGAGATGTAGGTGCCGACGAGCCAGGAATGTTGTAAAATATTACAATCGACATGTTAGGATTGCCTTAGGCTAGGATATATAATGTTATAGACGTATAAACTGTTCCCACCGAGATGTTGGTGCCGACGCGCCAGGAATGTTGTAAAATATTACATTCGACATGTTAGGTTGCCTTAGGCTAGGATATATAGCGTTATAGACGTATATATTGTTCCCACCGAGAAGTAGGAACTTGCATGCCAGGAATGTTGCAAAATATTACATTCGAAACGTTAGGTTGCCTTAGGCTAGGATATATAGCGTTATAGACGTATATAATGTTACCACGTAGAAGTAGGGGCCAACGAGCCAGGAATGTTGTAAAATATTACATCCGAGATGTTATGTTACCTTAGGCTAGCATATATAGCGTTATAGACGTATGTAATGTTCCCACCGAGATGTAGGGGCCGACCCGCCAGGAATGTTGGAAAATACTACATTCGAGATGTTAGGTTGCCTTAGGTTAGGATATATAACGTTATAGACTTATATAATGCCTGCACCGAGACGTACGGGGCGACACGAAGGGGATTCCGTAAAACATTACCGCCGAGGGGCTAGATGGGTTAGGTTACGTTATATTACGTTATGGTCGTATATAGTGTTCCTACCGAGAAGTAGGGGCCGACCCGCCAGGAATGTCCTAAAATACTACATTCGAGATGTTAGTTTGCCTTAGGGTAGGATATACAGCGTTATAGACGTATATATTGTTCCCACCGAGAAGTAGGAACTTGCATGCCAGGAATGTTGCAAAATATTACATTCGAAAGGTTAGGTTGCCTTAGGCTAGGATATATAGCGTTATACACGTATATAATGTTACCACATAGAAGTAGGGGCCAACGAGCCAGGAATGTTGTAAAATATTACATCCGAGATGTTATGTTACCTTAGGCTAGCATATATAGCGTTATAGACGTATGTAATGTTCCCACCGAGATGTAGGGGCCGACCCGCCAGGAATGTTGGGAAATATTACATTCGACATGTTAAGTTGTATTAGGTTAGGATATATAACATTGTAGACGTATATACAGTTCCCACCGAGAAGTAGGGGCCGACACGCCAGGAATGTTGTAAAACATTACATCCGAGGTGTTAGGTTCCATTAGGTTAGGATATACAACGTTATAGACGTATATAATGTTCCCACCGAGAAGTAGGTGCCGACGCGCCAGGAATGCTGTAAAATATTACATCCGAGATGTTAGAATTGCCTTAGGCAAGGATATAAAATGTTATAGACGTATATAATGTTCCCACCGAGAAGTAGGGGCCGGTGCACCACGAATGTAGTAAAATATTACATCCGAGATGTTAGGTTGCCTTAGACTAGGATATATAACGTTATAGACGTATATAATGTTCCCACCGAGAAGTAGGTGCCGACGCGCCAGGAATGCTGTAAAATATTACATCCGAGATGTTAGGATTGCCTTAGGCAAGGATATATAGCGTTATAGACGTATATAATGTTCCCACCGAGAAGTAGGGGCCGAAGTGACGGGAATGTTGTAAAATATTACATTCGACATGTTAGTTTGCCTTAGGCTAGGATATATAGCGTTATAGACGTATATAATGTTCCCCCCGAGAAGTAGGGGCCGACGTGCCAGGAATGTAGTAAAATATTACATTCGAGATGTTAGGTTGCCTTAGGTTAGGATATATAACGTTATTTACCAATATAATATTCCCACCGAGAAATAGGGGCCGACGCCCCAGGAATGTTGTAAAATATTACGCTCGACAAGTTAGGTTGCCTTAGGCTAGGATATATAGCGTTAAAGACGTATATAATGTTCCCACCGAGAAATAGGGGCCGACTCGCCAGGAATGTTGTAAAATATTACATCCGAGATGTTAGGTTCCCTTAGGTTAGGATATATAACGTTATAGACGTATATAATGTTCCCACTGAGAAGTAGGGGCCAACGAGCCAGGAATGTGGTAAAATATTACATTCGACATGTTAAGTTGTCTTAGGTTAGGATATATAACATTATAGACGTATATACAGTTCCCACCGAGAAGTAGTTGCCGACGCGCCAGGAATATTGTAAAATATTACATTCGATATGTTAGTTTGCCTTAGGCTAGGATATATAGCGTTATAGACGTATATAATGTTCCCACCGAGAAGTAGGGGCCGACGTGCCAGGAATGTAGTAAAATATTTCATCCGAGATGTTAGGTTGCCTTAGGTTAGGATATATAACGTTATAGACGTATATAATGTTCCACCCGAGAAGTAGGGGCCGACGCGCCAGGAATGCTGTAAAATATTACATTCGACATGTTAGGATTGCCTTAGGCTAGGATATATAACGTTATAGACGTATATGATATTCCCACCGAGAACTACGGGCCTACACGCCAGGAATGTTATCAAATATTACTTCCGAGATGTTAGGTTCCCTTAGGTTAGGATATATAACGTTATAGGCGTATATAATGTTCCCACCGAGATGTATGGGCCGACGAGCCAGGAATGTTGTAAAATATTACGCTCGACATGTTAGGTTGCCTTAGGCTAGGATATATAACGTTATAGACGTATATGATATTCCCACCGAGAACTACGGGCCTACACGCCAGGAATGTTATCAAATATTACTTCCGAGATGTTAGGTTCCCTTAGGTTAGGATATATAACGTTATAGGCGTATATAATGTTCCCACCGAGATGTATGGGCCGACGAGCCAGGAATGTTGTAAAATATTACGCTCGACATGTTAGGTTGCCTTAGGCTAGAATATATAGCGTTATAGACGTATATAATGTTCCCACCGAGAAGTAGGGGCCGACGTGCCAGGAATGTAGTAAAATATTACATACGAGATGTTAGGTTGCCTTAGGTTCGGATATATAACGTTATAGACGTATATAATGTTCCACCCGAGAAGTAGGGGCCGACGCGCCGGGAATGCTGTAAAATATTACATTCGACATGTTAGGATTGCCTTAGGCTAGGATATATAACGTTATAGACGTATATGATATTCCCACCGAGAACTACGGGCCTACACGCGAGGAACGTTATCAAATATTACTTCCAAGATGTTAGGTTCCCTTAGGTTAGGATATATAACGTTATAGACGTATATAATGTTCCCACCGAGAAGTAGGGGCCGACGAGCCAGGAATGTTGTAAAATATTACGCTCGACATGTTAGGTTGCCTTAGGCTATGATATATAGCGATATAGACGTATATAATATTCCCACCGAGAAGTGGGGGCCGGCGCGCCAGGAATGTAGTAGAATATTACATCCGAGATGTTAGGTTGCCTTAGGCTAGGATATGTAAAGTTATAGACGTATATAATGTTCCCACCGAGAAATAGGTGCCGGCGCGCCAGGAATGTTGTAAAATATTACATCCGAGATGTTAGGATTACCTTAGGCTAGGATATATAACGTTATAGACGTATATGATGTTCCCACCGAGAAGTAGGTGCCGAAGTGACGGGAATGTTGTAAAATATTACATTCGACATGTTAGTTTGCCTTAGGCTAGGATATATAGCGTTATAGACTTATATAATGTTCCCACCGAGAAGTAGTGGCCGACGTGCCAGGAACGTAGTAAAATATTACATCCGAGATGTTAGGTTGCCTTAGGTTAGGATATATAACATTATTGACTTATATACTGTTCCCACCGAGAAGTAGATGCCGACGCGCCAGGAATGTTGTAAAATATTACATTCGACATGTTAGGTCACCTTAGGCTAGGATATATAACGTTATAGACTTATATAATGTTCCCACCGAGAAGTACGGGCTGACACACCTGGAATGTTGTCAACTATTACATCCGAGATGTTAGTTTGCCTTTGGATAGGATATATATCGTTATAGACGTATACAAAGTTTCCACCGAGAAGTAAGGACCGACATGCCAGGAATGTTGTAAAAGTTTACACCCGAGATGTTAGGTTCCCTTAGGTTAGGATATGCAACGTTATAGACGTATAGTATGTTCCCACCGAGATGTAGGGACCGACATGCCAGGAATGTTGTAAAATATTACATCCGAGATGTTAGGTTGCTTTAGGTTAGGATATATATCGTTATAGACGTATATAATGTTCCTACCGAGACTTGGGGACCGACATGCCAGGAATCTTGTAAAATATTACATCCCAGATGTTAGGTTGCTTTAGCTTAGGATATACAACGTTATAGACGTATATAATGTCCCCATCGAGAAGCAGGCGACGACACGCCAGGAATGTTGTAAAATATTACATCCCAGATGTTAGCTTGCGTTAGGTTAGGATATACAACCTTATAGACGTATATAATGTCCCCATCGAGAAGCAGGAGGCGACACGCCAGGAATGTTGTAAAATATTACATTCGACATGTTAGGTCGCCTTAGGCTACGATATATAACGTTATAGACGTATATAATGTTCCCAACGAGATGTACGGGCGGACACGCCAGGAATGTTGTCAACTATTACATCCGAGATGTTAGGTTGCCCTAGGTTAGGATATATATCGTTATAGACGTATACAACGTTTCCACCGAGAAGTAGGGACCGACATGCCAGGAATCTTGTAAAATATTACATCCGAGATGTTAGGCTGCCTTATGTTAGGATATAGAAGGTTATAGATGTATATAATGTCCCCATCGAGAAGTAGGCGACCACACGCCAGGAATGTTGTAAAATATTACATTCGACATGCTAGGTTGCCTTAGGCTAGGATATATAACGTTATAGACGTATATAATGTTCCCACCGAAAAATAGGGGCCGACGCGTCAGGAATGTTGTAAAAGTTTACACCCGAGATGTTAGGTTCCCTTAGGTTAGGATATGCAACGTTATAGACGTATAGTATGTTCCCACCGAGATGTAGGGACCGACATGCCAGGAATGTTGTAAAATATTACATCCGAGATGTTAGGTTGCTTTAGGTTAGGATATATATCGTTATAGACGTATATAATGTTCCTACCGAGACGTGGGGACCGACATGTCAGGAATCTTGTAAAATATTACATCCCAGATGTTAGGTTGCTTTAGGTTAGGATATACAACGTTATAGACGTATAGAATGTTCCCACCGATATGTAGGGACCGACATGCCAGGAATGTTTTAAAATATTACATCCGAAATGTTAGGTTGCTTTAGGTTAGGATATATATCGTTATAGACGTATATAATGTTCCTACCGAGACTTGGGGACCGACATGCCAGGAATCTTGTAAAATATTACATCCCAGATGTTAGGTTGCTTTAGGTTAGGATATACAACGTTATAGACGTATATAATGTCCCCATCGAGAAGCAGGCGACGACACGCCAGGAATGTTGTAAAATATTACATACGACATGTTAGGTGGCCTTAGGCTAGGATATATAACGTTATAGACGTATATAATGTTCCCACCGTGAAGTACGGGCGGACACGCCAAGAATGTTGTAAAATATTACATCCGAGATGTTAGGTTGCCTTAGGTTAAGATATACAACGTTATAGACGCATAGAATGATTCCACCGAGATGTAGGGACCGACATGCCAGGAATGTTGTCAAATATTACATCCCAGATGTTAGGTTGCTTTAGGTTAGGATATACAACGTTATAGACGTATATAATGTCCCCATCGAGAAGCAGGCGACGACACGCCAGGAATTTTGTAAAATATTACATACGACATGTTAGGTGGCCTTAGGCTAGGATATATAACGTTATAGACGTATATAATGTTCCCACCGTGAAGTACGGGCGGACACGCCAGGAATGTTGTCAACTATTACATCCGAGATGTTAGGTTGCCTTAGGTTAGGATATATAACGTTATAGACGTATATAATGTCGCCATCCAGAAGTAGGCGACGACACGCCCGGAATGTTGTAAAATATTACATCCCAGATGTTAGGTTGCGTTAGGTTAGGATATACAACATTTCAGACGTATATAATGTCCCCATCGAGAAGCAGGAGACGACACGCCAGGAATGTTGTAAAATATTACATTCGACATGTTAGGTTGCCTTAGGCTAGGATATATAACGTTATAGACGCATATAATGTTCCCACCGAGAAGTACGGCCTGACACGCCTGGAATGTTGTCAACTATTACATCCGAGATGTGAGTTTGCCTTTGGTTAGGATATATTTCGTTATAGTCGTATACAAAGTTTCCACCGAGAAGTAGGGACCGACATGCCAGGAATGTTGTAAAATATTACATCCCAGATGTTAGGTTGCTTTAGGTTAGGATATAGAACGTTATAGACGTATATGATGTTCCCACCGAGAAGTACGGGCTAACACGCCAGGAATGTTTTCAAATATTACACCCGAGATGTAAGGTTCCCTTAGGTTAGGATATATAACGTTATAGACGTATATAATGTCCCCATCCAGAAGTAGGCGACGACACGACAGGAATATTACATCCCAGATGTTAGGTTGCCTTAGGTTAGGATATACAATGTTATAGATGTATATAATGTCCCCATCGAGAAGCAGGCGACGACACGCCAGGAATGTTGTAAAATATTACATACGACATGTTCGGTTGCCTTAGGCTAGGATATATAACGTTATAGACGTATACAATGTTCTCACCGAGAAGAACGGGCCTACACTCCAGGCATGTTGTCAACTATTACATCCGAGATGTTAGGTTGTCTTAGGTTAGGATATATATCGTTATAGACGTATATAGTGGTCCCACAGAGCCGTAGGAACCGACATGCCAGGAATGTTGTAAAATATTACATCCCAGATGTTAGGTTGCGTTAGGTAAGGATATACAACGTTACGGACGTATATAATGTCCCCATCGAGAAGCAGGCGACGACACGCCAGAATGTTGTAAAATATTACATCCGAGATGTTAGGTAGCCTTAGGCTAGGATATATATCGTTATAGACGTATACAATGTTCCCACCGAGAAGTAGGGACCGACATGCCAAGAATGTTGTAAAATATTACATTCGAGATGTTAGGTTGCGTTAGGTTAGGATATACAACGTTATAGACGTATATAATGTCCCCATCGAGAAGCAGGCGACAACACGCCAGAATGTTGTAAAATATTACATCCGAGATGTTAGGTTGCCTTAGGTTAGGATATACAATGTTATAGATGTATATAATGTCCCAATCGAGAAGTAGGCGACCACACGCCAGGAATATTACATCCCAGATGTTATATTGCGTTAGGTTAGGATATACAACGTTACAGACTTATATAATGTCCCCACCGAGAAGCAGGCGACGACGTGCCAGGAATGTTGTAAAATATTACATCCCAGATGTTAGGTTCCCATAGGTTAGGATATATAACGTTATAGACGTATATAATGTCCCCATCCAGAAGTAGGCGACGACACGCCAGGAATATTATATCCCAGATGTTAGGTTGCGTTAGGTTAGGATATACAACGTTATAGACGTATATAGTGTTCCCATTGAGAAGCAGGCGACGACACGCCAGGAATGTTGTAAAATATTACATACGATATGTTAGGTGGCCTTAGGCTAGGATATATAACGTTATAGACGTATACAATGTTCTCACCGAGAAGAACGGGCCTACACTCCAGGAATGTTGTCAACTATTACATCCGAGATGTTAGGTTGTCTTAGGTTAGGATATATATCGTTATAGACGTATATAGTGGTCCCACCGAGATGTAGGGACCGACATGCCAGGAATGTTGTAAAATATTACATCCGAGATGTTAGGTTGCTTTAGGTTAGGATATATATCGTTATAGACGTATATAATGTTCCTACCGAGACTTGGGGACCGACATGTCAGGAATCTTGTAAAATATTACATCCCAGATGTTAGGTTGCTTTAGGTTAGGATATACAACGTTATAGACGTATAGAATGTTCCCACCGAGATGTAGGGACCGACATGCCAGGAATGTTGTAAAATATCACATCCGAAATGTTAGGTTGCTTTAGGTTAGGATATATATCGTTATAGACGTATATAATGTTCCTACCGAGACTTGGGGACCGACATGCCAGGAATCTTGTAAAATATTACATCCCAGATGTTAGGTTGCTTTAGGTTAGGATATACAACGTTATAGACGTATATAATGTCCCCATCGAGAAGCAGGCGACGACACGCCAGGAATGTTGTAAAATATTACATACGACATGTTAGGTGGCCTTAGCCTAGGATATATAACGTTATAGACGTATATAATGTTCCCACCGTGAAGTACGGGCGGACACGCCAGGAATGTTGTCAACTATTACATCCGAGATGTTAGGTTGCCTTAGGTTAGGATATATAACGTTATAGACGTATATAATGTCCCCATCCAGAAGTAGGCGACGACACGCACGGAATGTTGTAAAATATTACATCCCAGATGTTAGGTTGCGTTAGGTTAGGATATACAACATTACAAACGTATATAATGTCCCCATCGAGAAGCAGGAGACGACACGCCAGGAATGATGTAAAATATTACATTCGATATATTAGGTCGCCTAAGGCTAGGATATATAACGTTATAGACGTATACAATGTTCTCGCCGAGAAGTACGGGCCTACACGCCAGGAATGTTGTCAACTATTACATCCGAGATGTTAGGTTGTCTTAGGTTAGGATATATATCGTTATAGACGTATATAGTGGTCCCACAGAGCCGTAGGGACCGACATGCGAGGAATGTTGTAAAATATTACATCCCTGATGTTAGGTTGCGTTAGGTAAGGATATTCAACGTTATAGATGTAAATAATGTCCCCATCGAGAAGCAGGCGACGACACGGCAGGAATGTTGTAAAATATTACACCCGAGATGTTAGGTTCCCTTAGGTTAGGATATATAACGTTATAGACGTATATAATGTCCCCATCCAGAAGTAGGCGACGACACGCCAGGAATATTACATACCAGATGTTAGGTTGCGTTAGGTTAGGATATACAACGTTATAGACGTATATAATGTTCCCATTGAGAAGCAGGCGATGACACGCCAAGAATGATGTAAAATATTACATTCGATATATTGGGTCGCCTTAGGCTAGGATATATAGCGTTATAGACGTATACAATGTTCTCACCGAGAAGTACGAGCCTACATGCTAGGAATGTTGTCAACTATTACATCCGAGATGTTAGGTTGTCTTAGGTTAGGATATATCACGTTATAGACGTATATAGTGGTCCCACAGAGCCGTAGGGACCGAAATGCCAGGAATGTTGTAAAATATTACATCCCCGATGTTAGGTTCCCTTAGGTTAGGATATATAACGTTATAGACGTATATAATGTTCCCACCGAAAAATAGGAGCCGACGCGCCAGGAATGTTGTAAAATATTACATCCGAGATGTTAGGTTGCCTTAGGCTAGGATATATATCGCTATAGACGTATATGATGTTTCCACCGAGAAGTACGGGCAAACACGCCAGGAATGTTTTCAAATATTACACCCGAGATGTTATGTTCCCTTAGGTTAGGATATATAACGTTATAGACGTATATAACGTCCCCATCCAGAAGTAGGCGACGACACGCCAGGAATATTACATCCCAGATGTTAGGTTGCGTTAGGTTAGGATATACAACGTTATAGACGTATATAATGTTCCCATCAAGAAGCAGCCGACGCCACGCCAGAATGTTGTAAAATATTACATCCGAGATGTTAGGTAGCCTTAGGGTAGGATATATATCGTTATAGACGTATACAATGTTCCCACCGAGAAGTAGGGACCGACATGCCAAGAATGTTGTAAAATATTACATCCGAGATGTTAGGTTGCCTTAGGTTAGGATATACAACGTTATAGATGTATATAATGTCTCCATCGAGAAGCAGGCGACGCCACGCCAGGAATGTTGTAAAATATTACATCCGAGATGTTAGGTTGTGTTAGGTTAGGATATACAACGTTATAGACGTATATGATGTCCCCATCGGGAAGCACGCGACGACACTCCATGAATGTTATAAAATATTACATTCGACATGTTAGGTTGCCTTAGGCTAGGATATATAACGTTATAGACGTATATAATGTCCCCATCCAGAAGTAGGCGACGACACGCCAGGAATATTACATACCAGATGTTAAGTTGCGTTAGGTTAGGGTATACAACGTTATAGACGTATATAATGTCCCCATCGAGAAGCAGGCGACGACACGCCAGAATGTTGTAAAATATTACATCCGAGATGTTACGTTGCCTTAGGCTAGGGTATATATCGTTATAGACGTATACAATGTTCCCACAGAGAAGTAGGGACCGAAATGCCAGGAATGTTGTCAAATATTACATCCGAGATGTTAGGTTGCCTTAGGCTAGGACATATAACGTTATAGACGTATATAATGTTACCACCGAGAACTACGGGCCGACACGTCAGGAATGATGTAAAATATTACATTCGACATGTTAGGTCGCCTTAGGCTAGGATATATAACGTTATAGACGTATATAATGCTCCCACCGAGAAGTACGGGCCTACACGCCAGGAATGTTGTCAACTACTACATCCGAGATGTTAGGTTTCCTTAGGTTAGGATATATATCGTTAGAGACGTATATAATGATCCCACCGAGACGTAGGGACCGACACGCCAGGAATATTGTAAAACATTACATCCCAAATGTTAGGTTGCGTTAGGTTAGGATATACAACGTTATAGACGTATATAATGTCCCCATCGGGAAGCAGGCGACGACACGCCAGAATGTTGTCAACTATTACATCCGAGATGTTAGGTTGCCTTAGGTTGGGATATATAACGTTATAGACGTATATAATGTCCCTATCCAGAAGTAGGCGACGACACGACAGGAGTATTACATCCCAGATGTTATATTGCGTTAGGTTAGGATATACAACGTTACAGACTTATATAATGTCCCCATCGAGAAGCAGGCGACGACGTGCCAGGAATGTTGTAAAATATTACATCCCAGATGTTAGGTTCCCATAGGTTAGGATATATAACGTTATAGACGTATATAATGTCCCCATCCAGAAGTAGGCGACGACACGCCAGGAATATTATATCCCAGATGTTAGGTTGCGTTAGGTTAGGATATACAACGTTATAGACGTATATAGTGTTCCCATTGAGAAGCAGGCGACGACACGCCAGGAATGTTGTAAGATATTACATACGACAGGTTAGGTGGCCTTAGGCTAGGATATATAACGTTATAGACGTATACAATGTTCTCACCGAGAAGAACGGGCCTACACTCCAGGAATGTTGTCAACTATTACATCCGAGATGTTAGGTTGTCTTAGGTTAGGATATATATCGTTATAGACGTATATAGTGGTCCCACCGAGATGTAGGGACCGACATGCCAGGAATGTTGTAAAATATTACATCCGAGATGTTAGGTTGCTTTAGGTAAGGATATACAACGTTATAGACGTATATAATGTCCCCATCGAGAAGCAGGCGACAACACGCCAGAATGTTGTAAAATATTACATCCGAGATGTTAGGTTGCCTTAGGTTAGGATATACAATGTTATAGATGTATATAATGTCCCAATCGAGAAGTAGGCGACCACACGCCAGGAATGTTGTAAAATATTACATTCGACATGTTAGGTTGCCTTAGGCTAGGATATATAACGTTATAGACGTATATAATGTTCCCACCGAAAAATAGGGGCCGACGTGTCAGGAATGTTGTAAAATATCACATCCGAAATGTTAGGTTGCTTTAGGTTAGGATATATAACGTTATAGACGTATATAATATTCCCACCGAAAAATAGGAGCCGACGCGCCAGGAATGTTGTAAAATATTACACCCGAGATGTTAGGTTGCCTTAGGCTAGGATATATATCGCTATAGACGTATATGATGTTCCCACCGAGAAGTACGGGCTAACACGCCAGGAATGTTTTCAAATATTACACCCGAGATGTTAGGTTGCCTTAGGTTAGGATATATAACGTTATAGACGTATATAATGTCCCCATCCAGAAGTAGGCGACGACACGCCAGGAATATTACATCTCAGATGTTAGGTTGCGTTAGGTTAGGATATACAGCGTTATAGACGTATCTTATGTCCCGATCGAGAAGCAGGCGACGACACGCCAGGAATATTGCAAAATATTACATTCGACATGCTAGGTCGCCTTAGGCTAGGATATATAACGTTATAGACGTATATAATGTTCCCACCGAGAAATACGGGCGGACACGCCAGGAATGTTGTCCACTATTACATCCGAGATGTTAGGTTGCCCTAGGTTAGGATATTTATCGTTATAGACGTATACAATGTTTCCCCCGAGAAGTAGGGACCGACATGCCAGGAATGTTGTAAAATATTACATCCGAGATGTTAGGCAGCCTTAGGTTGGGATATACAAGGTTATAGATGTATATAATGTCCCCATCGAGAAGTAGGCGACGACACGCCAGGAATGTTGTAAAATATTACATTCGCCATGTTTGCTTGCCCTAGACTAGGATATATAACGTTATAGACGTATATAATGTTCCCACCGAGATGTAGGGACCGACATGCCAGGAATGTTGTAAAATATTACATCCGAGATGTTAGGTTGCTTTAGGTTAGGATATATATCGTTATAGACGTATATAATGTTCCTACCGAGACTTGGGGACCGACATGCCAGGAATCTTGTAAAATATTACATCCCAGATGTTAGGTTCCCTTAGGTAAGGATATATAACGTTATAGACGTATATAATGTCCCCATTCAGAAGTAGGCGACGACACGCCAGGAATTTTACATCCCAGATGTTAGGTTGCGTTAGGTTAGGATATACAACGTTATAGACGTATATAATGCTCCCATTGAGAAGCAGGCGATGACACGCCAGGAATGATGTAAAATATTACATTCGATATATTAGGTCGCCTTAGGCTAGGATATATAACGTTATAGACGTATACAATGTTCTCACCGAGAAGTACGGGCCTACACGCCAGGAATGTTGGCAACTATTACATCCGAGATGTTAGGTTGTCTTAGGTTAGGATATATATCGTTATGGACGTATATAGTGGTCCCACAGAGCCGTAGGTACCAACATGCCAGGAATGTTGTAAAATATTACATCCCAGATGTTAGGTTGCGTTAGGTTAGGATGTACAACGTTATAGACGTACATAATGTCCCCATCGAGAAGCAGGCGACGTAACGCCAGAATGTTGTAAAATATTACATCCGATATGTTAGGTTGCCTTAGGCTAGGATATATATCGTTATAGACGTATACAATGTTCCCACCGAGAAGTAGGGACCGACATGCCAAGAATGTTGTAAAATATTACATCCGAGATGTTAGGTTGCCTTAGGTTAAGATATACAACGTTATAAATGTATATAATGTCCCCATCGAGAAGCAGGCGACGACACGCCAGGAATGCTGTAAAATATCACATCCGAGATGTTAGGTTGCCTTAGGCTAGGACATATATCGTTATAGACGTATACAATGTTCCCACAGAGAAGTAGGGACCGACATGCCAGGAATGTTGTAAAATATTACAGTCGAGATGTTAGGTTGCCTTAGGTTAGCATATACAACGTTATAGATGTATATAATGTCCCCATCGAGAAGTACGGGCAAACACGCCAGGAATGTGTTCAAATATTACACCCGAGATGTTAAGTTCCCTTAGGTTAGGTTATATAACGTTATAGACGTATATAATGTCCCCATCCAGAAGTAGGCGACGACACGCCAGGAATATTACATCCCAGATGTTAGGTTGCGTTAGGTTAGGATATACAACGTTATAGACGTATATAATGTTCCCATCAAGAAGCAGCCGACGCCACGCCAGAATGTTGTAAAATATTACATCCGAGATGTTAGGTAGCCTTAGGGTAGGATATATATCGTTATAGACGTATACAATGTTCCCACCGAGAAGTAGGGACCGACATGCCAAGAATGTTGTAAAATATTACATCCGAGATGTTAGGTTGCCTTAGGTTAGGATATACAACGTTATAGATGTATATAATGTCTCCATCGAGAAGCAGGCGACGCCACGCCAGGAATGTTGTAAAATATTACATCCGAGATGTTAGGTTGTGTTAGGTTAGGATATACAACGTTATAGACGTATATGATGTCCCCATCGGGAAGCACGCGACGACACTCCATGAATGTTATAAAATATTACATTCGACATGTTAGGTTGCCTTAGGCTAGGATATATAACGTTATAGACGTATACAATGTTCCCACCGAGAAGTACGGGCCTACACGCCAGGAATGTTGTCAACTATTACATCCGAGATGTTAGGTTGCCTTAGGTTAGGATATACAACGTTATAGACGTATATAATGTCCCCATCGAGAAGTAGGCGACGACATGCCAGGAATGATGTAAAATATTACATCCCAGATGTTAGGTTGCGTTAGGTTGGGATATACAATTTTATAGTTGTATATAATGTCCCCATCGAGAAGTAGGCGACGACACGCCAGGAATGTTGTAAAATATTACACCCGAGATGTTAGGTTCCCTTAGGTTAGGATATATAACGTTATAGACGTATATAATGTCCCCATCCAGAAGTAGGCGACGACACGCCAGGAATATTACATACCAGATGTTAAGTTGCGTTAGGTTAGGGTATACAACGTTATAGACGTATATAATGTCCCCATCGAGAAGCAGGCGACGACACGCCAGAATGTTGTAAAATATTACATCCGAGATGTTACGTTGCCTTAGGCTAGGGTATATATCGTTATAGACGTATACAATGTTCCCACAGAGAAGTAGGGACCGAAATGCCAGGAATGTTGTCAAATATTACATCCGAGATGTTAGGTTGCCTTAGGCTAGGACATATAACGTTATAGACGTATATAATGTTACCACCGAGAACTACGGGCCGACACGTCAGGAATGATGTAAAATATTACATTCGACATGTTAGGTCGCCTTAGGCTAGGATATATAACGTTATAGACGTATATAATGCTCCCACCGAGAAGTACGGGCCTACACGCCAGGAATGTTGTCAACTACTACATCCGAGATGTTAGGTTTCCTTAGGTTAGGATATATATCGTTAGAGACGTATATAATGATCCCACCGAGACGTAGGGACCGACACGCCAGGAATATTGTAAAACATTACATCCCAAATGTTAGGTTGCGTTAGGTTAGGATATACAACGTTATAGACGTATATAATGTCCCCATCGGGAAGCAGGCGACGACACGCCAGAATGTTGTCAACTATTACATCCGAGATGTTAGGTTGCCTTAGGTTGGGATATATAACGTTATAGACGTATATAATGTCCCTATCCAGAAGTAGGCGACGACACGACAGGAGTATTACATCCCAGATGTTATATTGCGTTAGGTTAGGATATACAACGTTACAGACTTATATAATGTCCCCATCGAGAAGCAGGCGACGACGTGCCAGGAATGTTGTAAAATATTACATCCCAGATGTTAGGTTCCCATAGGTTAGGATATATAACGTTATAGACGTATATAATGTCCCCATCCAGAAGTAGGCGACGACACGCCAGGAATATTATATCCCAGATGTTAGGTTGCTTTAGGTAAGGATATACAACGTTATAGACGTATATAATGTCCCCATCGAGAAGCAGGCGACAACACGCCAGAATGTTGTAAAATATTACATCCGAGATGTTAGGTTGCCTTAGGTTAGGATATACAATGTTATAGATGTATATAATGTCCCAATCGAGAAGTAGGCGACCACACGCCAGGAATGTTGTAAAATATTACATTCGACATGTTAGGTTGCCTTAGGCTAGGATATATAACGTTATAGACGTATATAATGTTCCCACCGAAAAATAGGGGCCGACGTGTCAGGAATGTTGTAAAATATCACATCCGAAATGTTAGGTTGCTTTAGGTTAGGATATATAACGTTATAGACGTATATAATATTCCCACCGAAAAATAGGAGCCGACGCGCCAGGAATGTTGTAAAATATTACACCCGAGATGTTAGGTTGCCTTAGGCTAGGATATATATCGCTATAGACGTATATGATGTTCCCACCGAGAAATACGGGCGGACACGCCAGGAATGTTGTCCACTATTACATCCGAGATGTTAGGTTGCCCTAGGTTAGGATATTTATCGTTATAGACGTATACAATGTTTCCCCCGAGAAGTAGGGACCGACATGCCAGGAATGTTGTAAAATATTACATCCGAGATGTTAGGCAGCCTTAGGTTGGGATATACAAGGTTATAGATGTATATAATGTCCCCATCGAGAAGTAGGCGACGACACGCCAGGAATGTTGTAAAATATTACATTCGCCATGTTTGCTTGCCCTAGACTAGGATATATAACGTTATAGACGTATATAATGTTCCTACCGAGACTTGGGGACCGACATGCCAGGAATCTTGTAAAATATTACATCCCAGATGTTAGGTTCCCTTAGGTAAGGATATATAACGTTATAGACGTATATAATGTCCCCATTCAGAAGTAGGCGACGACACGCCAGGAATTTTACATCCCAGATGTTAGGTTGCGTTAGGTTAGGATATACAACGTTATAGACGTATATAATGCTCCCATTGAGAAGCAGGCGATGACACGCCAGGAATGATGTAAAATATTACATTCGATATATTAGGTCGCCTTAGGCTAGGATATATAACGTTATAGACGTATACAATGTTCTCACCGAGAAGTACGGGCCTACACGCCAGGAATGTTGGCAACTATTACATCCGAGATGTTAGGTTGTCTTAGGTTAGGATATATATCGTTATGGACGTATATAGTGGTCCCACAGAGCCGTAGGTACCAACATGCCAGGAATGTTGTAAAATATTACATCCCAGATGTTAGGTTGCGTTAGGTTAGGATGTACAACGTTATAGACGTACATAATGTCCCCATCGAGAAGCAGGCGACGTAACGCCAGAATGTTGTAAAATATTACATCCGATATGTTAGGTTGCCTTAGGCTAGGATATATATCGTTATAGACGTATACAATGTTCCCACCGAGAAGTAGGGACCGACATGCCAAGAATGTTGTAAAATATTACATCCGAGATGTTAGGTTGCCTTAGGTTAAGATATACAACGTTATAAATGTATATAATGTCCCCATCGAGAAGCAGGCGACGACACGCCAGGAATGCTGTAAAATATCACATCCGAGATGTTAGGTTGCCTTAGGCTAGGACATATATCGTTATAGACGTATACAATGTTCCCACAGAGAAGTAGGGACCGACATGCCAGGAATGTTGTAAAATATTACAGTCGAGATGTTAGGTTGCCTTAGGTTAGCATATACAACGTTATAGATGTATATAATGTCCCCATCGAGAAGTACGGGCAAACACGCCAGGAATGTGTTCAAATATTACACCCGAGATGTTAAGTTCCCTTAGGTTAGGTTATATAACGTTATAGACGTATATAATGTCCACATCCAGAAGTA
The DNA here is from genome assembly GCA_963969225.1 of Xylocopa violacea. Lineage (NCBI taxonomy): Eukaryota > Metazoa > Arthropoda > Insecta > Hymenoptera > Apidae > Xylocopa > Xylocopa violacea. The sequence continues at coordinate 56,284,135 of CAXAJV010000001.1, forward strand.
GGCGACGACACGCCAGGAATATTATATCCCAGATGTTCGGTTGCGTTAGTTTAGGATATACAACGTTATAGACGTATATAGTGTTCCCATTGAGAAGCAGGCGATGACACGCCAGGAATGATGTAAAATATTACATTCGATATATTAGGTCGCCTTAGGCTAGGATATATAACGTTATAGACGTATACAATGTTCTCGCCGAGAAGTACGGGCCTACACGCCAGGAATGTTGTCAACTATTACATCCGAGATGTTAGGTTGTCTTAGGTTAGGATATATATCGTTATAGACGTATATAGTGGTCCCACAGAGCCGTAGGGACCGACATGCGAGGAATGTTGTAAAATATTACATCCCAGATGTTAGGTTGCGTTAGGTAAGGATATACAACGTTACGGACGTATATAATGTCCCCATCGAGAAGCAGGCGACGACACGCCAGAATGTTGTAAAATATTACATCCGAGATGTTAGGTTGCCTTAGGTTAGGATATACAACGTTATAGACGCATAGAATGATCCTACCGAGATGTAGGGACCGACATGCCAGGAATGTTGTCAAATATTACATCCGAGATGTTAGGTTGCCTTAGGCTAGGATATATAACGTTATAGACGTATATAATGTTACCACCGAGAACTACGGGCCGACACGTCAGGAATGATGTAAAATATTACATTCGACATGTTAGTTTTCCTTAGGTTAGGATATATATCGTTATAGACGTATATAATGATCCCACCGAGACGTAGGGACCGACATGCCAGGAATACTGTAAAATATTACATCCCAAATGTTAGGTTGCGTTAGGTAGGATATACAACGTTATAGACGTATATAATGTCCCCATCGAGAAGCAGGCGACGACACGCCAGAATGTTGTAAAATATTACATCCGAGATGTTAGATTGCCTTAGGTTAGGATAAACAACGTTATAGACTTATATAATGTCCCCATCGAGAAGCAGGCGACGACTTGCCAGGAATGTTGTAAAATATTACATCCCAGATGTTAGGCTCCCTTAGGTTAGGATATATAACGTTATAGACGTATATAATGTTCCCACCGAAAAATAGGAGCCGACGCGCCAGGAATGTTGTAAAATATTACATCCGAGATGTTAGGTTGCCTTAGGCTAGGATATATATCGCTATAGACGTATATGATGTTTCCACCGAGAAGTACGGGCAAACACGCCAGGAATGCTTTCAAATATTACACCCGAGATGTTATGTTCCCTTAGGTTAGGATATATAACGTTATAGACGTATATAATGTCCCCATCCAGAAGTAGGCGACGACACGCCAGGAATATTACATCCCAGATGTTAGGTTGCGTTAGGTTAGGATATACAACGTTATAGACGTATATAATGTTCCCATCAAGAAGCAGCCGACGCCACGCCAGAATGTTGTAAAATATTACATCCGAGATGTTAGGTAGCCTTAGGGTAGGATATATATCGTTATAGACGTATACAATGTTCCCACCGAGAAGTAGGGACCGACATGCCAAGAATGTTGTAAAATATTACATCCGAGATGTTAGGTTGCCTTAGGTTAGGATATACAACGTTATAGATGTATATAATGTCTCCATCGAGAAGCAGGCGACGCCACGCCAGGAATGTTGTAAAATATTACATCCGAGATGTTAGGTTGTGTTAGGTTAGGATATACAACGTTATAGACGTATATGATGTCCCCATCGAGAAGCACGCGACGACACTCCATGAATGTTATAAAATATTACATTCGACATGTTAGGTTGCCTTAGGCTAGGATATATAACGTTATAGACGTATACAATGTTCCCACAGAGAAGTATGGACCGACATGCCAGGAATGTTGTAAAATATTACAGTCGAGATGTTAGGTTGCCTTAGGTTAGCATATTCAACGTTATAGATGTATATAATGTCCCCATCGAGAAGCAGGCGATGACACGCCAGGAATGATGTGAAATATTACATTCGATATATTGGGTCGCCTTAGGCTAGGATATATAGCGTTATAGACGTATACAATGTTCTCACCGAGAAGTACGGGCCTACATGCTAGGAATGTTGTCAACTATTACATCCGAGATGTTAGGTTGTCTTAGGTTAGGATATATCACGTTATAGACGTATATAGTGGTCCCACAGAGCCGTAGGAACCGAAATGCCAGGAATGTTGTAAAATATTACATTCGACATGTTAGGTTGCCTTAGGCTAGGATATATAACGTTATAGACGTATACAATGTTCCCACAGAGAAGTAGGGACCGAAATGCCAGGAATGTTGTCAAATATTACATCCGAGATGTTAGATTGCCTTAGGCTAGGATACATAACGTTATAGACGTATATAATGTTCCCATCGAGAAGCAGGCGACGACACGCCAGGAATGATGTAAAATATTACATTCGATATGTTAGGTCGCCTTAGGCTAGGATATATAACGTTATAGACGTATACACTGTTCCCACAGAGAAGTACGGGCCTACACGCCAGGAATGTTGTCAACTATTACATCCGAGGTGTTAGGTTGCCTTGGGTTAGGATATATATCGTTATAGACGTATATAATGTTCCCACCGAAACGTAGGCACCGACATGCAAGGAATGTTGTAAAATATTACATCCCAAATGTTAGGTTGCGATAGGTTAGGATATACAACGTTATAGAAGTGTATAATCTCCCCATCGAGAAGCAGGCGACGAAACGCCAGAATGTTGTAAAATATTACATCCGAGATGTTAGGTTGCCTTAGGTTAGGATATACAACGTTATAGATGTATATAATGACCCTATCCAGAAGTAGGCGACGACACTCCAGGAATGTTGTAAAATATTACATCCCAGATGTTAGGTTGCGTTAGGTTTGGATACACAACGTTATAGACGTATATAATGTTCCCACGGAAAAATAGGGGCCGACGCGTCAGGAATGTTGTAAAATATTACACCCGAGATGTTAGGTTCCCTTAGGTTAGGATATACAACGTTATAGACGTATAGTACTTTCCCACCGAGATGTAGGGACCGACATGCCAGGAATGTTGTAAAATATTACATCCGAGATGTTAGGTTGCCTTAGGTTAGGATATACAACGTTATAGATGTATATAATGACCCTATCCAGAAGTAGGCGACGACACGCCAGGAATATTGTAAAATATTACATTCGACATGTTAGGTTGCCTTAGGCTAGGATATATAACGTTATAGACTTATATAATGTTCCCACCGAAAAATAGGGGCCGACGCGTCAGGAGTGTTGTAAAATATTACACCCGAGATGTTAGGTTCCCTTAGGTTAGGATATACAACGTTATAGACTTATAGTATGTTCCCACCGAGATGTAGGGACCGACATGCCAGGAATGTTGTAAAATATTACATCCGAGATGCTAGGTTGCGTTAGGTTAGGATATACAACGTTATAGACGTATATAATGTCCCCATCCAGAAGTAGGCGAGGACACGCCAGGAATATTACATCCCAGATGTTAGGTTGCGTTAGGTTAGGATACACAACGTTATAGACGTATATAATGTTCCCATCGAGAAGCAGGCGACGACACGCCAGGAATGATATAAAATATTACATTCGACATGTTAGGTCGCCTTAGGCTAGGATATATAACGTTATAGACGTTTACAATGTTCCCACCGAGAAGTACGGGCCTACACGCCACGAATGTTGTCAACTATTACATCCGAGGTGTTAGGTTGCCTTAGGTTAGGATATATATCGTTATAGACGTATATAATGTTACCACCGAGACGTAGGCACCGACATGCCAGGAATGTTGTAAAATATTACATCCGAAATGTTAGGTTGCGTTAGGTTAGGATATACAACGTTATAGACGTATATAATGTCCCCATCGAGAAGCAGGCGACGACACGCCAGAATGTTGTAAAATATTACATCCGAGATGTTACGTTGCCTTAGGCTAGGGTATATATCGTTATAGACGTATACAATGTTTCCACCGAGAAGTAGGGACCGATATGCCAGGAATGTTGTAAAATATTACATCCGAGATGTTAGTTTGCCTTAGGTTAGAATATACAATGTTATAGATGTATATAATGTCCCCATCGAGAAGCAGGCGACGACACGCCAGGAATGTTATAAAATATTACATCCGAGATGTTAGGTTGCCTTAGGTTAGGATATACAACGTTATAGATGTATATAATGACCCTATCCAGAAGTAGGCGACGACACTCCAGGAATGTTGTAAAATATTACATCCCAGATGTTAGGTTGCGTTAGGTTAGGATACACAACGTTATAGACGTATATAATGTTCCCATCGAGAAGCAGGCGACGACACGCCAGGAATGATGTAAAATATTACATTCGATATGTTAGGTCGCCTTAGGCTAGGATATATAACGTTATAGACGTATACACTGTTCCCACAGAGAAGTACGGGCCTACACGCCAGGAATGTTGTCAACTATTACATCCGAGGTGTTAGGTTGCCTTGGGTTAGGATATATATCGTTATAGACGTATATAATGTTCCCACCGAAACGTAGGCACCGACATGCAAGGAATGTTGTAAAATATTACATCCCAAATGTTAGGTTGCGATAGGTTAGGATATACAACGTTATAGAAGTGTATAATCTCCCCATCGAGAAGCAGGCGACGAAACGCCAGAATGTTGTAAAATATTACATCCGAGATGTTAGGTTGCCTTAGGTTAGGATATACAACGTTATAGATGTATATAATGACCCTATCCAGAAGTAGGCGACGACACTCCAGGAATGTTGTAAAATATTACATCCCAGATGTTAGGTTGCGTTAGGTTTGGATACACAACGTTATAGACGTATATAATGTTCCCATCGAGAAGCAGGCGACGACACGCCAGGAATGATGTAAAATATTACATTCGATATGTTAGGTCGCCTTAGGCTAGGATATATAACGTTATAGACGTATATAATGTTCCCACAGAGATGTACGGGCCTACACGCCAGGAATGTTGTCAACTATTACATCCGAGGTGTTAGGTTGTCTTGGGTTAGGATATATATCGTTATAGACGTATATAATGTTCCCACCGAGACGTAGGCACCGACATGCAAGGAATGTTGTAAAATACTACATCCCAAATGTTAGGTTGCGTTAGGTTAGGATATACAACGTTATAGAAGTATATAATCTCCCCATCGAGAAGCAGGCGACGAAACGCCAGAATGTTGTAAAATATTTCATCCGAGATGTTGGGTTGCCTTAGGTTAGGATATACAATGTTATAGATGTATATAATGTCCCCATCGAGAAGTAGGCGACGACACGCCAGGAATGTTGTAAAATATTACATCCCAGATGTTAGGTTGCGTTAGGTTAAGATATACAACATTATAGATGTATATAATGTCCCCATCGAGAAGTAGGCGACGACACGCCAGGAATGTTGTAAAATATTACATTCGACATGTTAGGTTGCCTTAGGCTAGGATATATAACGTTATAGACGTATATAATGTTACCACCGAGACGTAGGCACCGACATGCCAGGAATGTTGTAAAATATTACATCCCAAATGTTAGGTTGGGTTAGGTTAGGATATACAACGTTATAGACGTATATAATGTCCCCATCGAGAAGCAGGCGACGACACGCCAGAATGTTGTAAAATATTACATCCGAGATGTTACGTTGCCTTAGGCTAGGGTATATATCGTTATAGACGTATACAATGTTTCCACCGAGAAGTAGGGACCGATATGCCAGCAATGTTGTAAAATATTACATCAGAGATGTTAGTTTGCCTTAGGTTAGAATATACAATGTTATAGATGTATATAATTTCCCCATCGAGAAGCGGGCGACGACACGCCAGCAATGGTATAAAATATTACATCCGAGATGTTAGGTTGCCTTAGGTTAGGATATACAACGTTATAGATGTATATAATGACCCTATCCAGAAGTAGGTGACGACACTCCAGGAATGTTGTAAAATATTAGATCCCAGATGTTAGGTTGCGTTAGGTTAGGATATACATCATTATAGACGTATATAATGTCCCCATCGAGAAGCAGGAGGCGACACGCCAGGAATGTTGTAAAATATTACATTCGACATGTTAGGTCGCCTTAGGCTAGGATATATAACGTTATAGACGTATATAATGTTCCCACCGAGAAGTACGGGCGGACACGCCTGGAATGTTGTCAACTATTACATTCGACATGTTAGGTTGCCTTAGGCTAGGATATATAACGTTATAGACGTATATAATGTTCCCACGGAAAAATAGGGTCCGACGCGTCAGGAATGTTGTAAAATATTACACCCGAGATGTTAGGTTCCCTTAGGTTAGGATATACAACGTTATAGACGTATAGTATGTTCCCACCGAGATGTAGGGACCGACATGCCAGGAATGTTGTAAAATATTACATCCGAGATGTTAGGTTGCCTTACTTTAGGATATATATCGTTATAGACGTATACAATGTTCCCACCGAGAAGTATGGACCGACATGCCAGGAATGTTGTAAAATATTACATCCGAGATGTTAAGTTGCCTTACGTTAGGATATACAATGTTATAGAAGTATAGAATGTTCCCACCAAGATGTAGGGACCGACATGCCAGGAATGTTGTAAAGTATTACATCCAAGATGTTAGGTTGCTTTAGGTTAGGATATATATCGTTATAGACGTATATAATGTTCCTACCGAGACTTGAGGACCGACATGCCAGCAATCTTGTAAAATATTACATCCCAGATGTTAGGTTGCTTTAGGTTAGGATATACAACGTTATAGACGTATATAATGTCCCCATCGAGAAGCAGGCGACGACACGCCAGGAATGTTATAAAATATTACATCCGAGATGTTAGGTTGCATTAGGTTAGGATATGCAACTTTATAGATGTACATAATGACCCCTTCCAGAAGTAGGCGACGACACGCCAGGAATGTTGTAAAATATTACATCCCAGATGTTAGGTTGCGTTGGGTTAGGATATACAACGTTATAGACGTATATTATATCCCCATTGAGAAACAGGCGACGACACGCCAGGAATGTTGTAAAATATTACATCCCAGATGTTAGGTTGCGTTAGGTTAAGATATACAACATTATAGATGTATATAATGTCCCCATCGAGAAGTAGGCGACGACACGCCAGGAATGTTGTAAAATATTACATTCGACATGTTAGGTTGCCTTAGGCTAGGATATATAACGTTATAGACGTATATAATGTTCCCACCGAAAAATAGGGGCCGACGCGTCAGGAATGTTGTAAAATATTACACCCGAGATGTTAGGTTCCCTTAGGTTAGGATATACAACGTTATAGACGTATAGTATGTTCCCACTGAGATGTAGGGACCGACATGCCAGGAATGTTGTAAAATATTACATCCGAGGTGTTAGGTTGCGTTAGGTTAGGATATACAACGTTATAGACGTATATAATGTCCCGATCCAGAAGTAGGCGACGACACGCCAGGAATATTACATCCCAGATGTTAGGTTGCGTTAGGTTAGGATACACAACGTTATAGACGTATATAATGTTCCCATTGAGAAACAGGCGACGACACGCCAGGAATGTTGTAAAATATTACATCCAAGATGTTAGGTTGCGTTAGGTTAAGATATACAACATTATAGATGTATATAATGTCCCCATCGAGAAGCAGGAGACGACAAGCCAGGAATGTTGTAAAATATTAGATCCCAGATGTTAGGTTGCGTTAGGTTAGGATATACATCATTATAGACGTATATAATGTCCCCATCGAGAAGCAGGAGGCGACACGCCAGGAATGTTGTAAAATATTACATTCGACATGTTAGGTCGCCTTAGGCTAGGATATATAACGTTATAGACGTATATAATGTTCCCACCGAGAAGTACGGGCGGACACGCCTGGAATGTTGTCAACTATTACATCCGAGATGTTAGGTTGCCTTGGGTTAGGATATATATCGTTATAGACGTATATAATGTTCCCACCGAGACGTAGGCACCGACATGCAAGGAATGTTGTAAAATATTACATCCCAAATGTTAGGTTGCGGTAGGTTAGGATATACAACGTTATAGAAGTATATAATCTCCCCATCGAGAAGCAGGCGACGAAACGCCAGAATGTTGTAAAATATTACATCCGAGATGTTAGGTTGCCTTAGGTTAGGATATACAATGTTATAGATGTATATAATGTCCCCATCGAGAAGTAGGCGACGACACGCCAGGAATGTTGTAAAATATTACATTCGACATGTTAGGTTGCCTTAGGCTAGGATATATAACGTTATAGAAGTATATAATGTCCCCAAGGAAAAATAGGGGCCGACGCGTCAGGAATGTTGTAAAATATTACACCCGAGATGTTAGGTTCCCTTAGGTTAGGATATACAACGTTATAGACGTATAGTATGTTCCCACCGAGATGTAGGGACCGACATGCCAGGAATGTTGTAAAATATTACATCCGAGATGTTAGGTTGCCTTACTTTAGGATATATATCGTTATAGACGTATACAATGTTTCCACCGAGAAGTATGGACCGACATGCCAGGAATGTTGTAAAATATTACATCCGAGATGTTAAGTTGCCTTAGGTTAGGATATACAATGTTATAGAAGTATAGAATGTTCCCACCGAGATGTAGGGACCGACATGCCAGGAATATAGTAAAATATTACATCCCAGATGTTAGGTTGCGTTAGGTTAGGATATACATCATTATAGACGTATATAATGTCCCCATCGAGAAGCAGGAGACGACACGCCAGATATGTTGTAAAATATTACATTCGACATGTTAGGTCGCCTTAGGCTAGGATATATAACGTTATAGACGTATATAATGTTCCCACGGAAAAATAGGGGCCGACGCGTCAGGAATGTTGTAAAATATTACACCCGAGATGTTAGGTTCCCTTAGGTTAGAATATACAACGTTATAGACGTATAGTATGTTCCCACCGAGAAGTATGGACCGACATGCCAGGAATGTTGTAAAATATTACATCCGAGATGTTAAGTTGCCTTAGGTTAGGATATACAATGTTATAGAAGTATAGAATGTTCCCACCGAGATGTAGGGATCGACATGTCAGGAATGTAGTAAAGTATTACATCCAAGATGTTAGGTTGCTTTAGGTTAGGATATATATCGTTATAGACGTATATAATGTTTCTACCGAGACTTGAGGACCGACATGCCAGCAATCTTGTAAAATATTACATCCCAGATGTTAGGTTGCTTTAGGTTAGGATATACAACGTTATAGACGTATATAATGTCCCCATCGAGAAGCAGGCGACGACACGCCAGAAATGTTATAAAATATTACATCCGAGATGTTAGGTTGCATTAGGTTAGGATATACAACTTTATAGATGTACATAATGACCCCTTCCAGAAGTAGGCGACGACACGCCAGGAATATTACATCCCAGATGTTAGGTTGCGTTAGGTTAGGATACACAACGTTATAGACGTATATAATGTTCCCATTGAGAAACAGGCGACGACACGCCAGGAATGTTGTAAAATATTACATCCCAAATGTTAGGTTGCGGTAGGTTAGGATATACAATGTTATAGATGTATATAATGTCCCCATCGAGAAGTAGGCGACGACACGCCAGGAATGTTGTAAAATATTACATTCGACATGTTAGGTTGCCTTAGGCTAGGATATATAACGTTATAGACGTATATAATGTTCCCACGGAAAAATAGGGGCCGACGCGTCAGGAATGTTGTAAAATATTACACCCGAGATGTTAGGTTCCCTTAGGTTAGGATATACAACGTTATAGACGTATAGTATGTTCCCACCGAGATGTAGGGACCGACATGCCAGGAATGTTGTAAAATATTACATCCGAGATGTTAGGTTGCCTTACTTTAGGATATATATCGTTATAGACGTATACAATGTTTCCACCGAGAAGTATGGACCGACATGCCAGGAATGTTGTAAAATATTACATCCGAGATGTTAAGTTGCCTTAGGTTAGGATATACAATGTTATAGAAGTATAGAATGTTCCCACCGAGATGTAGGGACCGACAAGCCAGGAATGTTGTAAAATATTACATTCGACATGTTAGGTTGCCTTAGGCTGGGATATATAACGTTATAGACGTATATAATGTTCCCACCGAAAAATAGGGGCCGACGCGTCAGGAATGTTGTAAAATATTACATTCGACATGTTAGGTGGCCTTAGGCTAGGATATATAACTTTATAGACGTATATAATGTTCCAACCGAGAAGTACGGGCGGACACGCCAGGAATGTTGTCAACTATTACATCCGAGATGTTAGGTTGCATTAGGTTAGGATATACAACTTTATAGATGTACATAATGACCCCTTCCAGAAGTAGGCGACGACACGCCAGGAATGTTGTAAAATATTACATCCCAGATGTTAGATTGCGTTGGGTTAGGATATACAACGTTATAGACGTATATTATATCCCCATTGAGAAACAGGCGACGACACGCCAGGAATGTTGTAAAATATTACATCCGAGATGTTAGGTTGCCTTAGACTAGGATATATATCGTTATAGACGTATACAATGTTTCCACCGAGAAGTAGGGACCGATATGCCAGGAATGTTGTAAAATATTACATCCGAGATGTTAGGTTGCCTTAGGTTAGAATATACAATGTTATAGATGTATAATGTCCCCATCGAGAAGTAGGCGACGACACGCCAGGAATGTTGTAAAATATTACATCCCAGATGTTAGGTTGCGTTAGGTTAAGATATACAACATTATAGATGTATATAATGTCCCCATCGAGAAGTAGGCGACGACACGCCAGGAATGTTGTAAAATATTACATTCGACATGTTAGGTTGCCTTAGGCTAGGATATATAACGTTATAGACGTATATAATGTTCCCACCGAAAAATAGGGGCCGACGCGTCAGGAATGTTGTAAAATATTACACCCGAGATGTTAGGTTCCCTTAGGTTAGGATATACAACGTTATAGACGTATAGTATGTTCCCACTGAGATGTAGGGACCGACATGCCAGGAATGTTGTAAAATATTACATCCGAGGTGTTAGGTTGCGTTAGGTTAGGATATACAACGTTATAGACGTATATAATGTCCCGATCCAGAAGTAGGCGACGACACGCCAGGAATATTACATCCCAGATGTTAGGTTGCGTTAGGTTAGGATACACAACGTTATAGACGTATATAATGTTCCCATTGAGAAACAGGCGACGACACGCCAGGAATGTTGTAAAATATTACATCCAAGATGTTAGGTTGCGTTAGGTTAAGATATACAACATTATAGATGTATATAATGTCCCCATCGAGAAGCAGGAGACGACAAGCCAGGAATGTTGTAAAATATTACATTCGACATGTTAGGTTGCCTTAGGCTAGGATATATAACGTTATAGACGTATATAATGTTCCCACCGAAAAATAGGGGCCGACGCGTCAGGAATGTTGTAAAATATTACATTCGACATGTTAGGTGGCCTTAGGCTAGGATATATAACTTTATAGACGTATATAATCTCCCCATCCAGAAGTAGGCGACGACACGCCAGGAATATTACATCCCAGATGTTAGGTTGCGTTAGGTTAGGATACACAAAGTTATAGACGTATATAATGTTCCCATCGAGAAGCAGGCGACGACACGCCAGGAATGATGTAAAATATTACATTCGACATGTTAGGTCGCCTTAGGCTAGGATATAAAACGTTATAGACGTATATAATGTTCCCACCGAGAAGTACGCGCGGACACGCCAGGAATGTTGTCAACTATTACATCCGAGGTGTTAGGTTGCCTTAGGTTAGGATATATATCGTTATAGACGTATATAATGTTCCCACCGAGACGTAGGCACCGACATGCAAGGAATGTTGTAAAATATTACATCCCAAATGTTAGGTTGCGTTAGGTTAGGATATACAACGCTATAGAACTATATAACCTCCCCATCGAGAAGCAGGCGAAGAAACGCCAGAATGTTGTAAAATATTACATCCGAGATGTTAGGTTGCCTTAGACTAGGATATATATCGTTATAGACGTATACAATGTTTCCACCGAGAAGTAGGGACCGATATGCCAGGAATGTTGTAAAATATTACATCCGAGATGTTAGGTTGCCTTAGGTTAGAATATACAATGTTATAGATGTATAATGTCCCCATCGAGAAGTAGGCGACGACACGCCAGGAATGTTGTAAAATATTACATCCCAGATGTTAGGTTTGCCTTAGGTTAGGATATACAATGTTATAGATGTATATAATGTCCCCATCGAGAAGTAGGCGACGACACGCCAGGAATGTTGTAAAATATTACATTCGACATGTTAGGTTGCCTTAGGCTAGGATATATAACGTTATAGACGTATATAATGTTCCCACGGAAAAATAGGGGCCGACGCGTCAGGAATGTTGTAAAATATTACACCCGAGATGTTAGGTTCCCTTAGGTTAGGATATACAACGTTATAGACGTATAGTATGTTCCCACCGAGATGTAGGGACCGACATGCCAGGAATGTTGTAAAATATTACATCCGAGATGTTAGGTTGCCTTACTTTAGGATATATATCGTTATAGACGTATACAATGTTTCCACCGAGAAGTATGGACCGACATGCCAGGAATGTTGTAAAATATTACATCCGAGATGTTAAGTTGCCTTAGGTTAGGATATACAATGTTATAGAAGTATAGAATGTTCCCACCGAGATGTAGGGACCGACATGCCAGGAATGTAGTAAAGTATTACATCCAAGATGTTAGGTTGCTTTAGGTTAGGATATATATCGTTATAGACGTATATAATGTTCCTACCGAGAATTGAGGACCGACATGCCAGCAATCTTGTAAAATATTACATCCCAGATGTTAGGTTGCTTTAGGTTAGGATATACAACGTTATAGACGTATATAATGTCCCCATCGAGAAGCAGGCGACGACACGCCAGGAATGTTATAAAATATTACATCCGAGATGTTAGGTTGCATTAGGTTAGGATATACAACTTTATAGATGTACATAATGACCCCTTCCAGAAGTAGGCGACGACACGCCAGGAATGTTGTAAAATATTACATCCCAGATGTTAGATTGCGTTGGGTTAGGATATACAACGTTATAGACGTATATTATATCCCCATTGAGAAACAGGCGACGACACGCCAGGAATGTTGTAAAATATTACATCCAAGATGTTAGGTTGCGTTAGGTTAAGATATACAACATTATAGATGTATATAATGTCCCCATCGAGAAGCAGGAGACGACAAGCCAGGAATGTTGTAAAATATTACATTCGACATGTTAGGTTGCCTTAGGCTAGGATATATAACGTTATAGACGTATATAATGTTCCCACCGAAAAATAGGGGCCGACGCGTCAGGAATGTTGTAAAATATTACATTCGACGTGTTAGGTGGCCTTAGGCTAGGATATATAACTTTATAGACGTATATAATCTCCCCATCCAGAAGTAGGCGACGACACGCCAGGAATATTACATCCCAGATGTTAGGTTGAGTTAGGTTAGGATACACAAAGTTATAGACGTATATAATGTTCCCATCGAGAAGCAGGCGACGACACGCCAGGAATGATGTAAAATATTACATTCGACATGTTAGGTCGCCTTAGGCTAGGATATAAAACGTTATAGACGTATATAATGTTCCCACCGAGAAGTACGCGCGGACACGCCAGGAATGTTGTCAACTATTACATCCGAGGTGTTAGGTTGCCTTAGGTTAGGATATATATCGTTATAGACGTATATAATGTTCCCACCGAGACGTAGGCACCGACATGCAAGGAATGTTGTAAAATATTACATCCCAAATGTTAGGTTGCGTTAGGTTAGGATATACAACGCTATAGAACTATATAACCTCCCCATCGAGAAGCAGGCGAAGAAACGCCAGAATGTTGTAAAATATTACATCCGAGATGTTAGGTTGCCTTAGACTAGGATATATATCGTTATAGACGTATACAATGTTTCCACCGAGAAGTATGGACCGACATGCGAGGAATGTTGTAAAATATTACATCCGAGATGTTAAGTTGCCTTAGGTTAGGATATACAATGTTATAGAAGTATAGAATGTTCCCACCGAGATGTAGGGACCGACATGCCAGGAATGTAGTAAAGTATTACATCCAAGATGTTAGGTTGCTTTAGGTTAGGATATATATCGTTATAGACGTATATAATGTTCCTACCGAGAATTGAGGACCGACATGCCAGCAATCTTGTAAAATATTACATCCCAGATATTAGGTTGCTTTAGGTTAGGATATACAACGTTATAGACGTATATAATGTCCCCATCGAGAAGCAGGCGACGACACGCCAGGAATGTTATAAAATATTACATCCGAGATGTTAGGTTGCATTAGGTTAGGATATACAACTTTATAGATGTACATAATGACCCCTTCCAGAAGTAGGCGACGACACGCCAGGAATGTTGTAAAATATTACATCCCAGATGTTAGATTGCGTTGGGTTAGGATATACAACGTTATAGACGTATATTATATCCCCATTGAGAAACAGGCGACGACACGACAGGAATGTTGTAAAATATTACATCCAAGATGTTAGGTTGCGTTAGGTTAAGATATACAACATTATAGATGTATATAATGTCCCCATCGAGAAGCAGGAGACGACAAGCCAGGAATGTTGTAAAATATTACATTCGACATGTTAGGTTGCCTTAGGCTAGGATATATAACGTTATAGACGTATATAATGTTCCCACCGAAAAATAGGGGCCGACGCGTCAGGAATGTTGTAAAATATTACATTCGACATGTTAGGTGGCCTTAGGCTAGGATATATAACTTTATAGACGTATATAATTTCCCCATCCAGAAGTAGGCGACGACACGCCAGGAATATTACATCCCAGATGTTAGGTTGCGTTAGGTTAGGATACACAAAGTTATAGACGTATATAATGTTCCCATCGAGAAGCAGGCGACGACACGCCAGGAATGTTGTAAAATATTACATCCCAAATGTTAGGTCGCCTTAGGCTAGGATATATAACGTTATAGACGTATATAATGTTCCCACCGAGAAGTACGGGCGGACACGCCTGGAATGTTGTCAACTATTACATCCGAGATGTTAAGTTGCCTTAGGTTAGGATATACAATGTTATAGAAGTATAGAATGTTCCCACCAAGATGTAGGGACCGACATGCCAGGAATGTTGTAAAGTATTACATCCAAGATGTTAGGTTGCGTTAGGTTAAGATATACAACATTATAGATGTATATAATGTCCCCATCGAGAAGCAGGAGACGACAAGCCAGGAATGTTGTAAAATATTACATTCGACATGTTAGGTTGCCTTAGGCTAGGATATATAACGTTATAGACGTATATAATGTTCCCACCGAAAAATAGGGGCCGACGCGTCAGGAATGTTGTAAAATATTACATTCGACATGTTAGGTGGCCTTAGGCTAGGATATATAACTTTATAGACGTATATAATGTTCCCACCGAGAAGTACGGGCGGACACGCCAGGAATGTTGTCAACTATTACATCCGAGATGTTAGGTTGCCTTAGGTTAGGATATATAACGTTATAAACGTATATAATCTCCCCATCCAGAAGTAGGCACCGACATGCAAGGAATGTTGTAAAATATTACATCCCAAATGTTAGGTTGCGGTAGGTTAGGATATACAACGTTATAGAAGTATATAATCTCCCCATCGAGAAGCAGGCGACGAAACGCCAGAATGTTGTAAAATATTACATCCGAGATGTTAGGTTGCCTTAGGTTAGGATATACAATGTTATAGATGTATATAATGTCCCCATCGAGAAGTAGGCGACGACACGCCAGGAATGTTGTAAAATATTACATCCGAAATGTTAGGTTGCCTTACTTTAGGATATATATCGTTATAGACGTATACAATGTTTCCACCGAGAAGTATGGACCGACACGCCAGGAATGTTGTAAAATATTACATCCCAGATGTTAGGTTGCGTTGGGTTAGGATATACAACGTTATAGACGTATATTATATCCCCATTGAGAAACAGGCGACGACACGCCAGGAATGTTGTAAAATATTACATCCAAGATGTTAGGTTGCGTTAGGTTAAGATATACAACATTATAGATGTATATAATGTCCCCATCGAGAAGCAGGAGACGACAAGCCAGGAATGTTGTAAAATATTACATTCGACATGTTAGGTTGCCTTAGGCTAGGATATATAACGTTATAGACGTATATAACGTTCCCACCGAAAAATAGGGGCCGACGCGTCAGGAATGTTGTAAAATATTACATTCGACATGTTAGGTGGCCTTAGGCTAGGATATATAACTTTATAGACGTATATAATCTCCCCATCCAGAAGTAGGCGACGACACGCCAGGAATATTACATCCCAGATGTTAGGTTGCGTTAGGTTAGGATACACAAAGTTATAGACGTATATAATGTTCCCATCGAGAAGCAGGCGACGACACGCCAGGAATGATGTAAAATATTACATTCGACATGTTAGGTCGCCTTAGGCTAGGATATATAACGTTATAGACGTATATAATGTTCCCACCGAGAAGTACGCGCGGACACGCCAGGAATGTTGTCAACTATTACATCCGAGGTGTTAGGTTGCCTTAGGTTAGGATATATATCGTTATAGACGTATATAATGTTCCCACCGAGACGTAGGCACCGACATGCAAGGAATGTTGTAAAATATTACATCCCAAAAGTTAGGTTGCGTTAGGTTAGGATATACAACGCTATAGAACTATATAACCTCCCCATCGAGAAGCAGGCGACGACACGCCAGGAATGTTGTAAAATATTACATCCGAGATGTTAGGTTGCCTTACTTTAGGATATATATCGTTATAGACGTATACAATGTTTCCACCGAGAGGTATGGACCGACATGCCAGGAATGTTGTAAAATATTACATCCGAGATGTTAAGTTGCCTTAGGTTAGGATATACAATGTTATAGAAGTATAGAATGTTCCCACCGAGATGTAGGGACCGACATGCCAGGAATGTTGTAAAATATTACATCCGAGATGTTAGGTTGCATTAGGTTAGGATATACAACTTTATAGATGTATATAATGACCCCTTCCAGAAGTAGGCGACGACACGCCAGGAATGTTGTAAAATATTACATCCCAGATGTTAGGTTGCGTTGGGTTAGGATATACAACGTTATAGACGTATATTATATCGCCATTGAGAAACAGGCGACGACACGCCAGGAATGTTGTAAAATATTACATCCCAGATGTTAGGTTGCGTTGGGTTAGGATATACAACGTTAGAGACGTATATTATATCCCCATTGAGAAACAGGCGACGACACGCCAGGAATGTTGTAAAATATTACATCCCAGATGTTAGGTTGCCTTAGGTTAGGATATATATTGTTATAGACGTATACAATGTTTCCACCGAGAAGTAGGGACCGACATGCCAGGAATGTTGTAAAATATTACATCCGAGATGTTAGGTTGCCTTAGGTTAGGATATACAACGTTATAAATTTATATATTGTCCCCATCCAGAGGTAGGCGACGACACGCCGGGAATGATGTAAAATATTACATCCGAGATGTTAGGTTGCCTTAGGTTAGGATATACAATGTTATAGATGTATATAATGTCCCCATCGAGAAGTAGGCGACGACACTCCAGGAACGTTGTAGAATATTACATTCGACATGTTAGGTTGCCTTAGGTTAGGATATACAACGTTGTAGATGTATATAATGTCCACATCCAGAAGTAAGCGACGGCACGCCAGGAATGTTTTAAAATATTACATTTGACATGTTAGGTTTCCTTAGGCTAGGATATATAACGTTATAGACGCATATAATGTTACCACCGAGAAACAGGGGCCGTCACGCCAGGAATGATGTAAAATAATACATTGGACATGTTAGGTCGCCTTAGGCTAGGATATATAACGTTATAGACATATATAATGTTCCCACCGAGAAATAGGGGCCGACGCGACAGAAATGTTGTAAAATACTACACCCGAGATGTTAGGTTTCCTTAGGTGAGGATATACAACGTTATAGACATATAGAATGTTCCCACCGAGACGAAGGTACCGGCATGCCAGGAATGTTGTAAAATATTACATCCGAGGTGTTAGGTTCCCTTAAGTTTGGATATATAGCGTTATAGACGTATATAACGTTCCCACCGAGACGTAGGGACCGACATCCCAGGAATGTTGTAAAATATTACATCCCAGTTGTTAGGTTCCGTTAGGTTAGGATATACAACGTTATACACGTATATAATGTCCCCATCGAGAAGCAGGCCACGACACGCCAGGAATGTTGTAAAATATTACATCCGAGATGTTATGTTGCCTTACGTTAGGATATGTAACGTTATAGACTTGTATAATGTTCCCACCGAAAAGTAGGATCCGACGCGACAGGAATGTTGTAAAATATTACATCCGAGATATTAGGTTGCCTTCGGTTAGGATATATATCGCTATAGACGTATATGATTTTCCCACCGGGATGTACGGGCCGACACGCCAGGAATGTTGTCAAATATTACATCCAAGATGTTAGGTTGCCTTAGGCTAGGATATACAACGTTATAGACGTATACAATGTTCCCACCGAGAAGTAGGGGCCGACGTGCCACGAATGTTGTAAAATATTACATCCCAGATGTTAGGTTGCGTTAGGTTAGGATATACAACGTTATAGACATATATAATGTCCCCATCGAGAAGCAGGCGACGACACGTCAGGAATGTTGTCAAATATTACATCCGAGATGTTAGGCTGCCTTAGGCTAGGACATATATCGTTTTAGACGTATACAATGTTCCCATCGAGAAGCAGGCGACGACACGCCAGGAATGATGTAAAATATTAAATCCCAGATGTTAGGTTGCTTTAGGTTAGGATATACAACGTTATAGACGTATATAATGTCCCCATCGAGAAGCAGGCGACGACACGCCAGGAATGTTGTAAAATATTACATCCCAGATGTTATGTCTCGTTAGGTTATGATATGTAACGTTATAGACGTGTATAATGTTCCCACCGAAAAGTAGGATCCGACGCGATAGGAATGTTGTAAAATATTACATCCGAGATGTTAGATTGCCTTAGGCTAGGATATATAACGCTATAGACGTATATAATGGTGCCACCGAGAAATAGGGGCCGACGCATCAGGAATGTTGTAAAATATTACGCTCGACGTGCTAGGTTGCCTTATTCTAGGATATATATCTTTATAGACGTATATAATGTTCCCGCCGAGAAGTAGGGGCCGGCGCGCTAGGAATGTAGTCAAATATTATATCCGAGATGTTAGGTTGCCTTAGGCTAGGGTATGTAACGTTATAGACGTATATAATGTTCCCACCGAGAAGTAGGGGACGGCGCGCCAGGAATGTTGTCAAACATTACATCCGAAATGTTAGGTTGCCTTAGGCTAGGGTATGTAACGTTATAGACGTTTATAATGTTCCCATCGAGAAGTAGGGGCCGACGTGCCAGGAATGTTGTAAAATATTACGGTAGAAATGTTAGGTTGCCTTAGGTTAGGAAATATAACGTTATAGATGTATATAATGTTCCCGCCGAGAAGCAAGGGACCGACCCGCCAGGAATGTTGTAAAATACTACATCCGAGATGTTAGGTTGTCTTAGGTCAGGATATATATCGTTATAGATGTATATAATGTCCGCACCGAGAACTACGGGTCGACGCGACTGCGATTCTGTAAAACATTACCACTTAAGGGCTAGATGGGTTAGGTTAGGCTACATATCGTTGTAGACTTATATGGTGTCCCCAACGAGAAGTACGGGCCATCACGACCGGGGTTCTGTAAAACATTATTACCGAGGGGCAAGATGGGTTATGTTAGGTTATATTACGATATAGACGTATATAATGTTCCCACCGAGAAGTAGGGCCCGACCCGCCAGCAATGTTGTAGAATATCACGGTGGGTACATTATATACGTCTATGACGGTATACATCCCCACCTAAGGCAACCTAACTGCTCGGCGGTATTATTTTACAATATACCTCGCGGGTCGGCGCGTTGTACTCGGTGGGAACATTATATACGTCTATAACGTTATATATCCTAACCTAAGGCAATGTAACAACCACGGATGTAATATTTTACAACATTCCTGGCATGTCGGCCACTACTTCTTGGTGGGAACATTATATAGGTCTATAACCTAATGTAACCTAACCTAACCCAGTTATCTCGTGGGTAATAATGTTTTACAATATCGCGGGCGTGTCGGCCCCTGCTTTCCGATGGGAAGATTATATAGATCCATAACGTTAAATAACTTAACCTAACGCAACCTAACCTCTCGACCATAATACCTTACAATATTCCTGACGGGTCGGCCCGTACTTCTCGATGAGGACCGTACATACGTCTATAGCGTTATATATCCTAACCTAAGGCAACCTAACATCTCGGATGTAATATTTTACAACATTTCTGGCGTGTCGGACCCTACTTCTGGGTGGCAGCATTATGTACATCTATAACGTATTACAACATAACATAACCCATCTAGCCCCTCGGTTGTAACATTTTGAAGCCTCCCGGGCGTGTCGGCCCCTACTTCTGGGTGGGAACATTATATACGCCTGTAACGTTATATAACGTAGCATGACACAACTTAATCACTGGGTGGTAGTGTTTTACAAAAGCCCAGACGTTTCAGCTTCTAGCTATGGGGGGAATATTATATACGTCTATAACGTTATATAGCCTAACCTAAGGTAACCTTTCATCTCGGATGTAATATTTTACAACATTCCTGGCAAGTAAGACCCTTCTTCTAGGTGGGAACATTATATACGTCTATAACGTTATATGTCATAACCTAAGGCAACCTAACCTCTCGTGGGTAATATTTAACAACATACCTAGCGTGTTAGTCCCTGCTTCACGGCGTGAACGTTATATACGTTCAATGACGTTATATAACCTAACCTAACGCAACCTATCCTCTCGCTCGTAATATTTTACAACATTCCTGGCGTGTCGACCCCCACTTCTCGGTCGGAACGTTATCTACGTCTGTAACGTTATGTAACCTGACCTAACGCAAGCTGAGGTCTCGGCGGTCATGTTTCGTGGTAGATTCTTTAAAATACTACCATCGTGGGGCTAGATAGGTTAGGTTAGGTTATAGTACGTTATAGACGTATATAATGTTCCTACCGAGAAGTAAGTTCCGACACGCCAGGAACGTTGTGAAATGTTACCGCCGAGAGGTTAGGCTGCCCTAAGTTAGGATATATAACGTTATAGACGCATATAATGTTCCCACCGCGATGTAGCGCCAGCATGCCCGGGATCCTGTCAAACACTACTACACAAGTGCTGGGTGGAATTAGGTTAATTTATTTTAGGTTTTATTTATGTGTAATGTTCCCTACGAGAAGTAGTGGCCGACACGTCAGGAATGTTGTAAAATATTACCGCCGAGATGTTAGGTTGCCTTATGTTAGGATATATAACATTGTAGACGTAAATAATGCTCCCACAGAGAAGTAGGGGCCGACACGTCAGGAATTTTATAAAATATTGACGCCGAGAGGTTAGGTTGTGTTAGGTTAGGTTATATTTGTTTCTATTTATATATAATGGTCGTGCGGATAAAATGTGGCATGTTTGGAATACCTTGGGTTGAATATGCGTGCTACGACATCCTAGGGGGGTTACGAATGATCCAGAGCCAATAAGTAATTAAATGAGA
Organism: Xylocopa violacea; assembly: GCA_963969225.1. Lineage (NCBI taxonomy): Eukaryota > Metazoa > Arthropoda > Insecta > Hymenoptera > Apidae > Xylocopa > Xylocopa violacea. The sequence goes on from CAXAJV010000001.1 coordinate 56,306,009, forward strand.
CCAACACTACAGGCCCTTGGAAAGCATCTCTGACCCTGGGTGTCGAATTAGGTGCCAGGGAATCTCTTGGCGCGGTTAGTAATAGCACAGCTTCAATAGGGGGTTGAATGAATCAAATTCTAAAGGCCCCTGTTACAGTATGTTCGGTCCTATGTTTCGAAGTAGGCGGCTATAGAACTCCTGGAGCGATTACTACTGGCCAAGAGCCAATAAGTACTTAAATGAATCCAATAGTAGGGGCCCCAGGCACGGCATATCCTGCCCTAGGTGTCAAATAAGTGGAGGTTGACGAACTTCTGGAGGGGTCGTTAATGGCCAACAACCAATATATACTTAAATCAAACCAATACTAGGGTCCACAGACAAGATATGTCCGACCCTATGTTTCGTATAAGGAGGTAGAACTCATGGATTGGTTATTAATGACGCAGAGCGAATCAGTACATAAGTGCAATCAATTCTAGGGGTACCAGATACGGCATGTCTTGCTCTGGAAGTCGAAATATGCGGAGAGCGAACTCCTGGAGCGGTCACTAGTGGCCCATAGACAATATGTACTTGAATGAAACCAATTCTAGAGGCCCGAGATTCGGTATGTCATCTCCTAGGTGTAGAATTTGTAGGAGCGGTAGCTGATGCGTTACGATGCACGCGTGTCTCCGCTATTTATTGCGAAAATCGCGGAATCATTCGGTGTCAAGGAGTATCGAAATCTTGAGATCCGTGAAGCAGATACACACGCGAAATGTCACTGGTCGCAATTTTTGTTCGCAGGCACATCTGCGAGCATTATGACTCTACGCTAGCCACCCCTTTGGAACGTCGCCTCTTAGGACCTCGCGCTTTTTCTTGGACTTTCTGCTTTGCCAGCGTGTAATCCACTCTTCTACGTTCGCGACGTACGAGCGCTAAAAACACCCTGGAATTTTAATTCGACGTCGTTGTCCCGTTTCCCCTTACGAACGTTAGTGTTAATACGACACATGTATGTTTGTTTCATGCTTGGCTGTTTGTTCCTATTGCGAGGACGTTTATTTTTCCTCGGGAAATGTACGAATGCCCGGAATTAAGGAAGGAGGAAGGTAGGCGCGCAGACGATCAGCCTATCCGGACGAGAACGATCGCCATGATTTTTTGCGGAAGTAAAGAGTTTTCTACAAGCAGGCAAAGTGCTCGGCTTACCCACGCGGGTTGAACCATGATGAACGATCGGGGCATGCACTGACCGCCAATCTTTTTCCCCCGTCTTCGATCTTGTAACTTAAATTCTTTCTTGAAAAACTGGATCCTGCAAGGAAAATTCGAGGAACGACAATTTTATTTTCAGGAATAAATTGATACAAGTGTACGAATACTCTATTAATGCTTCTCCAAATTGTACAAAAAACTGCTACCACCTGGAAATTTTAATATTTGTTCTTTTATCGATGAATTCATCTCGTCGAATAATCGCTGGATTATCAGTTGACAGGTTTAAAAGTATGCTATGACTTTACGTTCATGAACTTCGCAGTTCACGTACCCGCGGACGGAGAGTTCTAATAAAAACTACCGGTGAAGAACTTTCTCAATTCTCGCAAGTGCACGTGCGCGGATATATATAAGGTCACTGCGAAAAATTGGAACGCGTGAATACTTTTTGCGTCCAAGTAACTTTCAGCTGGAAGCCCTTTGAAATATTCCGAAGATTTTGCAATCAATGCGGAAAATGGAAAAATGAATTCCTCGTATCCTATATCGCGTTGTGTGTGCTTACGCGAATGTGCTACCCTTCCTCAATTACACGGCGTTATAGGCGGTTATAAAACTGTATCAACGAACTTCTAGTTCAAATAGTTCATGGTATCATTTCCTATACGCGACGATAAGAAAATCCAAGGTACAACGAAAGCTGCTTACAGCCAGTCTACGAAATTTCTAATAAAAATCTCGCGATCCCTCCCATCTGCGGAGGGGGGAGAAACTCAGCTTAAATCTTCATGGAGTTTTAATAAAAACTTTAAGAAAAATTATAAGAGCATTAAAGTTCCGTAAGAAATAAAACCTTGCTGCGTTTATAGAAGCTTTTCCCTGGGAAAAAATCGTTCGCTGGCTCCCGATAAAAATTCCTCTTATCACATTCTAGTCATCGTTCGCCACAGATTATCAACAGTGGTACATCGTAGCGGACAAACAAAAAAAGAAGGGAACAGTTAAGCTCGCCAACGGATCACGGACCAATCTAGCTGCGAATTTAAATGGTAGCGCCGATTTAAAAGGTCGGTTGGAAAGCATCCAATATTAACAATACATTGCTTGCTTTTCAAAAGAGGTAGCACCGATCGTTCGGAGAAGATTAAAGGTCCATTCTCACCGTCTATGCGGGAAATTAAAGCGCAGACCCTTGCGCCGGCCGCGAAGTCGCTCGTGAAACAAAAAGAGCACGGCCGCTGAACCAATGTAAACCCATCAAATGGAAAAATCGCTCCATTAGCGAGTGTTCTCGAAAGTAAACGAGTGATACCTATCGGGAACAAAAACAACTTCCCTCTTCTAAAGTGCAGTTCCGTATAATCGAACAAAGATATATCGTCAGAAGAATAATCAATCCACTTTACACGTCACGGGAATGGAGACTTTTGTCTCCAATTATTTCCCCGTAGACGGTCTTTGCGTGCCATTAAGGATTCCCTTTGTTCCCACCTTGGTCCCCTTTTGAATTGCAGGGGATGCTGCGTCGCCGCGGACGCGAACTCCATTCTATGGGTTCTTTCTTCTCGCGGACGAAAGAACGTACGCGACCACGTTCGAAATTGTATCCGTGGAATTCGCTTGACGAAAAATATTTTGTAGCACCTGAATGCCAGGTGGAAACGCCGTCATGGAACTCGTCGAAATGATTAAAATCCTTAGAAAAATGCCACGCGGATTCCTCAATCGAACCAAGGAGAAATCGAATCCTCCGTAGACACGTGATCACAACCATCTGTTTCGCGCACATGTACCTTATATAAGCCTGTATAATTGAACGGATTCCGAATACGATTGAGAAAGTTACGACAACATATGTTGTCATAGATAATGCAGATGTCAGCGGCTCGAACCAGACCAATTAGGGCGAGGAGCTGATACAAATGTACAATATACAGTCGTAATTACATGCACCAGTTAAACGATCCAACAATGAGGATTTGCTGATCACTTCGCGCTGAATTCCTTCTACTGGTCGCGATTAAGAGATCGATCATTAAAAGATGACAATTCAGATTCCGTTTGAATAAATTCACGACAGATTATCTCTGTCACACGCGTGTCAAATTTTAACACCACTGTAATTAACGATATTTACTAATCTAGTCAAACCATCGATCAAAGCTCCATTAGACGAAAAACTGTTGTTAAACGACACGGGATATTCAGATTGTTTGCAGGATTAGAGCATCAGATTACTTTGACGGACGGTTAATCAACATCTGCCGGGCTACTGTAATTAGAAAGGTATTTACGGTAACCCCTTCAGTTGCGGATTCTACAGGATGTCTAAAGTCTTTTAGAAAGTGTAATTTCTCTTTCAGGGGTTGAGAAGGAACGGAACACAATATTGGCTACTAATTTTCGCTGTTGAGGATAATGGTAGACTGTCGTGATAAAATTTCACGAAAACATGCATTCTTGTATGTAATATTTGTTATCAGTTTAACTTTATACCTCGAAATACGGGGGTAGATGAAAAAAATGTTCAAACACGAACAATGGAAGAATCCCTGAATTTTTCCCTCGGCATACTGTTCTTCTTATTCTCTTCCTCTTCAATATTGGCTTCTTATTTTCTCTTGATCAAGGCATCGCTCCCAAAATCCACATCCAGATAGTAATATGTACTACCCAGTATTCACCATATCCAGTTATTGTTGCTCTCTTTTCAAACAAATTTTCAAGTTTCTTACTCATGCTGGTTCCTTTCCGTAAACCGTCAAATTCTCTAGTGAATTCGTCAAGCGATAAAAGAGAAATGAACTACTTACAACGTGAATTACTGATTTCATCAACTGAAAGATAAAAAATGAATCCTTCGGATATTCCATTCAAATTATCACCCACGGATAAGAGAAGATTAGGAAATCAAAGTTACCGTTGAAATTACCAGTGAAGATAATTGAATTAAAGACATCTGAGACCTCCAAAATGTCAATTTAAGCTGGAAAGTGTCGTTAGAATCGAAGACCAAGTTTAATACGCTCTGCAAGGAAGTATGCTTACCTCACCTAAATCGTCCAATAACCGTTTAACGGGGCTCAATCGATTCCTACCAACCTACCGCTGTCCCCGCGAAATCACCGTTTCCGTCGATACATCTGACAAGAAACCTGGCATGTGCCTACTCCGAGAGACGGGGCGAAACGGGGTCCATTTCGTACGATTCAATCCTATCGAGCGCGGCTGCCCTTCGATAAAGTAACGGCCTTATTAAAGCCTTGTAACTCCATTGTTCCGATAGATATTTAGCGTCAAACCTGGACACAAGCACGGAAAGGAGATCAAGTAATATAACCTTCGTTTCCGAGGCTTTCCTTCAGGATTCGCAGCCGCGCGAAATTTATTGGACAAAGAGGAAAGACCGTGCCTCGAAACGGACTAATTAACGCGCAAGCAGTGTTAAAATTATGGATGCTCGCGTTGAATCGCGACGATCCACGGTTAGATAGGATACAACGGTTATAGCGCGAGGGGTTAATTTTCTGGAAGAGCGATTAGGGGATCGCTGCGCGGCCTGGCAACAATAAGATGTCGCTCAAAGAGATTATATTGGCTTCCGAGATAGCGTTAACCGAGTGGTAATTAATTCTGTATCAATTGTATAGATTATATCGACATCGCGATAGCTTCGTTCCTAAGCTATCATATTCTCGGATTATTAAAATTTCATTCGATTAACTGCGCGAGGGTGATCCATCAACGATACTGCTGATCGTATCGGTCTATAGAAAGGCGATCGATAAATCTGATTTATAAAAACTAGGAAAATCACTCTCGATCAAATCGCAGTTTGGCTCCGTGCCAACCAAATGAAAACGCTTGTACTAAGAGTAATCGGATCAACGTATTATGGCTACAAAAAGCATTCGCACGAGCGAGATTTCCACCGACGCTGTTCAAATAAATGGATTTCCAGGGTATTAATCTTTTACAGTCACTTGAAGGTACTGTCAGAAGTGATGGAGAATTTAATATGAACGCATTGAACACAATTAGTCAATACACCGATGTTAAAATATGTACAATGGTGCACCAGGACTCCGTATGCGCCTGTTGCGGCCACTGGCTCCTTCGATTTGGATACGAGAAATTTAGTGGCAATATTCCACGCTTAACTGATAGCCAATGTTTGATCGAGGATAGTTCCTGCTTTGACTATGCACGTGTAATGCTTGGAGTTCCAACTATGCGGTATTCTTCTGTAATTTCGAAAATGTGCAACACTCGCAGAGATATTTACTGGTTCGTTATTGCATCATGATTAATAACTTAGCTCAAAATAAACTCCACGATATTAATGCACTTCACGTATCTGTAATACAAAGCTTCAACCCTTAACCTCTAACTTGATTGCATACACAATATACGTATGAATAATTAATCTTCAAACATTTCCATTCCTCTGCAAATAGATTAAACCGCTCTCAAACTGAGCGAATCAAATTTAACCCTTTTGTACCATTCAAATAGTTTCAACCAAATTGCCTCGAACCGTCTCGGTGCAACAAACACGTACATCTCGTAGAGAACGATATTCGATACGTTTCTCCTCGATTAGCATAAGATTACTAGATCGATAGGTCTTATTATGCGATGTGGTGGATTCACAGAGAGGCTGCGTACTTTTGCAGGACCAGGACATGTTTGTCACGGGAGGCAGGTGATGCGGCGGAACAACTGTTGGCTGGCCGTACTGGCCGTGTCAGTGGTGCTATCGATTCTGCGAAACAGTTTGGCGGGCGAACGGTATCCGCTCGAATATGGTAACAACCAGCTGTTGGTTAACCGCGCCGAAGTCGCTTACGGGGCTTGCGGCGCTAATGAACCATCCCTGAAATTCCAAAACCATTCAAATACTCCGTCATCCCGGCACTCTTAAAAGTTATCATTGCCATCAACTACCGCTCGGCAAACATTCCGTCCACTCGTCAAGAATGACATCACGGAGGAGTAACCGACGAAGATGACGATCGATCGATCCGGTCGAGCGATCGTCGACTCGCGGATCCCGACCCGTCGAATGACTGCCACAAGGAACGACGTGATAAACGCCGAGCCGGGCCAACTGCCAGGGGATCGACCGTATTCACCGGGAGTTCAGTGAATATTCCGGAAGAGCCCCGCTTATCCTCCCGGGTTTCCCGTGTCGCGATGAAAGACATCGCTAGAGAGGCGGCGATGCGACCGTCGATTACGGTCACGTTGTTGTGGATTCGTGCAATGACGACTCGCTAAAGGCTTTCAGACGAGAGAACAAGGACGTGAGAAGGCAAAGGGGATTCAGTGGCGAGCTTCGACGTCTTCGGATGAAAAGATCCTATAGGGTGGACGGTCAAAGGACTATGGACTATTTTCAGGGTGACGGTATCGTGGGTTCTCGGAGCTTGGGAGATGGCGAGGAAACCGCAATGGAAGCGATATTCGACTGAGATTCCTGAATCCGTTGTTTCTATCGGTAAAGCATTCGAAACAGGATTGAAATCGGAGAAATTCGCGGATCCAGGGGGATTGAGTGGTAGGAAGCCATCGGAAGGCTCGGTTGAGCAATATTTAATCGATTCCGCCGAGTCTTCCACCTCTATTAATCAACCATTAAGGATTGGACGGTTGAAATTGAAAACGCTGACGGGTCGGAAAAGATTAAAAGACGCGAAGAGACGAGTATCTACGAAAGGTACGAAAGATACGCGAGATGTTGAGCCCAAAGGATACATCCAGAAACGATATTTCATTGAACCTCCTAAATCTTCCGCTTCTATTAGTGAACTGTTCGACGGAGAATTGAAACCAAAAGGGAAATCGGGAAATAGAAGTCGACGGACATGATAATTCCATGTATCAGTTGATGAGCAGAAGGTCCATTAAAAATTCCGGAATAAAACCTGACGAAGAGCCGAAGTCGTTCGATTCTGGTGATGTAATAAATCTGGAGTGGTCGTACCTCTGCCAGAATTCGGGATCCTCGAATTGCGAGCCGCGAGGCAAAAGAGTCAAAGCAATCAAGACAGAAGAGAGGACTCATCATTCTTCAGAGTTCGAAGGTTCCTGGTGAACCTCGACGTCTCGTAAATCAACGTTGATTCGAAGAGAGATGGAGTATACACGCCAGTTGAATTGAATCTCCGTGAAACAGATATCAACAAATGGAAGCGATGATGAGGCAGACAGGAGAACCCGTGGAAATTTTTCGATCCGCGAGAAGAGAAATATTATCCCGTCTAGCGACGCGGTCACGTTGGATTCGTCGCAATACGGTGGAACTTCATTGAATGTTACTTTCAACGAAACGACAACAATGAGCAATGAATTCAGTTCAACAAGTCACGACGGAAGCACAGGATGAGTTAACAGAGTAACACTCGAAGCACCAGATGTGGTGAGTGAGAACGATTCACTGCTATCGGATAGCTCGATGTTAAATGGCAAACCGAATTCGACGTTGAAATGACAATGCACAGTTACCGGAAAACGTTTTAAGACTATGTAACGATGTGATCTCGATAAGACTCAATTTGAGCGCGGATTCGTCGCAAGATATGGAATTAGACGCTCCGCGGAGCGAGATTGATAAGGCTAAAGAAGAGGCGAATAAAGCGACAACGGAAGAGGCTTCTGCGCAAAGTAACGTGACAAAGGAGTCTGACGGTGTCCTCGTGAACTCCGAGCATAGCTCTGTTGCGGCACCAAGGAGTGCCCCGTACCTAAGAAACGATATGAACTGTCTAACCGAAAGGGGCTATACGTCGGAGAACAGTGGCCTTCCTGAATTCGGCGAGGGAAATTCCGACGATACGTTCAGGAACTCATCTTCGACTGAGCAAGAGCGGAAGATTACGAAGGATATCAAAATAAACGCGAACCATAAGCAATCGCTTGTGAATAAAACGAAATATTCGAAATCGAAGCTTCCTTTAACCCCTTCTGAACGACCATCCGCGTCTAGAAAAGCCGTTATCCAAACAATTGGGACGATAAATAGGAAAATCGACGACCAGGTGGAACGGTTCGATACAGCTACGGATGGTTTGACAGAAGATGATGAAGTAACGTTTAACGATCCTCTAATGGTTTCGAAGAAACGGCAACCTGTCGGTTCAAGGGCGACAGAGTCGTTGAATCGAAATATTCAAACACGCGACTGCGACATTAAGCCTGATGAACCGTCCGTCGGGTTTAGCTCGAAAAATGAGAGGGCTCAAACCCGCTCGTTGGATAATGGAACGGTGAACGAAGTTAATCCGTCCGACGGGTTTAACTCCTTGAGCACGATGCCCATCCCGGTGATCGATCATCCTACGAGAGAACGAAAGTCCAGGTCGTCCACGGTGCAAACTTCGACATCGACGAGCCTGAAACTTGATTCATCTATGAAGGTCGGAGGCCCGGTGTCGGGACGAACTTCTACGCCGACGTGGGACAAGGACGAGGTCCAACGAAGAACCGCCTCGACCATGCAAATGGAATACGTCCAAGCGAATGCCAGCAACGATGCTCCCGGGGGGCTAAGAGTCTCGTTGACACGTCCACTAGAATTCGTCTCCAGAGTGCAGAATTGATTAAAGGTTTCGCTCCCGTTTGAAAAGTACGAATGGTTCTCTGGGCAACTACCTTAACGAAAATCTCGCGCTTTCGTCTACAGAGAGGGAACAACTTCCAGTTACCGCCGAAACGTCGACCATCGGATTGATTAACGACGGGAACCAATTTTCGTTCCACTTTTGACATGATCGCCATTTCTTCTGACCATGAACCGTTATCATGGACGAGGCGTCCTCGCAAACGACGAACAACTCGTCGCATGAGCTGGAACCGCCGAATCAGTGGCCAGTTAAGCACAGCGCGATGGTCGAGTATAATCTAGTGTTGAGTCGTCTAATGATGGTCCATGAGAGGAAGGATACCATCACCTGCGGGCCAGTGATGCCGCAACGTGACGTTCAAGCGCTCGAGGTGATGCTTTACACTCTGGACAGGCTCAACGATCGTGGAATTGTACCCGGTGTTAAGATCGGCGCCTACATTCTCGACGATTACGACAAGGATTGTCAGTTGATTAGCTGAAGGCTGATAATTCAATGGTCGTCGGTATCCGATGTTGTAGATTGATGTTATGATTGACGAGTGCGATGTATTCGCGCGTCGGAAATGTAAATTCGTACGAGTTTCAGCAATACCCGCGAGCAACTGTCAACGTGTTTAATACGTTATTGATTAGAGAAACAATTCAAGTTAAACGACTAAGAAAATTGCATTTCTGTTTAAAGGAAAAAGATGTTCCGTTTCACCACATTGTTACTAATTATTTGCGAAGATCAGAAAAATGGAAAGAACACCGCTTATTTGCCGACTTCATTCTTTTTGAGAGGTAAAGAGAATGTTCGATTTGCTTAAGTTCGTTCATTTCCAAGATACGACAAGTGAAATTGACAATGTGAAACTTCGCGAACATCTCACGGAGGTCTACGGAACCATTGCGTACCCTGAATTTTTCAATCCAACAATACAATCACATGCATTCACATTATAGGGAGAAAAGTGAAATTCCGCGAATGTAGGTCACGCTGTGGGCACGATTCCACTGAAACTGTGAAAATTTTAAATGCTTTGAAGGCTAGGGGAATCTCACAGCGATAGCTCAAAGAAGCGATAAGATGTTCAGCGTGCGCGATGCTTTATATGGAAAATTCCGCCCGTGTAACGAACTTACGCGGCGCGGTGCTAGATGAAATTGCGGCAACTTTCTTCCAACTTTTCCGTTCTCTCCTCTCTGTCACCAGTCATGTTAATCTATTATTCTCCGCGAAATGCCAGGTCCATGTTTACCAAATGAATCAACCCGACAGGAAGATTCATCAACCTTCAAATCAAAGAACGAACGTAGTATAATGAAAGAAGCCTCGTCACGCGTACTTGAACTTCGTCGAATTTTACATCGGTTACATCGCGTTCTTTGACGTAACGAATTCGTCTGTGTAAATACCGAACCGTTGCTTTTACTTCTTGTATTTCATTTTATCACCCTTTCTCATTTCGAAGCGAGTGTGAATACATTGTATACATTGTGTCGGAGATTCGTATTGTCGTTTTTTCTCTCTAATGATTCTTCAGTAAATTCTCGACCTAGATATTTGGCCAATGCCAGATGTTAATTTATTCTTTCTACACGACTATCGATGCGCGACCAGGTTTGATAGATTCTAGGACCGTTTCTTTCGACAGTGAACATGAGCCTCTATAGCCATGCAGTGGTGGTAAAAAATTGTACCCCTTGAAGAAAGAAGAGTATACTCTGTTGGGATACCGAACGGAAAGTTACACAAAACTCCGCTCGGAACGGAGAAGAAAAATTTGTATTTCTACTTCAGGTTCTAAAAATATGCAATGCCTAACGAGCTGAACGCTACGAAAATGAAACTTCAATAGAAACATCTATGACCTAGCGACCATTACATAATTATGAATTAATTTCAGCATACGGTTTACGTCTCCCCAGAGATTCAAATTCTGGATATTTAATCTAATTTGCTTCCTTTGAATGGAATCAACACACGGATTACGTTTTTGCTAGTGGGTAATTTCGCGGGGCATTGAAGCAAACCAGTTAACGAATTGTTAGCGCAGAGCTATTTTAATTGACGTGAATGATACCTCCAGCGAAAACGCGCGTTGGACCTACAATCAAGTTTCTAATTAACACAATTCAGAGGGCGCAAACTGCTTCGCTGTAAAGCCTATCGTGTGTCGAGCGAAGTTTCTTTAATCGAACCATTTTCACAAAGTAATTTGGTATTTAAAATTGTTAACGTACGCAACTACTGAATTATTACTGTGTCACAAACACAATGAAGATCAACTGAATAGTTAACATCGCTAATCTAAATGTCGAAACTTCAAAATGATTCTAACATTAATACACGTTCTCCAAAGTTATCTAGTAGTTGTCATATTTGTCTTTCAATTAGAATAAAAATTAAGATATAATATAACAAGAAGCGGCACTAGACAATTCTGAAACGATAAGCTCTATAGAATTCAATTTCCTCGAGAAGGAAATCGTAAATGCAGAGCTATCACACTGCTAGTTTACCGTGAGATAGTTTGCATTCGTGATAGACGTGCGTTATATCACGATACTGCACTCTCCTACAGAAATAGGTAATTAGGATTTCCCTTGTTCCGAAACAATCAGAATCTACACCAAAAACATGCGACACTGCTTTTAAATACCCATCGAGATGCAACAAAACAGAACAATACAGCCTCATCCTTTTACGTACAAAAAAGATATAAGAACGCGCGTATAGAAGACCGCCTCATCCGAATGAAAGCATCTTTCCTACCCTTCGCCATTGTTAGATTTCCGTGTAACGAAGAATACTTGACGTTTCGTTTGCTTCCATTATACAGGCTAGGGAAACTGCATTCCCCAGAGTAGATCATCTCTTAACTAGAGAAGACATTCAGTCGCTGGCGGCTGGACCGTTACGAGGCATAAAAATTCTAATGAAAAGAACACAACTTCCCATGCACTCGGCGGTAAAGTAAAGTGCGGATATTAAAATTTGATGTCCGTAGCAATAGCCCGACACTCGGTGAAAGCGAATTCGCATTGAAAGTTGACATTATTCATGTGTTTCCGCGAGATCACGTCGCGATACTGACAATTTCACCGCAGCACGAATGCGAAAGCAGGCGAACGAAACGTTCAAACACTGCAAAGATGAGGCAGAGCGGACATAGCGTTTCTAAATGAAAAACTCTGGCAGAAGTATTGAATTACTGAATTCCTTTTATAAGTTACTGTATGAGAATGCAATGCTAATACAAATTTCGAGATTGATGTCGCGAATGTTTCAAAAAATTCGCGAGATTCTCTGTCTTTGCTTGTTGCGTGATTCTAACGATTTCTGATCGACTAATTGAATTCTTGTACGAATATAATACACTTGCAACATATACGCTAATTGATTGAATATCGGTAAGGAGATTTTCTGCTCCGTGCTGCGATTGTATCTACAACGAAATTTGCTTCTGCAGAAATCTAGAATCCCGCATAGATAACATGCAGGTATCGAGACGAGTCGATACGGAGGTGTCGTGAAGCTTTCCACGGTGCACTGCAAGCTCAAGTATCGCCTGTCGGTAAGCTCGTGATACTCTGCAAGCACAAGTCGATAACTTCGTCTCGATTTATCCTAGTACCGACGAGCTACAAGATAGGCCACTGATCTAATGGAATTTTAGTACCATTACTGTCCGAAATATTGATCGCGTACAAATTTTTACACCCTCTACAATATAGGATTCAAAATTGATAAAGTAGCAGCTCTTGCAAGATTCGTGGATATATTTTACGCAAAAGGGAGGACCGAATTAAAAATATTCCAAAGCTCATAAAATGTGAATTATTGCAGACATAAAACCTCTTGCCAGATAAAGATTTGATTTAAATTAAAATCCAAATAGACCAGAGAGAAGGTAGAATTCTTCGATGGTTCCAGGTTGATTCCACGAGAGTAAAATTTTACTTAACTTAATTTAAATTATGGCTTCAACTATTACGTGAAGTACAACGTAAATAAAATTTCCAAGTCCTGAAAAGGACTTGGATAATTTAAATTGTACTGCAAAATACTCGATGCTAAAGATACCAGTAATCCAGTTATTCTAATCTCGCGCAAAGTTAAGGAAATAATGGAATGAACGAGTATCATAGAAAATTGTTGAAAGTAAATCTATGAAACCTTTGATCAAGTGAAAAATCTATCTATCTCTATCAAAAGCTACGACCACCATCTTTTAACTAGTTTGGTACATCTAGCATCAAGTTTACTACAATACTTATGTCTACAAGCGCAGTCCTTAGCATGATATCGTCTTTCAGAGACCAGGTTCTCGAAAACGTTACCAAGTACCCAGGTCCACCAACGAGGAGGTGACTACGCAGGAAGACATCCATATTTCCCTAATCCCATCCACCCTCCATTACATGTTTACGATCTCGGTACAGAAGGTACCGAGATCCGACTCTACTTAAATTCAATACACGCCAAATCCATGGTGCATTTTCTTAGAAATTGCAACGTGGACTTTACGAATCGCGAAAGGGAAGAAGGGACTGGAATTATATATCATGTTCTTATCCAGAGAGTAATTTACAAAGTCTCTTTATCGACACTTTAGAAACATTAAAGCGTTTCGCAAAAGGGATTACTATGTGATAAACATTAAACTCTATTATACTCTATTTTGAAAAAATGAAATTAAAAAGGTAATTAAAGTTGGACAAACTTGTGATAAGTAATAAATCAAAGAGAAAAGTGAACATAACATTCGCGACGTGACCAAAGGTACTCTACATACTCACGTGGATCTACGTAATCACGTAGATTTGCTAACTAAATGTTTCCAGCGCTGTCCACTTTCCAAACCACAGTCTTTTCGACCCATGGAGCTACTCATGGCAGCGACTTACGTGAAACATTAAGTTAGCGTGCTCACTACTTGCTTGCCACATGCGATGCATGCCAGCGAGTACGCAGAGTAATAAAACTATTACTGATAAACATCAGTAGTGTGCAAATGGAGACTAAGAATAATTATATTCAATTTCGATAAAACGGGGATTTTGAGGAAAAATTCTATGGTTTCGTTCTTGATAAGACAATGTACATACTCCCTTACTATTTCATTACAATTATTATTACAATTACTATTATCTAATTATAATTACTATTATCTATGACTAATAATATACGCATCCAGCGGCGATCCAGCGGCGGACATAGAAATATCTGTTGAAATTATTTATTGACATCACAGGAATTTTATTATAGAAATCATAAAAATTGGATAACAGAACGGAAATGAAAAGGATTGGTTGAAATTCGACTAAAAACCATTGAATTTTTGACAAGAACGGAGAAAATACGTCAAATTTCACGATTCCCTAATAATCATTCTCAATTATAATTTCGTACAGCCTATTTGCGTGAAACAATTGGAAAGAATCTTGGAAAACGTGGAAATGGCAATTTCTTTACGTAAAACAATACCATGCGTCAAACGCTGCATTCACCGAAAATATCATTTCCTCATTTCCAAATTTAAAGAGAATAATGAAGTCACTTTGCGACTACAGAATTAAATTTTCTGTTGTTGTAATTATTGAAATCACGAGCCAACCTTTGATCAAGGTAAGATACCATGGAGACAGAAAGAGAGAGAAAGAGAGATGGAGAGAGAGAGATGCCGGATTATTTAAACAATTCCCTGATTTTCCACCGTCGCATATATTTCTTTAATCACAGAATGATTACTTCTATTTCAACTACACCTGCTCTCAGTTTCAATACTTAAGATAACTCATCTACCGATCACTGAATAGATTACTAATACCGAATGAATTGATTAGCATGAAAATAGTCATGGGAAAGGAACAAAGATGGAACGTAATTAAATTATATTAATGGTGAATATGTAGTAAGTTATATCACGACATCCAGCCGCGTTCCAGCGGCGAAGGGAGGGGTTAAAATAAATCAGAATAAACCAAAAACTAAGCGGATTTCCGAACATCAATCACCTACCCATCGAACATTAAAGAATCAAACAACCCTCCTTCCATGAGGCACGATAAATTTAACAAGTTATATCAAGTCATCCAACGGCGGTCCAGCGGCGATCCAGCGGCGAACGCAAAAATTAACTTAAACTATATCTTATTCTCTAATTACACTAATTATATAATCTACGTGCGTAGTCCTTAGCTTGATATCGTTTTCGAGAAGGCAATCTCTCGAAAACGTTACCAAGGGCCCAGGTCCACCCCGTGGAGGTGACTACGCAAGGACCCACCCCTAAACCCAAATCCCATCCACTCTCCATTACATATTTACGATCTCGTTACAGAAGGTACCGAGATCTGACTCTATTTCAGTTAAAAAACCGAGATCCATAATACATTTTCTAAAATCTACTAAAGAATTCTAGAAATTGCAGTATGGACTTTACGAATCGCAAAAGGAAACACTTTCTTATTCAGAGAGAAACATTATTATAGAATGATTATACGATGATTCTATTTTACAAAAGTTAAAGTATTGCACAAAAAGCAATACGAAAGGATACTTTAAATTCTATTATTCTACTTTAAAACGACTCAAAAATAAACGGAATAAATCAAAGTGTGTGTTTCCCTCTGAATAAGAAGAATGTGTTTCCGTACAATTTTATTACAATAATCAGTACAATACATATACAAAGTTTGGTACAGTAATCATAACAATTTCATTACAATAGTCATAACAATTTCATCATAGTAATCATATAAATTTGATAACAAAGGAAGTGGAAAGGATTAGGGGTATTATTCTCGACGAAGTTGGTGAAGTTGTTGAAATTCGCCCCAAAACCAATGAATTTTTGACAAGAACGGAGAAAATACGTCCAATTTCAAGATTCTCTTAATAGTGATTCTCCTAATAGTGATTCTCCTAATAGAATTTCGTATAGCCTGTTTGCGTGAAGCAATTGGAAAGAATCTTAAAGATTGTGGAAATGGAGATTTTTTGACGTAAAACAATACCATAGTGATATCTCCAACGTTGTATTCACCGAAAATACCATTTTCTTATTTCCAAATGTAAAAAGAATAATGAAACCACTTTGCGATCACAAAATAGATAAATATAAAATCATTGATTAAACTTTACGTTCAGAAACGTATCCAACGACGTTCCAACGATGAACGTAGAAATTAAAATAAATTAGGAATGGAGTGAATTTCCAACAATCAGACCAATCTCTTTCGAGAACAAACACCACAAAGAGATAGAAATTGCCATAGATTATGCAGGATTCTCTTAAACGAGCCCCTGAATTTTGACCGACGTGTTTTTATGAATAGAATATGAATAGAAAATGAATGATTTTATCGCTGACAACAAAGAAATGCGAGATACCGGTTTCGAAACAACTATTCTACCACATATCGAAGAATCTGTTAGTACCCAATGAACTGGGATACCATTCTTACGAACTAATTAAAGCGAGAATAATTACGCTCGGTTGTGATAAGTGAGAGAAGTCAGGATAAGAGGGAAAGGGTTACACAATTACAAATTTACATTACACAAGTGTACAAATATAATAGTAAAAGTTAACTTAAATGAGTCAGGATAAGAGGGAAAGGCTCACACAATTATAAATTTACATTATATGAGTACAAATATGATCTTATAAATTAACTTAAACTAAACTATTTGCTGTCCAATTTAAAGTTTCAACGTCCTGAAAAGGACTTGGAAAATTTAAATTGTATTGCAAAATATTCGGTGCTAAAAGTACCAGTAATTAAATTATTCTAATCTCGCGTAAAGTTAATGAAATAATAGAATGAATGAGCATCATGGAAAATTGTTGAAGATAAATCTATGTAATCTTTGTACAAGTGGAAAATCTATCTAGCTTTATCAGAAGTTACGAAGCATGGTCTTCCAACTGGTTTGGTACTTCTAGCACCGAGTTTACAACAATACTTATGTCTACGCGCGTAGTCCTTAGCTTGATATCGTTTTCGAGAGAGCAGTCTCTCGAAAACGTTACCAAGGGCCCAGGTCCACCACGTGGAGGTGACTGCGCAGGAACCCTTACTTACATGCAGCATGCGATGCATGCAAGCGAATGCGCAGCTAAATGATTTATTAATACCAAGCAAATATGAATTGATTTGCACTAGATCAATTAGTAATTCTGTTTTCTTAAACGAGAAGTATAAGGAAAATAGGGATAGGTTGTGTTTACTTTGGGTAAGAAAATGTATTCTTTTACAATTTCATTACAATAGTAATTAAAATTATATTATTTAGCATATAAATCTAAATTAATTATAACTAAAGACGTATTCTCATCCCTCGGCGATCCCACGAGTAACGCAGAAATTTGATTTATTTTCATAGAAATCTGAAGTACGAGATAAAGGAGCGAGATCAGATACCAACGAAGAATGACAGAGTAAGAATTCGAACGAAAAGAGATGCGAAATAAAACAGAATATGGAATAATGGAATAATATCGACACTTGACAAGAACATCGCAACGAACATTGATATCCTTACGCAAATAACTTAAATCTGACTCTTGAATCTGACTCTTGAATCTGACTCTTAAATTTAACTCTTAAATCTAAGTCTTAAATCTAATGTTACTCGATATCGTTTTAGAAAGACCGGTCTTTCAAAAACGTTATCAAGGAATTAGGTCCCTGCATACTTGCCTCCACGTTTAGAGATGAGTACGCAGGGACCTATACCCAAACCCAAATCCCATCCACCCTTCCATTATATGCAGCCTCGGCACTGAGGTACCAAGATTTCATTCAACTTTTCTCTTAAACTTGTGTAATGACAAATGGAGTACGAATACGGTGCGCAGCACGGCTATTTGCTTACGCACGCAACTTATTAGGAATTCTTTTATCGTTACTCTAATACACTATTTTTATTTTGTTATATCGTTACTTTAATAAACTATTTTTATTATAAATCTAACATATAATAGGTGTGGACTTTCAATTCTCTGAAGTCCAAAAATATTTCAGTAACATGTCAAGAATTCGGAGACACGTCAAAAATTCGGTAGCAATTGCAAAAAGCTAAATTCTTCAAATACAAAAGTTTGGTAGCAAAAAGAAAATTAAAATTGAAAAATAAGAAAAACAAATAATAAATCATAAAACGAATAAAAGTAATAAAACTAATCGTTCAATCCCGAGAGTGTTCGCAGTATACACTAGTCATTCAATCGCGAAACTATTCTCAATACATAACAATCTCTCATTTTTTAAACCGATAAACTAATAAAAAGAACGATTACAGTTATATAAAATAGGAGGGCTATATATGCTAGCATTCAGTCGAATGCGCTAGCTGATAGTCCTCCAGTTTGTTCAAGTATATATCAAAATTACTACTACTGCTACCTCATCTACCCCACCACCTCTAATTAAAAATTCGGTTTGTACAAACTCACCGTTCGCAGACAAGTGACGTCATCAGCGGCTAGCATCCTCTCCATGATCCTCTACCATCGACTCAGCTAGCTGACCATTGTCCACTACTATGCAGTCAGCACCCTCTCCGTAATCCTCCACCATCGACTCAGCTCACTTGACAACTGTCCACTACCAAGGGATCAGCAGGCTGACCAGTGTCCGCCACCATGGAGGACAGCACCCTCTTCGTGGTCCCCCACCACCATCATAACACATTGATCATGGTCCATCTTCCTCAACTAGGCCCAAGAGCAGCTCCGATCGGTACCGCGTCTATCGAGCAACTGATTAAATCAACGGAAGTGCACTCCTTATATACCCGTGGCTCCCCACCCCTGCGCTGAAATTTTAAATTGATTTTTCGTTAAAATTGGCCGTAATTTACCGATTTTCGCAATTTTTTTTACCAATTAATATTCTTAACGATTACTCACAACTATTGATAATAATCATTTATAAATTTTATGTAAACTAAAGCTACATTTACGTTTTAAAAGAGAATTATTGTTATTCTTCGCGAGTTTACTTCTTAATCATTTATTTATTATTATCGCGGACAAGATGCATCTACTGGGATCACTATTGCTACTTCCGGTACCTATTTGAAGCCATGTGCTGAATTGGTAACATTTCGAAAGACGGTAAAATTGTACGACTTTGGTGATCGTACTTTGATCATAATCGTAAGGGAAGTAATAGAGCTTTCACTGCTAACTCGTAGCTTTTACCGGTAACAACAATCTCTCCAATATCAAAATTTGATAACTTTTAAAAATCTTCACGAAACTCGAATTGTTACAACTATTTGCGTAATTCAATTAGATTTAGAAATATTTGCCGATATATAAAACCATTTATTCTTTTTTTAATTTTCAGTGATATCAATCAATATACCAGACTGGCAATTAAGTGACCAACAATTTTCCTCAAACAAGAGCAAAATTAAAAGTAACAAAAATTGTACAATCGTACACATAATTTTCCAGAAACTTGACTATATTATAAACTAAACACGAAGCACGCTAGCCATAAATGCAGAAATTTTACGAGCTCAACAAGAAGCACGCTTTATTACTCCGCGAATGTCTATCGTCGGTGCAATGCCGTTCCTCACTACTTGTTCAATTAAATATTCAAACCTCAACGTTTAATCTCGCTACAAAGTAATGGTAGATGTAATGCGGGTTACAGTTTTTAACGTCCAAGCTCCTCCACCCAGTTACTCTTGTTGACGCAATCTCGTTGATATTCAAAGTAGTATCCGAGTTTTTATTAATACTTTTATGGGCAGTGCTTAAAACGCGTGCACTCGGATATTCTGCAGATCGGACGTGGAGGTGTTGCTATTCCACTCTCGCCTAGCCTTTTCCACTTTTTTCTTTTTCCGACGTCCTCTTTTTTCCTGTTTTTTTCTTTTTCTTTTAAAACTTCTCAGCGAACGTGGAACACGAATACGTATCGGGAGATTCGTACGTAGGGAACATACGTAATTCCATAGCGTAAATATTTCAACAATTTTCATAACCCACTGGTTGGCCACGATATCGTGACGCGTTCGAGGAAAACCTCGTCTAAAATTGAATAAAACAGAGAGATGAAAAAGGAATCATGGTATGAAAATTATGTACTTTATTCGCGTAAAGGAACAAACTTTTGTGCCCAGCGCACTGGCTGTATAAAATTCTTCTGTGTAAAGGAACACGTCAAATACGCTGCTTTGCAAATGAACTCTTTACTGAACGTAAATTTTATTAAATTACACAGGTTGAAGTTAATAACTACACGAAAGTCCGATGGTAATGAATGTAATATAACGGCAAACTAGTTGAGTTAGCATATGATTATTGTAATACCACGTTGACCTCCTTTTGCACGTGAAGGCTTCCAGCTTTTTCGTTTTCCTCGTTCTAGCTATTCGTGGATAATTAACTTTCCCATTAAAATTAGTCGAATCGCTTTTCAATTTTAATTACGTTTTGCACAGAAAAGGAAAACGTCGGCACCGTCGAACGATCCCTAGAGAACGATTTTTATAATTATCTAGTTAAATTGGAAACGCTTATATTCCCGTATAAACACAATCAGGGAAATCGCGGGTATAAATTAACGAGAATTCTCGTTATTTTGCAGAAATTTCCAATTGATATCGTCCAACGTAGACGCTCGATTACGCGAATATCTTTCTCGACGTTCCCACGCGATTATTGGCTCTATTATTCGCCTATAACCCGGGGATTGATATTAAATTTCCATTAATTTTCACCACGATGAAACATGAACGTTTGGCCAGAAGGTGCACGAAAATACGTGTAGATAATGCTTTGTGAATAGTGGGCGCGGCAATTTGTCACGACTTACTTCTGGACAAACGGTTTAGAACCTCCATTTTTCATGAAGCGACCAACTCAAGTGGGGGGGGGGGGGGGTGATAATATCAAAATCGAAGCAATGCCACGATCTAGTAAAAACTTGTTGAAATGTTGAAAACAATGTTTATCCGGTTGAAAATTTCAGTACGTTTGCATGTCCATATCAGACGATATAAATGTCATTTCGAAAAAAAACTAAAATCGATTAAAATGGTGAATGAGAAAAAAATTACAGATTCTCTGATACGTATATATTTTTGTAAACCGACTTTGAAATAGTTCCATATTCCTGCCAGATGCATTCCTCTATTCTTCCGCCTCCGCTCGTACTCCGCCTTCCCTACGTTACTTAAAAAGCACGGTGACAATATTTAGCAAATGATAAATTAAGTTGGTTGCTAGGTTTTTAAAATATTCCCTCTCGCGTAGCATTTTAGGAATTTAATTTCTAACTCGTGGAGCGTCGTGTAGAAAAACTGGGATCGAGCCATCGATTTCATTACGAAACGGAGCTTCGAGAGAATTCATATTTCGTGTTAACGGAAATTCCAGGACGAAGAAATTGCTATTTCCTGATGGAAAAGCTTCCTCGATTTGTTGTGACTGTAGCCGTTGCAGATCAAACGCGGTGTCATAATTTCTATTGCACTGATACTTGGAAATGTTTTTAGCCGCGCTTCCGGGAAGAATTTCCAATTTCATTGCATTAATATTCAACGTATCTCCTTTTTTATTCATAAAAAAAAATGTTTACAAATAATGGCAGCGATCAGGCGTCACCGTACACGAGTTTCCTGCTGAAACAGAAACATGATGTTTCACGTAGTATATCAAAGAGCACGAGACGCAACGGTACTGTCAATTAACCATTAATTAAGACGGAGTGAAAAAAAAGTATGAAGGAAAACGGCACAGAGAGCGATGAAATTTCTCGTTCACACTCATTAACTCGTGAACGATGCTTCAGATATTCCATAAACGCGGAAGCATCTCTTCTAGTGGAAGACTCGTCCTCTGTTGGACGATTTTTCGTGTAACCGTCGACGCTTGAGACGGCCAGGTAGCCAGTCATGTAAAAGAAATAAGAACCATGGTGTATTCTGTATTTATGAAGTGGATGAGGTGGAAAAATTGCGAATTTAGTCGTTTTTCAAGGAACTGCAGAACAAAAGAAGGAGCAGCTTGTATTCATAACCGTTGGGAGCAGAACGACGAAAGCTCAAGAGAACTTTAAGGTGACGCTGAAAACGAACAGAGAAGCTCGAGTGAATGTTAATAAACACCCGTTAAATAATACGGACGAGAAAAAATTCGCTCATAAGCCGGAAGTGCAAGAGGTAAAGAGGTACAGCTTCAACGGAGGGAAACGAGTGATGCCTCGTTACAGAATAATAAAATTTAATTAAAAGGAGGCGATAAGAAGAAGCAAAATTTCATTATTGAAAAATTAAAGCATCCTGCTTCAGCAACGTTCTTGTTAACTGAAGAATGTAATGTTGCGAAATAAAGTGATACACCTCTTCACATCGCAGCCAATTCGAAATGACTGCATTAAATTTTTATGCTGCAAACTATGAAGAAAATGTGAAAACTCGTACCATAAAGGATGCTTAGTGTAATAGAGGAAGCCCAGTATAATAGAATTTATATGCATTTCCTATACGACTCGAGAGTAGTATAACGATCGACGATGCTTCGATGCTGGTATATTTAAAGGTAGTTGTAACCAATTTATAGAGAACCACCAAACACAATCATACACCCTTCATGCCGACGAAATCGATCAGACTCGTCGGTTTCGCCGCATACGTTTTGTTCGAGGGAAAGTGAGAAGAAAAAAAAATGAAAGTTGTATCGCTTGTCCTGAAAATTTTGCTCTCTCGCTATGCCTATCATGGGTTTAATTAAATCTGCAATTAGTCCCTGCCTCTGCGTTTATCGATTTTCAATATTTATAAGATACAAACTTGTTCATTAGCAAAGTCATTTCATAACCTGTTAAAATGCAGATTTTAATTCATCCATCGTTATCTTCTTTTATCACGCGGCGATTAAAAAATTAATTCGCCTAGCTATAACAACAGCAATCTGAACAAATATTCTCTACGCCCGCCCACGCGCCGTGACTCTCCACTTTCTGACCTCTCCTCTACGACTTGAAAGTGTTTCTTCAAAAAAATGAAACTTCGATTGTAGCTGCAGATATTTGCTCTTTGAAATTAGACTACGCGTTTTCCGCGTTCATCGCATTTTCCTCGATGAATAATGCAACAATGCCTGTAACATTTCGAACCTGGAATTTTCAACGGTCTAGAAAGCCCTCCCAGTAATCGCATCGAATCAATTATCCTGAAAGATCGAATCGCCCTTATCGGATTTCGTTTTAATTGCGATAATCCGACTACATAAGATACAAGCAACCTTGTCCACTGAAAGAAACGGTCAATTAAACGTTCAATTAACCATCAATCCACGAATTATTTTGGGTAACGTTCGATGGGATACAATGATCGCGCGAAATTTCTTCTTTTTCCAGAGAGATGTCTCAGGTGTAGATACTTATTTCTGGTTTTTTACCACTAGACGCTAAATATTAAAAAATGGGACGGAAAAGTTAGGGGAAAAGAAGAAACGAAACCACTGAAAGGAAAGGACTGAAATTACGCAGAAGTTTGTGGCTTGTTCGTGAAGAAAATTGTCTCATAAACTTTCCTTATCGTGTAAATATAGCGCCTCTCTGCTTGTTGCGAGGGATAATATTCACTTAGGATATCGCAGGCAAAAAGCGAACACTTTCGTTAATAAGGTACTCTGCAACGAGTTCTGGGCGCCCAGTTCTCGAAACTTAGTGAAGGAACGATTAACGCTTGCACGTGTCCTCCTATTTTTCACCATCGACTGGAAGGGATATGGAGATTCATCGAGTCTAGAGGAACCAATGAAATTCACGTCGCCGATGATGTATTTCGGCATCGCATACTTCATCCGCACAGATGCTTACTACACATCATTCACTTTTATTCCTGTGTATCCATCTCGTTCCAAGTTCCATTCCAAACATCGCCGTTTTACTCGAGCCAAAAGGAAAACGAAATTAAAGCCTCGACGGAGAGGCCAAAGAAGGAGGAGCTTGAACTCGCTTTTGAAGTAATTTCCGTCCTTTTGCAACATGGGAATTTAATATACGGAAGTGCCATTTTATGTCATATAATGCCCGAACAACACCGTTATGGCATTTCCTGCGATGTTGGTCTCGCATCCTTTCAAACCTACCGCACCCATTACAAGTTTCCAATAGAAGGAGCGATCCGGCGTGATGCAATGAAAGGAATAATTATAAAAGGGGAACGAGCGAAAAAAGAGGAACGTCAAAGTAAAACAACGCGAGAAGCAGCTCGAATCGATGTGTTGGCTCCATGAAAAAGCATCCTACGTGTCGTATAACTGTCACGCACCCGTCAAAAGGGAAATTCTTTTTCGAAAAATGAATCGGTCCGCCATTTAACAAACCCGATAATCGCGCGTCTTGTCCGACATAGCTACACGATCCACCGCTATAATTGGATGGCTCGCATCAGTTTTCCCTCACTTTTCGTTCCTGTTGCGGGAACTTGTTCCGGGAATCGCTACGAACCCGATTAACTTCGATGCCTGAATTTAATGAAAACGCAATGCGCGAATCTTTCGGACAACGAAACAGAACCGCACTGGTTGCAAACACAAAGCAACGCCGAAACGCGTAGTAAGTAATGCTCCATGTGGATTTGATATGAAACTCCCAACTCGCGACGTGACGGCTTGGAAATTTATAATTGCTCGTCAAATTTTTTCTTCTATCTCGGCGACAGAACTGAAGTTATGAACCGAAGAAGGGAAAATTCTGCAGCTTCATTCTGCGAGTGGTAACCTGCTCCGCTTAACCGAATCGTAATATTCTACAATTTGTCTCCTATTACCTCCAGCCTCCCCGTGAACCAACTTTTGCAGCAATCTAAAGAACATTACCAAAGAAAACAGCAGATAAGCAGAAAAAGTCGCATCGAAGGACCGTCCCAGCGTCATGACTGGCGCGTCGGGCCTCCCTCCGGGAACTCTTCGAGAAATAAATAAAAGACACAACCCCGGTCTCGTTATTTTCCTCCTCTTTCGCTCTCGGACCATCTACATGGGACACGCGCACACGCGCATACCGGCCATCACGGGATTAGCTTCTTACGTGCGACGACAATAATTTATCAAAGTACTTCTTACAAGACTAAAAGTGCCAATGCTGACAACCGGCGGAATAAAGAAAACTTCCGCTTCTTCCGTTCCTCTCTTCTGTACATTTTGTTCTTGCTTTCCTTAATTCCTACCCGCGAAAGAATTATGACGATTTCATGATATTGCCATTGTCACAGTGGTGTTCCGTCACCGATGTGAAAATCGTAAGCATCGTTTAAATATCTCTCTGATAACAGAGTACATTGAAGGCACTGGTGTAATCGATCGATCCATTGGATAAAACGGGGGGAAAAATTATTCGAGCGAGAAGCAAAAAGAAATTAACTACGGAAATTCATTTGCTGGTAAAGAATGAACACATTGTTTAACAAAGACCGTTTAAAACAAAAATGAAACACTGGCGAAGGGCAGAAACTAATCCCCATGCGATTACGCTTAGCACATGATATAACACGAGAAACAGTTTGGAAGATTACTTCTGAAATTCTCTGGCAATACAGCTTGACGAGACGGAGGTGACTGAAAAATACCACGTTCGTTAAATGGCAGCTACCGCGGTTTTATAGCAATTTATGCGACTCTGTGCTTGTCGCGCACGCGAGAACGTTATCGCGAGAGTAATTGCGCCGTAAACTAGTAAATAATTGTCTCAATGAAACTGAAAGAAAAAGAAAAGATACTGTTTGAAAACTTTTTTCGTAGGTTCGAATAACATTTACGAGATAGCGTTATCGGAATCACGGTACAATATTCTGGTAATGAACGAAGGAATGTAAATGTTATCCGTCGTTGACCGTAGTCGATCAGATTAGAGACTTCGAGCGTAAGATCTGTTAATTAGAAATTTAATTACCGAGGAAGCGGTGAAACTAGTCGTAGCTTCCATATCATTGTTGATGCCTTTTGTAATTAATATTTTCAGGAAGCCGTTCAAAAAAAGTAAATTTCAAAGTCGGAACCGTGCAGCAACCGTGAACCAAGCCCACACTACACAAAGCGTGCAAATCAGATTAAAAAATAATCCCCAAACTCAGAGAAATGAACAGACGTGTCTCGTGGACCAGTTATTCCTGTGGTTTACATTTTTCAACGCATTCATAAATCACTCGTTCTAGAATGCTCAGAGATAATTACTGGAAGTAACCATAAAAAATGTTTCTGTCGGTTCAGGATGCAAATCCATTCTGTATCCAATAATCCACCACACATTAGCTTGATAAATTAATTTTTATAAAAATTGCGAATAACAAATATTTACATTTTAAAAGGTATTTTCTGGCGATAAAA
The DNA here is from genome assembly GCA_963969225.1 of Xylocopa violacea. Classification (NCBI taxonomy): domain Eukaryota; kingdom Metazoa; phylum Arthropoda; class Insecta; order Hymenoptera; family Apidae; genus Xylocopa; species Xylocopa violacea. Next base: position 56,332,178 of record CAXAJV010000001.1, read on the forward strand.
ATGTATTATTTGACAATTCTAGCGGAATAGGAAATCCAGTAAAAATTATACGAATGTTTTCCCACAACCAATTAATGCTGTTGACCGGCAGAAGTCTTCACTTATTTCTAATTTAATTGAAATTAATTTCGAGGGAAAAACAAACTGATATGTGCACACTACAACGTTCTATACTCTTTCACGTCCGTTTAACCAAAACATTTAGAAAGTCATATAAATTTTCATGTCAAAATCATCGTTTTTTTCAACCTGATGAAGTTTTGAAACAACAAAAAAGGAATAAATAGGCAAACAGACAATATGGAATGAAAGAAAGAAGCCTATGGGTATCCGGAAAGACTTCTTTGTTTTTCAATGAGATTCCGAAACTCTAATATAATATTATATTCTATTCATCCCGGTTGAAACAGAAACTAACAGTGCTTCAACAAACTTTTTCTCGGGAACTTTTTACTTTAATTATACACCATCTCCAGTTAGCCACAAAATAATAGCGAGTACCAAAAAGATACAATAAAATATCCGTCCGTTTATTCCAAATTGATCGATTCCAATCGTGATTTCGCGATAAATTATGAGTTAAAATTTGAGAATTAAAAACTTTATTAATCATAATTATGGAAATTAAAAACTGTAGAGATTGGAAATTCTAATCATTCACTTCCCTGAACTAAATCAGTAATCACCAATAGAATAGATCCAAAAAAAATATGTAAATACCACTGTACACCATACAGTCTCGTCAGCAATAGACAATGCCATTTGTGCCATCCGAATCCAGCACGAACTCATCGCATTATTAACCACCATCCGTGGCTTGATTCTCAATTACTACAGAACGTGAGATTTAATTACTCAATGCGTCATTTACATTTATTATACACAGGTTTCGCCAACACCTATAGCTTTTGTCAAAATTGTACACGGTTCGCACCTGAAAAGTGTTAAAACCGACACATATCCCAAGCAACCACTCCACTATTATTACATCGAATAAATCTCATAGAAAAGATCCTCGAACGCCCACAATACGAACGTCCGCTCTCGTCAGGTGTTCGACAGAGTAGCCATCCAGACGTCCGTCAGCGCCACTTGGAACCATCGAGTGGCAACGGTGCAAGGCGTCGCGTTCTCAATATCGATCGTTGTCGAGTTACTTCCTAGACAATCCGTGATCCGATTCCAGATAGAGTCGGACAAAACTACGCTAGACCAGGTAACGGTTCCTCGTCGAGGGGCGCAACAGGTAACGCGACCACATCCCTCGTTTCAATGCGCTGCGTAACAGTTCGTCGCGTTTGAAAAAACACGGGGAGCGGTCCAAAAATCACAGCGACGAGAAAGGGAGGGAGGCATAACGAAACGGAAATGAATTTTTGTGGCCACCACCGCGGAGCAACAGGTACGCCTCGCAACGAATTATCGCGGGCGCGATAAACGGTAATTCGAACGGAGAAAGGAAGCTCCACCAGCCACCGAAGACACGAGAACCAAGAAGGGCGCGACGTGTCAAAGTTTTTAATTAGTTCGCGAAGCGATCGGGTCGCTATCGGAACGCAAGTGGCTCGTTGCAAATCAAAAGCAATTTACACTTTTGCTGTCTTGGCAGCGACTGGTCCATGCCCTGTAGATTCTCCGACGAAATTATCCAATCAGAGAATCCCGATAGTTCCGAGGCTGCTGGCGCGGCGTTTTCAAATAGGCTTTCGATCTCGTCGACATGTAAACGTAAGAAAATTGCCCTGCCTCAAGTTCGACTCGGAATTTTATCGAGAAGCAGTCGCGACACATAGACGATTTCGCGAATATTTGCGAAAGAAAAATAAGGATCCTAAGCCTAGGAGAAACATTTGTAATCGTGACAAAAGTTTTAGAAGCAAACAGGAACCGTACCACTGACGAAAAAGGGGTAACTGCAAACGAACAGTGGCCAAAAGGAAATGTTGCTTACTTTCCTTCCCGATGAGCTCTCTTGGGAGGAGAAAAGCTAGGTAGAAATTTCTCATGACATTCGAGTAAATCCGGAATATCACGAGACTACCAAACGAATCAACAGTTCCACGTGGAACGAACGATTACACCGGTTACTCCGCAAACAAGTCACCATCCACGATCACCCATTCATCACTCTAAACTTCCGCAGCGCCGTGTCAACTTCCACTCTTCGTTTCTTTACCCGATCGCAGAACTTCGGCAATTAGTACCAGACCAGCGGAATTCTCGGCGAAAGTGAAATGGACCGAACTTTCTTGCTCCAAAACCATCGACTACCATCGCGATGTACTATCCAACGCCACAACGCAATGTAACTAGAAACCATGGACTTGACGAGAGCGGACCACCGATTGCCCATTGAGGAGCGACCGTAGACGCTCTGAACTGCAAGTTCCACTCGAACCCTCCACCCAACGCAAACACAGGACAACGTGTGAAGCCGTTCGCAAGCCCAACCATTCACAATTATGAAGTCATGAAGCTTCTGTTACCTACCCTACTGATATACATGTGCTCGGCCAACAGCGAGCCGGGCGACCGATGATTATTGAGCTTCGAGCAGGTTCGACTCAACGACGACGGTGTGACATCAAAAATTCCCATTAGTCATCCTAATAAGGCGACGCTTGTCAACAAGCAACACCGATATCTTTTGCGCACGACAGCAATGGACTACGTGACTCCCAAATCAAACAAAGGAAACCGCAAGATATAAAAACCGCTCAACTTGGAACCAGAGTCAGTCTGAATTCCACCTTCGATACTTATACTTCGTATTATTGTTAATAACATTGTAATATCATTGTAATATTATTGGATACTTCAAACTACGGTTTGAAGAAATAAAATTTTTTTTATATATTTTTCCTCAATAAATTACGTGACAACAGCGACGATTACTCCAATAGAGAGTCGATCGGTCGTGAAAAAATTAATCAGGGAACTTCGCCGAGACTTTCGACCCCGGCTGGTCCATCGACGCGGAAAGGGATCGAGCTCGTTCGAGAGCGCGCCACGAGCGTGGCTTCCGGATCGAGAACCCGAAAACTCATCATCTGATTCGATACGGCCGCAGATAGTTCCGATCTATGGACCCGAACGCGCACGTTCTCGTTGCCTGACTAGTGAAGAAGGAGGCGGTCGTCGAAGGCGACCTGGTCCTCGGAGGGTTAATGATGTTGCACGAGAGGCAGGACCCGATCACGTGCGGCCCTGTTATGCCGCAGGGCGGAGTACAAGCATTGGAGGCGAGGCTTTACACCCTGGATAACATCAATGAGGGCGAGGGCATTCTGCCGGGTGTAAAAATCGGGGCGCACATCCTTGACGGTTGCGACAAGGACACGTACGATCTGGAGATGGCGGTGGATTTCATAAAAGTGAACTGAGAATAACGAGGACGCTGAGCTTACGTTTTCTCCGGTTTTCGTATGCTAACGATCTGAGCGTTGCGCAGGAGGTGAAACGGTTTACCCTCAGAAATTCGAGTAGATTTCCGTCGACTTGGAGGAATTAATTCGTCGTGATTTTTAAAAAACCTTGAGAGACCGTCGAATTTTGAACGCGGAAATAGATTGATAATGGATGTTTGTTGTTTCGCACATTTTTTTGCAGAAAATCAAATAGAAAGAAAAAACTTTTATCTCGAGTTATATGAAGCTACGTTATATGAAGCTACGTCAATCGTGAGTTTCATAAACATTGCAAAACAGCATTGAAATTTATGGACTCTATCCTATGCATTCTAAATGTTTGCTCAGCCGATATACCAGCAACTAAAGGTGATTTAGAATAAAAGAATCAAAGCGACTTTCAAACATTCCTGCAGTTTGTCGCTGGGCAATTAAACAAATACATTAATGACATCAGAGTGTTACTTCGCGCGCTAATGGAGAGGGACGCACGGCAAAGTCGCGATATTAAAACAACCTAACGATTTTCCTGAATCGTTAGCCCAGATGCTTCTTGCTGTTGCGACGATAAACCGTGAAAACGGGACGGGAAAATAATCATGCTGGCAGCGAATCGCTCGTTTCTAGCAATTATCGCGACCAAACGCCGTTTACGACCTTCCTGTTTGCGAAGTACGAAATTTCACTGATATATCGAAACACGGGAAAGTGAAACGACAAGGGTTTGTTGTAATTTCTATTTTCTGTGTTTTTGTGGTTCCTCGCAGTCGGCGCTCACGAAATATTCAGAGAACAATATCAGAAATTAACGAGAGAACGAACGGAAAGAAGGAGAACGTACGAAAGAAAAGATAATGGAGCCTGTTTATATGGCCGCGTATTGTGCAATGAAAATAGAAACTACTTTCAGCCGCGGGTATAATAAAAGGCAGAAAAGAACGAAGAATGAGACTGTTTCAGTGTTACAGCTTAAATGCGAAACAGTAAGTACGAAGCATGAGGAAATGGACTTCTAAAGTCCATTAATTCAATATCGCGTATTTGTCGCGGAAAAAAGTGTTGTAGACACTGAAGTTATCCTGGCTTTAAAATGAATATCCAGCCCGAGAAACGGCCACGTTTCGCGAAACCACGGTGTCGTAAACTACGCTTGGAGAACAGATGCGTAAAGGATGTCGTCAACTTTTAAACTTTTACGACGCAACAGAGATAGCTAGAAGATTGCTATAATTAGCACAATTTTCCATTAGATTTAGTTCAGAAGTGACAGCTGGGGAAACCATCGAGAACTTTCGCGACATAACCCTTTTCTCCAATTAACATATCCCTTCACTTATAGCTAATAATTAGTGTACCACCATCGAGTCGAGTCCAGATTAACTTAAGAAATTAGACAAATTTCAGACATCTCTCAATTACGTTTAAAAATAATAGTGAAAAGCACACGTAAAGTATTCGTTTGCAAAAAACATTCGATTAATCTTCATTGCGTCTGCGATCAATAGCGCACCGAATAATTAACCAACCCTCCTCAATAGTTCGCTAACTTTCGAAAAAGAGATTACGTTCATTCATTATCGCAAGTCGTTATCAGAAGTCGTTCGAATTAGAGAGGAGTTGACATCGCAGATTCAGGACTGCAACCCTACTGCATCCCATTATGGGATGACCAGGAGCAATTAAAAGTCGCACTGAATAGACACCAGAGATTCGATTAAACCGCACAAAGGACTGATGCAGATAGAAACGGAAGAATTGCTTATAGTAACGTACTCACGCTTGCATGTTGATGTGACGCGCATAAATTATTTACAGACTTTCCCAGGTCTCTGACCACATCATCCTTGTTCACGGCTATTATGACGCCAACTGGCGGGGATAATAATGATGTCAAACTGAGCAACGTAAAACAATGAACAATTATTTATCCATCGATTCGTCAGGGAATGATACACATATGTATATACTTGTTCCTGACCCACAAAATCTACAAATTTTACTTCTTTTATTATTTCTTGTTGCAAACTAGGAAGAGATCATCTTTCGACGAACGAAATTGAGTGTAACAACGATCGTGCTATTACTTAATGTAGAATTACTGTCTATTCTTTGTTATTTCACTTAAATAGGCTAGTATTTGGTAATTTTTGTACGAGATCTTTGAAACGTACAAACATACAGTAATTTTACGACGTAAGCGGTTAAGTAACCAATGTAACGTTACAATTAACTAATTATGGGATACTCCGATGTTTATTCATCATCATCATTGAATTATTCAATTCATTTAATGAAACTGTTGGCACGTGTTAAAATTATCCAAAATTTCCCAATTTCTCTCACTCGATATCACACTCCGCATTTATTTTCGATTAAAAATATATTTCTAATTTATGCGGAATCTTCGTTCGCTCAAGTAACAGCCGCTATTTTGAAGCAGCCAGTGTCTCCCTTTGGATTTAATACACTGCGCCCACAGGCCTTTAAACTCCGTTCGTAGTCGAAGCACGCTCCGGTTTAATTTGATCGGTGCCAGTCGTATCTTCTGAGTATAGTAGGAAACCCATATGAGACTGGCGCAACTGAATTTTACCCCGCCAGCCACGTTTTCGGTATGCGTCTCGTAAAAACGAACACGGTTCCTCACCTAAATATCCCGCATCGCTCAGTGTTTGCCTTGGCCGAGCTGTTGAATTATTTCTTCGCTGCTGTTGGATATTTAAACAGGCTTGCGCGCGGTAGCTGCCGCCGCTGTTACATTAAAATTCCTTAAGCGGTTGAATTTTCGCGAAAATCCGTCGCGATACGCGCCCGGCTTGCCGCCAGCACTCTTTTCCATTGCGAATCAGACTTTCAATTCGCTAATGGTGCTTAACGATTTAAACAGGTCCATCGAAGGAGCATTAACTCATTTCAGCATAATTCATAATGAATGGCGTCTCGCTCCTAAGGAATATTATTACTTTACTTTTAATTCTTCTATCGCTTTACATGTCGAATCCTACGCTTTCATTACTACGAACACGTATTTCTCGGACATTTTACAAGCCTCATCGAGAGAGAGAGAGAGAGAGAGAGAGAGAGAGAGAGGACAGAATGTGTAATTGCTATTAAAAGAAAATTGGTAAAGGAATTAATTTGAAGAGAAAATGTTAAGAAAGCCCTCTATTTGCTGAAATGCGATTAAAATATTTCGCATCGATGAAAAGGATTCAGAATTCCGTTTCCATTAGTCAGAATGACCCGATACGATACAATTTTGTCTAAATGATCAGGAATTTCGTTCGAAATTATACATAAAACAAATCCTCTTATACTTTCTGTATTGAAAACTGATAAAAATCAAGTAAAAAGCATCGACTAAATCTCCATGCTTCATGAATGATAAAAACATTATCGATTTCTTTGTTGCTCGTCAAAATACATCGAATATAAAGGAAGCAAATTATCTTTCTATACCTTTCCACTCTGCAATAAATTATACGAATCTAACAATAGATATTTGAGGTAAAAATTGTATTTCTCCTTTGCCGACGAATAATTTGTCATAAAAGGAAGGAGGAGCAAGGAATTTAAAAAAGGAGAACACTATCTCGAGAGGAAAAATATATGAACATTAATTGGCGAAAAAGGAAGGAATAATTATTTGGAAAGACGCCAAGCATCGCGTCCATTGAAATCTCGCGACGGCAGCAATGGACAACCATTAATCACCGTTTTATCATTCTACCGGACCATTAAAATTCGAGATCCCGGGCGTGTCGACAACTACTTCTCGCTGGGAACATTATATACGTCTATAGCGTTTTTATTTTTGTTTTTTTTTTATACTTGGGGAAGTCCATCATGGATACCCCGGAGCTGGGGGAACTCCGGAGTTATGCCAGACTCCTACCGGCTAAAACCCAACGGTGGCCATCCCTGCACTACCGGGGAGGGTCTGGAATCTCTTGCGAACACAACCAGTCCCTACCCGTGCAAGGGTACCAGAAGGGTGCCCGCTTCCCAAAAAGTTGGAGGGCAATGCCTCCGCTACACATCTAAACACGACGATGTCGGGGCCACGCCGACATCGCCGACCAATCCGGGCCGCGTGCAATGCATCAGTGAACCCCCATTCACCGATGCTGTAGCCCCGACGACCGCCTCACCTTCGACGCTCCACATGAGTGGAGCGGTGCTCAAACACTCGGCTAGACGGCCGCCCTCCACCATCGTAGCTCGGGCCCCAGGTGCGCTGCTACTCGTACCGTGACAACAGATGGTTCATTGCCTCGGCCCCTGGGCGATGATGTCTCCCGAGAAAGGGAGACATATCGGGGTAAGGCTACTCCTTCGGAGAAGGAGCAGCCCCACCCCGATCAGGCGCAGCGGCCTTTCGCTTGGGCACCGAAGTGCCGGCCCTCGAGGGCTCCCCACTCCCGCTCTTTCGGACGGACGGCTTACAGACCGAGCTGCCCAAGCGACGCCCGGACGGCAGACCCAAGTTCGCACAATGCGGGCAGTTGTACGCCACCGCCGGACACCCGGCCGCCTTGTGGCCTGCAGCACCACACCGATAGCACAAGTGCTACGGCCCACCTCGGCAGTGCTCCGCGCCTGCACGTGACCGTGCTGGAGGCAGCGGAAGCATTGCAACGGCCGGGGCTTGAGCAGCTCAACCTGAGTTGTAGCCCAGCCCACCCGTATACGGTCTCCCTTGGCGAAGATCTTCCTCGCTCCCGCCAATGGGCATCTCGCCAATGGGCCGGATCGCTAGATGTTGCCAACCGTGATCCGGTCCATGGGGCACCCGCCCGCCGTCGACAGAGCCGCCCTGACCTCAATAGCCCGAACGGAGTCCTCAAGGCCGACCACCCTCAGCTCGACGAGCTTCATTGGACGACCGGCCTTAAAGCCGAGGGGCCTCAACACTTCGGTCAGACGATAGGCCAGCTGGTCGGCCTTCTCTGCCCTCTCTTTGCCCTCAACCTCAAGGATGAGGGCCCCAGTTTTGGCCCTCTTGGGCCTCACCGCCTAGATCCCCACCTCGTCGAGGGCGAAGGCGTTCTTCGCCGCCAGCATTGCGTTGGTGAGCGTCTGGATGCGCGTCTGGGTGCGATAAGCTCCCCAGACGCACACCACCTACCTTTTTCTTTGCGAGGCCGGAGCCGGCCTTCGCTGCCGACTTCTTCCCCTTCCCTTTTACCTCCTCCTCCTTCGAGGAGGAGGACGGAGAAGAGACCGGGGCAGAGATGGCAGCCTTACGGCCTACCGCCCCCGCCCAGGAGTCTCCACCCCCAGACTGGGCCGCCACAGCAGACTCACCAGCCGTGGGAGGGACGTCGGCCACCCCCCTTTCCTCCTCTTATCCCGTCTCTTCTTTCCGGTTTTCGCCGAAGGAGGTGTGGACGCCGGTGGCTGATCGGGCTGGGCAGCGCGGGTAGACTTCGAGCAGAGGCTTCGAGCTCTTGCTGGCATGCGGAGGGCTCCGAGAGGGATCGGATCGCTCAAACTCCCTCCGGACTGCCTGCTCCTGCCTGCAGAGCTCCAAGTAAGCCCGCGTGGCCTCCGCCAATCCCACATACTCCATCGTAGTAGGGGGACTGTCTCTCTTCTTCCCTCCCATAGAAGGAGGACCCGGTTGAGAGAAGAAGGGGGTGTCCGGCGCCCCCTCCTCATCATCCGAATCAATCGTCCCTCGCGTCCAACGAGCCGTGCTGCCGGTCGCTATGTCTCTTACGTGCCTGCAAGCGGCCTCGTCAAAGTCTCCCCAGGCCCAGAGAAACCAATCGCTCTAGACGTCGTAGCCTGGTTCTCCACCACGGACGTCCCACGGTTGCCAGATGACGACGCAGCCGGGCCCGCTTGACCACCCGAAACTGCGCCGGTACTGGAAGATCCGAGGCCTCCTGCACCGTATGTTTTAACTCCCTTTGCTCGTAATTCCATATTCGTAAATCCCGTCCCGCATCGCCTGCACTTTCTCACCTCTCCACTCCATGCCTTGCAGGCATGGGAGGCTCTGCCAGGATCCGGAGATCCCGCCGGCATCGCCACGGAACATCATTGAGGCTACTTCTGCTTCAGCGATGCACCCTCTTAGTCGCATCTTACGACAGGCAGGGTATACCCTGGATATATACTGACCCGCACCCAGATGGAGAATATACGTCTGTAGCGTAATGTAACCTAGCCTAACCAAAACTAGCCTCTCGGTGTTAGTATTATACAATATCCCGGGCGTGTCGGCCCTACTTCCCTGTAGGAACGTTATTTACGTCTATAACGTGATATAACTTAACATAACATAACCTAAGCACTCGATGGTAGTGTTTTACAGGATTCCGGGAGTGTCGGCCCCTACTTCTTCGTGGGAACATTATATATAAATAGAAGCTAATATAAACTAACCCAACCCAGCCTAGCCCCTCGGTGATAGAATTTTACAGAATCTCGGCCGTGTCGGCCCCTACGGCTCGGTGGGGACAATATATATATACAGAAACTAATATAACCTAACCTAACCCAACCTAGCCCATCGGTGTAGTGTTTTGCAGGATCCGAGCGTGTCGGCACCTACTTCTCGGTGGAAACATTGTATATAACAAGAAACTGATATAAACTAATCTAACCCAAAATAGCGCCATGGTGGGAGTGTTTTACAGGATCCCTAGCGTGTCGGCCCCTACTGCTCGGTGGGAACATTATATATGTCTATAATGTTATATGTCCCAACCTAAGGCAACCTAACATCTCGTATGTATGTAATATTTTACAACATTCCTTGCGTGTCGGAGCATACTTGTCGTTGGGAACGTTATACACGTCTATATCGTTATGTATCCTAACCTAAAGCAACCTAACTTCACGAATTTAGTATATTACAACATTCCTAGCCGATGCGCGGACAGGCTGAAGGTAAGCGGCAGATTTCCCCGTGCAACAATGTTGGCGGTTGCCCGCGACGAGTAGTACTATGTCTCCAGATTAGCCGAGGAGCAGACACGCCGAAGGTCAACGGCAGATTTCCCCGTGCAACAATGTTCGCGGCAGCGCGCGACACGCGATATTATGTCTCCAGATTATCCGAGGCGCAGATGTGTAGAATTTCACCGGCAAAATTCTCCGTGCAGCAATGCTGGCGGCTGCCAGCCACTCGTGATATTATGTCTCCATAATAGCCGAGACGCGGACATCCTGAATTTCACCGACAGATTTCCCCGTACAACAATGTTCACGGCAGCACGAAACTCGCGATATTATGTCTCCAGATTAGCCGAAACGCGGACATTCTGAATTTCACAGGCAGGTTTCCGCGTGCAACAATGTTGGCGGCTGCACGCCACTCGCGATATGATGTCTCCATATTAAGCGAGACGAGTACAGGATGAATTTCACTGGCAGATTTCCCCGTGCACAATGTTCGCGGCAGTACGCGGCACGCAATATTATGTCTCCAGATTATCCGAGGCGTAGACACGCTGAAGGTCAGCGGCAGAATTTCCCGTGCAACAATGTTGGCGGTTGCCCGCCACTCGCGATATTATGTCTCCATATTAGCCTAAGCTCGGACAGGCTGTATTTCACCGGCAGAATTCCCCGTGCAACAATGTTCGCGGCAGCCAGCGACACGCGATATTATGTCTTCAGATTATCCGAGGCGCAGACATGCTGAAGGTAGGCGGCGGATTTCCCCGCGCAACAATGTTGGCGGCTGCCCGCCACTCACGATATTATGTCTCCGTATTATCCGAGGAGCAGGCATTCTGAAGGTCAGCAGCAGATTTCGCCGTGCAACAATGTTGGCGGTTACACGCCGCTCACAATATTATGTCCCCGTATTAGCCGAGACGCGGACATGCTGAATTTCACAGGCAGATTTCCCCGAGCAACAATGTTCGCGGCAGCCCGCGACACGCGATATTATGCCTCCATATTATCCGAGGCGCAGACAGGCTGAATGTCACCGGCAGATTTCGCTATGTGCGGCGGATTATGACCGAAGTTCGTTCGGTGGCACCCGACGACGGCCTTAACGTTGTTCGTTTCAAGCGTTTCTAAGATCATTGTTGCGCGATTCGCGACGGGTAATGACAGAAGTTCATTCGGCTGCACCCGGTGGTAGTGTTTTACAGAATCCCGGACGTGTCGGCGCCTACTTCTCGGTGGAAACACTAGAAACATCTAAAACGTAATATAACTTAACCAAACTCAACCTAGCCACTCGGTCGTAGTGTTTTACAAGAACTAGGTCTTGTGAGCCCCTACTTCTCGGCGGGAACGTTATATACGTCTATAACGTAATGTAACCTATCCTAAACCAACGAAGCCTATCTGTGGTAGTGTTTTGCAGGATCCAGTACGTGTAGGCGCCTACTTCTCGGTGGAAACATTATGTTCGTCTGTAACGTAATATAACCTAACCTAAACTAAATTAGTATATCGGTGGTAGTGTTTTACAGAATCGCGGATTTGTCGGCCCCTGCTTCTCGGTGGAAACATTAGAAATGTCTAAAACGTAATATATGTAATGTTCCCACCGAGAAGACACGCCCGGTATCCTGTAAAAGACTACCACCGAGAAGTTAGGTTGGGTTACGTTAGGTTATATTACGTTTTAGACGTTTCTAATGTTTCCACGGAGAAGTAGGGGCTGACAAGCCCGAGATCTTGTAAAACACTACTATCGAGTTGCTAGGTTGGGTTAGGTTAGGTTATATTACGTTTTTGACGTTTCTAATGATCCCACCGAGAAGTTGGGGCCGACAAGTGTCGGATCCTGTAAAACTATACCACCGTTTCGCTAGGTTGGTTTAGGTTAGGTTATATTACGTTATAGACGTGTATAATGTACTCACCGAAAAGTAGAGTACGACACCTCAGGAATGTTGTAAAATGTTACCACCGAGAGGTTAGGTTGGATTCGGCGAGGTTATATTACGTTACAGACGTATATTGCGTTTCCACGGAGCAGTAGGGGCCGACACGGCCGGGATCCTGTAAAATGGTATTACGGAGAAGTTTTGCTGGATTATGTTAGGTTATGTTACGTTACAGACGTATATAGCGTTTCCACGGAGAAGTAGGGACCGACACGCCCGGGATCCTGTATTCCTGGAGAGAAGCGTATTGGCTAAAGAGAAACTGGCTTGAAATTAAAATAATCTGTTATAGTAATGTTTGTCTTGGCTTCATTTTTTGTTTAACTTCCTTGCGAAGCAAAACAGCAAAACTTGGAGAATTTTTTAGAAACGGACACCAAGCTCAAGTCCAAAGTCTCTAGCGAAATCTAGTTCGCTACCAGTTTTTTCTTCAGCGACTTCAATATAATGATGCCAATCTATAAGCTGCGTTAACTGCGGACAACATGTTGATATTGTTTGAGAACTTTGGGCATCGTTGACTTACTATTTTGAGAAGAATAATTGCAGTGATAGCTATTATCCCTTTATCGACTCTGGAAAGCATCAGCCCAAAGTTTCTAATCAAGGAGATGGAATTTTTCCATTTTGCCCATGGCGATGAGCAGTCTGCGATCCAGAATGAGTGCAGATCAAAGGTCTATGATACCAGTCCTTGTTCTTGCTTTGGTCTGCACATTTCTTTGCTACTGCTTCTAGTAGAACTGAACCAAAGGATGGATATTTTCTTCAGTTTTTCTTTTTGGTAGTCGATGTTGTTTGTGGCGATTCTAATTTGAAAGCGAGTTGAAGGAATTATCTCCTCCCAACTACTCGCGACTGCTGAATGTACGTTTCAGTGCTGCGCTGTATCACTGAACACCAATCGAATGAAAATTTCAGATTCCTTCGCACTCTAGAACATCGAAAAGCTGCTTTCTGCAATCGTACAGTGGCTGTTCTTAAAAATTGATAAAACACCTGCGCAGATATTCTGGCGAACGTTAAAAGATTGTAAAAAGTCGTATTCTCAATGAACAAATCAGTCGAGTAATTTAAAAATAAAATTATTTTATATTTTATCCTGTACTTGTTACATATTTTATATATTGTTAATAAGTTACACAGCTATTAATTATCCTGAGTCGAACTATAAACTTACGCAGTCATAGTTTTAATTTCACTTAAGGAATATCAAAATGGAAACAAATTTTGATCTTATATTGCACCTATTACGCGTGGACATGTTACTTTCTTATTTAACGTAAAAAAAATATATATATTATATATATATTAGCAAGTACTAAAAGCTTGATATAACTTTATGCAACTTTCTCTCGTAGTTCGTAATAACTAATTTAAGTAGAAGAA